>OW964832.1:47211137-48411137 GCA_943142095.1 Ophonus ardosiacus
ACACGACGTCTCAGATTTTCTCAGATAAACTTTTATTTTTAAGCACTCAAGCAAACTGACATTAGGTAAAACCCTTCCTCCTTCGGAGATGGCATTTACCATGCAGTTTGCTTTCGTGTTTGTTACTAAGCAAAAAAATTCGTGCAAAATAAAAATTTATGGATAAAATCAGGAGGTCTTGTGATATTACTTCTGATAATTTATTTATTTCACACGACATAATCTTATATGTACATGTATTGAAAAAAAAAAAAACGCAATGGCTTGCACATTACTTTTCGTCAATTCAATGTATTTTATACAAATCTCATACCAAAAGTTCCTTGGAAAAGATTCTATGTATCCAGTAAAATAGGAATACGAACATATACTATTTTCTACAAATTACATACCGAGAGTTCTTTGAAAAATATTCTATAAATCTATCAAAATTATAACGCGAACATACACTACGTAAATTGCACTTTACAATGACATCTATTCTCTAAATTTGATTGAGGTACTTTTTATTAATTTGTTACCCTAACAATAACAATGCACAATAATTTTTAAAACTAATCCCATAACAGTAAAATTTTCTTTGAAATAAAACCCACGCGACCCCCTTTTGGGTAGTTTAAGAACCACTGTTCTAAATATTAATGTATAAACTATAAGAAAGACAATATAATCTTCTACAGCCTGATTATATCTTAAAATATAGTCTTATATATTCCTAGTATCTACCTTTATTGATATCATGTAAATTAAATTTTAAATACCGGAATAGAATTCACTAATCCAAAAATGAGGATTAGCTTAAACTTTTTTGTGAATCGGGCTGCTGGTGAGTGATCTGACAATAACATACGGAAATGCCTTCAAAGACCATGTCTCTTATAATCACGATATCCATAACTACAGTTATTTCTTCCATAAATCCTTACTACCTTCTCAAGACGCCTATCGTACTGTTCAATGAAACATCATTGAATGTTGCAAGAATAATGCATAAACAATTACGTACCTTCAGATATATGTACCATTAAATTGTTTGCTTATTGCTTACTACGCAATAAACAATATTTTATGTATTACTAATTTTAAATTGTATTTTTTAATTTTTACTGCTTTTTAATGTCAAGCATTTAAAATTAAGTTTATAACAATTCTTATACAATATTACATACATACATACATACATAAAATCACGCGTTTCCCACTTAGTTGGTTAGCAAAAACCCGAAAACAATAAGAAAAGGGATGAAAGTAAGAGCTCCACTGAATCACTTAACTCTTTAAAATCATCAAAACATTCATACAAAGAACATATTAATACAATATTAATTGAAATAATTATTAGTTTCTTTTTATAGAAGGCATTTGAATAAATTTCTATGTTGCAAATTATCAGGCTACATGTTGATGTCAACTAAGAATGGAGGAACAAATGTACAGAAATGCATTTGGTGTTTTTTTGGAATCTTAAAATCTGTTCTCAAAGTCCTCTGATATAATAGCAATTAATTTAACATATTTTTCACTGTTTGCGTGATTGTTCAAATAATGTTTCAAAAAGATTGTATTATTCTTTATGTCTTACTAGTATGTTATTGTTTTATAACAACCTCAACATTAGGTCCGTTATTGAGTAAATAATGCCCTAGGGCGTATTAAGTTGCTATGGTAATGTTGACAACAAACTGAGGTTAATAATACTGATACTAACATAAAGAGCAGTTAAGGTTAAGAAGCATTGTGAATTGTAGTCGTTTATAAACATATTTGTTTCATCACAAATACAAATCAGCATACTTATTTTTAGCAATAACATTGCTAGTCCATATTGACAGAAAAATAACACAAGAAATATATTTTTTGTTTGAAAAAATGCTTTGTTTACAGAAACAAAATATTACCTAGATACCGCATTCACAGACTACTTTGTAAGTTGTATTAAAATTTTGTGATTTATTATTTTTGTTTGATAAATTCTAGTCAGACAAAATGTTTATTAAGAATTTCTAGTAAGACATAAAACGTTGAAGGCACCACGGGTGTTAAACGACAATAATGCCTTCAGTCAACGTACACGCCTCGGGCCAGAGGCCCTCGACAGTACACTGTTGACCTCAGACATTATTGTCCTTATAACAACCCTTGGTACCTTAATTACTATAGTGTATTATGTGTTCTGAAAGATTTTTTATTTGTTTCAAATTGAATTAAGTTATTGTTCTTAATCTAAGATTGCCACGATTTAATTTCAAAAGCCGTCATGTTATTTATTTTTATTAAAATTAAATTTTAAGTGTTGTTCAAGATAGTTGTACTTATTGTTGTTTTTCCACGTATAGAAATCTCTTTTGAACATTGATCATAAAGCATAAAACAATTAATGCATCTATAACATATCAAAGCTTGTCGCTTCTATACAACCACAACAGCTAATCGCAGACAAGAGAGCGCGATCCATCCTGCAAAGCAATCCATTCTGTACCTCGCTGTCGCTGTCCTCAATCCACAGATTCTCCAGCACTAGCTAGCACATAGCGCGAAGCTTTCTCCTCGGCTTCGCGACCAGAACTCTGCTTTGCTCAGTGCAGTGCAAGCAGGACCTCCAGTGAGTGATTATGTTCATGTCAGTGTAGTGTAAAGCAAGTGACAGTGGTATACTTTAAAGTTTATGGATTTTGGAAAGTCATACAGAAAAGGTTAATACTTAATCTAAACCCTTTATATTTTTCGGTGTCAGGCATGTTGAGTTGAGTGATATTCTGGTGTTTTCTTCCAGAATTCTCTTCAGGTTTTTCTGTTAGCTGTGAGTTTCTTACCTTAATTAATTTCTCGATCCCAGGTTTTATTAGGTCTTCCTCTTTTCTTTTTGCCTATTGGTTTAGCTTCATATATTTGTTTGGTTATTCTATGTTCTCCCATTCTTTGTATATGTGCGAACCATCTGAGTTGTTCCTCTTGGATTGTGTGTGATATAGGCTTCATTTTAATGGATTCTCTGATTTTACATTTTTTATTTTGTTAATATGTAAATATAATCTTTAGATATTAAAATATCTTTCAGAACTCATATTAATAATTGGAATAATATTACCTTTTTAGTTTAAGTTCTGTATTTATTTATTTATTATTAAAACCCAACGTTTCGGCACCATAAACTGGTGCCTTCTTCGGGGGAAAGTGACAAAAATGTGAAAAAACAAAAACAACAAGTAACCAAGGTAACAAGAAAAGTTCGTAAATATTACCTTTTTATATATACAATTTTCTAGACAATACAGAGAATTTATTTTAAAATGCAACATTATGGTTCATCACTTCCATGGTTACTCACTATTGTCAAAAACTGACAGCAATATAATATTTGTCCATTTTAAAATGCAACATTATAAACAGTATTGCAGCACAGGAGATATTTCCAGAACACATCACAAATGGTATCAATTCTTAATACGACCGACTAGGATATTGCCTCAGTGTGAATGGGGGTATTTTCTTAACATTTATTACATGAAAGTTATGAATTTTTGTACGCTAAATTTGTTAAGATGTGCAATATTCATGTTTTGATTTCTTGTTAATCGTATGTAGGCTAATTTAGTGTAAATTAGTTTTGATAATACAAAATTACAAATTTTGTATGTTGCATTTTAAAATGGACAAATATTACATTGCTGTCATTTTTTGACAATAGTGAGTAACCATGGAAGTAAATGACTATATGTTGCATGTTAAAATAAATTCCCTGCATATGCATGCCCGGCAATAACTTACAGATCACTTCTCTGCCAGTTTTTGGGACGGTTTTTCCTCTGGCAAAAGGAGAGTTTTCCTGAGAAGATGCATGTTCGCCGTCCAAGTTATTGCCGGGCATGCATATATTGTCTATAAAATTGTATACATAAAAAAGGTAACATTTACTAACTTTTCTTGTTACCTTGGTTACTTGTTATTTTTGTTTTTTCACATTTTTATGTCAATTTCCCCTGAAGAAGGCACCAGTTTATGGTGCCGAAACGTTGGGTTTTAATAATAAATAAATAAATAAATAAATACAGAACTTAAACTAAAAAGATAGTATTATTCCAATTATAATCTTTAGCTTTATCAACAATCAACAAGAAAGTTTGAGTTTTAGTAATACCGGGAGTATATTTCTGTCACACTTGTCATTCGAGTGCCGGCAGAAATTTTGTATATGTATTTGTGGTATAAAAGTGGTTGTCTTTATCAATCTGTGACACACTCGAGAGTGTTATAATGTAAATAGAAAGAAACTTTAAAATTTTCAAAATTTTACTGACACATCTACATATAAGTACTTACATTAGTTATTATTGCAATAAGTATTTTTTGTTTTACATAATAATGCTTCATTAGATGCCGATTCCTAAAAGTTACTTTACAGATAAATTTTGGTTGTTCTTGTATATAAAAATATAGCATTTTTTTTTGTTTATTACACAATAAATTTCTGGTCAAAAGATGGTATTAGGTGTTCTTGTTTCTTGCATTAAGAGATTTGTTGAGGAAATTTAAATTCGACCGACTTCAGATTTGAAACTTATTTTCTATTTTTAATATACACATAATTGAACCCTATAGGGCACACTCCACCACAACCCTGAAT
Organism: Ophonus ardosiacus; assembly: GCA_943142095.1. Classification (NCBI taxonomy): domain Eukaryota; kingdom Metazoa; phylum Arthropoda; class Insecta; order Coleoptera; family Carabidae; genus Ophonus; species Ophonus ardosiacus. Next base: position 47,215,762 of record OW964832.1, read on the forward strand.
AACAATATGTAGTAACTTAGTGAAAGCACCCCTTAACACATATCGTAATTGCAAATACAATTAAATTGGCAGACAGGCACAGGCACACCCAGAAATGGGTAATAAACCGTAATGACAGTAACGAGTTGTCAGTCTTAACAACTTGTTTAGGAGTAATCTAATCAATGTTGGGACACCTAAGTTTCATACACTAGTGGTTCACTAAAAATAACAAGTATCATCTTAAAAGATGACATAACCATATGAACTGTCGTACCAAATTTCATCCTAATCGAATAAAGCGTTCTGTTATTATAAGCATAATTAATTTTTTTCGAAGAACTTTGAAGCAGAATATTGGCCAAACGATACATTTTCCGGTAGAAGCAATTTTAGTTAAATCGTCTTATTTTAGCCTCAGGAATCTGTGGTTAAGCCATGTCCTCCTATTTTAGAGACATCTATATATTAATCTTATTGTTGCCATATGCAGAACCGTGAACAATTCAATTCATTACATACGAAGAAAGATTTTCAAGTTTTCAATTTGTGGTTTTCTGAATTGTACAATAAACTATAACATTAATATTAGGAGTTCGATTTCTGGTTTGAATTAAAAAATATAACATTTTTTCCCTCTGTTCTCTATTGTTTGCTAATTCCTCATTTTTTTCCAGGTTCATTCCTGGTGTAGAAGATGGTCCCAGAGAAGCTGCCGGAAGTGGAGAACAACCTGACCATCTCGACGAAGCTGTCCACGGATCAGCTGATCTGCAAGTCGCCACAGACGGAGTCTCCAGTAGGGTCTGTTAGGTCTGTTCCACAGGTCATTCCGCTGAAGGATGAAGGACCTAGTGGAAGAAAGGAGGAAACTCCTCTGGCATTGTACTACGGAGTGCTGCAGATATTGTTTGGACTATTAATGGCAGTGTTTGGTGTACTCGTTCTTGTGCATAATGCGAGCTTGTCACAGGTAAGATTCATCAGTATTTTAATAATTGTAGTTAATGAAAGGTCTTGACGTGAATCTGTAGACTCGTATGTATGTAATTTCCAATGTTCCATACAGAAAGTTCCTTAGAAAATATTCTATAAATATAAATCCAATAAAATTATCACATAAATACTCTAAATATACGTACACTTACGTAACATTTTCTTTACAATCAAATAATATTACTACCAAGTTTATATCTCTACCTATTTTTGAATTATTGCCCCAAAAGTCAATATATCCCACATTTAGATAAAATCTTCAAAATTTTCAAAAATCTAATTTTTATGTATCTAGATACTTTTTAATGCGCTGATTCCAAATTTGGAAACCGCAAGTCGATATCTCTTTTCGTTTTCGAGATATTTAGATTCAAAGTTTTGCTCAAAACTGCCCATTTTTGGGTAATAACCCAAAAATGGGTCGAGATATGAATTTGGCGACAACACCATTCGATTCTACGGGCAAAATTACATAAGTACACCAATTTTCAAAATTTTTGAACACCGCATACAATCTCTAAAGCAAAATAACTGAAAATGGCCAAAAATCGCAAAAATCCTAAGGGGTACCCCTTACGATTTTTTCAGATTTTGGCCATTTTCAGGGGTTTTCAAGCTTTTATTCATAAAAAATGAACCGGTTGGACAAAAATTATGAAAATTGCTATACTTATGTATTTTTGTCCGTAGAATCGAATGGTGATGTCGTCAAATTCATATCTCGACCCATTTTTGGGTTAATACCCAAAAATGGGCAGTTTTGAGCAAAACTTTAAATCTAAATATCTGGAGAACGAAACGAGATATCGACCTGCGGTTTCAAAATTTGAAATCAGCGCATTGAGAAGTATCTACATAGATAAAAATTAGATTTTTGAAAATTTTGAAGTTTTTATCTAAATGTGGGGTATATTGACTTTTGGGGCAATAATTCAAAAATGGGTAGCGATATAAACTTGGTAGTAATATTATTTGATTGTAAAGAGAATGTTACGTAAGTGTACATATTTTTAGAGTATGGACCGTACCACAAAATTGGACTTTACATAATAGTCCATTCCTAGGTATAGTGCCTATGGTGCACCTCAAAAAAATTTCTCCGCAGTGAACGTGTTGTCACAAATTTAGGTATACAAGCAATATTTATGTGCTTATTAAGTAAAATAATAAAGTTTCAAATCCTGCAATTTACAGTTATTAACTAAAAATGTTCGAATGATTATATATGTATGTATACTTATATTTTTTTAACTACGTATTATTAAACTTAATAACCACATGTTATTTTGTTTATTTTCGTTTTCTAAACATGTAGTAAAATTTTAATGGATAATTATGTAGCCAATATTTCATAGGAAGGCTATCAGACTAATAATATTTATACAGGTGGGCACAAAGGACAGACCTTTTTTTGAAACGTCACAATATTGATACTTTTTGTTTAAGAAACAATTTATTGACAAATTTGAATTCGTTATGACATAGTATTTGACAAAATCAAGTGTGGGAAACAACATGTTTCATGTGGTGTTAGTTATCATTAATGCATTTATGGAGGTATTCTACGAAGTTAGCAAATAATCTTTCCAACAACGCTCTGTCAATTTGGGCGACTTCTACGCGAATAGCTTCTTTCAGTTCTTTCACTGTTCGGGGTTTGTGTTCGTATGTACGTATCTTGATCATCCCACAAGAAAAAATCTGTTGTGGCCAGCACAAGACCTCAATGCATATTACCTATAATTTCAAATATTTAATTAATAAAAAAAATAAGAAAGATTAAATGTACTTCCCAGAAAAAGCTAACATAATGTCACTAAAACTGTTGGTTTTTGACACTGACATCTGTCATTTACAAATTATGTTATAAACATTTGAATTTGTCAACTGGTTTCCTTGGTATAGTTTCGCCTACTCGACTTGTTATATCCCGATATTCTATATACCGTGAGTATTTTTTAACGTGAAACATTGGGTTTGTCATGTCCATGGTTACGATTTGACATTTGATTGACAGCAATGTATTTGCGTGTCCCATTTAAAATGAAACATAGGGAACGAATTTGACAGATGTATTATATTATGTAAGAAATTTAGCTAAGTCAGAAAACCACTCGAGAGCACTAAACATATTTCGGGCACACAATATTTTTTTGCAACTAAATTTAATTTTTAGAAAACAGGTATAATTATTTAAACAAAATTAACCACTAATGACGTCTTGTCAATATGACAGATAACCGCTGAATTTTCCTATAAGTTACGATACGACTTGACATTTGATTGACAGTAATATATTTGCCTGTCTCATTGAAAACATACAGAGTATTATATTTAAATATTGTAAGAAATTTAGAAAATCACTCGAGCAAAAGGTACACTAAATTAATTTAGAAAGCAGGTATAATTATTAAAACAAAATTAGCCTCTACTGACGTCTTATCAAATGTCAAATTCGTTCCCTATGTTTCATTGTAAATGGGAGACGCAAATACATTGCTGTCAATCAAATGTCAAATCGTAACCATGGATATGACAAACCCAATGTTTCACGTTAAAAAATACTCACGGTATTATAGCGTCTTTATCTTTAAATTTATAGAAGGTATAATAAAAAATTTAAATGTATCAGGTGTAGAATTTTGTTCTTCAAAATTAGTAATATCAAAAATTTTCAAAAAATAATATTTAGAAGAATTTGTTTTAAAAACTACTACTTCCGGTTGTTCAAGTGACCTTGAAACGTGCTTATTCATTAAAATCTGGATATGTGATTTTTATCATGATTCCAATACCTCTCTTAGCGAGAGGTAAAAATTGTATATATTGTCTATTGATGCTCTGGCTATGTGGGCTATCGCCAGATAGAACACGGTTTCTTCGTAATTCAGGCAAAAAAATGTTGTGTATTATCTTGATATAGCGCTCCGAGTTCACGGTAACAGCAGTTCCTCCAGAAATGCAAGTATGACGACGGTTGGAATCGAATCGGGACCATTCGAATTACAATCGCTCATCTAACAAGACGATCATGAATATTTTATTTGTTACTAGCCTATTAAAATTGAATTATTAAACATTTAGGTATTTAAATAAAAAATAGACACTCCTACATACATACCTAATTATCGATTCATACTTTATCTGTACTATCAATAATTGTCTAAATTAAAAAGTTGAATATAAAAACAATGATTTACCACCTTGAATTAAATTCCGCACACCTTTAATTGTCCATACGAGTATGTTACATGTACATTCTTGACATGTCATACAAAATACAGAATATACATTAACAGTTACAATTGAATATTATAAAAAAATCAATGTTACTTTTAATTCTTATCCAGTTATGTTATTTATGAAAAAAATGTCCAAAAAAACTTGTTTACTTTTATGGAGGAACTATTCATATAAAAACCATTAATTTAAGGTCACTTTGAGACGTATAATCATTTGTTTCACTTTTTATTTTCTTAATTATTACATACCGAAAATTTTAACAGTCATACATAAATTAAATTCAGATACGTATATGACGTTAATCTATTTTATATTCGTACTAAATATTTTTATAAAATGATATGTCATGAGTGACTTATGTGTTTTGAATGTTAATTGGTTTCAAACAGGTTCAAATTAATTGCAAATTAAATTGCGGTATGATATAATATGCTCTAGATATTAAATAATTTTTAGTTGGAACATTAAAAATTACTTATTTACGTGCAAATATAATCCATTAGATGCAGTCAAAAGTTTAAAAATTTACATAACAACTGTATAGTACATTAACCTAAAAATTTGTTAACATTATCTTAACTCATATCTGCCAACAAGAAATTCTAGATTTTTTCCAAGAAAGAAATCTCGTTAAATACGAATGCATCAACCGTAATTTGTAAAATTAGTTCATAAGGTATGGTTGAAATAATTGGGGACAATTTTTAGTCAAATCCAGATTGTAAAAATGAAATAATACATTCTCTTCTAATAGTAGAAGTATATAGTTATTTAGGTATTTTTTGGATGCATTGTTGAAGTAAATTATTTAGTACTTACGTACATGGTCCCTAAAATAAAATCTCCAAAATCTCCAAACATTTACCCGATTGATAATTTTCTTCTTAAATTTTTGCGTTGGATTGCGGCTTTTGTGACCCCGTCCAGTATATCCAATTTGCATTTCTTTAAATCGTCCAAAAACATTTTATAAAAATTATGGATCACTTTTCTGAGTACTATCAATTTTTAAGTGTGTTCAATCCAAAAATTAACAAAATGTTTACAAATATTAATACCAAATCGTTAATTGCAAATAAATGAAAACATTTTTACTCTTACGGGGTCCCGTGGCCGCGTGCCTGAGTGTCTGGTCGCGAACCTGGGGAACCGGGTTCGATCCCGACAGACGCCAAATATTTCCAATATGGCACAAAAGTGACCTCTGTGGTGCACTCTCCACACCAGCTTTGAGTGCCCGTGAGGTGACGCCTGGTAAGCGCCCACACGATAAAATATATCGTCATCATTACCGATGTCTACATGTGTTGTAGATACTGGCACGCCCATTAATGGGTAATAAGCCGTGATGATATATTTATTTATAACTCAAATGTAAATAATTATAATTATTGAACTTGCCAGGCAAAACAGATAAAGAATAAGATTTTTATAAGTTATATTTATAAATCCATGGGACTTGAATTTCAAAACAATAAAAGAAATCCTAATATCTATTTAATATTTGAGCAATAAATCAAATTCATTTTGACCGATATTATAAACATCCCGTTAAGTTTAGTTTCATAGCAAAATTAAATTCTTTGTCAATTTTTCATCGCTTCTAATACAAAATGACCTCTTTCTCGGAAACAAATGACGATCGGGCCCATGTTGATTAACCTTTTTACCTCTCGCTAAGAGAGGTATTGGATTCATGCTAAAATTCGCATATCCAGATTTTATTGAATAAGCACGATTTAAGGTCCCTACAATCCGATTATAACATTTTTAAAATGATGTCTGTGTGTTTGTGTGTGTGGATGTGTGTATGTGTGTGTCTGGATGTTGTAGACACGATTCCTCAAAAACTATAAGCCTTAAAAAAATATTTAACTGCAGTTTCCTCAATCTGACATTCCTGGGAAGAGCTGAAAAGGTTTTGGTGACAATTGAACAACCGGAAGTAGTAGTTTCTTAGAAACATTCTTCTAAATATAATGTTTTGGGAGTTTTTTTTTATTAAATATTGAAGAACATAAAATTCTCCATCTAATACATTTTTTATTATATCTTGTATAGATTTAGAGATAAAGACACTATAATTTATAGAGTAAACTAACCGCAGAGGCCAAGGTACTAAGGAAAACAGTTGACAAATTCTAATGTTTATAACATGACACATGTCATTGTCAAATATCAACAGTTTTAGTGACATTCTGATAGCTTTTTCTAGGAAGTATATTTAACTTTTCTTATTGTTTTATTAATTAAATATTTGAAATTATAGGTAAAATTGTGGTAAAATGCATATATCCATCAGAAATACCGCCAATCTGGTTAATGAATTGGAAGAATCTCTGACATTTAAAAACTTCCTCATACAATGAAAAATAGATATAATTAGAATTATATGTGTGCAGAAGACATGTTAAATACAATAAAAAACAATATTTGAGTAAAATTCTGTAAATTTTTGTTATAAAACGACGGTTCGAAAGCGAAGTGCAATACAATACCTATACATCCTAATATGGAAATGGCGAGAGGTCTTGTGCTGGCCACAACATATTTTTTTTTACTGATTTTAGTCATTACTATGCCCTAAAAGTTTGTGCACGAAGTTGTGAATCAGCTTGTATGTAGTAGCCTTATTAATTATCTTACAACATTTTATACTTAAGTAGAAAAGAAACGTCAGTCAAAATTAACGGATGAAGTAGAGGATTAAGTATTTTATAGTGTTGTAACAACAATTGTATCCAATTATTTGAATGTAATGCATGTCTTCATGTCCACAATGTTGTTCTCCATGTGTTAGCTATCTGGTGCATGGTTTGCGTGTCTCCCGCAATGTAGGACAAGCTCTTCACTTATTTTGCAATCTACTCAACCAAAATACAACAAACTAAAGGACTAACAATTTATTCTACTTTGCTTTTATCTTTTATGACAGTTTAAAATATCTCAAAAATAGAAGAATAGTTCTAGAAAACTATTTTTCTAAAAAAAAAACAGCATGCCTGCAGCCTGCAGGTGTAAGTTATGAATGTGAGTTGTATACAAACATTTTTTTAAGTAATGATAAAGGTTAATTACCTATACTTACAATGTAAGAATGTTAATGGCATAATTAACTCTGAAAATTGTAAATTGTTAGAAATTAATTATACCTAGTTCAAATTTTTTTTAACATTATCATTTATTACAACAGAGTTCAGTTATCGTATCTAATTAAAATTTCACTTTAGTGTTTTAAACAACGAAAATGTGTAAATTTGAAGAATTTGTTTTCACATAGCATATAAAAATGATTCCTGTGGTGCTCTTTCTGCTATAGTATTGAGACACCAGACACCATCGGGTGTAGCCTGGTAAGCGGTAAGAGCACCAACAACAGTACAACTGTCATTTCCGAAACATACTAATAAAAATTCAGATTAGCATTTGCAAACCCAGAAATGGATAATAAGCCGTGATAATGTTATTATTTTTTGAATTTATTTTAATATTCGCTAGTGAATTAGAGAAATATGACGTCTAGCGGCGAAAATATGAACTAGTACATGGTAGTAAGTCCTAGCCGAGGTAGCGGCGAACGCATCGTTTCTGTCACTTATTTAACAAATAAATCACGAGTGGTTTGAAATTTGTAGGCTATACTTTATTTTACGTAAGAATATAATAGATTACTCTTAACAGCCGACCGTTTTTACATGCATTGAATAAATAATAAATATGGTTAAACATCACTTAATTCTGTAGATTTTATTTGACAACTGACAGGCGATATTTGTTTCGTTTCTGTGAAATAGGTTTATATTCTGACCAATCAAAGGGTAGAATTTATATATCCCTAACTAAACCAACGCTATTCTTACGTGAAATAAAGTATAATAACAAAATCTAAAACTTCAACACGTTTTAGTTGGGTTTAATTTATGTACGTCATTAGCACGCAGAAATCCAGAAATAATTAACTTCAATAATTTTCCGAAAACAAGAACCCAAATTCTATAGAAAAATTGATTAGAGAAATTTGCCAATTTGAAATAGTTGGTAGACGAAAGTTATGCATTCATCTTTTAAAAATGGGAAAGGAATCGAGTAAAAATAATGCTTGCTCCTTGCATTTTGTAAAGCAAGATTATATTTTGCCGGGTATAACTACAAGATAATAATTACTTAGTGTCTTTATTAAAATACTTCGTAATGAAATCTAAACTTGTAGACCTGCCTGCACAAAGATGACAATAAAATAATAATACTTATATCTCCATTAAACTACCAAAGATTGTAATAATGCAGTACTATGTAGATTCAAGAAAACAAAGACTCGAATCATGTAAATTCAAAATTCGAGAGAATGCTGAACATAATTTTTATATGAAACGGACTAGTTCGCAAAATTCAAAATGTTATTCATAGCATTACGTATATAGTGACAGAAATCGGATTTTCAGTACCACGCAAGTAGCCCATTATGACATTCGTTCTTTAATATACTATTTCAAAACTGTATTCGTAAACTTAGTAAATATATCCAAAATATTTTCTGAAACCTTATGTATTACCACCAACTCTGTTCTTATAAATACGTACCTACTTCCCTTTCTTTTATACTTACCTTAGTTTTTGTTTAAACACATTTAAAGCAACTAACACTCTACATACATTAATCACTTGAGAGATGTCTTGCAAGTAATGTTGCTATAACTTGATTTAAATTATAATAATCGATACAACACTGATAATATTCTAATTTCAAGGCGTTTACTATGAAAGAAAGTTCCATACGGAAGTAATAAAAGGAAGCATCACTTGTGTATGTACAGTGGAGAAAAAAACCAATACAAATCAATTTAAAATGACTGCATCTGCATGCATGATGCAAACAGTGACTGCAAACCGTTTTCTACTTTTATTTCAGTGTATAGGAGATTTTCTCTAAATATCAAGTATCAGTCCGGTTTTGTATGGCAATAACTCTTATCCAGTCGTTGATATCATCACGATGCACAAGTCGTGATCGTGATCAAGCACTGAAGTAATGCAGCAGATGATTGTTTACCATTTAAGATTATAAGTATAAACATTGCAATTGCGATGAGAACTTTACTTCATTATCAAAGAAGGATCTTCGTAAATGTCAACCGAGTATGCTATTTGTTATTATCTGAGAGAAATTATTAAGGACAGCATTCTACTGTACATAAAGAGCTGATGTGGCTAACACATTATCTTTCTTCTATCATGATTTCTATGTACACAGAAAGTTCCTAGAAAAATATTATCACCCCGATTCACAAAAAAGTTTAAGCTAATCCTCATTTTTGGATTAGTAAATTCTATTCTATTCCGGTATTTAAAATTTAATCTTCATAATATTATCAAAAAAAGTCGATATTAGGAATAGATTAGACTATATTTTACGAAATAAACTGTTAAAATTAGAGTAGAATTCGCTAATCCAATAATGAGGATTAGCTTAAACTTTTTTATGAATCCGGCTGTATATGTCGTAGTAGTTACTCAAAATTTTGGTCAATCTAATTCTAACTAGATAATTAAATTAGTATGACTACCATTGAAAAATATATTGGAGTTTGAAAAATCTAATGTGGCACACACATTACCTCCGTCAATTCTTTGTATTTTATACAAATAATTAACATAGAAAAGGTTTCTTGCAAATGATTATTATTTCTGATCGCTGAGACGAGAGAATGGGGTACTAATTCTTCAACAGAAACAATCAATCTATTGGTCAAAAAAGGATAATTTTTTATCTTGTGTAAATAATCAAAACAAATTATTATTAGTGTATGACAAATATGTTGTTGTCATTTATTCGATTATTAAAAATGTAAAAGGTCTAAGGATTAATTCAAGTATATTAATTTGCAGATGTAAATATTTGTCATTGATAGTAGATGGTAAATACTATTAAATGTTAATACATTACGATATTCCTATTTTTAGAACCACGTTTCTCTTCTAATGCATCATCGATATCTCCCCTTATTTATAGAATCTTTACTATTATTTCTGATATAGTATTTATATGTTGCATGAATAATAAATCATTTATAATTGTTTTGATATTTAAATTCATTCTAAATACCAGTTAAATTTATATATATATATACAATTTGAAGTTTAATTATGTAATTAATTAACTAGAAAAAGAACGTTTTTTAAAACCAACGCTACTGCATTTATTTAAGACGAACTAATATGTTCAAGTTATGTCTGTTAATTCGAACATTATTTAAAATCAATTGTACTAATAAAGTCATGGTATATTTAAAAAATCTGTTGTGGCCAGCATAAGACCTTCCATCAATTCGATGTACTTTGTACAAATACCTTACCAAAAGTTCCTTGGAAAGATTCTGTATATCCAGTAAAATTGTAACACGAACATACACTATGTAAATTGCACTTGACACTGACATCTGTCAATTAGAATTATTTGAATATATAAGCTGTTTCGATAATTATAGCAAAGCTGGCTGGTATATGTAAGTTAATATCTTTATAATTCTTTAACTCTATATCTATTGAATATGACGGAAACTGAATAATCAAACCTTAAAGACAGTAAAATATTTTTCATATTGATAATCACATAAAATATAAAAAAATATGTTTAACTGCGTTTTTTCAAGAAAAACTGTTAAGAACTTCAAATAAGGGAATTTCTGGTGGACCAATAATTATTCAGCTCTTCATATAGATGTAAAGAAGAGCAATACGAAAGAATTGTCATTAAAAATTCACCCCCGAATTTTTTGACCAAAGAAAATACCTTCCTTATCTAAAGGTGACGGAAGGTAATATTCATCAAGAACATTTATCTACATGAATAAATACAATGTACTTCTATTGTTTATTAATTTTTACACATTGAAATTTGTAATTTAACATTAACATTTATATTTTTATTGATTTTACATCCTACATGATTTTGAAGGTAGAAATACAATATTTATAAGGTGTGTAGGTAACTATTAACACTTCAAATAACACTAATACATAATTGTAAAATTTTAATAACAGTTGCAAATTTGCATCCATTCATTATATGTAAATCGTCAACCGTGGGACTTTTATTTGGGCATGATTTAAATGACCTGGGTTAGGTAATAACTGTCTACAAAAGAAACTGTCACTTTATCTTATATGTATAAATATAAAATAAAAAGTATAACAAATAAACAGTAAATAGGAATATTTGTCACATCACTTTAAATTAAAGTCATGGTATTGCGTATTGTCATTTAAAGTTATACTCCAGTAGATCTTTATTAATAACTACTGTCTCAGAAAAGACCGCGTCTGTTTTATGGTTAACCGACCGAACTGAAATCCATGGTTCATGGGTCGGGTGAAACGGAAGTATAATACCAAAGTTCAAGGAGTTTCTGTAAAATAAAAATAACCAAAAAGATTGAATTAAATTGTAAATCATATATCTTAAGACCAAAGAAATTTATTTTTTGTGGTACAATCCCCAATATCAGCTGTGCACGAAGTCAAGCAAAAGAGAAGCGACATGTGTCAAAAAATAATTGGAAAAATATTTCTTTTTAAAAACCAAACAACCTTTTTCAGAAATCCTGTGTAGGTATTTATTTACAACATAAAATGATGTCTTTGGGTGTGTGTATATATGTATGTGTATTTTACCATTAAATAGTAAAGGTTTAAAACATTTTTTTTATTATTATTGTTCTAGATTGGAGGTGGTCTGTGGGGTGGATGCATTTCCACTTTAACCGGCGTTATAGGAGTTCTGTCTGCTGCAAGAGACTGCTGTCCACTAAAGACAAATCCAAGAAGATTGGCCCTTACTGGTTTCTTGGCTTTGTCACTTGTTTCATTAGCCATAGCACACTTGGTTTTAGCGTTAGCTGCTATTGGATTGGCTAGGGATGGTAACAAGACAAACGAAGACGAAGACGAGGTGAGAAAGATAAATTATTTTTTTATTATTTATTATAATTTATCACTTGGGGATTTAAAAATCATACACTATTATAATGTACCGAGAGGACAGGCCTATCTGTGTAATAAATAACAGCTGTATAGTGTATACAGGTATTTTTTTTAAATGTAATTTTTGTAATCTGCATAATCTAAATTCACTCTAATTTCTCAAAAATCTTTAATATTAATATTAACCTCTGTTTAAATTTTCATACCAGTTAAACAAACAAAATCGAAAAGAAATGAACAAATGACAAATTTATAATAGCTGTTAGTAATCCGATTTAATATTATTTATTTAACTGGCAGTTAAAATTTTAACCAGAGATGGTAAGACTGGGCCTTAATGAAATAATTTGATCATATAAGAAAATATTAACATACAAAGTGCTCGCAAAATCTTATACGGTATATGATCTCCTTGAACATAAAATTATAATTATTGTATTATGATTTTACGGTAAGATATTCATTATTATTACACATTTAAAATAGGGAAATAGGAATACATGTACTTTGAACCTTATTAAACATTAATATGCATGTAATGTTTTGTAACACATAATTCGAATAGATATTTAGTTAAATAAAAAACCATGAAATCAAAACTCATTCTCAAGAACTATTAATAAAGAAAAAAAATACCGTTGTATGTTCCAATTATTCAGAATGTACATAAAGATTTGTAGATTAGTTATAAAAACTGTAGACAAACAAGAAACAACATGCATTGAATGAGTATAAAAAAATCATTAATAATTAATTTCCTGCCCCACACTTCGCAATAGTAAAATAGTATATTGTATAACTAGTGCTGAAAGTTGGATATTTCGTGTGAAATACCCTTTCAGCACGTGTTGTACACGATATTTTTCCGACAACCACAAAAAATAAAACAATATAAAATTTTCATAAAAATATTAAAACAGATTACCTATGTTTACATCATTCAGGGTCCAGCCTTTTTAATCCGTATAAATTCAGCAAATTATTTGCAACTGTCAAATTTTTACATACAAATTTTTAGGTTAGTTCGCTCAGTTATCGCAGCGTGTGATAAAATCATATCACACAGTTGCGGACGCATCTGATTGGCTAACAACATTTCATATCACACAGCTTTGGTAGCGATGTGCAATGACCAATTTTCAGTAATAGTTAGCGTGTGAATTTATGTACTTTTCATAGTGGTCGTCGGAAAATAATATTTTTGTAGTTATATGCCAAAAGCAAATCTGTCACTGTCTGTTGTTGGAGTGTGTCTTAAACGGATGATCGATGAATGCTGTTTTGGAGACGGACACACTTAAAGCTTTTTATATTAAAGTTTATTTACATATTTATTTACAACTTATTATTAACGACTACATTAAACATAACTAAACAACACATAAACATAACTAAATCCTAAAGATGCCGAAGCATCCCTAGGCCAAAACTAATACTCTACATGTCGCTTGGTCATGAGAAACCAATACAGACTCCATGTCTTTCCAGTATGAATCTCTAAACTAGACTATCTAAAAACAAACGGATATCATCTTCAGTAGAGCGTATCTGCGGGGTGCGGGGTGAAAGTTTATTAGACCGAATCCATAGCCAAATATCAACCCTGCACGTAGGCTGGCAATAACGTACAGACTTAATTGTCAACACACTAAATGTCTAAGCGGCTGACATCCAGACTAAACAGAGAGAGATGTGGGAAAAATGATAATAATGTCTAAACAGAATTTTGACTTAAAAGATAACAAAGGTGAAATATTGGTACACGGTAAATAAAAACTTTGTTGTGATTACTAAAAATAAGTTCCAGTAGCAAATTTTTTTTGTCAATATAGGACCAGCAAATATATTGTTACAATTATTAAGGTAAATTTGCTGGTAAAAAATTGTGGCAACAAATACAGTTTTGTTATATATAACAAAAGATATTTGTTATGCGAACAAATAAAATAAGTTACCATTAACAAGTATACATTTGTTATGCGAACAAATAAATTAAGTTATCATTAAGAAATATAAATGTGTTATTCGAACAAATAAAATAAGTTACCATTAATAAATAAATAAATAAATAAAATAAATAAATTTGTTTTAGAAACTAATTAATTTTGATTGATATGTACATAAGGTATTAAGGTAAAAATTAAATACATGCGTATTATATTATTTTTATTTATTTATAATTATAATCTATATACATGTAACAAATATTATATAAAAAAATAACATATGAAACAATAGTCACTTAAATTATATAGATTTATCAGTAATCTATACATACCTTCAAATTTCAAAGACACTCTAATTGCCATTGTTTTAAAATATCTTTTACAAAATCATCCATTTTTATTGACGGGCACAAGAAACAGGCACTTTTAAAACACAATTTTCGACCGGCTAAACTTAACTGCGAAAGCAAATGCTACACGACGTATTATAGTACACGAACAGTGAATTATGCTGTATACCAGGCAATACCCTGTCTACACAAAAGTTTTAGTTACCTGTACAAAGTATATGGCGAGAAAAGAAATAATTTGTAATTTTACAAAATATGTCACAGGAAAAAAAAAATTGTCCCAGTAACAGATGAAATATTTTTAATTGTTGCAAAATGATTTTGTAATCGGAACAAAGTAACAAAATGACTGCTTAGTACTACTAGTAATAATTGCTGCCATGACTAATATTTTGCAGCAAATAATACTTTTTATATACAACAAAAATTGTTTAGTTTTCGAAACTTAAAATACAAAGTTCTTCGTATACACGGCAAAAACTTATTGTTGAAATAACAAAAAAAAATGCAGCTAACTAAATTTTGTCCGGAATATCAATGTAATTTTTTACCGTGTATTGAAACTATAATTTAGAAGTGTTTATAATAAAGTTATTCACTTGTTATTGTTCTGCCATCACCTTGTCACAAAGCTCAATTTCTAGAACTTGGCCAAGTTCTTAAAATTGATGAAAAAATTGTCAAATGTAAAACAGGCTTTATTATAGTAAAATATTATAATTATGTATAACATTATGTTGAAGTTAAACAATTAAATTATGATAATTGCACACTTTACGTCTAGAAAAATAAAAAGAAACAGTTGATAATTGTGATCATCCAATTATAGTTAGCTGGTGTAATTTAGAGAAACTAAAGTAATGTAAAGTCGTTGATTAATTAGGTTACCTAGTGCAGAGCAGACGCTTTTCGTTTATTTACAACTACCTACCTAACCTAACCGTCTGCGTATCATCTGGCATCCACTGCGGATGTATTCGATTTGTAGTTGTTTTTTGTTGTTACACGGTGTAACGATTACTAAACTGTGGATATCGGCGGTAATTACCTGAATAAAACATTGTGCAAAGCGCGATTTCTAATCTGCGATGTGTTTATTGCTAATGAAGAAATATTTGGTACGAGTACTTCCTGTTCAATACCAACTCATTAAATTATTTATTATTGTATTTTATGTGTGAAAAATTCAAAGATTAGATAGAATTACTTTATAGACATGTAAAATGTTTATTACGTAAATAATAGCTTGTTTGATTTTATATATGTGAACTAGAATTTTTCAGTATTTTTCTTTACACAAGAAGTTGTCAATTATGTAACACCAGAACACTTGTCAATAATGCTAGAACAGGTAAAAATGCTTTTGTATAAAATCAATAATAAAAAATCTGTTGTGGCCAGCACAAGACCTTCCGTCAATTCGATATATTTTGTATAAATCCCATGCCAAAAGGTCCTTGGAACAGATTCTATATAATATCAAAATCGAACACGCACACATACTATTTTTTTACAAATTCCATACCAAAAGTTCATTTGAAAAGGTTCTACAAATCCAATAAAATTATCCCATAAACACACACTAAGTAAAATGCACTTGACACTTCCTTCATTTCTTCTTCAGCTTTCCCCTATTTTATTAGGGGTCGCTGTTTCCTCTTCTCTTCCACTCATTCCTGTCCAACGTATCTTCTTCACACAGTCCTTCCTTTCTCAAGTCTTCTGCGATACAGTCCTTCCATCTTCTCTTTAGCCTTTCACTGCATGTCTCTTGCGAGGAACACTATGACATACCAATTTTAGATCCTTTACTTTCTATTTGGTTTTGCACTTGCAACAGACATCTGTCAATTAGAATTTTTTGAATGTATCAGCTGTTTGCATGATAAATAGCAAAGCTGACTAATTTTTGAAAATTAATTTCTTTATAATGCTTTAACTCTACATAAAGAATATGAAGGAAAGTGTATAATCAAACCGTATAGAGAAGAGTATCGTCGGAGAAAAATTTGTCACACACGGACACACATACACACACACGCACACACGGACACACACACGCACACACACTGACACACACACACACATACATACAGACATCATCTTAAAAATTAAGTAAATTCGTATTGTAGGGACCCTAAAACGTGCTTATTCATTAAAAACTCACCACCGAATTTTTTGACCAAAGACAATACCTTCGTTACCTAAAGGTGACGGAAGGTAAAAAATTACAGAACTTTACCCAAATATTGTTTTTTTTTTTTGTATTTAACATGTCCTCTGCACACATACAATTTTAATATATCTATTTTTCATTGCATGAAGAAGTTCATAAATGTCATAAATTCTTCCAATTCATTAACAAGATTGGCGGTATTTCTGATGGATATATCCATTTTACCTATAATTTTAATTATTTAAATAATAAAACAATACGAAAGATTAAATGTACTTCCCAGAAAAAGCTTTTAGAATGTCATTAAAACTGTACGTTCAACAGTTTTAGTGATATTCTCAAGTACATTTAATCTATCTTATTGTTTTATTAATTAAATATTTAAAATTATAGGTAAAATGCATTATTTCCACAAGAAATACCGCCAAATCTTATTAATGAATTGGAAGAATCTCTGACATTAAGGAACTTCCTGAATGAAAAATAATTAGGTTAATTTTTAACGAAAATTAATTTATATCGCTAATTTAAATTACTGCCAAAAAATATAAAAATATACACCCCATTCCGTTTAAAAAATCATCGATTTCATCGTTTCCGGAGAAACCCTTTTACCCCAAAAAGTGGCATTTGATTGCGTCCCCAAATTTGTAATTTAACCTATAGGCATAAAATTTGTAATAAAAAAATAAAATTCGCCCTACTTATGTGAGTATATCTATTCAGAAACACTGTTTACAGCAGATTATCACATAATGCCTTCCTGCATAATGATTATAAAACAAACTTTATTGTGAGAAAAACGCACAAACTGCGTAAAATAAAACAGAAAACAAATATCGCTAACAATAGCTCTAGTGAGCATACCATTCTCATTCTCATATATCTGTGTACATTTACGATTCTCATACTCTGTAATTTAATATGGTAGTAGTTCTCCTCACGGCCACTATGCGACCTTGATGCGTGAGAAGATACTTGTACTCCGGAAGAAATAGATTAAACTTCATTTCATAGTTCATATGAATGAAAATGAAATTACTTACCGAAACAATCATTGTAGTTAATTACATTTTATGTAATAGAGATTAATACTCGGATAATGTATTATTGGTACAATCACTTTTTATGGGTTGTATAATCATATATTCCTGCAATTATTTTCTAAAGATGGAATAAATATTGATAATTACATACATCTTTATTGAGAATCTAAAATCCATATTTTCTCACGATTAGTAATAGTTTCTTCCTTTCACTTTTTTATTTGTTTATTTTACTGTAAATTGATTTGTTTATAACACTTTCAGTTATTTTTAACAATAGTAATTGTATATGACTATGTAAATTTTACAGTTAATAAGTTTCTTGAACTCTTAACGTGGTAAATGACCGAAAATGATAGTTATAATTTTGCTAATTTTGAATTGTAACAATGGAGATGATTTATATATAATCTTGAGCATTTATTGTTGTAAAAATATAATAATGTTTTTATATAACATTAAATTCAGACTCAAGTAAACTTGAACTGAGGTTTTTTATAAATCACTGAACATGTCCAACACTAAAATTTCCGGGAAACAAAAAAAAATCTCATTTCCAAATCGTTCGTTTTATAATTGGCAATTTTTCTCCACTCATATAATAAGCATAAAAGCAAGGTTTTTTTTATGGATCTATTAGTTATAAAGAAAACATTAGAAGTTGTTTGTTTCTTTCAGAAACTTTGGTTGTACTTCATGAAAATTTTGAAAATAAAAAAAGAAATGTTTAAAAAGTAAAGTAGAAATATTTTTTAATTATTGTTAAAAAAAATCTTATAAATAAATATATCATCACGGCATATTACCCATTTCTGAGTGTGCCACAATCTGCTTTATCGCAGATATCGGTAATGATGATGACATATTTGTACCGTGAGGGCGCTTACCAGGCGTCACCTCACGGGCACTCGTTGCTGGCGTGGAGAGTGCAACACAGGGGTCACTTTTGTGCCATTTAAAATCTTATATCCCTTACTTTCTATTATTATTATTAAGTATTTTTTATCTGTACTTGAATGACACTCATTATGATACAGATTATCATTATGATACAAATTTTCTTTTCATTATGATAGTTTATCATTATGATACACATTAATTTTATAACTAATTTATTGGTGTATAGTTCATTTTTTTAATTATTATGAATAGTCGTAGAAAAAATAGTGTATGCAACTCATGTATAATGCTTATTAATATGACCTTAATAATATACATATATGCTTTATTCAAATGAAGGATGTTTGGATTTTAACAAACTATTTTTTACGTGAGAGAACCGAAATCGAACAATATGTGCCATAATCGGAAATTACAATAAATGTATTTGTCAATTTTTTTCGTGAAACCCTTTAACTGTTTTTAGGAAATTATTTTTTTGCAATATTTTGGGATATTAGTACTTTTTATTATTTTTGGAAACGATTGCAGAAAAAACGTTATTCTCGAACTCCATTTTAAAAGTCGCTACGCGCATTTCTGAAACTTACATTCGTTTCAGAATCACAAATTTTCTGAACTTGTTACAAAAATAACTATTCTTTGATATTCAAACTACATTACACTATTATTTAATACAATTTGTACCTACGCCATAAATAATACAAGTTAATTTGTGGTTTCAACAATTTTATATTTGTTAACACTCAGTAACTATTATAAGTTAAAAAAATATTAATGTCTAATTGTCAAGCTTATAAACGTACATAAGAATTAAAACAGTTCAATTAAACTAGAACTAATTTTAGACAAAACTAAATTCTAACTGTATATAGTGCGCGTGCGCAAGCAGTCGTCATGTGGTTCTGTTGAGCTCAGTTGTGAGTTGTGGTTTTGCAGAATTTTGCTGTTTTTGAAATTTTATGCTGTGTTGTCATTACTTATTATTTAATAATACAAGTATTCATATAGTTTGCAAATTAATATTTACAATTAAAGAATTATCTTCTTCTCAAATCTCATTTATAAGAAGTGAAGTTCCACAGGTATTGTTTGTTACATTAATTTTGTCAGAAGAGGTTAAGTTACATATTAGTTACAGAAGATAATAACATTCTTTATAAATTCATTCATAATAATGTCAAACTATTATAAATATTCAATATATTATGATAATTATTATTATAAAGTCTTTTTCTGTTGTAGGAAACTCCTCCAGATTATTCGACCATCCTAACCGGCGCAGGCCTGGTCCTGGTATCTGCTTGCGAATGTGTAGCCGCAGCAGTAAGTGCCTGGCACTGTGCCCGGGTGCTCTGCCCCTGTTTCCGACCACAGGGCCCTCAAGAGGGCTTGTATTCTCCTCCACACACCCTTACCAAGGACATGCTGGTATCCAGTTGGTTAGGAAAGCACCAGCAACCGGTGTATGTTGTAGCTGCTGCCAATCACAAGAATAGGGTGAGTAAACAATAAATTTATTTTTGTTTTATTGTTTCTTTCTATCCAATATGCGCAAATTAAGGAAAATGAAAAGTGAAACAAGCGGTAATTTAATTTTTACTGCACATTTAACAAATTAGAAATCTTAAAATATTATTTGCAATATGTATTTTACCTTTATTTGTATGTGAGTAATAAGGAAGAGAGATAAACTATAATTAAAAGGAGGGAAAGTGCATATTTACAATTCTGTAATTACTAATATTTAACTATTTACCCTTTCACCACGCGAAATAGAAATTACTGTTCTTGACAGAATTAAGAGTAAAGGAAATAAACGTTCGATGATACTCATATAGTACGATTAGGTATACAGAAAGTTCCAGTTCGTTTAACAAACAACCAGGCACAACGTTTCTTCTGAATAAATTCTCAAAGTGTTAATGATGATGACGATGAGCCCTGTTTTGCACGCCATGACAGCATGTACGAAAGTTGAAATTATTAATAATAATTGATCAAAGATTCTATTTTGATTTTGAATCCGGGCATAAAACAGGAATTTCGGTTCCGGCTAATTTCTGTTTGATCATTTACAGCCCGATTCACAAAAAAGTTTTAAGCTAATCCTCATTTTTGGATTAGCGAATTCTACTCTAATTTTGACAGTTTATATCGTAAAATATAGTCTAATCTATTCCTAGTATCTACCTTTACTGATAATATCATGAAAATTAAATTTTAAAAACCAGAATAGAATAGAATAGAATTCACTAATCCAAAAATGAGGATTAGCTTAAACTTTTTTGTGAATCGGGCTGTTAAATTTTAAAATGTGAATATTTAAATAATTTTGTTGAATAATAGCGACCGAGATATTGACACACGGTAAAACTTTGTTAAAACTGTTAAATAAATAAGACACAATAAATTGCGAGATGCGGGACACGAAAGATGAACTATGGAAAATTAGTTAGCACAAGTCACTGTCTAATATATGCACTCTGTTTAAATCCATACGAAATACAATTAATTTACTTCGCGCATACCTAATATAACATATAACAGTTGCCCAAATGTTTCAAAGCTAAGCAGCCTTTCTCATGATGGCAGTTGATTTGTGCAATTGCTGATCGTTTCAATTCCTGTCTTGTTTACACTCGGATCCATTAGGATCATAACCCTACACAAATGGGTTAGAAGCACAAAATTATTGTGATAATTATTGGAATATCACAATATGAGCATTTCTTTCCCTTGCCCCTCAGGTCAAGATTCGTGTTCCGCTCTATACAAAAATAAATAAATAAATAAATCATCACGGCATATTACCCATTTCTGGGTGTGCCAATCTGCTTTATCGCAGATATCGGTAATGATGATGACATATTTGTACCGTGCGGGCGCTTACCAGGCGTCACCTCACGGGCACTCATTGCTGGCGTGGAGAGTGCACCTATACTTGGCAGCAAAAAAAGATTGGATATAGTTCTTACATAACATTTATACATAAGTAAATGGATTAGAAATAGGAAAGGCCGGCTAATACACATACTAGGAATAGAGATCGAACAAACCACATTGTTATTCATTATAGACTTTTCTTTTATGGCTTTCCTAGTTTTGTAATCTAGATATTTGAGTAATACCCGGTTGCACCATTGACACTTAAAATTTTAAACTTTTTTAATTGCACTGTAAAATGTAATTGACTAAAATGGTCGATTACACCAGTATTTTAATTGAGAATTAAACAAAAAAAAAAAACTAAAATTAACACATATTTCGATTTTAATTCTCAATTAAATATTGGTGCAACGAATACTCAATGCATATTATGCATAAGGGAGCTAAAGTTTGTTTCGTCATTTTTAATAAGATCAGACTGGTATTTTTCGCACTCATTCTTTAAAGGAAGTGTCTACTATACTGTCCAGACAGAGCTGTAAAAAAAATTAGTGAACTGTTGCGCCTGTAGTGGTAGCACGCACTTTAGAATTCTATCAAAAGAAGCATTTGTTTTCGCTTTTCGCCACGAAGCGAAAATTTGGTAGCATGCGTGTGTCAAAATATTCGCCTGCAAGCGTTCGACTTGTCAAAGTAACGTCATTATTTTATCACAATTCTATTCAAAGCCAATTTATATATAAATTAAACATTTACTATATACAACTGTCATAATATTTTTTTATTTTAATAGTATTAAATCCAATAATTTGCGAACAAAAAACGAATATAGAATTCTAAAGTGCATGCTACCAAGATTCGTAAAAGTAAAATCGTATTCGCCTGCTTTCTATGATAAAATTCTAAAGTGCGTGCTACCAGTACTGGACCAGACGGAATCTAGCGGACAATACTAGCGACCTCTTCTCGAATCTACCTAAAAACACTGTCTACCAATTAGGAATTGTCAATTAAATATTGCTTTGGTTGGGTTTTTCTAAAAAGACAATCTATAACAATATCTAACTGGCAATAAATTCATAATTGGTAGAGAGCGGTTTTTAAGTTTTGTTCGAGAAGTGTCCGCTCTGTGCATGTGTGACAATTCACAATTTTTTTTTTGCGGCTCTGTCTGGACAGTGCGGTAGATACTCCTTTCTTTAAAACCAATTACATTACAACCTATAAAACACGTGACTTGCAAGAGTAAAATGTAGATAAACATAGACCCCCGAAATTTGTCTATTTTAATAAAAATATCTGACGATCCGGCAAATTTAAGCCGGAATTCCGAGATTCGGTATCTAAAATAATTAATGGCTTATCATCACAATGATTGAAATATAGTTGTACATAAAGAAAATAGTACACGTATTCATTTATCAACATAATTGAATATATCAAAATATATGTAAACTATGTTGTGTACAAGGATAATATAAGAAAGTTTATCATACTGTGCTACAAGAGTATCTGCTTGTAGTATCTGAAAAATGCAGTATCATATATCAATATAATTAAGCGCGTCTCTCTGGTTCAAAGCAGCTTGTATTCTTCCGTGGCTGGATCTTGAGATGACTGAAGAAAGTGATCTTTCCACTTTTACTTCATGCGTGCTCTTGCTGCTACAACAAGGAGCATACCGTGTCTAATACGCTGTCATTATCGGCATAAGAAATTGTTGTTTATCATCCGAATAATAAGTTTAGCGTGTTATACGTTTAAGTTTTTCAAAAGAAAGTTTGGTTATGAAAAAGAAAAAATTGAAAAGCTTCTCTAACAATATAATTAATTATTTAGACACGAAATACAAGATACTTCAAATAATGTTTAAAAAATTAAAAAGAAAATCTGTTGTGGCCAGCACAAGACCTCTCGCCATTTCCATTTTATGTTATATAAGTATTGTATTGTATTGCACTTTGCTATCGAACCGTCGTTTTATAACAAAATATTACAGAACTTTGCCCAAATATTGTCTTTTATTGTATTTAACATGTCTTCCGCGCACATATAATTCTAATTATATATATTTTTCATTGTATGAGGAAGTTTCTAAATGTCACAGATTCTTCCAATTCATTAACCAGATTGGCGGTATTTTTGATGGATACATACATATTACCTATAATTTCAAATATTTAATTAATAAAACAATAAGTAAGATTAAATGTACTTCCCAAAAAAAGCTATCAAAATGTCACTAAAACTGTTGATTTTTGACACTGAAATCTGTCATTTACAAATTATGTTATAAACATTTGAATTTGTCAACTGGTTTCCTTAGTGCAGTTTCGCCTACTCGACTTGTTATATCCCGATATTCTATATATTATAGCGTCTTTATCTCTAAATCTATAGAAGATATAATAAAAAAATTAAATGTATCAGGTGTAGAATTTTATTCTTCAAAATTAGTAATATCAAAAATATTTGGAAGAATTTCTTTAAAAAACTACTATTGCCGGTTGTTCAATTGTTACCAAAACCTTTTCAGCTCTTCCCAGGAATGTCAGATTGAGGAATTCATAGTTAAACAGGTCTTATATCTTACAGTTTTTGAGGAATCGTCCGTCCAACATCCAGCCATACACACACACACACAGACATCATTGTAAAAATGTTAAAATCGGATTCTAGTGACCTTGAAACGTGCTTATTCATTAAAATCTGGATATGTGATTTTTAGCATGATTCCACTACCTCTCTTAGCGAGAGGTAAAAAACAATACTATTTTACTATTGTAGTGTATTTGTTAACTGTGTATTTAATTTAATGAATTTTATTTAAAAAAAATTATGAAACGAGGTTGGAGATGCCATTCAACGATAAAAAAAAACTAGGCATTTTCTACATATGTAAATATACATAAGAATATTTAAGTGGTTTCATTACTTATGAAATGTCGGTTATTAAGTCCAAAATTTCATAGAACATACCTTATATCACAAAATATTAAAAATGATGTTACTGAAACGTTTGAAATTGGTGTGGCTTATTTTTCTTGTTTATTTTTAATTCACATATTACATAGGAATTAAATACAATAAATTCACCTTTATTATACTGAGTCAGTGTATCTAATAACAATAACTTTATCATCATCTATACTAT
Organism: Ophonus ardosiacus; assembly: GCA_943142095.1. Taxonomy (NCBI): domain Eukaryota; kingdom Metazoa; phylum Arthropoda; class Insecta; order Coleoptera; family Carabidae; genus Ophonus; species Ophonus ardosiacus. Next base: position 47,240,421 of record OW964832.1, read on the forward strand.
AATATATAAATGGTTGGTTATGGCAAAATACTTTCTCTAATAACCTTGATTTTGCACACTAAGAACGTATTAAATATTTATAATAAATTAACATGTCTATAAAAGTAACAAATGTATGATAGGTTGTTATGAATTGATGAGTAAATATGTTGTTTTCTTTTGGAAAGGAAATTTTCAACGGATGCATCAACGATTTCTTTTACATTTTTGAAGCGTAGCGTAACATGCCGTTCCATTAAGACCTGGCGCGCACTCCCGTTTTTTGTTGAGCAAATATTTAGTTGCAAAAATGGATCCCATTGATTGTAACATTAACTAATTAAAATTTAATTTTAATAAAACCATATACGTATATTGAGAACTAAGTTCTCATCACCATCATCAGTAGTACAACAAGGAAAAGTTAAACAAATATTACTCAACATGTCAACCATGCCAGAGGTACTGACAACTCTGTTGACAACTCATTGATTTTGAATGAATGAAATGCTTTAGATTATTGTTTATGAATTATGTAAGAAGTAAAAGTACGTGAATAAGAAAAACAACGACAATTTTAATAAAAAAATTATAAAAATACCCAAATTTAAAATTTCAAATGTCACTGTCAACAGTATCAAAAACAGAAAATAAATTTATATAACAATTTATAATTTCAAGTATTGCCAACTGAATCAGTTATTTTTGATTACTCTGTATTTTATCATATTTTTTCTTTCACGTAGTAAAAATGCACCAACACAAGCAGTCTTTATAAAATCTATATTGAAAATGAATAAAATTGTGAAATTATTTAGTAACCAGTGCGCGCCAGCATTCACTTTTAAGGTACATGATTTTTAATCTCTCAACTTTTAAATTCCTAGTTCGCGCGTGGCTTAAGAATAAGTGCAGTTTCTCCTCTTGTATGGATGTAGTATGCAGATGTGCAAGAGAAATAAATGGAAACGATTAGGAAACTTTATTAAACTTTATTTTATATTTTCTTTACTCAACATAGATAGCAAGTTTCTCTTTCTCTATACACGGTGCACACGACACACGACAATCCATGACACAGGCGCTTATTAAAAAAAAAAACATATTTTGTTTCCCTAATTTTTTTTATCTCGCTCTAAGTGAGGTATTGGATTCGTGCCTAAAACCGTATATCCAGATTTTAGTGAATAAGCACGTTTTAATAATTTTCATAGCAATGTATAATAATTCATTCTACATTTTCTCTGACTTATGTTGGCCTAAGGATGCATCGGCATCTTTAAGATTTTTTATTTCTAGTTCAAAATTCAAGTCGTTAATAATAAGTTGTATTATAAATATGCAAATAAAAATAAAGCAGTTTATTATACCAGTAAATTAGGAAGAAACTGTGTTTTCAGTGCATAGGCTTCAATATGCACCCCCCTGTAAATAATTCTACCGGCGTCCATGCGATCCCGCATTCAAAGATTGTTTACCCTGGTAAAATTGTATAATTAACAATATAATTAATATTGTTTCTTTTGTTATGACTAAGTTTATTTAAAATACGCGGTTTTAACTACGGAAGACGTTTAGGAAATTAATTAGCAATAATGTAATTATCGGAGTTGATGAGAATTTGTTCGATTATTCGGAAACCATCTTTTGTACTTTCTCTACAATCTCATAGTTATTTACATCAGAATAACATTTGATACATTATAATTTCCTGTTTCGCTTTATTATAAATTATTTGTTTCATACTCTATAATCATGTTATTATATAAAGCTTAGCAGTAACAGTATGTATTACACTTTGTATTATATTCTGATCTTATATTTTTACCTCTTGCTAAGAGAGGTATTGCATTCATGCTAAAATTCGCATATCCAGATTTTATTGAATAAGCACGAATTAAGGTTCCTAGAATCCGATGACAACATTTTTAAGAGTGGGAAGAGCTGAAAAGGTTTTGGTAACAATTGAATAACCGGAAGTAGTAGTTTCTTAAAAAAATTCTTCTAAATATAATTTTTTGGGTTTTTTTTTTATTAAATATTGAAGAACATAAAATTCTCCATCTAATACACTTCAAATTTTTATTATATCTTGTACAGATTTAGAGATAAAGACACTATAATTTATAGAGTAAACTAATCGCAGAGGCCAAGGCACTAAGGAAACCAGTTGACAAATTTCAATGTTTATAACATGACATATGTCATTGTCAAATATCAACAGTTTTAGTGACATTCTGATAGCTTCTTCTGGGAAGTATATTTAACTTTTCTTATTATTTTATTAATTTAATATTTGAAATTATAGGTAAAATTGTGGTAAAATGCATATATCCATCAGAAATACCGCCAATCTGGTTAATGAATTGGAAGAATCTGTGACATTTAGAAACTTCCTCATACAATGAAAAATAGATATAATTAGAATTATATGTGTGCAGAAGACATGTTAAATACAATAAAAAACAATATTTGAGTAAAGTTCTGTATTTTTTTGTTATAAAACGACGATTCGAAAGCGAAGTGTAATACAATACTTATATAGCCTAATATGGAAATGGCGAGAGGTCTTGTGCTGGCCACAACAGATTTTTTCTTTTGTTATAATTTCTTACCATATTTGTAGACAGTTAAAAGATTGACATCATTTATCCATAATTTATTTGAACTAGATTTTATTGCGTGTTTGAGAAACATTTATACAGGGCATTGAGACACAAAATTATAATTTCCAATGAAAGTATTATTTCTCAATAGAGCAATCTAACAATTAATAACTAATTCAGTAAAAAAAAATGTCTGCTGGTCAGTCATAAAAAAGCGGAAAACCACTCCCAAGAATAAAAATATTTAGATACATTTCACTTTCTAACAATTCATTATTTTAAATCTAACATCATAATTTGATACTTTGCTGACGACATACCAGTTGCTAAAGCAAAACAAAATCATAAAGCAAATGTATCAGTCGAGTCAGCGACTGCCTCAGGAGATAACCTCAATATTTGGGATCACGAGACGACATTTTCACTTGATTTCTCCGCTAGATGGCTTCGCGCCTAAAACACCTGAACTTGAAGTATTAATTATCTATCTCCAAATTTTTGTTCACTTTCTCCATTGCACTTTCGTTAATTGAAAGTAGATTATGATGTCTGGTTGAACTGGTTTTCATACCATACACCCACAAAAACAAGAATGTTAATAAGTGAAATAGTGAAAAACTTTATGCTTGTTATGGTAAAAAGGTGAGATTAAAAGGCAATTGAATTTTAAATTAAATACATCTTTTTTATCGGACCGTTTTAAAACTTAATAATGTAAAAAAAAATATAATAGTTATTTACATATAGAGGGTCGAAAGAAAAGGTTTACGCCTGCGGACGAAATTTGAAGCCCTACGTTTTACGCACAACTGCAATCAAATGAAATGTTTTTAAATTATTTTCACCTCCCGCTAGCCTTGGTAAGGGAGGTATAGGATAGGGATCGTGCTAAAAATCACATATCGAGATTTTAGTAAATGACCACGTTTTAAGGTCCATAGAATCCAATTTTAACATTTTCACGATGATGTCTGTCTGTATGTATGTATGTATGTATGTATGTGTGTGTGTGTGTGTGTGTGTGTGTGTGTGTGTGTGTGTGTGTGTATGTATGTATGTGTATGGATTTTGTCTTCGCTCTAACTCAAATACTATCATTCAAAAAATTCTGAAACCTTGTATTTCTACCCTATTCTAATATGGAAAGAAGCCATTACATTTTGGTGTAAATCGGATAACCGGAAATGGCACTTTACCTGAAGCTCATAAAGGTTTTTCTTCAAAAAATACCATTAAATGCCATTTTTTCGCATTTTATGTCTTATGAAAATTGAAGATTATTGAATTTTCTACAGGAATACATTAATACTTTTTCTATATATTTTACAGATAAATTTAAAAATATTTTTTTTTATTAGTCCCGAAGCCTAAGATAAACACAATTCCTTTGTTACACAGTTTATATTTCAAATGAATGTAACTGACACTAAATGTCAATGTCAAAAGACTAATCACTTCAATTTAATAATAGTGACATTTTAAAAAGAAAATAGTAAATAAAGCAATAGTTTTCTGCAATGGAACAGTTTGCAGCGTTAGTAAATACGTAGGTAGGTATGTATTTAAATTAATAAAAATTAAATAGCGGGAGGTTTTGTGTTGGCCACATCAGATTTTTTAAATACATTTAAAGCTTGTTGCTATATAAAAATATTACGTGGCCAGGTGGCCATGTCACAAAACAATAAGGCGATGTGTTGCATTGCTAACTATTTGGTTATATGAATATTTTTTTAAATGTCAAGCTTGGAGATTTGAGACAATTTCTGAAGTAATTCCTTAAGCAATTTTAATAAAATCTAGTGAAAATTTAGCGGAACTAATATCATTTTTTAAAAATAAGAGTCTTGATTATATTTCCAATTGTATTTTTGATGTTTTGTTTACCAGTAAGCGGGCTCTTTCAGTATTTTACCGCCCGCATATGCTACTTTACCGCCCGCAGGGTGTAATCTTTCAGTTTCCCCCATGGTAACTACGATGTAAACAAACAATTTTAAAGCAGATGTGCGTAATAGTTATTTATGTATTAAGAGCTTAAGGAGGCTTTTATGGCCTGCGGTGGGAAACACGTCAAAGGCCATAAAAGCAAGTTGCGCTTGTGGTACATACAAAACTTTGTGTACGGACGAAAATTTTCAAATTATGAGTGTTAGAAAAACTGTATCGAACACAATTTGTCCTCGTACATCCAGTATCTAGTGTTGCTATGAAAGCGGAAAACAATAGTTTATTATTTGTTTATTAGTTATGTCATTTGAGTTTTATTTTGTGTATCTCCGTGCTTTCCATATAAATATCACAAAATTAATATTCATTTTTCATTAAAGAATATAAAAAAATTCGATTTGTAATAAAAACTTTTCATGTTGCCTGTTTAAATTGTTTATATTGTAGGTTATAATTTGGTTTGACGCGGGCTATAAAATGACGTTTATGTCAAAGAAATTCGTGTATAATTCTTAAATTATGATACGTCCGTGCATAAAAATATGTAACATTGATTCATAAGTTGAGTACCATTGGCTTTAAAATAATAATGCTTTTGTTAAAATGTGTCCCCTCTCTATGCCTTACAAAATATCTTAATCACTTTATTGTTTAACTTTTCATATACACGAATAAAAGGCACTGTCCATTATCTTGATTTACCCTTATCAATATGTATCTGAAGTTGAGAATCACCTGTATAATGTTGAATAATATATTAAGAAATGAATTTAATGAATTCTATGCTAGAAATCTTGACACACAAACTAAAAACACAGCAACTATTAATATTTGCATTCTGCATGTTTCGAATATCGAAGTATGTTAAGTGACCAGTGACCAGTAGAGTTTACGAGCTAGTAAACATTGGTAGCGAAAGTGTACATTCTACAGTCTGACTTATTGGATGGTATTTTGAATTCGTGACTGGTGATCGTTGAATTCTGAACTATTCCCAAGAACTAAAGGTGTGGTATTCAAATAAGAATACCAAATGAAGTGAAACGTATGCTATTATTCTACTGACTTGGATTTATTTTTATTTCTTTAAATACCTGCTAAGAATAAAAATGATTGTTCTGCACTTTTTATTCATCCTACATATTAATAGACTCTAAATATTTTGTCACAGCCATTTCCAAAATCTAAGGCTGTGTCCGATGTCGCATTTTGGCACTTAGTATTTAGGTCTTCTTCAAATAAATACAACTCTGAATGGTGCACTAGAAATATCCATTGGCTTGTATGACAACACTTTAGAACAACAAAAATGAATAATACAATTTGATTTAATTAGATGCTTGAGAGTAAATGTTAATATTAGTTTCATAAAATAGAAGCTAATAGCCGAGACAGACGACAAAAATTAATTATCATTAACGGTTAGATATAGTAAGCAGTGTAAGCACCCGTGAACTTGAGACTAATGACAGATGTCAAAATTGCGTCTATTAACAAACCAGAAAATATTGATTGTAGTAAGCTCGTACAAGAAACATACAGTACGTGTTACTTATTGTTTTATACTGTATGTTTCTTGTACGAGCTTACTACAATCAATATTTTCTGGTTTGTTAATAGACGCAATTTTGACATCTGTCATTAGTCTCAAGTTCACGTGTTCATACTATATCTAACCGGTTAATTAGTGCGTGTCAACTTTAAGGCATAGTGTGCTCCTGCAAAATCCTAAAATCTAATTCCTAAAATCCTAAATAATCACTAGATTATTATTATTTGCAATTTAATATCAAATGACAATAGTGTGGCATTATGTTTAGCTATATTTTTGGCAACATGACTTCAAATCTGAAGTAAATTATTAAAAATTATTTATTGAATAAAATATGCCTTCTGTAAAATTAAGGCATTATTCAATAAATATTTATATTTTTAAAATAAATTTTATTTTATTTTTATAATTATTACTTTCCAATATTAATCCATAAAAAAATAAGGTCAAATGATAAAATAAGCACCTAGTTTATTCCTTAATATGTATACACAATATATAATTTAAATAGAAGTAGATTATTATAATAATGTCTGAGCAAAGTAATTGTGCAAGTAACTGTAAAAATAGCACGTCATCCATTTTATTTTCAAGATAATATTTAAATATACTTTCAGTTATGTACAAGTCTGTGTAATCACGATTTGAAATTTAAATGTTACAAGAATACAATGAAACAAACTAATTATTACAACTAAGGTTTTTTCATAATTAGTTATTATTGTTATTCAGTTTTTGTAACTAATTGTTAATGTTAACAACAAATATGTTTTTATAATTTTATTAACTCATTAAGGCCCGGTATTTTCATCACCAGTAAACTTAAAAGAAAAACAGCATCGATATTACAACATATTATATAAATATAAATGAATACAAAGTTAATATTCAATTTCTGTTTTATATTTTTAAAATCGGCTAAGCAAAGAAGCAAACATTTTTTATTTCGCGTTATTATTTTACTATTTGCTTAATGCTGAAAACAAAACGAAGTTTTTAAAAATTCTAAATTTTAATTTTGGAATTTTTAACGCAAATATTTAATATTATTTTTTGTTCTGTAAGTAATTAATGTGTAATGTTGTATAATATGTATCTTAATTTAATTTAATTTAATTTAATTTCATGCAGCCGTTCTCGTTGCTTCGTGTTTTGCTTTCTGTATAGTCAGTGTATAGAGCTAGTAAGATAAGAATAGTTTTAGCTGTAATTGGGCATAAGTTTTAAACATTTTTTGTAAAAATAGGGTAAGTAGGTAATTTGAAACAATAATTTTTCAAAATACTAAATCTTCATCCAATATAAATAATAAAATTGATTTCATAATTACATCACGTTATCGCATACTTAATTTTTATATTATTGGTATTAAATTATCTCCTTATGTACCCTTAACTTTTTGATTTTTTTTTATTTCGTGACCACTACACGGAGTACTTTATGTCATCGCAATATAGGTGAAGATTAGAATTATTCTTTTTTTCTATAGCAGATTTTAAAGTGTGCTTGTTCAATTCGAAATAGTTGACTAAGTGACATTTTAACCGCAAGGGTAGATAAAATAATACTTTAACAGCAAGGATAGATAAAGAACTGCGTGCCTGAGTGTCTGGTCGCGAACCTGGGGGAACCGGGTTCGATCCCGACAGACGCCAAATATTTCCAATTTTAAATAACACAAAAGTGACCCCTGTGGTGCACTCTCCACACCAGCTATGAGTGCCCGTGAGGTGACGCCTGGTAAGCGCCCACATGGTAAAATATATCGTCATCATTACCGATGTCTACATGTGTTGTAGATACTGGTACACCCAGAAATGGGTAATATGCCGTGATGCTATATTTATATTTATTTATTTATTTATTTTTATTTAAATGAAAACACATTATACATTTTGGCGATTCATTTTATATATAACTTCAATTGAATAAACATGAATAAAATGAAAATGTTTTCAAACAAATTCTATAACTACCACGGTACTGAGATTTTTAAATTGTTCTTAAATAATTTACAGCCCGATTCACAAAAAAGTTTCAGCTAATCCTCATTTTTGGATTAGTGAATTCTATTCTATTCCGGTATTTAAAATTTAATTTTCATGATATCAATAAAGGTAGATACTAGGAATAGATTAGACTATATTTTAAGAAATAAACTGTCAAAATTAGAGTAGAATTCGCTAATCCAAAAATGAGGATTAGCTTAAACTTTTTTGTGAAACGGGATGTTAATTTATAATCGCTTTTTCTAATTTTTGCTCTTTAAAATCTGCTATAGAAAAAAAATAGAATTTTACACACAACGATAAAATTAAATTATCAACTCGCGAAATCGCTCGTGAATTAAACTTTCTGCTCGTCTTGTATAAAAAATAACTATTTATCAAATTGAACAAAGTTCGTGTTAACAACGATATTTATTTTCTACAGGCAGGAAAAGCATTCTTTTTGACTACAAGCCATCCTGTTTATCGCAAATTGTTGTGAGAATAAAATTTAAAATTCTACAATCAGTTACGGTACTCACACACAGATACAAAAAAAAATTTCAATTGCTTGGGGTCAAATTTTACTTTCGTCATACGTTGCTATTAAATTACCGAATATGAAAATTATCGTTAGCTATCCTCTTATAAAAAAATATAAATAGTTAAAAGTGAAATTAATCCCACTTGCAACATAATTACATATAATTTTCAAACATTAGTTTGAGGCGAAAATAAAACTTGTATTTCGAACAAAAACTTATGTCATTAAACTTATTATTATTTCATTATGGAATAATTTCTCTCCCACAATACATATTTATATAAATATGTATACTTTGCCTATGGACATTAATATGCAAATCAATAATATATTCTAATAATTATTAATAACATTGAAATCACTCATTCTTAAAATTACATAATGTTGAAATCAGTTGTTCTTTCTTATATTTGCATATTATGTCGGTACTCTTCACAATTGACAAGAAAGTTTTCATTATCCATTTTTAATAGTCCATTTACAGCTTCTACGCAATAAATTTACAATGGTCAAACATATATTGATATATTTTTCACATATACCATTTTGACATTGCAAAAACAAATTCTTAGTACGATTATTATAATTTATTAGCATAAAATTATGATTAAGAATAATTACAAATGTTACTGCTAACTGTACTTAAACAAAAAGTAATAAATATCACGATTAAAGCATTTAATTGTATCCTTGGATATTTAATAACTACAATAAGTAAATAACTCCACGAAGTGTGAATTTTTATGGTTACGCATGACTGAAAGTTTTCAGAAAATTCTAATAAAGATAACTTTCCATAGGGTGTAAACAGTTAATAATATTATATATATAATTACATATGTCGGTATTCAAAACCGGAGACATCGAAAATATGTAAACTTTCTACATGTATGATCGTAAAATGTTTTAATATTGATTTCAATTTATAGTAGAACTTTAACACTACGTATTAAATTAGAAAAAAGAAAGTTGTAGTCTTTAGTCTGTAGAGATGAATTACTGCCCATAAATTTTTATTTCAAATAGTAATTAATAATTATAATAAAAAATTGTTGTATATTAAAATCTCGATTAATACTTAGAAAGTTTAATTGTTTTGAAATAGGGGATTCCAGCTCAATGGAATTAAAGGAAAATAGTAAAAAAATACGAATGTATATGCTGAATAACGAATATTAATAAAAAATCTGTTGTGGCCAGCATAAGACCTCTCGCCATTTCCATATTAGGCTATATAAGTATTGTATTGCACTTCGCTATCGAACCGTCGTTTTATAACAAAATATTACAGAACTTTACCCAAATATTGTTTTTTATTGTATTTAACATGTCTTCTGCACACATATAATTCTAATTATATCTATTTTTCATTGTATGAGGAAGTTTCTAAATGTCAGAGATTCTTCCAGTTCATTAACCAGATTGGCGGTATTTCTAATGGATATATGCATTTTACCTTTAATTTCAAATATTTAATTAATAAAATAATAAGAAAGATTAAATATACTTACCAGAAAAAGCTATCAGAATGTCACTAAAACTGTTGATTTTTGACACTGACATGTGTCATTTAAAAACTATGTTATAAACATTGGAATTTGTCAACTGGTTTCCTTAGTGCCTTAGCCTCTGCGATTAAATTACTCTATATATTATAGTGTCTTTATCTCTAAATCTATACAAGATATAATAAAAAATTTAAGTGTACTAGATGGAGAATTTTAAGTTCTTCAATATTTAATAACAAAAATTTCCAAAAAATTATATTTGGAAGAATTTTTCTAAAAAACTACTACTTTCGGTTGTTCAATTGTTACCAAAACCTTTTCAGCTCTTCCCAGGAATGTCAGATTGAGGAAACTGCAGTTAAATATTTTTTAAGTCTTATGGTTTTTGAGGAATCGTCCCTCCAACATCCAGCCATACACACATATACACACAGGCAGACATCATTGTAAAAATGTTAAAATCGGATTCTAGTGACATTGAAACGTGCTTATTCATTAAAATCTGGATATGTGATTTTTAGCATGATTCCAATACCTCTTTTAGCGAGAGGTAAAAAATGAAATGGTATAATTGAGATATTTTGGAAATAAGGGGTTTTTTGTTATAGCGCTTCGACACGAATATGATATCAATATATAATATTTTGATTGGCGACCGAAAGACCGCGCATACATGCATTACAAATAGCGTGTTGGGAGGTGGGGATTACTACCAATGGAAGTTAAGAAATTCAAATTCGAAAGGAGGGGCTAACATTCCTGTACTACAGTTTCCAAACAGTTTTTATTTTAACATAAATTTCTTGCATTAAACTTAATAATTTAAATACACCTGTAATTATAAAGTATGTAGACTTATACAGTGTTATAATATTCATTTATTTTATGTAAATATAACTTAAAACAGCATACATTTCAAGAACATTTAAGTCCATGATGAAAACAGTATGATAAAAAAACACATAAGCGTGACGTCACGTCAATCTTTTCAAAATTCGGGAGACCATAACTCGCTTATTAATAGGAATTTTTTCGCCGGATTTTCATCAATAGTCTTAGTTTTCCTAATATTTTCAGGTGAAATTATTATTAGTAACACGAACATATACTATTTTCTACAAATTGAAATTCATATAAAGCTGTTGATTTGCGGATCCGATATTTGTATTAATTACAACAATTATAAATAAATAAATAAATATATATATATATATCATCACGGCATATTACCCATTTCTAGGTGTGCCAGTATCTACAACACATGTAGACATCGGTAATGATGACGATATATGGCGCTTACCAGGCGTCACCTCACGGGCACTCATAGCTGGCGTGGAGAGTGCACCACAGGGGTCATTTTTGTGCCATTTAAAATTGGAAATATTTGGCGTCTGTCGGGATAGAACCCAGTTCCCCCAGGTTCGCGACCAGACACTCAGGCACGCGGCCGCGGGACCCCATACAATTATTATTGTCATTAATTTCATTAACAATAATGAACTAGAATCAAAACAAAAATTACTTTGAGTCTTTGAGTGTCCTCGAAAAAAATCAAACTGGTCCTGTTAATGATGTAACATCGCTTATTACAAAGAATAAAAATTGCTAATAAAATTTCATTTTCGTTGAAAGACAAAGGTTATTGAGCAAACCAAAACAATGAATAGTGCAAAGGAACCATTAGCATTAAATTTTCCCAGTAAAGTTACTTAATCGGACAAGTGTTTGGCTAATAATATCTTCTTCTCATGACTATCTACTATTATGCTGTCAAAACGATTTATGTAGGCTCGTGGCTTGGCCGTGTAAATGTTACAAACTCAAGAATGATATTGATGTCCTAGTTAGTGTTTGTTCGTGTTCAGCATCACTGACGACGAAATTAGTTGATACAAAATAATTGCTGTTGCTGTGTAGAAATTGAAACTGGAACACTTTTTTTTTTATACATTTTTGTAGCCTTTTACTACGATAACACTTATTTCAATTAGTAATTTATTTGTTTCGGAAGCTTTCAAGACTCATGTCTTATTATTATTATTGTCGGGAGGTGTTTCATTCTTGCCCCTGTACTGCGACCTTTCTGCTCTATTGTACCCTCCGTGTTTCCTCCTGTTCTAGGAGCCCTGTATGTTTTGTAAACTCCAAGATTTGCTTTAGACTAATGTCCTTTAGTGTCTCAGTGTGCAATTTTTTTCTCCTAAAAGACTATGTCTGCTTGCCTTAAGGAGGTTCGAGCGAAACTAATGAGTCAAAATAATATTTATATTTTTTTGTTCTTTTAATTGCTAAAATAGTTGTAAAAATTTATAATTTTAATTAATAAACGTGTATTGAGCCTCTAAGTACATAATTAATTTGTATTTAACAAAAAAAAGTACTGAAATGACTTCAGTATTTTGAACATATATGATGGAAGAAAGTTATGTGGCAACAGCGCGTCTTGTAAAATTATTATATTAAATTTATCTATCAATTTCAGTAATAACAAATTTTAAAAAGAACAAAACTAAATAGCTTTATTATATTCGAAAAAAAGTTATCCATAATATAGATACAAGTTATACTTCAATCTTTTTCCTTTATATCAGCTGGGACGTGCAACGTTGCCAAGTCATTCTTCATCTGTTCTGCAACTATCGATGTAAAATGAAAACATAATGTTCAACATTAATTTTCAAATTAATTTCAACGGTAAAAAGGCATTATAAACTTCTCATAATATACTACAAGTCTTCAGTTTTATTATACTTGTTTTTTGTTCATCAAAATTGGAAAGATTAATATAAAACAAATAAAAAAAGTATCTACGGAAATGTTTCTGCCGTAAGAGCTTATGTATTAGAACACTGAAAACGTCAACTTTATAAGCGTATTTATAAGAAACTAGACGGTGGAATGTTTTTTATTTTTTAGAATAGTTGGATAAGATATCATTCGTGATAATTACAAAATTTGAAACCATAAAGTTGAAAATTAATTTTTACACGAGAATCGCTCGAACCTCCTTAAATGCTTCGCAGTGACATATTAAGTGTTCAGGGATTTCATCCTCTTCTCCACATCATCTGCATGTTGGTTCTTGTTTGAGGCCCAACCTATGCAAATGTTTATTTAATTGACAGTGTCCTGTTACCAGTCCTGTTATTAGTCTGACATCTTGCTTGCTCATTACAAGTTGTCTGTTCTTTTCGTGGATGGCTCATTCAAAAACTCATGTCTTGATATATAATAAATAATCACGGCTTTGGCCCAGTTCTGGGTGTGGCAATCAACTTTTCGGTGATGTTATACATGCATATCTGTATAAATTGAAAAAATCATACTTGACACGTTTCACGAGATTTCAGTCTCTGAATCAACCTCTCAGAGATTGGCCCACTCAACCAGAACCCAGAACCATAAACGGATTTCGCTCTTATTGGAGCTCATCAGTGTGTATATTAGAACAGTTTTACCAATTTTTTTTAAGGTATTTCTGGTAATGTTAACGATAGAGCAAAATCGTTTGCACATTCATCAATCAACTTTTCGAGAAAAGTTTAATTGTCACTACAGGATCGATCTTCTTTTGTTTCTGAGCGCAATACAAAAACAACTTGTTTTTCGCTCTTTTCGAAAATACACCCATATCTTTTTTATTATTATAGAGAAAAATTGTTCTAACAAATTTTGTACCTTTCTTTAGAATAAAAGGTGTAATTAGATTTTTTGAAAAGTAATAATTTTCGAGATATAACACAAACTTATGTTTTTTAAATGGGAACTTATGTTGAAAATAGTCTCATCTTTTTGCTTATTTTGTAAGCTATTCAACGAAACGATATATAACAAGCCTACATTGTTTTGTTTAAAAGATCAATAAAAGGTAATTTATAAATTTTTTGGGGTGAAAAAGTTGAAAATTTTTAAGAAACAAATGAAAAATCAATTACAAATAATCTGTTTAAGATTAAATTTTCATTCATTAATTCTAATCCTTTTTTTAACCTACTTACAATTTAATACGTCGTAACGTATATAAATAAATATATCATCACGACATATTACCCATTTCTGGGTGTGTCAGTATCTACAACACATGTAGACATCGGTAATGATGACGATATATTTTACCGTGTGGGCACTTACCAGGCGTCACCTCACGGGCACTCATAGCTGGCGTGGAGAGTGCACCACAGGGGTCACTTTTGTGCCATTTAAAATTGGAAATATTTGGCGTCTGTCGGGATCGAACCGGGTTCCCCCAGGTTCGCGACCAGACACTCAGGCACGCGGTCACGGGACCCCATACGCTAGTAAATAGACTATAAAATTTAATATGAAACATTTTTCTCAATTACTAATGGTTAAAATTCTGTTGTGGCCAGCACAAGACCTCTCGCCATTTCCAGATTAGACTATGTAAGTATTGTACATATTTCCTCTTATTGTTCTAAATGTTCGAGATTCTTCCAATTCATTGATAAAATTGGATGAATTTCTAAAGGGTATATGCAATATGTATGTATGTATGTACCTATATTTATAAATCTTTAATTAATAATAAAATAAGAAATATTAAATGTTTTTCCCAGAAAAAGTCTTTAGTAATGTCTCTGGATTTTCGACTCATTTCTGGGTGTGTCAGTATCTACAACACATGTAGATATCGGTAATGATGACGATATATTTTACCGTGTGGGCGCTTACCAGGCGTCACCTCACGGGCACTCATAGCTGGCGTGGAGAGTGCACCACAGGGGCACTTTTGTGCCATTTAAAATTGGAAATATATGGCGTCTGTCGTAACGTATAAGAGTAAAATATAAATAAACTAAGACTTGATCCGAAATTATTCGATTTTAACGAAAATAATCGACGATCCGAAGACCTGGATTCACGGGCACTCATAGCTGGTGTGGAGAGTGCACCACAGGGGTCACTTTTGTGCCATTTAAAATTGGAAATATTTGGCGTTTGTCGTAATGTATAAGAGTAAAATATAAATAACTAAGACCTGATCCGAAATTATTCGATTTTAACGAAAATAACCGACGATCCGAAGACCTGAATTCCAGTGCTGCGAAAAATTTTAAGCTGTTAAGCTGGAATTTTAGAACTCGATTATCCGGTCTTTTTACAATCCATTCCATAACTATCAAAAATATTTTAAATTTATTATTAACCCTCTAATTATTTTACTCATAATAACATGCTTTTCTCTTTTTGCAGATGACGCCTATTTCGGTTGCACAGATGTATCCTTTGCCGACGCCTCCGCCTTCACTGCTGTCGCCACCTGTTGTGGGAGTTCCCCTAATTCCTGCTCCGTTGTTGGGACAGACACCGCCACCTATATTGCGTCCCCATCATCATGGGCACACACATCTACCACCGCCTGATAAGGTAGGAAAACTTAAATAATAATTTTTCTACATAAGATCGAAATCAGTTTTATATTTCGTCGCTATTGTTGTGCAAAGTAGTTACTTTTATTATAGTTAAAAACGTAAAAAATAGGAGAAAAATATTTTACGTGCGATTTTCTATGTTGGTTGTATCATTATATACATACATAAAGCCAAGTCTAAAAAGAAATTAAAATTATTATATTTTTTGATGCTGAAAATAAAGAACAATAAAAATGCGTTTTACACTTGAATCTGAGTTTGCCAGCCGACCTCAGTATCTAAGGCAAGACTTTAAAAAGTTCTTTTTATCAATGTTTTTATTTTTTTTTATGTATCTTTGACAATACTCGCATTAACTATAAGGCAAAACCGTTTGTGCAAATCGTAGAAGTTATTTTTTTTTAAAACAAATTTAATAGTCATTAAAGAAATTTTCTGCCGTCTTTTGTTTTTAAACTAGAGGCTAAAACTTGTTTTTCGCTCATTTTGAAAATACCCCAAATCTCGCATAGAGTTAAAAAAAAATACTGAGTCAATTTTAATAGTTTTTTATATACGGAGATAAACAAATAATGGAAACTTATATTGAAAATAGTCCCATACTTTTTCTTATTTTATAAAATTGTCAGTAGTAATATTGAGTGAGAATAAATTGAAAATAATTTGACAGATTTTTCGAAAACTTGTTGCAATAGTCACGAAAGCCCTCAGATTTGTTTCAAACAACAGAGAGACACTGTCTTGTTATTGTGTCGCCATCTATTGTCGTAATTAACTAGCTTCATTCATTTACATGGTGCAGATATGGCAAGTCTGTTTTTATAATTAGAACATAACTTTGGCAGGGCAGAATAAATATAAATAATCGCCTTCATACGAGTGATTATTAATTACGGTGTTCACAGAAGTGGTTTCTATAATTTTTTGATTTATTTCGTGATCAGAAACATCACTAAATCGGTGTTTTTCGGTCATTTTATTTATGTGTTGATAACTATCTGACAAAACAAAAGCTACGGAGATTATTTCCGGGAATAATCTTTAGAGCTTTATTCTGACTATAATAATGGCAGTATTGGTCAAAAGGCTAACATGTGACAGGTAATGAAACATTTCAATGGTTTTAAGAAATGTCAAAAAATAATCATTGATATAACATATAGTGACTGTATATACATAGTGTGGCCAATAGGGGGATCGATTTTGATTGGTCGGCGCGAATTTGCCTAAATATGGCGGATATTATGGCGAAAAAGTGACATTTTGAGATTTGTTACGTGAATTATACGTGAATTGAAAGTAATTATATTATATTTATATTTTAGATAGTGCAAATAATTAAATTACACGTGTATTTGTATATTTATAACTCAAAGTAATATATACATATTTTTTAACATCACATCTTTTTTAGGTTAACTGTCAAAATTACTAAAAATGTCTAATATTAAGGTATATATTTTAGATGCCTGGTTGCGTGGCGGTTGGTTGTGAAAACAGTTCTTCGAAAGGATTTAAAATGAAAATAAATATTTTGTTTCCATTTAATATGCTCTTTCATTAATTGTTTATCGAATTTTGTTTAGTTATCACATCATATGAATTCAAATTTCCCGCGCATTTTGCCTAAATATGGCGGCGGTTGGCCATACTATGTATATACAGTGACTATAATATAACATATCTACATTCTTTTGTTTTAAAGCAGAATAAACATGAATTATTAATTTATTCGGGCGAGAATGTTGAAAATTATTAAAAATTCAGTTACAGATTATCAAATCGGCAAAATGTACAATATAAGTGAAATTATGTAATGATTAGAATGAAGAATTATCGGAAACTCTACAAAATTATACATAAAATCCAAATTTGCTAACAAAGAAATTTTATAATCCTTATTAAATGTGAACCCTCTTGAAATTTTTGTGCCCACTATGTCTGTTGAAAATTTTTGATAAAATTCTTATTAGAAGAGTTACTGTTTGGCCAAATTTGCCCGAAGCTTGAAGATAAGTGACATAGTTCAAGAACAAAAAGAAGAAAACGCGAAGACATACAAAATTACCCACTAGAAATAGAGTAACAATAATTATAAAATATGACAATTAAAAGTAATTTGATTGCTTAGGTTCACAAAAAACGAAGGCGCTACCCCAGCGACCGCCAACTTCAACAACAGCAACGTCCTGTTATCAGACAGCAAGATAAATCTAAAAAACAAAAGAGATCCCGTGACAAAAAGAAAACTATCACGGAGGCAGAGGTTGCTAAAACATACACAGGATTAGATCGAGTAATAGCTGAGGAATTCATAGAAATATGTGACTCGACAAGAACTGCGAGTGGATCAGAGGCGACTGCATGTACAAACAGTGACACCACATCGAATGAGTTCTCTGGAGAACGGTTGTAGGATATTTTATTACAGACTGCATTAATAATTAAGATTGCTCGATAAGTAACAGTCAGTAAGATGTAATACTAATATAAATGACTGCATGTTCACATCCCAAAGTTACATATTTCATTTTCAAACAATATACAGGGTGTTATGTAAGTAAGTGATCAACGCTTAACCAATGGTAGAACTGACCCCAAAGATAGTAAATCTGGCAATAATTTTTGTTTAACATTCTTTCTACAAGAACTAGAGGCCTTTAAAACTGACCAATCACGTCATAGTTCAAAACTTTATAGAAAAGTAAAAATTAATGTGTTCTCTGGAAAAAATGTGATACCTGTCACAAATGACATAAAATCATTGACGTCTATTTGGAAATAACTCTCTGTGCCGTCTTACAACAGCACGACTATTTTGTAATGTCTCGCTATAAACCATATGCATGCCTGCATACTCTTGGTTGGTGAAGGTAAATGGCATTTTGAGAATATCAAAAAAATAGAATATAAATTGTACGTCTATGCAAAAAAACATTTAACGACAGATTGACAATCAATATTTTTTCCAGAGAATACATTAATTTTTACTTTTCTATAAAGTTTTGAACTATGACGTGATTGGTCAGTTTTAAAGGCCTCTAGTTCTTGTAGAAAGTATGTTAAACAAAAATTATTGCCAGATTTACTATCTTTGGGGTCAGTTCTACCATGGGTTAAGCGATGATCACTTACTTACATAACATCCTGTAGGTGCTCAGAATTGAAATTACAGACAATTTCCAATATGAATTTGGAAGGTTTTTTATGGGGTCATTCCACATTTTCCAATTAATTTTTTTCTAATCCAATCAATAGAGGTTTCACCCTAAAAAAGATGAGGAAAAACGAGTTTAACATAGTTGTTTAGGTCGAAAAGATGAAAAATTCAAATTTGTGACCTTTGGGAGGCTCGGCGTGAGCCTCCATCTTGGATCAAATGTGCAAAAAATATGTTCTTGGCTATTTTCTCGGAAACAATTTTACAAGAATACGAAATTAAAGCTCGTATTTTTTTGTACAAAAAGGTTTTTGCATTTTTTTATGTAGGATGAACTCTCAAAGAGTTCTGTTGAAAAATATGTAACCAGAATAACAATTTATGAAAGAAAAATCACTCAAAATGTAAACATTATTAAGTATTGAATACTTAGTCTAATAGGTTTTGTTATTTATAACAGTTTACATTCGTCGTGGTATCGAAAGAAGAAAATTATCGATGATTTTTAAATAATTTTTGTCAACATTTTCCTACAAATTCATCAACCACTCTGACCCGGTTAAAGATACAATACCGCGGTTGAAAATTTTTAATTCAGCTTGGAATTCTCCTTCATGTCATGTGTTACACGATTTTTGCTCCGATGAGCGGTTCGCGAGTTATTAATAATTTAAAATTACATGAAATTTCTCTCACGCCATTTTTAACAAAAGCGCGCTATAAAAATGATCCTTACTTGTCGAATAAAGTTAACGTTTGTGTATTATGTATCTTGAAAATTTGACAGAAAGTTATTTTTCCATCCTGTCTCAAATTATGAATTTAGAATATTTCGTTATTTGAACATACTTTTTAAATCAAAAACCTCCTGTTGCAAGCTTAGCGTCACTTTCAAAATTGTAGGTTATGTTCGAGTAACAGTGAAGTCTGACCTTGAATATATTTTTAATATCGTGAGTATTTTTTAACGTGAAACATTGGGTTTGTCATATCCATGGTTACGACTTGACATTTGATTGACAGCATTGTATTTGCCCATTCCATTTAAAATGAAACATAGGGAACGAATTTGACATATGATAAGACGTCAGTAGAGGCTAATTTTGTTTAAATAATTATACCTGCATTCTAAATTAAAATTAGTTGTAGAAAAAATATAGTGTGCACCTTGTGCCCGAGTGGTTTTCTGACTCGGCTAAATTTCTTACATTATTTGAATATAATACAGACAAATACATTGCAGTCAATTAAATGTCAAATTCTAACTCATGACAAGATGTCATTAGAGGTTAATTTTGTTTAAATAATTATACCTGTTTTCTTAAAATTAAATTTAGATATAGAATAATACTGTGTGCACCTTATGTCCGAAATATGTTTAGTGCTCTCGAGAGGTTTTCTGACTCCGCTAAATTTCTTACAATATTTAAATAATAATACTTCTGGCAGATTCGTTCCCTCTATGTTTCATTTTAAATGGAACGAGCAAATACATTGCTGTCAATCAAATATCAAGTCGTATCCATCGATATGACAAACCCAATGTTTCACGTTAAGAAATACTCACGGTATACACATATTATGGAGTAAATTTTTGATTTAAGAAAAAAAATCAATATCAATTTTTGGGATGACCCAATGAATGAAACATCTGAGCAACTGTGCATTAACTTTTACTTTAACAGTTTTATATTTTTCTACCATTTTAACAAACATTAACAATAATTCAGATGTAACTAACAAACAATATAAACGATAAAAGTCTATTTGATGCTGGGTAAAATAATCAACTCATCATCATATCGTTCAATCTTTTTTATTTCAAGTCAAAATCACAACATACATCTGACATTTTTATGTTATATTTTATGAAATTTGTAAAAATATGTATATAGTGCAAAAGAAAATAAATAAGTTTGTATATACTATATATTTAAGAGGTACTGTTTTCGAACACAAATATATTTGAGTTTTGTTTGCTTTATGACTAGAATAAAAATTTTAATTTAAAATCTACATTTAGAACTTCAAAATCCACAAGAAAGTTGAACATTGAGAAATTTTCGTCAAACAGCATAGTGAGTGCGCTGAAATCCTTGACCTAAAGAAGAATAAACATCAATTAAAATATTTCGTCACACTAATATTGTCACTTGGTTAATACAAACCTATACTTTGAAGTATTTGAAAGATATGTTCATCACATTTGCTGTGAAAGATGTAGCAAGTAAAATTTTTGGCAATGTTACAAATTTGCTCACCGGCAATGTACGCAAAATAATGTTTTAATGAAGATACAGTTCCACAAGAAGAAATTTCCATGTAGGAATGATTAAGCATCATCTAAAAGCAAAAAACATATATGAGTAAACTGGAAATTTGAAAAATTTTATGGTATACTTACGTCGCCATTTTCAGAACTTACAATCTTTACACCGATTTCACCAATCTCAAAATAAACAGATTTTTTAACTTTCTCTAATTTGGGGCCAAATTCATCCTTGTCTTTATCTCTATGATGTGTTTTAATCATGATTTTAATTGCGCGATCTATTTCTTTTACGTCACCTGTCGATCCAGTCGAAACGAAACCTACGTATGTCACTTGAAATCCAGGACTAAAAATATAAGAAAATATTTCAGAATATACAAAATGTTAATTAAAAAGCTTGTCATAGGCGTGTAGTATGAGAAATAAGTTTTTCCTTGCGCAAAACTTCTTAATTAGTTTTAGACAATGTTAAAAAAAAAGTAGTAGATAATTAAATACTATACTTAAATTACTAAACAGATTTTAATTTGTAGGTTTGTAAAATCGTATTTAAAATTTTAGAAATTTGAATCAGGGCATCGAACCCGAACCGAACCAAAACCGGAACCGAACCGTAACATTTTACCGAACCCAAACCCAGAACCGAACCTCAGATACCGAGAGTTTTTTTTATCAGTGAACATGGGCGTATGTCATTACCATAGTTACATTTAAAATGATTGACAGCAATGCATTATCGCGTTTTTTTTTTTTTTTAAACTAGACATAGGACGTGACATTTAGTATATCTGTCAATGTCATCAATTTGTCATACTTCAAAATGTATACAGTTAAAGAAAAGTTCAAATTGTAAATTGGAGTAATTATAACGAGTCTACAACAAGTTTCTGACTTATGTGCATTAACTTTTAATAAGCGACTCAGTCCAACAACTATAAGAAAAATTTACAATGACTACAGAACTAAAGGATACGTCAATAAACAGTACAAGAAGAAAATCAGACCAAGTACTGTAGTTAATAGTAAGAAACAAGAAATTATGCAATTAATTGAAAGTGACAAGAACATTTTAAGAGTTTTAAATATCAAAATCACCAAGAGTTATAAATACACAACGATATAGAACGAAGAAATATCTTTTGCGAAGATATGCTGAACAAAAGTAATAGTGGGGAAATATTACTGGATCGAATTTTATTTACGGATGAAGCGACTTTTTATATTAATCGGGAAGTAAATTCACAAAATTGCAGGTATTGGAGTCGTCAAAATTTTCACTTATATCTGCACCAGGTATTCCCCAACGCTGGATAGGACGTGGTGGAGAAGTGGAGTGGCCTGCAATGCCACCAGATCTTGCACCAAACGATTTTTTTTTCTTTGGGGCCATTTAAAAAAATTTATTTACAATGGTGTCAAATAAATATTGATCAATTAAAAAATAGGGATAAAATATAATTTATATTAATTATTTCTTGCCTTAGGCTTATGTCAGAGTATAGAATTATACAATATAATTTGAACTTTTTCTTCAACTGTATACATTTTGAAATATGACAATTTGATGACATTGACAGATATACTAAATGTCACGTCCTATGTCCAGTTTTAAAAAAAAACGCGATAATACATTGCTGTCAATCATTTTTAATGTAACTATGGTAATGACATACGCCCATGTTCACTGATAAAAAAACTCTCGGTATATTTTTCAATTGAACCCGAGTTGAAACCGAACCGGATATTAAAATTCGGGTTCAGGGTTCAGCTCCGCGTCAGGTTCATTTTCAGTTCCAAACGTAGACGTAATTGCAATACAGCCGATAATCGACGCGTCAGGCGTCTGAGTTGGTACCTATGTTGACTTTTCTTCAAAATTATGTTCGTTTCTGGTCTTGCATAAATTGCGGCTTTCATTTTAAATTATTTTTATTTGTTTGTCATTCGAAAAAACTTTAATTCAATTTTCATTAACTCGTACCGAACCTGAACTCCGAACAAAACCGCAAATTTTATTAATGCTTGAACTAGAACCGCACCCGAACCCATTTCTCAAAAAAACAAATTAACTTAATATATCGCACCCCGGCGAGAAGAGTGACACAAGTCCATAAAATAGTTTTGCGTAAAACTTACAGAAGACATTTCTCGAATGTAAAGTTACTTACATTAGTTCGAAACGAAACGACATTAGCTCCATCTCTCGAAAAATATAATTTTGATTTATGTCACTATTCCTGATTATTAGAAGCATATTTTTGACCAATTTTATCTGATAAACTTAGAATTTCTAAATTTTGACTTGTATATTTTATAAAAAATCTAGTCTAATATAAGTTCAAACGATATGCATTTCTTTGCAACTTTGTTTTAATTTCATGTCTTTCGCTATATAAATGAGCGATATTTATAAAATTTAAATTTATTGTCTAAAATTAATTTGCGTAAGGAAAAATTAATTTCCCATATTAAACGCCTATGGCCCGCTTTTTAATTAACATTCTGTATGTATAATTATTTTAATATTTTACCTAGCGTTTCGACTTTTAATGATTTCATTCTTAATTCTGGAACTAAATTTATCCCTCAAAGTATCCGGATCAATCTTGACAATTTTTAAAAGTGGTATTAATGGCGGATACAAATCTCCAGTGTCAGTATAACGGGCTTTAATAACTTTCAAAGAAACTGGATTTCTCATTGCTTTATTCCTGATTTTATTCAATTTTCCACGAGATGACAAACAGAGATGAATTCCATTTAGTTCATCCAAAACATCGCCCGTTTCTATATTTCCCTGAAATCACATGTACACAAAATTAAAATATTTGCACGTGTATTGAGAAATTTGTCAATATTTTGCAATAAATTAGTTATTACGTAAACAAATTACTGACTCATACTTAATGCAGTACTAGTACGTGTCAGTTTGCATTATTGGTTTGTATATCATAAAATAATTATTTAAATATTTATAACTTACATCTTCTCCTGCGACACTGTTCGAATCAACGTTTATAATAATGGCTTTTTCATTTGAAAATCTGTTTCAAAACAATAATTAAGTACATTTTAATAAACAATAAACTAGCTAAAGTACTTACGAGACACTGATTCCCACAAATTTGCACGGAACGAGTTCCATAGAGTGTACTTTGGGTAATATCCACGACAAATCAAGAAAAGAACAATTTGCCACCTCTAATTTGAAAGTAAATTTGGTATATTGAAGCAATACGGATAATAATATCTGTATTAAAATTTCATCTCCCAATATACTCTCGTTTGAGTGGTACAAAACGCGAAAAGAACCATTTTGTGCCTAGAATCAAAATATGAAATTCATACATTAAAGTACAAGTTTTATAAGACATAATTTTAGCGCACGTGTTCTTGTTAGAAACGAGCACCAAATATTTTTTCTATTTTAATTCTTTTGTCAAAAAATATTCGTTATTTCATTTCCTAATTTATGAAGATTGATAAGAAATATTTGATTGTTGGCAGCAGTGATTGACATTTACTTATATTATTTCATTTCAATAGTAGATCTTCTAGAACCAACCTAACACAATTAGGTTTGAGTTCTTTAAAGAAGTACTTTATGACATCCAAATAAATTTCATAAAGTACGTATGGAACGATCAAAATAGAAAAACTTTATTCATTTAAACTTACCAATGTTAAGATTGGAATATGTAGACATTTTTTCACTAAACATGTTCGAATTAGCAGCCGTAAGCGACCAGTTGGTGAAAGAACACTTTTACAACATCGAACTGAGTCCAAAGAACTTGTATAATTAAAAGATGCACTGCAAATATAGAATGAATAAGGATTAAGTATCATTTTTATGTATTTTTACGTCTATTAAAAAAAGTACTTTTTTCATTAACAATAAAATATAAGTGTGAAAAAACTGCATTTTTTAACGCAATCGCGTGAAATGATGAAACTTTACGGCACTGTTTTTCATACTTTTATTGCAGACGTAAAACAAATTGTATGCACTCAAGTAAAAAGTGTATTATTTTCAGTGTTGCATAGTATTTGAAATAAGTATTTGAATTAGATTAACTATTTTAAGTAATTATTTGAAATACTTCAAAATAAAGGTATTTTGTATTTTTGGTTTAAATACTTTTTACAAGTATTTTATATTTAAATACATTAAAATACTATTATTTGTATGAAATACAATTTTTTAATATTTGAAATACAATTTTTTTTATTTGAAATACATTTTTGTATTTAAAATACACAAGTATTTGAAATAGATTTATGTATTTGAAATAGAAACCCTCAGTCATGTGTGGTCTGTTAGTAATATAACGGAATAATTCCCTACTTTTTTTCTTAAAAAAACCAATGCCTATGTTAATGTAGGAATTTCTTTTTAATATTATTAAAAATACGCGAATAAGTTGAATTCGAAAAACATTTTTACAATATCGTAACATATCTTATTTATTTAAATATATTTAAAAGTAAAAGTATTTTAAATATTTGAAATATTAGTATATTTGAAATACTAAAAAAATAATCCTATTTTACCAAACATATGAAATACTTTTATTTAGGATTTTGTATTTTCTATTTGAAATACGTTTTTTCAAGTATTTTATACAACACTGATTATTTTCCTATTCGTGAAATAAAACACTTTTTATTTTTGTTGCATAAATAAAAAAAAATACGTCTGTTAAATGAAGTACTCTTTTTTCATTAAAATGGGTTTATAAAATATGTCTCTTTTGTAACACAAAAGTGTTGCAAACGCGTGAAATAATGAACGTTATGTCACTTTTTTCACACTTTTATTGCAGACGTAAAAAAATTGTATGCAACTCTAATAAAAAGTGTCTTAGGCGAGTTCGTCAAATCTTATGAGTGAAATAAGTCTATACTTTTTACTATTGGTGCACAAATAACTATTATTGTATATACGTACCTATCACTATGAGCAGGCTTGATTTTATTCAACCAGGACCAAGGATGTAACGGTTTTGCGATGCCTAAAGTATTGTATTGAGGAACCAGACCTTTTGTAAAAATTTTCTCTACGCAGGCACAGAACGGTTGTAAATTGATATTAGCATCACTAATCGGTACATTAATATTATAATTTTCCAAAAATTTTGATGTCCATTCTATAAAAATAATATGTTAGTTGTCACATTTTCACATAACCTCAATAAATAAAACGTCACGATATTTTAATACTTTAATAACTTAAACAAACAATTTTTAGTTAATTTGCATTCGGCGCACATTTAGTTGATCACTAACGAAATATTAAATACTTAGATATTTTGCTAATAAATAAGTGATGTTTATGTTCGCATATTTTAAGTGATTACTTAATAAATTTAAAATACCCACCTTTAATTTCTCTTATCAACGGGTCGCTGACGGACATTTTTATCTAATCTTCAACAAAACATTAAAAATAAAACATAGAGAAGCCGAGTTTTCGGTCTTAAATGCACAGAAACGTCTTAAAAAATACTCATATCAGCCATTGATACTGATAAGTAGCTACCCAGGCAACTGCAATCTGAAATTAAATTAAATTCAACTGCGTTCCAAAGTTGTTATCACAGCAATAACTATTCAGTAGTCAGAGTCAAGTGCGTGAACATCATGATTAGCGTCAACCCACAGCTCAAGGACCTTTTAACGAAGGCCAGGGAGGTATTCGTCAAAGAATTCAATGGAAATCCGGAAGTGGCCGCTTGTGCTCCCGGAAGAGTAAATCTCATTGGGGAACACACTGATTACAATGATGGATTTGTTTTGCCAATGGTAAATACATTTACTTTCGCCAATTTAATGCTTTAATTCATAAATATTTTTAAATACAGGCTCTTCCTTTACTTACAATTATCGTTGGGCGCAAAACAAACAACAGCAAATCGATAGTGGTCACCACAAATCCGGATGTTCATGAAAAAAGGGTGGAAATTGAAAAACCTTATAAACCAACCGAACCAAAATGGGCTAACTATATTCGGGGGGTATTAGCGAATTATTTAGGGGCGCAACCTCCAAATTTCGAAGCTGTTATTGTCAGTAGCGTCCCAACAGGGGGAGGCTTATCTAGCAGCGCCTCTCTAGAAGTTGCTATGTACACTTTTCTAGATGTTATCAGTGGTCCTTCAACTGTTATGTAAGGAATTTTTATCCGAGAAATAATCTGTTAATTAATTGTAATTATATTAGGCCGACAGATAAAGCATTAGCATGTCAGAAAGCAGAACATAATTACGCTGGAGTTCCTTGTGGAATTATGGATCAATTCATTTCTATGCTTGGGAAAAAGGACAACGTCCTTTTGATTGATTGCCGGTAATGATTTTAGGTTCAATGTACGCATAAAAATATTTTGACTCTGTTATTCTTATTAGATTATTTACGTACTACAATTCAAATTGATTAATTTAAAATATTGCTTTAATATTTTTCGTTTAAAGAGATGTCAAATAAGTCATAGATAAATCAAGTACGTTCATTTATAAATATTCTTTGAACTGGGTAAATGACAAATTTTGGGAAAGTTATATACAACAATTATATATGCAAAATTATTATTATTAATTTTTTTATCGTTAATATATACAAAATGTGTTTTTTAATTTTTATTTCAAATTTCCCGCTAAAAAACTCGTGACGTTACGGTGTGGTACAGTTTAGTAAATATTTTGTAAACATAAATTTCTATTGTTTACATATATTTTCCTTTTTAAACACCACTTATTACAAGTTTTAGACTTCATTTTTTAAAAGAAAATACAGATAAACACTAAAGAACTTCTTATATTTTCAAATATTTACTAAACTACACCGAGCGTTTTAGCGGGAAATTTGAAACAAACATTTTGCATATATGTATATTTAGGTGTATATGTATATGAAACTTTAATAGGCACCACAGGGATTTTCTATCGTCTTTTGTTTTTGAGCTACAAGCTAAAAATTGTTTTTCGCTTATTTTTAAAATACCTCATATCTCGCTGAGTATGAGAGAAAGAAAACATGTTCAAATACTGTTTTTTTTTATGTAGAATGATGTGGTGTAATTAGATTTTTTCAAAACTTAATAAATCTCGAGATATAACAAACATAATAATTTTTAAATGGGAACATATGTTGAAAATAGTCTTTTTTTCCTTATTTCATAAGCTTTTCAATGATGTATAACAAGTCTACATTCTTTTGTTTAAAACATAAGTAAAATTTGAATGATTAATTTCTTGGGGTTATATTTGTAATATATCTCTGAAAAAATCTAAGTACACTGCGTTATTCTACGTAAAAAACAGTATAAAAATATATAAATATTTTTTCTTTATCGCTCATAATAAGCGAGATGTGAGGTATTTTTCAAAATAATAAAGTTTTAAACAAGTTTTAGCCTGTAGCTCATAAACAAAAGACGATCGAAAATTTCTGTGGTGCCTATTAAAGTTGTCTCAAAAAGCTGGCCCATAAAGACCTACATGATTTTCTGTAGCGTGCAGAATAAGAATTTGTTCCTTCTGTACAATTTAAAACACTTTCCCAAAATTTGTCAAATAATCTACAGCATAATAATTGTAGAGCACTAACTTCAACACTTATTCCATTTACTGATCCAAATATTGTTATTCTTATAACGAATTCTAATGTAAAACATGAACTAGAAGGCAGCGAATATGGTACCAGGCGAAAACAATGTCAACAAGCTGCTATTTTACTGAACAAATTAAGTTTGCGGGATGCAACACTTGACGACATTGAACGTAAGAAACATACTAACCAATTTCAAACAATATTTCATTCTTAATATTATAGATTTGAAAAAGTTAAACACTGATGAAGATATAATCAAAAGAGCTCGTCATGCTGTAACAGAAATTCAGAGAACAGAACAGGCAGCAGAAGCATTAAAAGAAAAAGATTATGAGAAATTCGGAAAGTTGATGATTCAGAGTCATGTATCGCTTAAAAATGATTTTGAAGTGTCATGCGAGGAGTTGGATGTATTAGTAAACGCTGCATTGGAAGTAGAGGGCGTTTTGGGGTCGAGAATGACGGGCGGTGGATTTGGAGGATGTACTGTTACTATGGTAAATAAATATATAGGATGTTACACCCGAAAATAGTAATTACAACTCATTAAACCAAACAACTTTTCTTAGTTCCAATTTTTTATTTGGTGCCCCGATTCGTAGTTATTAGTATACAATTATTTTTTATTTTTTCAAATAGCAAAATGGCGATCGATGGAAAATATCAAACAAGATTTTTTGATAACCCCTCCGTCGATTTTCGAAAGTAAAACATTTATAAAATCCTTAAAATATCTGGGAGAACCGGGTTCGATCCCGACAGACGCCAAATATTTCCTAAATGGCACAAAAGTGACCCCTGTGGTGCACTCTCCACACCAGCTATGAGTGCCCGTGAGGTGACGCCTGGTAAGCGCCCACACGGTAAAATATATCGTCATCATTACCGATGTCTACATGTGTTGTAGATACTGGCACACCCAGAAATGGGTAATATGCCGTGATGATATATTTATTTATTTATATTTAAAATATCTACTACAATATTTGTCCTAAACATTTTTTCAATCTATTTAAAAAAAGTCTTTATTCATTTACTTGACTTAGGCAAGTACAGTGTGTTCAGAAAAAAACTCCTGTCAAATTAACATTTAATTAAATACTTTTAAATTGATATGCTTTTTTTTCTTCATAGCCTACTCCGAGTTAATATTTTTTTAAACACTGGGTCGAATTCAGCACTTCTTTAACTAAAGAAGCTTATCTAAAAATAACAAAATAAAGAGAGACATATACAATGATGCATTAATAAGAAAAAGATGCAAGCTGTTTCCATGGTTTCTAGAGACAATCACTAACTTAAAGATTTCTGAATTCAGCCCAGTGTACAGTAAAATTTTTGAAAGAAATCCGATCAGGGCCATCTACGAATTGTATCTATGAAATAAGATTTTGTGCTGTCAAATTTAGAAGTGTCTTTTGCTTAGTTTTTATGAGGGTACATAATATCTTGTGTACCTCATAAAAACTATGTAAACGACACTACTAAATTTGACAGCATAAAATCTTAATTCATAGATGCAATTCGTAGATGGCTTTGATCGGACTTCTTTCAAAAATTTTAGTGTACTTGTCTGTAAGTCAAGTAAAGGAATAAAGACTTTTTTTGCATAGATTGAAAAAAATGTTTAGGACAAATATTGTAGTATATAGTTTAAACATTTTATACATGTTTTACTTTCGAAAATCGATGGAGGGGTTATCAAAAAATCTTGTTTTGAAATTTTTGATCGAATGCCATTTTGTCATTTGAAAAAATAAAAAATAACACTAAATGCCAAATGTTTTAGTCATGCAAAAGCTAATTTTGAAAATAAATTTTTCAATAGTCCTTAAAATAAGGGAGTTATGATGATTTTTCGAAAAACAAAAGAACAACGAACCGGGCCACCAAATCAAAAATTGGAACTAAGAAAAGTTGTTTGTTTTAATGAGTTCTATCATTTTCGGGTGTAACGACTTAGTATTAACACCCTGTATATAAAAAAAATGCACAATCGGCTTTTTTTGAATGTTTACCGATCAGGAGGCGGTAAGTAAATAAAAACAACGATCAAAGCTTACTTTAAAAATGTCAACCAAAAATTTTTAATGTCAAAATAATTTTCAAGTCATTTTGTGCGTCGATTTTACTAAAAAAACGTAATAAGCATTGCGGTCAGTAAGTGCTCTTCTACCGGTATCATCTTCAACAGGTAAGAAGCACTTACTGCCCTTAATAATTGAATAAATATTTCAGAACTTACTATGATATTAAAGTTACTTCAAACACGAGCACTGTAGTATAAATAGCTGTATATTTCTGTCTGTAGATAAATTTCTTACTGACTAAAAACTTAAGTGCAAGTATGATATATAGAAAAAATTGAATGAGTATATGGCCTCCACTAGAGTTTAAAAATATATTATGACTGCTGTGTAAATTCTGAAAACTAATATCCAAACATGTAATTGGAAATGAGTCAGTTTTAACTAGTTATAACCGATTGTATTTTTTTTTTTCATTCATGATTGTAATTATAGGTACAGAAACAAGCGGTTGATAATGTTATTAACAATATAAGGAAAGTGTACAAGGGGTCGCCTACTTTCTACATATGCAGCCCGAGTGAAGGGGCAAGAATTCTTGATATATTCGATTGAAATATAAAACGCGTGTTTTATTAACTATGATACAAAGTTATTGTATATGTCTATGTACATTTATAATTATATAATAAATACATGTGGTATAAAGAATATATTTACTATGTTTTCGGTTTCATAGATTTTAATTCCATCATCAAAAAAGCGCGCATATTTTCATCTGTAACGCTATCTAAAATTTGTTTCTTTGCTTTTTCTCCGCCATCCTTAAACAATTCGGATAATTTTTGAGCGTATTCTATCCAAACGCAGTTCGCACACCCGGACATGCAGCAAGTTGTGGGTGGTTCAGGAATAGTAATATTATCTGATTCTACTTTAGAATTTTTAGGATTTCCATTTGAATTCTTTGCATCATCTGAATACAAGCATATAAATATTGATCGGAAGACAGATGTTTGAAGATAAGAGATTTTATTGTACCGGGAACCTACTAATTTAATTAAATGTACTACACGAACACCAATAATGCACAAATTGAGCAAAAACTTACAATTTACTAAACTCTGAACCATGATCTGATGGAATTATTACAGAAATTTACAAATGTCAGCGATGCATAGTTTATTGACATTTAAAGACGTGCTGCCACGCAAATAATATTAAAGTTTTTAAAAAATAATATTTTTATTTCATTTTAAGGGATAACATAGTTATTCATTATAATTATATTACTATAACTATGTTAATATATTTTATACATAGACAATTATACGATTTATGAACTGTTTAATACGATACATAAAATTTCATTGTTGTTTATTATATTGGTACCCATGATTGAGGATTGAGCACGGACGCAAACATAACTTGAAGGTTCTTTTTGTAACTAATCAAAATTAGATGTCGCCACTATCACTACTTTTAACTAAATTTAAAAAGTAACTGGACCTTGTTATATCTTGTTTTATCTTAATAATAGATAAATTATTCAGATTTTGATTATTTTTAAAAAAATTTAATACAAATAAATCTGTATTTATTTATTTATTTATTTATTTATTTCGACTACAAAATACACTGACCGGTAATATTTACTCTTCAGGAGTCAAAAAAAAAATACTATTGTGTTTTAATTTCATTTTAGGCTATATAAGTACATATTGTATTTAACATTTCTGGTAGATACACAAATTACATCTATTATTAATATATTTTTATTTCATTCTATAAATAAGTTTCCTACTACTCTTCAAATCTCTGACGAGATTGGAGATATTTCTGATGCGTATATGTAGTATATGTATCTATAATTTTAAATATTTAATTAATAATAAAATAAGAAATATTAAATGTACTTCCCAGAAAAATCTGTTGTGGCCAGCACAATACCTCTCGCCATTCCATATTAGGCTCTATAGGTATAAGTATTGTACAATCTAACATTTCTGGTACACAGTACACACAAATAATTCTAATTACATCTCTTCTTTATATATATTTTTAATTCATTTTATGAACAAATTTTCTCTTACTCTTCTAAATGTTTAAGATTCTTCTAATTTACTAATAAAATTAGCGGTAAATCTGAAAGGTATCTGTAATATACATATGTACCTATAAGTTTTAAAATATTCCTTGGGGTCTCGTGGACGTGTGCGTGAGTGTTTTTTTTTTGCGAATCTGCTAACCCGGGTTCTATTCCGACCGATTCCAAAACCATTTCGAATTTATAAATAACCAGCTAAGTAATAAGTGCCCGTGACGTGATTCTTGGAAAATGTTCGTACTATTGTCAACTAATAAATTTCCCTCGATTGGAAATTAGTGATTAGTGAACAATCAAAACTTACATAATCCATGGTAGGTATCAATTACTTATCATTATTTTTTTTATATAATTTAAAATTTAATTAGTTTATTACCTAATGCCTAACCATTACATAGTTAATTTTGTTAATTTCATAGCTGTAGTCGTAGTGTACAGACGTGTGTATGGTGTGCTCTTGTATTGTTGCTTTGGAGATGACGTCCTGGTGCTTGGAAATGACTCCTGGACATCTGCGGGATTTGCTGTTTGCCTGAAGATTTTTTTATTCATGGTAAGATTTATTTTATTATTATTGTATTACATTTTAGACTATCAGTGATAGAACCCCATAATTAGAAATTTCGTGGAATTAATTGCACATGTGTAATTTAATATAAATAGCGTGGCGTATACATTATACGTGTGTTAAAAAAAAATCTTAACTCGGAGTAGGCTATGATTAAAAAAAGTATTCAAAGCTTTTCTTCTTGAATCCTCAATTTTAACAATAGAAATAA
Source organism: Ophonus ardosiacus (assembly GCA_943142095.1). NCBI lineage: Eukaryota > Metazoa > Arthropoda > Insecta > Coleoptera > Carabidae > Ophonus > Ophonus ardosiacus. Next base: position 47,273,897 of record OW964832.1, read on the forward strand.
ATTAGAAAACAGTACCCATCTTTATTATCTTTAGTCCTTAAAATTACATTTCCAGATTAATTTTGACAACTTGACTTTTGAATTGAATAATAATCAGTCATACTTTTCTGTGTTTATAGCCTACTCCGAATTAGGTTTTTTCTAAACACACTGTACTACGTACGTATGTATCTACCGTGAGTATTTTTTAACGTGAAACACTGGGTTTGTCTTATCCATGGTTTGGTTACGACTCGACATTTGATTGACTGAAATGTATTTGCATGTCCCATTTAAAATTAAACATTGGGAACGAATTTGACAGAAGTATTATATTTAAATATATTCGGGTACAAGGTACACACAATATTTTTTCTACAACTAAATTTAATTTTTAGAAAATAGGTATAACTATTTAAATAAAATTAACCTCTAATGACATCTTGTCAATATGACAGATAACCGTTGAATTTTCCTATAAGTCACTACTTGACGTTTGATTGACAGCAATGTATTTGCCTGTCTCATTTAAAATGAAAGATAGGGAATGAACGCGTTCCCTATGTTTCATTTTAAATGGAATAGACAAATACATTGATGTCAATCAAATATCAAATGTTGTCGTAATCATGGATATGACAAATCCAATGTTTCACGTTAAAAAATACTCAAGGTATATAGTCGTAGGCAAATTGTAAAATCAGTCTTTAAATAATACACCTATAGTCTTTTTCAAACTGTAAAATGAATACTTGAACAGTTTCGGTCTATGAATTTTTCACAAATTACGATTTAAATAATTACAATTATGTATACATTTGATTACAAATAATTATTAAGTATAAAACTCATCATTTTACAATTCGCCTAGTAAAAACCTTGGAGAATAATTTTTAAAATCCTGGTTTCACAATCTACGTACGTACGGCATACATAATAGCGTTTTATAACAACTTTTTGACAGACATTTTCTTTTCTAAATGAATTATTTTAAGCACTAGTGCTTAAAATGACACTTTGATGCGTAAAAGTAACAGTTTAATGCTTAAAAGTCATAGTTTAATGCGTAAACTGTTACTTTTAAGCAACGAACAGAACCTGACGTCGGCCTACTTTTTAATTTTGAAAAATTCAAAATGTTGATATTTGAGAATAAATGATCTGCTAAAGAACGCTATTATAAAAAAATCTTGTATGTAATACATTGCAAAATGAATGTTTTAGGCACTTGACGTGTTGTTTTACTCGCTTACGCTCGTGCGTTTAAATTTCACGTCGCGCACCTAAAACACTATCATTTTGTAACTTATTACATAAATAGCTATTTTTGAACTAAATTTCTTTCCCTCTGTTTCATACTTATGAAATAGGTACCTATTTTAGTATAATTAAAGAATTTAATTTTAATTGAATTTATGTGCCAAAAAAATTCTATAAGTTCTTTTTAAAATAAAACAGATCTGTCCTCTATGTTCAATAATAAAAATAGGCTAATTTTCATTAAATATTTAATTGTTCCAGAATTTTTCGCCGGAGTAATATGCTGTTCGTATAAAAAGGATCAGGATAAGCAACAAAGGACCTAAACGAGTTGCAGAAGGATCTGGACGAGTATGCGTTAAATTGCTGTGCAGATGTAGTGCCAAATTTCTGCTAGTTCTGAACGAGTTTCTAGGAAATGAAGAGGATTTTTTGGGATAAACTACGCCCTGGCCATTTTCCAAACAACCCCAATATATATGTTAACCCTTGCACCCTTAGCTAGAAAATTTGCGTTAAGTAATAAATAAATAAATAAATAAATAAATAAACAAATCCTTCCCAAACATGTATTATTTATTTCATTTCTGATTTATATTTTCCATTATCATAAAAATATTCGCTATGTAGTATATATGTTCATGTTGTAGTAGTTATAGCACAGGACGTCTACATACATATGTATATTACAACATAAAGAGAAAAAAATTAGGCCTTTTTAATTTAAGACAAAAATAAGTGCTCCGTAATTCGTAAAATAATTCATATACTACATTTTAATAAAATAAAAGGCTGTTTATGATGAATTTAATACAGTTTTACATAGTTAATAACAAATTATCTAATTTACGATTTATTTTAGAAAATAATTATATTTCAAATACCTATCATCTAACATTTCAAGTTCCGCGTAACTACACATGCGCACAAGTAGCTACGGCACGACTTGCTAGTTCTCAAAATGGCTGAAGTGCAATGACATTTGTTTACTGTGTGATATTTGTTTTGTGATTACTAGTGCATTTAATAGTTGTATTTACTTTGAAATGTGTTTTAAACAAATTTAAATGACAATGACGGAGTAGAACTAAAAGTCGAGCTGATTTTTACAAGGTAAATTGCTTATTTTTACACTATCGTTATTGAAGAATGTGATGATGTAACGCCTGTTTCGTATCGTACAAGTAAAATAGTTTTGTTGACCTTTTAAATCAAAGTAGGTAGTAGTCTAATAGAGAAAAACGAATATATGTATCAAATTTTTAATTATAAATCTTTAAATTCCCATCATAAACCAAACTATTAATGAAACTATGTCTTGATGGAAAAGTGCATATCAGTACATAATTGTTGATTCTTTAAACTCATTTATTATTCTATATTCTAGTAGAAGTTATTTATGTATAAGTACATACTTTTTGTTGAAAATAATGCTGTTTTTTCCCAATATAACAGTTTCAAGAATGTTTGATTTCGATTGAAAACTACAAAAAATTATCGTTTAATATATAAATCATCATTAAATGTTAATGTAAAACGCATTTTTCATTAGTATATATTTGACATGTAAAAGTATTGAAAAAAAAAAAAAACAAAATAAGTAATGGCTTTCTTTATTATACATTTTTGACTCGTGTGTTAGCAAATTTATCACATAACTACCCGTTATTTTCGTTTTCATCTTTAAAAAAGTTAATAAACGTTAATATATCATTATTATTCATTAATTTTACTATCGAAACAACTCTCAATAATTTAATACATCAACATGTGACACAGAATCTATTGTATCACGATTTTAAACGATTAAAAACTATGTCGTTTGTTGTAAGAATAGATTGTTTTAAGTTTCATATAGAATATTTATATCCCGAAAAAACAGCCAATATAATGAATCAAAATTGAGAATAAATTTATATGTTTTGAATTATAGTAACCTATATAACTACATTTGTGTGTAATTAGGTGAAAAATATAACTTAATATTGTGATAGTGAATATATCAGTATTATATTACAATTGCTCTAATTTATTTCCTATTGATACAGTTTTTTTCTAAGACATAGTCACAATATAGCAGTTAGTATATTCAAATTAAACATATATTTGTTTAAATAACTTTGTGCTAAATTATTGATCTATTTTTAATTATATCTCTGCATATAAATCTTTGCATAAGTATTTATTTGAAAGTATTTACATAGGTATATTAAAGTAATCAATAACTCGATAAGTCTTAGAAAAAAAAATGTTATACATTATACTCGCAAAAATCTGTAATATTATGTAATAACTTGTACGATACAATTTAATATATATTTGGCGATATATATATATATATATTCCATTATTTATTTACAAGTCCTCATAGAATATCATTACAATATGTAACACAAATAAAATGTATTATATAAATGATCAATAAAAAACAGTAAAATGAATAGAGTTTCTCAATTCAAAAACCTATTTTCCTATCCTCAAAAATTGCATTCCAGAAACCAGCAATTCACCAAAATACGAACTAGATCATGAAAATGAGATCAGCATGAAATGAACGTTTTACAGCCTATAGGTAAACAACCGGCAAAATTCGATTCGAGAGAACCGCAAAGCGATCGCTGATCTGCAACGTGCATGAATAATTTTAACGCCTAAATTTCAACCTAGTGCACAACAGATACATAAGCAAGTAGCCTACACGACAAAATTTCTAGCCAGCAAAATCCGAGCCGCGAGCACCAGCAAGGCTTCTGGTCGACAAAATCGCAAAAATCGTGTAAAATCGACGTTTTAGAGCCGTAGCGGCCGAAAAGTAGCACTTTACTGCCGTTGCGAGCATTTTTGAGCTCTCGGACGATTTTTCAGCCGATCGCAAGGCATTTACCTACCAAAATTCAGAAATCCATCGATCGCAATACTGTTGCTAGGCTTCTGGCTGACAAAATTTAAAATATCGTGTAGATTCGGCGATGTACAGCGTGTAGCAAGACTACTAGTCACGAAAACGAGAATTTGTGAACTCTCTGGCCGAACGGAACGTATTCCCCCACAAAAATTCAAATTTCTGACAATTCGGTAGGCTGTAGTAAGGCCTGGTGATCGAATCGTGAATCTCAAGTCTCCCACCACAGATTTCTAGCTGTGTATAATATTGGCTGTGTTGAATTTACAGCCATTCGTGCAGCGCGAGTGGTGGCTTCCTACCGGAAACTCTTCGTCGTGAAATTACGTAATAACGTCTATTTCAAGCTATATACAGGTTTCTAGAATTTTTTTGCTGGCTAGGCCCCAGGAACCAGCGGAGCGATCCGATCCTAGCTTCCAGCAACCCGCCTAGCACCCACGTGCTCGCCTTCGGCTCGTAGCCTAGACGTGCTCGTGGATGGCTAGGGTGGGTTGCTGGTAGCTAGGATGGGATGCTCGGCTGGTTCCTGGTGGCTAATACGCGGGATTCGAACCTGGATCTTTAGGATGGGAGATTTTTGTTGGTCGTCGTTCTGGTTGTGGATCTATAGGCTGTGAACTGGTTTCTAGGCGGGATATGAACTTAGATGTTTGGATTGCAATTTTTTGTTTTGGAAATAGGGTATTAGAATGAAATATTATATATTATTATCGGTATTTATTGGTCATAAATATATTACATAATGGTGTACATAATGCATTGCTATATTTTGCAAAGATATTGTTTTAATACAGAGACATATGTGAATGACAATTATATACATAAATAAATGTATCTTGATCTGTAACACTCTGAAATATGATATTTGAAATATAGGTTTGTTTTAATTATATATGTGAGAATATATGATATAAATTCTTTATTATGATTCGTTCAAATATACAAGTAGGCTAACATACATTATTGACAACAATCGATCGATTAATTGTTGAAAGAACTTTTATAAGGATCATTTGTTTTAACTTAACAAATAGAAATAATAGAAGACAATAATTATGAATAAGATGATCATACATTTATTTATAACAGAAAATCCTTACAAAGTTTTTCCCTAACATTTTTTGGATATTGAAAATATATGCTAAGTTTAAAATAATATATTTTGCAACTTTAAAATTAGTATCTCTCTTGCTATAAACTTTTGGGATTCAAATTCGAATTCGCACATAGCTAAAAGATATATTTAACATATGTTTAAACAAAATGAAAAGAAAATTTTGAGATGGATTTTTTTATTTATTTATTATTTAATTGTGGAAAATGACAATTAATATTTTCTCAACCATGTAAACAATATATCAAATTTATTTGAACTATTAGCTGCATTTGTTTTAAACACGTAGTTAATATATTGATTAACTCGGTGGAATCGAAATATGAGACCCAAAATTTTGTGATCTATATAAATAGGAATAATGTATCAATTTATCAGTTTCATATCTTAATTACCGCATTTCGAAATTTAAAATGTAATGTTTTTAATTGCGTCGAAACTCTTATTACGTCATTCTAACAGAAGACACAATTATTTTGTGATAGTTTCAAATTAGAAGACTTGATATATATAGGTGATTTGGAACAAAAATGTTTTTATCATCTTTTTCAACGGACATAGAAAAAGTATGTGTGTAAAATATCATTTTCCGCTCTAGATACTCAAATAACTATTTTGCAATGTGCGAATATATTACGAAGTGTATTTTAAATATAATAATACAAATTAGGTTTTTTTTAACTATGTTTTATTTATAACGATCAGAGTATTAGATTACAAGTGTGTACTCGTATGTATGTAGGGGATGCAAATGATGGCACAGAAAAATAGAGCTAAGTCCCAATTACTTATATAGTTTCGAGATATTGAATTTGTAAAGTTTTAAATAAGTACCATGTGATTCATATATTGTGCGTAGTAACGTTAAAATTAAATACTTCAAGAACTAAGAGTGATAGCAAATTATCCCAATCTTATTTTTATTTGTAGGATTATTTTCTATATGTAAACGTAATTTCAGCACGACAAGTATGTCTTTTGAAAATAGCAACTTAAAAACAGTATGTGAAAAACTAAAGAAAAAAGCGACTTGTGTTTTCCAAATTTAGTAGTAGAGAATTATTTTTCTACCTTTATACAAAATTTCAAAAGGTTTAAATTGCTGATTTTTTTTATTATTTATTTCAAGACATTCATGTTTATTGAAAATATTAACTTTGAAAATGAATACCTAACATGAAAACTAAGAGAAATAGCTACTTTTAATTTTAAAATTTAGATATTGGGAGTAATTTGCTATATGTATACTTAATTACAAAGGTTTAAATTGCTGGAAAAAAATCAGTATTTTTATTTTAAGATTTGTATAATTATGTTTATTGAAAATAGTAACTTTAAAAATGAATGTCACTAAAATTGAGAGACGTACTTTTCAAAGTGATATTAAGGAATTACTATATGGTAAACTAAATTTTAGAATATATGAATTGCTAAAAAAGTTTTCAGTAATGCTAGTTTCAAGACGAGTACATCTCTAATGAAAATATCAAGTTTAAAAATGAATATCTCGTAAACTAAGAGAAATAGCCACTTGTACTTTTAAAATTGAATGTAGGAGATTATTTTGAATATGTATAATAATTTCCAAATGTATGAATCGTTGAAAAAATCAGTAATGTTTAGACTTAGCTCTTTCGTTTGTTGTACACTTCAAATAATATGTATGTAATATGAGTTTTTGATGTATGTATGTGAACCTAACGCAATACGCTTTGAGATGTTGAAATATAATTATAAAAATGAAAATATATGAATTGTATAATGACATGATTTAAAAATGCTTATATGTATAAGTGTCTTCGACATTTGTTTATAAAGTTTTTATTAGTAGAGCAGATGGTTTTTCAAGTTAAATGGTTATATCATATAAGTACATTACAGGTGTGAGCTGGTTTTATTTATTTATTTACATAAATTTGATAAATATGACGGGGTATACAAAATTCATGTTGGGGTTGTTTTGGGGTGCGATGCTCTGCAACAGGGTGACCATCTCCCATGCGGTTATCAGGATTCATGAACTGCAACTCTCTCGGGTACTTTTGCAGTGTCGTCCGTTTAAGTGTACAGCTTATCTTTCTGCAACAATAGAAAATATACTCGAAAGCAACAAATATAAATTAGTGGTTAATGATCATACAAAATAATATGATTTTACTTTTAGATTATTAAGAATTGTTTCAAGTTGCAATAATTATTATTTAAAAATATATGAATGTGAAAGAAAGTGCGAGATATTCAATATAAGAAAAAAATGATTAAATATTTCAATTGATCAATTATAGATTTTAATGCATAATGTGTACGATATTCAAGAATTTTAAAAATGAGGTATAAATTAAGTAATTTCCCCAATAAAAAATGACGTCACCATTTGTCGTATTATCGTACACATTCATAATTACGTTTATATGGAATAAAATATACGTAGTAAAATATATAGGACATACAATATGATGTATTAAATTATATACAGGGTGAACACAATTCGTGACATAGATGTTTAACATTAGAAAACTTTTTTTTTTAAATATCTTTGTCGTAAAACTATATGGGGTTATTTATACATAGTATTTACAGAATGAAATGTTAAAAGATTGTATATGGTACAAATATTAAATAATTATCAATTAATGCAAACTATTTTCGATATAATATGAAGAATTATTAAACACTGCTTATATCTTGTATCTATACTAGAATAATCCCTCCAAATTAATGGTTAATATATCAAATAAAAAATACAACTATGAATGAAGTATTATAAAAGCAAAAAAAAAACTCACTTTGAATAATGAAATCTATGGATATAACTTCAAGTCCTGCAGGTATCCTAATGTCCTCTCCAAGCACCAGGAAGTCGTCCTCGTGGTCACAGTACACCAGCGCACTACACACACGTCTTTACACTAGCACTGTAACAAAAAAACTGAAAGAATTAATCCATGTAATAGTTAGGGTGTTAAATAATTTACCCCCCATAAATACTAGTCAACAATTAAATAATAACGAGTCATTATAAATAATAATTGCTTCTCACGTATTATGTAATTCGTTCACGGTGTTTTGAATTTTATGAATGTAGAAGTAGCGCGAAAAAATTTGAGTACACAAAATACAAAATTACATTTTTTTTTGTTATAACATTATATTAAATATGTATGTTCTTTTCAGATGCAGCCGTGTGAAAAGCCGACATCCTGGTGTTGAAGACTTCGCGACTTGAAATACCGACATTGTAACCAGAAGCACTCAACAATGGTGAGTTACATTATAGCAAATATTTCTTGTAATCTCGCCCATAAGGACCACCTGTTAAATCTTCGTTTTCATGAAGACTATCTCTATAAAAAAAAAAACCAATATGATACTATATGTAGTCCACAAAAAATCCGACTATTTTTCCTTAATTCGGACACGCTAATTAAGGAAAAATAATGAAAAAATTCTCTAGGTCTTAGTTTCCAAAATAGAAATTTTTAGTTTTAATGAAAATTGACAATATTTTTTGACTTTGACAGTCTATAACTAAGTTACATTGACGTACGTTGCGCCATTGGATTCTAGAGACTTTTCTACATATGTTTACCAATTTTGATTAACCGTGTCTAGCTAGTATAGTAAGAGTAAGCAAAAGTGAAAAAAATGGTAACTTTTAACAATTCAGTAGTCCACTAAAAATCCGACTATTCTGTATTTAAATGAAAAGTATCATTTTCCCTTAATTCAAGCATGCTGCTTACGGGGAAAAATAATGAAAAAAATCTCTAGGCCTTAGTTTCCAAAATAGAAATTTTTAATTTTAATGCAAAATTAACAATATTTTTTTAATTTGACTGACTATAACTAATGAATGGTAAAAAATACATTAATGGGCGTTGCGCCATTCGATTCTATGGAGTTTTCTACACATGTTTACCAATTTTGAATAACCGTGTCTAGCTAATATAGTAAGAGTAAGCAAAAGTGAACAAAATGGTAACTTTAAACAATTCATTAGTCCACTAATAATCCGGCCATTTTATTATTATTATTTAAATGGAAAGTATCATTTTCTCTTAATTCAAGTATGCTGATTACGGAAAAAATAATGAGAAAAATCTTAGTTTCCAAAACAGAAATTTTTATTTATAATGCAAAATTGACAATATTTGTTGACTTTGACGGACTATAACTAATGGATGGTAAAAGATACATTAACGGGAGTTGCGCCTTTCGATTCTATGGACTTTTCTACATATGTGTACAATACAATATAATCGGGTTTAGCTAGTATAGTATGAGTAAGCAAAAATGAAAAAAAAAAAAATGGTAACGTTAGAGTCAATATCCCAGTAAAAATACAACCACCCTGTATTTAAATGAATAGTATCATTTTCCCTTAATTCGGACACGCTGTTATGAGAAAAATAATGGAAAATTTTTCTAGACCTTAGTTTCCAAAACAGATATTTTTATTTTTAATGGAAAAGATACATAAATGGGCGTTGCGCCATTAGATTCTATGTATTTTTCTACATATGTGTACAAATATGTCATAGCTAAATGTCTATTGTGTATATCAACTTTAAAATGAAATTATTCAAAAACTAAGTGAAATAGTTGTTTTCTATAGGTACGTAATGTTGCAGGAATTTGAATTGCTGAAAACATTCATATTTGTTTCAAGATAGCTAAATGTCTTTTGTGTATACCATGATAAAAATAAAGATAATTTACAAACTAAGTGAAAATGAAGATATATGTGTTGCTTATTGACATGTTATTCGAGTTCTTAATGTTTAGGAGGATAACTTTTATTTATTTATTTACATAAATCTTACAAATAAGTCTTGAGGGGCACCAAAACATGTTGGGGTGTCTTCAGTGTTATGCTCTGCAACAATATGATCATCTTCAACGCTGACATTAGCATAAATATCCTTCTGCAACTCACTCACATCCTTCTACGGTTCGGCCAGGATAGGACTGTAGCTCATCTCTGTTACATGTTTCTGTAACAATAAAATATATTCGAAATAATATTTGAATTAGTGGTTACAGATAATAATATGAATAGATTTAGAACTGTTTCAATCGCTTGTAATTATTAAAAATAAAATACCTAATATGAAAGTAAGTAAGTGGGAGAAATTCAATATTGAAAAGAATATTTAATTTTTTTAATTATTTAAATATCAAATATTTATAGTAAAATATATAGTACATCCAATAATATATATGATATTTGTGTATGGTAGTAATGCTATAAATATCTCTAAATTAATTCAAATTCTTTTCCACACATCAATAATTATAATTCAAATATAAAGTATGTACTCGTATACACCCGAAATAATCTTTAGAAATAATGGCTGATCTACCCAATAATGGTTACTAAAAGTAGTTTAAAAATTAAAAAAAAAAAACTTACTATGAATAAATTATTTCCCTAAGTATAAGTCCAAGTCTTGAAGATGTCCAAAAGTCCTCTCCAGGCACTAGGAAGTCGTCCTCGAAGGCACAGTACAGGAGCACACCACACTTCTGTTCAATAGCACTGTAACAATGAAACTGACAAAATTGATCTATGTAACAGTGAGGCATTAGATAATAAAAAAATAATAGTCAACAATCAAAATAATGAGTAATTATAAATTATTAATTTTGTAATCGCTCGTAAGTTTTTCTTTTTTTTTTAATTAGTATTTGTAAATAAGGTCTATGGATTACACGCGAAATATAATTTATGAATTTTAGGGTTGATAGAAAGGGTGCTATTCAATCCTGAAAAAAGAAAAAAAAATTGTGGCCAGCACAAGACCTTCCATTAATTTGATGTATTTTGTACAAATCCCAAAATTTCATCGGAAAATATTTTATAAATCCAATAAAATTATCACATGGATATACATTATGTATACTCAGACCTATATAAATATTCTAAAATTGCGTACATTCTCTTTAAAATCAAATAATATTATTACCAAGTTTATATCTCTACCCATTTTTGATTTATTGCCACTAAAGTCAATATTTTCAAAAATCTATGTATCTAGATACTTCTCAATGCGCTGATTTCAAATTTTGGCCATTTTCAGGGGTTTTCAAGCTTATATTCATAAAAAATGAACCGGTTGGACAAACATTATGAAAATTGCTGTACTTATGTATTTTTGTCCGTGGGTTAATACCCAAAAATGGGGAGTTTTGAGCAAAACTTTAAATCTAAATATCTCGAGAATGAAACGAGATATCGACCTGCGGTTTCCAAATTTGGAATCAGCGCAAAAGTATCTAGAGAAATAAAAATTAGATTTTTGAAAATTTTTAAGTTTTTATGCAAATGAGGGGGGGGGGGATATTGACTTTTGGGGCAATAATTCAAAAATGGGTAGAGATATAAACTTGGTAGTAATATTATTTGATTGTAAAGAGAATGTTACGTAAGTGTACGCATTTTTAGAGTATTTGAACAAAAATAGATGAATGCTATAAAAGTTTCTTGGAAAAGATTCTACGTACCCATTAAAATTATAACACGAACACATACTATTTTTTTACAAGATCTATACCAAAAGTTCCTTTGAAAAGATTCTATAAATCCAATAAAATTGTAACATGAACATACACTATGTAAATTGCACTTGACAATTCATTCTTTCTTCTTCAGTTTTCTCCAATTTTATTAGGGGTCACTGTTTCTTACTCTTCTCTTCCACTTATTCCTGTCTAACGCATCTTCTTTTTGACCAAATACAATACCTTCCTTACCTAAAGCAAAGTTAACGGAAGGTAGAAAAAGTGAGATAGCGACTTTCAGTTTTCAAATTTGAATTCAGGGGGTGTTTTTGATATGTACACTTAAGTTTCAGCAATTCGAATTATGTTTGTTTCAAGATAGGTAAATGTCTTTTGTGTATACCATGATAAAAGTAAAATATTTGAAAAACTAAGTGAGATAGCGACTTGAAATCTTCAAATTTGAATTCAGGGGGTTGTTTTCTGAATGTACACTACGTTTCATGAATTCGAATTGAAAATTTTAACTTTGGGGCTTAAAATTTCTGAAACTAAGTAAGATAGGAATTTTTACTTTTCAATTTTGTTTTGAGCATTCATCTCTGTATACATAAGTATAGTTTTAAAATTGTTGAAATATTGACAAATATTTTTCTACAGGAAATTTCAACTTTAGATATTAATAGAGAAAAGCGGTATTAATAATACAGATAAATACGATTTGCAGATACAATAAATAAGTTATTACATTTATAATTTTATTACTAAATCATTTCTTTTTGCAGATGATCACGTTTTCGACGTTCCAGTAGTAAGAGACACAAACGTCGTGACTTGGAGCCGTCCATGTGTCTATACTATAGTATCCTGGGGCTTCTCTCCGGACCTGATGGACATGATTTCGTTGTTGGATCAGGAAACCATCTCCTGCGCTATCGTGAAGTCGTGAACCCGGTTGCCTGGTCTCCAGACTTCAAATTCTGTGAAATATAAATGTAAGTTAAACTGTATATTCCACTAAACTATGTCATGCGTTGTTATTTTACATTTTTATTTATTACTCCTACACAATTAAAGATAGCAACTTGCGCCATGAAAATTTGGAATCTACATAAAATTCTCTTTAAGATACGTCCAATTATAATTTTAACTTTGATTGGTTCAGAAGTTACAGGGCGTTAAAATAAATGTATTTTAGTCAAATTTTATCTGTACACTTGTTTCATATTTTCATTTATCACTACAAAAAGAATAAAGATAGTAAATAGGGAAGTAAAAATTTATATTTTACATAAAATTCACTATTTGGATACGACAGACACATTTGTTTTGTGTTGAACAACTTAGAAGAAATGAAAATGTAATATCAAAGGTTTGTACTTACCTACGGCGAATTTTCATAATATATCATCCGCTGTTATATCATCACTGTAATATATCATCATCGGCGATTTTCACAGATTAGAATACACTTTGTAGCAAATATTACGTAACACTCACACAAATTACAATAACTTGTATAACACTTGGTATTAGTAAGACAATACACTACACTTTTACGAACAATTATACTTGTTTTAATAATAGTAAAGACGATTTTTTAAAATATACATCAACTATATAGTAAACTAACTCACGACACGACAATAAAATTTTGACTAAGGATTAAATAATGAACACTAACGGGAGGACAGAGACTTATGTAACATTTTAAATAATATCGAAAATTATAATAAGCGGAAATACGTTGGATAAGTTAAAAATAAATTTTGAATATTTAGATTTTATTGTAAAAAATAATAATGTACATATGCACATTTAAATTTAGTGCACTATTAACTTATTAAATTTAGATTTCTTTTGCAAAGTTTAAACAAATTGAAAATTATTTAAAGTTATTTAAATAATTTTAAGAAAGTTATAGGGCAAATCTAACTTTTTTAAAATATATAGCAAACTATACGATATAAATAGAGAACAATTGCAATAAAAATTTCAAAGTTTTTCGTTTTCTATGTACACTACACGATTATTCACAGGCACACGATGTTCACTTCATCAAAGACCGAAAGGAACTGAAGTCTTTATTCTAAAAACATAATATTAATATTATCACGTAATACCCCCACTCTAATGAAGTGTTTATTTATTATATGTTTTGTACTTTGCCGCTCAAAATATACAATGTTTATGTTTGTTTACAGGTTCTGCGAAGGGCCTACTACACCCAGCAATAGGATACGGTAACTACAACACTGGATGATGATAATATATGATTTTTTATAAGAATAAATAAAAAAAGAGTAGTTTTCTTACCTTTCCTATGTAATAACAGAAGGGACAGGGAAATATCCTAATATTTAAGGATTTTTCCGAATTTTTCTATGCTATCTTTTAGTATTAAGTTCTCTAGGTACGAAAATAACCATCCGATAGGAGTCCGCCCTTTTATAAAGGGCAAAGGGCTTATTTGAGCCCTTGGGGAAAATTTGACCACGGATTTCATTTATGCAGATCCAAGTAGGTTTAACAACACTTGTCCGGAATTTCTAGCTCTTTTAGTTCAGGAATTAGCGCAGGCCCTTCGCCACAAACTTGAAGGGCAAATATATTGTAAACCAAAGTGTTTTCATCAATTCTGTGCAAGCCAATGAAAAGCGCGGGTTTAAATCTACCCGATACGCTATTTTCCGGCCCTTTAGCCTTATAAATTAACGAATTTAAGTGTTAGTCCCTTTAAAAAGCTTTAAGGGCCCATATCTCGAAAACGGCTGGGTTTTCAGCGTTTTCCTTAAAACGCTGTTCCTTAGTGGAATTCGAATGAGTAATATAGGGTCAAATTACATCATACCAAAGTTTGAAGGGCGTAGGGCAAAATTTTTCTAATAAGGGTTTTTGAAAATTTTTGAACATTTTTTTGATTTTTTTTTGTTTGCACCATAATTTTATAGTTTGTTTTTTAAACATTATAAACAAAAAAATAACCATCCTAAGAACTCTTTCTCATTCTTGTTCCCGGAATCTGAAAAATTTTCGATTCAAAATGCAATACTTTTTAATTAAGAAATGCATTATATCTCGTGAACTACAAAAGGTTGAAGGGCCGGACAAGGTTTTTTAGATTAAATACGACCCGTAGAATACGAATCCGGTCTCACATTTAAAATATGAGAACTCTTCTTATTCCTGTTATCCTGATACCATCAAAAATTTTCGACTCAAAACCTGGGTAAAATTAGGTTAAGAAAAAAATGTTATAGCTCCAAAACTATAAAAGCTAGAAGGGCTGGACAAGTTTTATTAGACTAATTACGACCCGTAGAACACGAATCCGGTCTCACATTTAAAATATGAGAACTCTTCTCATTCCTGTTATCCTGATACTATCAAAAATTTTCGACTAAAAACTTGAGTAAAGTTAGGTTTAAGAAAAAAATGTTAATTGAAAAATTGTTGCTTTTTTGAAGGATTGGAAGGGCTGGAAAATAACCCTTTCGAACAGTGTTCACAGAATTGCAGTTTTCACTTTGGTTCACAAGATATTTAATCCTAAACTTCGTATTGTTGATGAGGTCAATGACCTCAGGAAATGTAATAAAAGCCTGTAGGGTAAATCTGAGGGTTAAACAAAAAGGATATAATAGGATTTAAAAGATAAACTTAAATTTTGATATATTCTGTCCTTTTATTATAATATAAACATAATATACATTATTATATCACTATAAATATGTTATACAATTTATTTACAGTTCCTATAGCTATATCCTGGGATGTCTTTAAGGCCCTTTATTGAACCAGTAATCATAAAGAAAAACATTATTATATTATACGCTTCTAACAATTATCTCGAAAAAGAAAAGTCGGAAAGGAAAATGTTTCAAATAAATGTTATTTAGAATTTAATTTGTACCAAAAAATCCTAATAAAACTTTCCCCTGAAGTCTATAATTTTCCCATTATTTCCAATATCCAACTTTAGACTTGAATAACTCCCCTAAAATCTACCCCTATGGGCTCAGATTTCGCTATTCATTAGACCTTTGTCCTTAGTATACGTATACCAAATTTGAAACAAATCTGAGTCAAAAAGTTTTTTTTGCCAAAAAAACCCCAAGGCTTTAGTCCATGGTTTTCAATTTCGATCGGGGAAAAAAATTTTGAGTTAGACATGGCATCCCCCTAATTCGACCCCAAGAATTACGAATCCGCCGTCCAAACTGTGAAATTACGAATAGATCTTACGTAATTCAATGACATAATATCATGAAATGTAACAATGAATCTCATATAACAAACGGCCGTATGGCAAATCTGACATCGGATTCGTGATCTACGGGTCGTAATTAGTTTAATAAAAGTTGTACGGCCTTTCTACCCCTCATAGTTTCAGAGATATTTAACCCTAAACTTGATAAGGTCAATGACATCTTGAAATATAACAATGAAGCACGTAATAAACGCCCGAAGGGTAAATCTGACATCGAATTCGTGTTCTACGGGTTGTAATTAGTGTAATAAAACTTGTCCGGCCTTTCTACCCCTCATAGTTTAAAAAAGCAACAATTTTTAATTAATTTATTACTGATAGTCTATATAAATTTTACTTGTATTTGTAATTCACACTGTTGTATTTAATGTAACTACCCTTAATGTACTTTGTAAATAAATAATATACTTACCCTTGTCCTGAAAAATTAGAAATAGGGATGTTCAAATAATAGTTTGTATAATTTTCACTTGTATTTGTTGTTTATTTGTATTTTACACTGTTGTATTTAATGTAACTACCCTTAATGTACTTTGTAAATGAATAATATACTTACCCTCGTCCTGAAAAATTAGAAATAGGGATGTTTAAATAATAGTTTGTATAAATTTCACTTGTATTTATTATTTATTTGTATTTTACACTGTTGTATTTAATGTAACTACCCTTAATGTACTTTGTAAATAAATAATATACTTACCCTTGTCCTGAAAAATTAGAAATAGGGATGTTTAAATAATAGTTTGTATAAATTTCACTTGTATTTATTGTTTATTTGTATTTTACACTGTTGTATTTCATGTAACTACCCTTAATGTACTTTGTAAATAAATAATATACTTACCCTTGTCCTGAAAAATTAGAAATGGGGATGTTTAAATAATAGTTTGTAAACATTTTACTTGTATTTATTGTTTATTTGTATTTTACATTGTTGTATTTCATGTAACTACCCTTAATGTACAATATATTACACAATAAAATATAAGTTAAGTTGTAAAGTGTTTATTTTTTAATCCTTTACTACCCTTACACGTATAGTTTTTAAAACGGTCGCCAGAGGGCAGCACCTATTAGAAAGGGGTTTGCGCCTAAAATATAGGCAACCAGAAATACTACTCCACCTTGAACAAACATACGTACATACACCCTAATGGGAATATAACCCAGTTAGTGAATATGGGACGAAAAGGCTTTATAAAAAAGATGTTTAAATACTGGGTTTAAATTCCCATTAGCTATACGTCTCATTTTAAGGCATTTAATTCAAAATTGATGTACGTTTCATATTTAGGGTGTTAAATTTGCCATTAGGTATTCCCAAAATGATGTATGTACGTACGTATGTTCACGAATGAAACTTTTTCGGGTTAAATTTACTCTAAGTGGGCACGTTTTTCGACAGGCGCTGCCCCCTGGTGGCCGTTTTAAAAACTACATACGTGTAGGGGACTTCGAAAAAAAAATCAATTTTTAACTATACAAATATATTTTATATTATCAGAAATTACACAAGACTTTCTCTTAAAAATTAAAATTTATTGCTATTACAAAAGACTGTTTAACATTATAATAAATTTTTATTAGATTTGTAGACAATCTTTTAACGTTGCCAAACAGGCTTAGATGTAAAATTGAAATGATTGTTACCAAGTAAAATTATCATTATTTTGATTGTAAATATTAAACTAGTTTGCATCTTTATTTTGTAATAAAAGTAACTTCCATTGCAAAATTAATAATAAATATTCACAATCAAAATAAGGATTATTTTACTTAACATTTCACTTTTACAACTAAAGCCTGTTTGGCAACGTTAAAATATTGTCACTAAATTTGTTAACAAACTTAGTAAGAAATAATTATGAACAGAATTTTTAAACACAAATATCTTTTACGTTTCATTTGTTATAATTCTGTTCACAATTGTTACTAAATTTGTCAACAAATCTAATAACAATTTATGAGTGTCAAACATGATTTAGTTATAAAACTAAAACGTTTGTTACCGAATATAATTATCATTATTATAGTTATATTATTTGTTGTTAATTACTTTGCATCTTTATTCTGTGACTGAATAAAGATGCAGTAGAATTGAACACAAATAATATAACCATCATTTTATTTGGTAACAAACATTTCAGTTTTATAACTAATACGAAACTCTACATTTATATTATTGAGGTAAAATAATACTATATTAAGCAGAGTTTCGTTTACAATACTAATTTATTGCTATTACAAAAGACTGTTTAACATTATAATAAATTTTTATTAGATTTGTTGACAAATTTAGTAACAATTGTGAACAGAATTATAGTACAAAAGAAACGTAAAAAACATTTGTGTTTAAAAATTCGGTTCATAATTATTTCTCACATAGTTAACAAATTTGGTGACAATCTTTTAACGTTGCCAAACAGGCTTAGTTGTAAAATTGAAATGATTGTTACCAAGTAAAATTAACATTATTTTGATTGTAAACATTATAAACTAGTTTGCATCTTTATTTTGTAATAAAAGTAACTTCCATTGCAAAATAAAGATGCAAAATTAATAATATTCACAATCAAAATAAGGATTATTTTACTAAACATTTCACTTTTACAACTAAAGCCTGTTTGGCAACGTTAAAATATTGTCACCAAATTTGTTAACTAACTTAGTAAGAAATAATTATGAACAGAATTTTTAAACACAAATATCTTTTACGTTTCATGTGTTTATAATTCTGTTCACAATTGTTACTAAATTTGTCATCAAATCTAATAACAATTTATTATAATGTTAAACATGGTTTAATTATAAAACTAAAACGTTTGTTGCCGAATAAAATTATTATATTAATAGTTGTATTATTTGTTGTTAATTATTTTGCATCTTTATTCTGTGACTGAATAAAGATGCACTAGAATTGAACACAAATAATATAACCATAATTTTATTTGGTAACAAACATTTCAGTTTTATAACTAATACGAAACTCTACCTTTATATTATTTAAGTTTTACGGTAAAATAATACTATATTAAGTAGAGTTTCGTTTACAATACTAATTTAACAAATTAAATCTTGGTGGTCCCTAAATAAGATTCCCTGTTCCCATTTTTAAAGGTACAAAGATTTCTTATTCAGCTTAAGACCGTTTCCGAAACTTTATATTATATTATATATTTTGTTACCACCCAAACCTCCCACTTACCAAAATATATAATATTTATTAATACAAAGTTTCGTTTACAATACTTAAAATCTAACTTTACCCTGACCGCGTCTAAATACCTAATAATAATTACAATTTTTACTAAAACTACCTACTTTACAACTAAAGGAACATGGGTGTTAATTTAAAATAAACGCAATAAAAGTTTGTTTTATTGTACATACATTTTAAACAAATGAAGAAGAAGCCATGGTCTGCGTCTCCAATCGGCACTGCAATCTTGAAGATAGTGGCGGTGGGGAGTTTTTTTTAACTTTAAAACTATCTTAGAACTAAAAACGAAACCCTTTATTTAATAAATAGTATATATAAGGGAAACACCGCCCTTAAATACCAAACCCACGTTCCCTTATATATACCATTTATTAAATACAGTTCCGTGTACAATAATACTTATAATCTAACTTAAATTATTGTAGTCCCCCCCAAATTAAATTAGTGAAGTGCGCAAAAAACCCTATCTTACGTTAAAGATCTATTTCAAAGAAAAACAAATCTAAAAAAGCCTATCTTACGTTAATAACGATTTCAAAGAAAAGCAAGTCTAAAAATGTGAAGTTACGTTAATTTTTCTCTCTCTCTCGAAAAGCAAAAACAACCCTTCCTACTTATATCTAAGCTATCTTATGTCTACGCGAACTATCTTAAATCTAGATTAAACTAAGCTAAAGGCGAAGTGTGTGTGTGAGAGAGAGAGTACGAGCTAAGCAAATGGTGAGAACGCCGTGGCGTCGAACGCCGTTGTTGGTTCTCACGGAAGTTTACGAGGGGGTTAAGCCGACCCCACGCGATGCAATGCATGTACGGCCTACAAACCGAACTAGATAGAGACCCGGACAGCAGTCACACGTAACTGGCTAGGCAGGACGCCACCTATCTAGCTACTCCCGGAGACATTCGCCCGCGCCTCTCGCGGATACCCTACACCGAACGCGGTTATTAACCCGTGTGCTCAACAAAGTTAATTCAAACAAAAACTTTACCTATTCGTTGCCATTACCATTAAATGATGATTACGTTGCCTCCGGATGAGGAGAGCACATACGGCCATAAGAAAGCTTCCTGTGTAATTATATTTCTTAATCTCCCTTGATCCCTTGATCCCATCACATAGGAGTGAAGCGATAACAACAGGGTTTACAAGGTTGTATGTTGTACATATCAGTCCACTCAATTATGGCTATCGCGCACGAAACCTACCTACCCAGCCCCTCTGACAGTGTTGTATAGTATTTGAAATATATGTAATTGAAATAAGTATTTAATGAGATTTTTAATATTAATAAAATTAAGCGATTAAGTTGAATATAAAAAAAAAAAAAACATTTTTACACTACCCTAACTTATCTTATTTGCTTTTAAATAATTGAAAGTAATATATTTGAAATACTAAAAAAATAATTGTATTTTATCAAACATATGAAATATTTTTATTTAGTATTTAATACAACACTGCCCTCTGACCGTGTGAAGTTAATTGAATAAGGAACCCGAATACCCACATCAAAGTTTCGCACTGTTACCTCCTTCCTGACTCACTCATCCATCCGCTCACTGATCCATGCCCCGATACGTCCGTATTTTCTTTTCCCAAGCACTCTCCCTAGCTACCGTCTGGGTAAGCCACGCGTACGGTTACCGCTGCAACCGTAGACGCACGATTTTAGGATGTTCGCCACGGAATGCACTTCAAATTAATCAATTTATTTTTTATTTTTAAAGAAAACGCGTGTTTGCTCGACGGCGCGATGAGCCAAAGTTTAATTAAAACCTGAAAATACATATCCAAGAACTTAAAACTATAGTATTCCTCACGTACGAATGGCATTGCACAAGTTCAATTCGCTTTATAATCTGTGCTGACATCTAATAAGAAAGCATCTTTTCCCGCATCAAGAAACGCACATGAATTGATAAATCAACGCTAAACACAAAAATGTTAGAACACTCGTCAATGTATACGAACTATGTTGACAGTTTCAAATTATTTCCTAATCAGAGTTACGACATATGTTACCTCATGAACAGATTTTATAAGCTATGTGCCAGAAAAACTACTTCAATTACGTGTCTTTAACAAGTATACACTTTATTGCGCGCAATGCCATTCTTACGTAAATAATACTAAAACTTATAAAACTACTATTATTTTAATCTTCTAGATGTCCGATTCCTGAAAGATAAATGCTAATCATTTGTTCCCAGATATTGATTTTATTGATAAATAGTCGATATTTAAATTTCAAATTGTTTTGATTTTATAAGGACATTTATTAAAGTTATATTTCGTTTCCTACAGTACTCAAAACTGAATTTGAGTTCAAGATAATATTTATATGCCGTTGACTATAAGGTCTCATGGTTGAGTATGAGAACAAAATAATAATTATGCATAGTCATATTCCCTAAACTATAAGTTCTCATGGCTGAGTATGAGAACAAGATTATAATTAGGCATGTAGTCATATTCCTTTGACTATAAGTTCTCATGGTTGAGTATGAGAACAAAATAATAATTATGCATAGTCATATTCCCTAAACTATAAGTTCTCATGGCTGAGTATGAGAACAAGATGATAATTAGGCATGTAGTCATATTCCTTTGACTATAAGTTCTCATGGTTGAGTATGAGAACAAAATAATAATTATGCATAGTCATATTCCCTAAACTATAAGTTCTCATGGCTGAGTATGAGAACAAGATGATAATTAGGCATATAGTCATATTCCTTTGACTATAAGTTCTCATGGTTGATCATAAGAACAATATAATATTTTATAATCGTTACAATTATGAGAAAAATAAAGTTTCCTACCAGTTCATCCATCGATGGCCGTCTACGTAGATCCCTAAAGTTGGAAACTAAAGCAGCTTTTGTAGTGTTAAAATCCAAAGCTCGAAAGCTGTATCCAAATTCTCCAAGTTTCTTGACGCATCAGACCAACCAAAGGTCCACCTATTAAATATTAATTATTAGTTTGTGGTATTCTTGAAACCATTTAAAAAACTGTTGGAAAAAATTCGTATGGCAACCGTGTGTTCATTACGGAAGACACTTGAGAAAAGTATCGCTTTTTACCTCTCGCTAAGAGAAATATTGGATTTATGCTAAAATGATGTGTATGTGTGTTAGCGTATGTGTCTGTGTGTGTATGTGTCTGTGTGTGTGTGTGTCTGTCTGTGTGTCTCTGTCTGTGTGTCTCTGTGTGTGTGTCTGTGTGTGCGTGTCTGTCTGTGTATGTGTGTCTGTATCCCTGTTTGTGTCTGTGTATGTATTTGTTTGTATACGCATATATATAGAATAATCTATTGCAATAAATCGAACAGTCCAGACTGCACTAGTTGTCAAATTCAAATGTTTGTAATTGACAGATGTCACTGTCAAAAATCAACAGTTTTCTACCATTACTGAAAGATTTTTCTGGGAAGTAAGTACATTTAATAGTAATAGTACCTATATCCTTAAGAAATACCGCCATTCCCGTCAATAAATTGGAACCATTTTGAACATTTTAGAACAGTAGGACAAGATTCCTTATAGAATGAAAGAATAGATATAATTATTTGTGTTTACAAATGTTAAATTCGATACTTATGTAAAAAATGAAAATTGCGAGAGGTATTGTGCTGACCACAACAAATTTTTTTATGTGATTTATGTAATGTGTTATATGTAATGAATTTAAGTGTACAATGCGATATTATATCCAACAGTTTCTAAATGGTTTCAAATGTATTTGATATTTGCTTTAATTTAATATTTTCGAAAGCACATTTCATAAAAAATAGTACAAAGGCCACCCATCCATACTAATATAATAAATGCGAAAGTAACTCTGTCTGTTACGTTTTCACGCCTAAACTGCTGAACCAATTTTGATAAATTTTGGTAAAGAGATAGATTGGGTCATAGGCTACCTTTTGTTGCGAAAGTAAAACTTAAAAGGGTGCAATGGGGATGAAAATTTGTATGGAGAACCCATCATTTCTCCCGCTGAACCATTTTTGATGTATTTTGGTATAGAGCCAGATTGGACCTTGGAGAAGCACATAGGCTACCTTTTGTCTCGAATATAAAATTTGAAGGGGTGAAATAGGGGATGACAGTTTGTATAGAGAACCCATTATTTCTTCCGCTGAACCATTTTTGAAGAATTTTGGTATATAGATTGGACCTTGGAGGACATAAGCTACCTTTTGTCGCAAAAAAAAAACTTGAAGGGGTGAAATAGGGAATGAAAATTTGTATGAAGAACCCATCATTTCTCTCGCTGAACCAATTTTGATGAATTTTGGTATAGAGATAGATTGGAGCTTAGAGAAGCACATAGGCTACCTTTTGTCACGAAAATAAAACTTGAAGAGGGTGAAATAGGGGATGAAAGTTTGTATGAAGAACCCATCATTTCTCAAGTTAGGGATATAAAAATAATAATGTTTTTGCGTTTTTGAAAAATCATCCCTCAAGGCGGTACAATGAGGCACGATTTCAGAAGTACCCGTGACACGTTTAGAAAAGAGCGCTGTTAGGTGCGGTGCGGGGATTGGGTGGGCAGTGGGCGGAGCCTGTTAAATGTACGATGCGAGGAAGGTTGCCGGCTCCCTACGCAGCACTTTCTCCTAAGTAAATGTGAAAAATTACTGGTACAAGTGTAGCTAATCGTTATTCTAGCTTTACCGGTACGAAGCCGGGACGTTTCAGCTAGTTTATTATAATGTTAATATATGAATGTTTATCTCAAGCAACATAAGAAAAACATTCATATACGAGGGGAATTCAGATATGACCCGGAATTTTATTCTTAGAACCAAACGAATGGCTCTAGCGGCAATTCCTTCTTAACATTCTTGCAATGGGGTAGAAGGCGGGCATAATGTCATCATCACTTCAATAGTTTTTATTTAGTAATTGTCAAAATGACAGAGCAGGCAGTTCATGTTTCCGTTGCGCAACGCGTAATAATTAGATTACTTGTGAATAAAACTGGAGCAGGTGAATGAGTTTGTATATTTGGGTAGCATGATGTCGAGGGATGGACGAATTGACCGTGAAATTTGTTAGGAGGGTGAGTGCGGGATGCAAGGTAATGGGTGCTCTGGGCACGTTTGCTCGTAACGTAAACGTATCTAAGAGAAGCTCGGTTAAGTGTATATAATGGAGTGCTGGTGCCTGCTTTGATGTATGAAAGTGACTGCTGTGGAAATGAGGTATTAACGTGGTGTTTGTGGGTATACAAGACGGGATCGCGTGAGGAATAATTTGGTGTATGAAGAATGTATGGTTAGGAAGAATGTAGTTAAGAGAGTTAGAGTGAGTCAGTTGAGATGCTTTGGTTATGTGGAGAGAATGATGAGTGAACGACTTATAAAACGCGTATATGTTGGTAAAGTTGAGGGTGTTAGATTGCGTGGCCGTCCAGTGTGTAAGTGGATGGATGTGATTGGTAGTGTTTTGAAGGAGCGTAAGTTTCCGAGTGGAAAGAGAAGAGCATGTATGAATACGATTATGAATGAGGCTGAGACGAAAGAAGTTTTCCTGGATAGGAATGTGTGGGGAAGGATGATTGTAGCGAAAGATGATTTTTGTGTAACTATTATTGTGGTCCGGATGCGGTTATTCGCTACCGAAAATCGGTCACTTTAATATGTTATTATGTATGAATACGTTTATGAATGTGGCTGAGGTGAAAGAAGTGTGCATAGATAGGAATGTGTGACGAAGGATTATTGTTGCGTAACTATTATTGTGGTCCGGATGCGGTTATTCGCTACCGAAAATCGGTCACATTAATATGTTCTTGTATGAATGTTATGATGATTTTGGACAGAAAGAAGAATGTTTTTAAGAGTGATTCAGTGGAGCTCTTACTTTCATCCCTTTTCTTATTGTTTTCGGGTTTTTGTTAACCCACTAAGTGGGAAACGCGTGATTTTATGTATGTATATATGTATGTACTTGTGAATGAGGGTACCAAGCCAAATGATATTTTGCAGAGACTTGAAGCACAATATGGGGAAAACTCATATACTTATTGTAGTTAAATAAAAAATTACATCTAAATTCCGGTTTATATGTGAACCCTCCTCGTATTAACATTACAGTAACTGCGCACGACTTATTCTGCAATATATTTTATCAAATGTTCTTTTGAAATATCAAATTAAAACAAATACATATTTAACAAATTTAAATAAATCTATTCCATAATAACCGCATATTTTGTATACAGGTTTAAACAACAGTTTCTAGTAGATTTCAACGGATTTTGACGTAAAAATTATTGACTTAGTGATCTCTGTCTAGATGTTTTATAATACGACGAATAATTTTCGGTCGTTTTGTAATACGAGCCCAACTCAGTTCGGCCGGTTTAAGTTTTCAACAAACAAGACGCAAATGGAAAGTAATTCCAACAATTTTTTTTTTTTCAACTAGTTTAAAACAGATTTTAAACTTACAAAAACTGAATAATGAGTTAAAAATATGGACTTAATTCTTTCATATTTGAACTCAGCCACGTTTCTTTCACATGTATACACATTTTTATTAATTCAAGTTGATTGGTTTACAAATTATCGTCAAATTTGTAAATTTTGAACGAATTTTACCTTCCGTCACCTTTAGGTAAGAAAGGTATTGTCTTTGGTTAAAAAATTCGATGAGTTTTTAATGAATAAGCATGTTTTATGGTCCCTAGAATACGATTTTACTAGTTTTACGAT
Source organism: Ophonus ardosiacus (assembly GCA_943142095.1). Taxonomy (NCBI): domain Eukaryota; kingdom Metazoa; phylum Arthropoda; class Insecta; order Coleoptera; family Carabidae; genus Ophonus; species Ophonus ardosiacus. Next base: position 47,299,877 of record OW964832.1, read on the forward strand.
GATGTCTGTATGTGACAATTTTTCTCCGACAGCTCCAAAAGTACAATTCTAAAAATTATGATTCTTTCATATTCCTCTTCTTTACAACCACAGGAAGAGCTGATTAGATTTTGGTTATAATTGGTCAACCGGAAGTACCATTATTTGAAGTTTTTAACAGCTTTTATTGGAAAAACGCAGTTAAAAATCATTTTTCGACATTTTATGTTATCAATATGAAATAATATCTTATTATCTGTACGGTTTGATTGTACATTTTCCTTCATATTCAATAGATATAGAGTTATACATAGAGAGATTAAGAAAGATTAACTTCCAAAAATCAGTCAGCTTTGCTAAAATTATGGAAACAGCAGATATATTCAAATATTCTAATTGACAGTTATCAGTGGCAAGTGCAAAACCAAAGTGGAAAGTATATAGTTAGAAAGTGATATGTGACAAAGTGTCCCTCGCAAGTGACTTGCAGTTGCAGCCTTTTCTCAAGATTGGAATTTTCAATGCTGGTAGTACGAGGAAGGCCAAAAAGAAGATGGAAGGACTATGTAACAGAAGATTTGAGAGAATTGTGTGAAGAAGATGCGTTGGACAGGAATGAGTAGAAGAGAAAAGTAAGAAACAGCGACCCCTAATAAAATAGGGAAAAGTTGAAGGAGCAGGAATTTATATAATGTACGTTCGTGTTGAATTTATAACATCTTTTCAAAAGAACCTTCGGTATGGAATTTGTAACTAAATAGTGTACTCGTGTTACAATTTTACAGGATATACAGAATCTTTTTCAAGAAACTTTTAATATGAGATTTGTACAAAATACAACGAATTGACGGAAGTTTTTGTGCTGGCCACAACAGATTTTTTTATATTTTTGTTAATAACACGTTAAACCACTCAACAGTTGTAAATGAAACTTGATATATACATGCAATATATCTCCCTAAATAATATTTTATATACAATACATATATATCCACAAAAAGCGGTTTTTAAATTATTGAATAATTTAGTTTATGCACGGACGTATCATAATTTGACAATTATACACGAATTTCTTTGACATAAATGTCATTTTATAGCCCGCCGGGTTATAATGAAAAGTCAAACCAAATTATAACCCACAATATAAACAATTTAAACAGGCAACATGAAACGTTTTTATGACAAATCGAAAAATTTTATATTCTTTAATGAAAAATGAAAATTAATTTTGTGATATTTATATGGAAAGCACGGAGATACACAAAATAAAACTCAAATGACAGAACTAATAAACAAACAATAAACTATTGTTTTCCGCTTTCATAGCAACACTAGATACTGGATGCACGAGGACAAATTCTTTTCGATACAATTTTTCTAACACTCATAATTTGAAAATTTTCGTCCGTGCATAAAGTTATGTATGTACCATGAGCGTAACTTGCTTTTATGGCCTTTGACGTGTTATCCCTCGGCTTACGCCTCGGGCTCAAAATCCCGCCACAAACCATAAAAGCCTCCTTACGCTCTTAATACATAAATAACTATAATGTTATCAAAACTACTTTCCTTGGTGGTCCTGTGCCATTTATTCAATAACTCAAACTAAACAATAGAAGATAATGAAATTTGGTTTATATATCAAAGAAACATGGCGGAGTTCGAATTTGAAAGAATTTTGACCGTACCTTTTGCGGAAACTATTTTAAATACATTTCAACTATCTAAAATTTATTCAGAATTGTTAGAAACTATTTTAAATTGTTCTGAACTATCTAAAATTTATTCAGAATTACCGGAAACTATTTCAAATTGTTCTCAACTGACGAAAATGTGATCAGAACTGACGGAAACTATTTCAAATACTTCACAACTGTTTAAAATTAGTTCAGCCGGTTAACACTTTCAACAAACGAATTATAAAACCTATTCAAATTCCTTTCGACCAGTTTAAAACATAGATTTTAAACTTACAAAAACTGAATGTTATTAAAGTATTCCGCCATTTAATATTGGGTTACATCGCCTTTATTAGTAATATATACCAGTTTTAATTATATTAGACATTTTATCCCTACGCCGAACATTTTCCCATGAGTATTCCATATGTGTTGCAAGGTATATTTTACTGTATGCACTTTGTTTTTATGAAGATGTTTTTCATTGTGCCAAAAGTAAAAGGTATCGGTAGAAGCTAAATCTGGACTAGAAGATGACCCTTGAAAACTGTTCGTACTATTATCACCACTCATTTGGCCTGGTTTTGTGTAATTTTTATAATTTGTTGAAAATATTAACCGGTCGAATTATTATGAGTTTGGGCTCGTACATAGAAACAATTTATAAAGTATTGAAAATTTCACATTAGCAAATATTAACAATTTGGCAACATAAATAACTATCAATACAAGTGGATGATGAAAATTCCACGTACTAAAGAGATAGAACTGTTTCAACTAATCATTCAACTTTAATAGTATTAGCTAGTAACTAGATTTGAACTAGTTAATTTTTATTCTACGATTCGACTCGTAGATTATAAAATATTGTTGCAATACCAAAAAAATTAGCTGTTCCAACCAAATAAATAAATATATTTAATAATGATCACAGAAATATCAAATAAGAGATAAAGATAAATATCCACTTACATTTGGTGATATCTTGCTGTCTGAACTGCTAGGATTCTGTTCGCTGCTCTTTTAAATTTATATCTCGACTCTGCATATCATATTTCAAATGGTTTGGAACACTGCAGATTCCATGATTTCTACTGCAAAGAAAATAATTCATTGTAATATACAATAAATCATTCATTTCGAATGACATTTGTATAAACAAATAAAACAATTAAAATAGCTGTAACATTGTTTAAACTATTATTATTAATTTGCAAAAATAAGAAACCCCAAATATATGTATTTTACACGAATAAAATCACACTTACAAATCAAGTATATCTTTGCTCGTTTTAACCTTTAAATTTTGATCTACATATGTTTAGTCAAAAATAAGAATATATACACCACTGACTATTTTACTAATTGAGTTTTCATAAAACGGTGAACAAATTCACAAATTTTCAGAACAATTATTGAAGTAATTCAACTTTTATGGATCAAAGTGCGTAGACGGCACGAAAACAAATGTGTCTAAAATGGCGATTGTAGAAGGTTGTTATCATATACCTATTAACTAATATATTGCTAATGCGCGTATCTTTCCCATAAGAGTAGCTGAAGGAAACACTGTGAAATGGAAATATCATTTTTGCATAAGTCTACCTCACACAAACGCCCAACTTCGAATTATGCGCAAGCTTGGAAAACTTGACTACTATTGGCTAACGCTGATAGCGTCGCTGGCTGGGCTGCGTTCCAAAATCCTACTCTTAAAGTACGAAATTATTCAATGTCGTTTGAAAACTAATAACCTTACTCTCAGAGTTTACTCAACCTGTTCCAAAACAGCCAGAGTTTACTCCAAAGTGATGTTTTACTTACTCTACTAACAAGGAGGGTATAGAAATTACTCCACAATATTTTCAAACGTAGATGCTCACGATTCTCAACATATGAAAGTAATTTGCCTTCTTGAGGAAGAAAACATGCTTTTGGTTGAAAATAAACATAAGTAAATACGTTGGCGTGTATTACGAGCATACTTTTATAATAAAAGCGCTTTTATGGAGCGTACTTGCACATTATATTGAGGAGAGTGCTCCATAAAAGCGCTTTTATTACGGGCTTGCCATTAATGTTGTAATTATAAGTAGTTTTGTTAGTTTTATAAAATTATTTTTAATTTAGCTTCAATTTTTTACTTCAACAAAACTCTCATTCGTTCCAAAACACAACACATCATACTCTACGCCAATACTAGGTATTCTTGGTTTTGGAACGCAGCCCTGGTGATGCAGCAAGCACATGGTTTGACTTTGACGTTTGATTTCATTTCTGTTTGTAGTTGCACTTCGAAAGCATTTGCTTTGTGTTTCATACAGTAATTTATTGTCACCTAAATAAATTAATCCTGACCAGATTGTATTCCTATTATTTTTACAGTACAACAAAGTAAATTATTTAATTCAAATTTAGCACTAGAATATGACAATGTTTTTTATGATTACTAATATTTATATTCAAGAATTTACATACAAAATAAATAGTAGGTACATTGTTTAATATCTCAAATTTAAATTTAAAATTTCTCGCGCTAGCCGTTAATAAACAGAACTCTGTGATTCGCAAAAAATGATCATGATTTTCTCGTTAGCCAATAATAGTCAAGTTTCCAAGCTTGCGCATAATTCGCGGTTGGGCGTTTGTGTGAGATAGACTTATGCAGAAATGATATTTCCATTTCACAGTGTTTCCTTCAAGAAAAGCAAAGGATCCGCAATATATTAGTTAATAGGTATATGGTTGTTATACTATCCAACCTACATAACATTCGCTCAGACGTCAGCGCCAAAATGTTCGAACTAATCACCGACCGAGTTAATAATAAATTCTAATTAAGGGAAAACGATACTTTTTATTTAAATACAGAGTGATCTGATTTTTACTGGGTTACTGACTATTTGAAGTTCCCATTTTATGGTTTTTGAAAATTTATACACATATGTACAAGTCCATAGAATCGAATAGCGCAAAAGCCCGTCAATCTATCTTTTACCGTTCATTAGTTACAGGCCGGTTAAGTGAAAAAACCATGACAGATTTCTAATCAAAATAAAAATTTCTATTTTGGAAATTAAATCCCAGGGATTATTTTCCCGTAACCAGCATGTTCGAATTAAGGGATAATGATACTTTTCATTGAAATACAGGATGATCGGGTTTTTACTGGGCTACTGACTATTTGAAGTTACCACTTTTTGTTTTTGACATTGGGCATATTAGCTAATCTGAAAATATCGACTACAATTTCTGTGGCTTGTAAATGAATCTCCTTCCGCTTTATACCAATTTTAAATGTTGATGGAGTGTTTTTCTCGTTGTAATAATAGCATATAATACTTAATAGTAAATAGGTAACAATTATTACAAATATTCGGCTCGTTATTTATTACAGCCTCAACTTAATGCGCGCCGGCTATACAAATATGATCATATATCTCAAACCACGTGATATTTTAGCGCTTAAATAAATTACAAGAAAACTCATATTAGAAAATATACAGGGTGTTAATACTAAGTTGTTACACCCGAAAATGGTAGTTAGAACCTTAAAACTCATTAAAATAAACAACTTTTCTTAGTTCCAATTTTTAATTTGGTGTCCCGGTTCGTAGTTATTGGACTTCTTTTGTCCTTATAATAAGAGAGATGACGATTTTTCAAAAAACAAAAGAACTGCGAACCGGGGCACCAAATAAAAAAAGTACTAAGAAAAGTTGTTTATTTTAATAAGATCTAATTGCCATTTTCGGGTGAAACGACTTAGTATTAACACCCGGTATATGTTTTTATAAAGATGGGTTTCCTTTAATTTTTCTACCAGTAACTAAGCGGCGAGCCATTGAATCTACCAAATTTTTGGCGACTGATGGCATTATATTCTGCCATTATTTTTGTAATTTATTCCTCACCTTTAGGTAACGAAGGTATTGTCTTTGGTCAAAAAATTCGGTGGTGAGTATTTCATATTCAACAGATATAGAGTAAAAGAATTATAAAGAGATTAACTTTCAAATATCAGTCGGCTTTGCTATTTATCATGGAAACAGCTGTTATATTCAAAAAATTCTAATTGATAGATCTCAGTGACAAGTGCAAAACCAAAGATGGAAAGTATATGATCAGAAAGTGATAAGTCACAGTGTTCTTCACAAGTGGCATGCAGTTGCAGCCTCGCCTCACGATTGGAACTTTCAGTGCCGAGAGTACGAGGAAAATCAAAGAGAAGATGGAGGGACTGTTGCGCAGAAAACTTCCGAGAGGAAGAACTGTGTAAAGAAGATGTGTTGGACAGGAATGAGTGGAAGGGAAGAGTAAGAAACAGCGACCACCTAATAAAATAGGAAAAAGCTGAAGAAGAAAGAAGTGTCGAGTGCAATTTACATAGTGTTTATAATTTTATTGGATTTGTAGAATCTTTTCCAAGGAACATTTGGTATGGGATTTATACAAAATATATGGAATTGACGGAAGGTGTGCTGGCCACAACAGATTGTTTTAGTTTTTATAGGGCTAAGTTCCAATTAGAGCTGGGCGCGTGCCGTGAATTTTGTCGGGTTACGATGGGTCACAACGTGACCCGCGTGAACTTGAATATATTTTAAATTTTACGCCGTGATTAGACGTGAGCGTGAGGGACTAAAAATATACCGTGAGTGATCGGGCGTGAAGGAAATTTAATCGGCCGTTAGTAATACTTTTTATCCTTTTTTATTAAACAAAAAAACAATTTTAATTTCAAATATTTTGCTTTATATTCTAATTAATAAAAGTAAATTGAAATATCAAATATGTAATCAATAGTATGTTTTTTTGCTTAAAAATAGATTTTCTAGAGAACCCGAAATTGTACATTCAAATGGCTCTGATTCTAATAAAGATATACAGTCGCCAGTCGCGGACAAAAGTATGGAAACTATTAAATATTTCATTTTTTTAAAATATATTTATAGTTCTCGCAAATTTGAATCGTATTTTCTAAAGTCAATATATCGAAGAATATATCGAGGGCATCATAACAGAAGGGCGTATGAACCATTTTTACGAAAATCATATCATTGGACGTATGTAATCGTTTCAGTGATCTGCACATCGTTTTTTCCGTCTCCTGTAATATTTATATTTTGGTTATTACGCCCTTCTATTATGATGCCCTCGATATTCACAAGAAATCTTTTGATATTGACTGTACGATTTAAGTGAAATAACATATACTCGTTTTTTCGATGGACAAAAGTATGGAAACTTATTGAAAATATGGTTTTGTCTTACTTTCAATTGTATTTTGTCATTTATTTAGTAAGTTGATGTTAAGATGGGTAAAAATAAATATTTTTCCGACGACTTGAGAGAAAGGGTAGTACAGCTTCATAAAAAAGATGCCTGAGTGTCTGGTCGCGAACCTGGGGGAACCGGGTTCGATCCCGACTGACGTCAAATATTTCCAATTTTAAATGGCACAAAAGTGACCCTTGTGGTGCACTCTCCACGCCAGCTATGAGTGCCCGTGAGGTGACGCCTGGTAAGCGCCCACACGGTAAAATATATCGTCATCATTACCGATGTCTACATGTGTTGTAGATACTGGCACACCCAGAAATGGGTAATATGCCGTGATGATATATTTATTTATTTATTTATGATTTTGAAAAAAAAATCGCAGTATAGAAGTGTTAAAATTAATATAAAAGTCCGTGGTCCAAGAAAACTAGTGCTAGAATTGACAAAAACCATTCGGCGTCTATCCGTAAGTGATCCTACTTTATAATCAAGTGAACGTTCTGCAAAAATTCGGGAACAATTTCATGTAGATTTGAGTGATCGCACTGTGATACGATGACTATGTGATGTAGGATTACTAGGAAAAATAACCGTTAAGAAACCTGTACTATCAAAGAAAAACAGGAGGGCCAGAACTGCATTTGCATAGGAACACTCATCGTGGACGAGTGAAAAATGGCATACTGTCCTTTGAAGCGATGAAAGCAAGTTCAAAATATTTGGTTCCGACGGGAGTCAATATGTTACACATCTTGAACTTGCTTTAATCGCTCCAAAGGACAGTATGCCATTTTTCACTCGTCCACGATAAGTGTTCCTAAGCAAATGCAATTCTGACGCTCCTGTTTTTCTTTGATAGTACAGGTTTCTTAACGGCTATTTTTCCTAGTAATCCTACAACACATAGCCATCGTATCACAGTGCGATCACTCAAATCTACATGATATTGTTCCCGAATTTTGGCAGATCGTTCATTTGATGATAAAGTATGATCACTTACGGATAGACACCGAATGGTTTTTGTCAATTCTAGCACTAGTTTTCTTGGCCCACCGACTTTTATATTAACTTTAACACTTCTATACTGCGAATTTTTTTTCAAAATCTTTGATATGCCACTTACACCAATTTTTTTAAAAAAATTAATATTGCGCTGTTTCACAGCATTTTTATGAAGCTGTACTACCCTTTTTCTTAAGTCGTCGGAAAAATATTTATTTTTCCCATCTTTAACATCAACTTACTAAATAAATGACAAAATACAACTGAAAGTAAGACAATTAAAATCATATTTTCAATAAGTTTCCATACTTTTGTCCACCGAAAAAACGAGTATATGTTATTTCACTTAAATCGTACAGTCAATATTAAAAGATTTCTTGTGAATATATTCTGCTATATATTGACTTTAGAAAATACGATTCAAATTTGCGAGAACTATAAACATATTTAAAAAAAATGAAATATTTAAAAGTTTCCATACTTTTGTCCACCACTGTATGTCAAAGTACGGGACACGAAAGTGACCCGCCGTGATTCAAACATATAGGTTCGCAGTATGATCAGTTTTAACTAAAACACTGTTTTTAGAAATGTCAAACTCAAATTTAATTATTTAATTTTACCGGTATGTTTAAGGAGCAATTTTTTTAAAAAATATATTTGTTTGAATACAAACTATGTTCTGCTTTAAAATCATATTTTGAAAAATTTGATATTAATTATTGTTATTAAATAATGAAATTTGACACTTCTTGAAACAGCGTCTTAGTTGAAACCGTGATCATACTACGAGCCAAAAAGTCGTACGTGGTTGGTCGCGATTACATTTTTAGTTTCGTGAGCGTGCGTGATCGTGAACAAAAAGTTACTCACGCGCCCACCTCTATTACTAACATAGTTTACTATTTTGAATTTCATTGTCAATTGAGGAGCTCTTGGCAAAAATCGCAGTCCAAATATTGAAAATGAGTTACATAAGCAACATGTACGTTCAAGAGTTCCAAACAGTTTGGTAAAAAGTTTAAGTGTTTCTACAAAAATATCTTAATTATTATGTACTTGCTCTTCTATATATTTTTTTTATTACTTAATGACCAGTAAATATTTTTCTATTAAACATGATCCTATATTAAATTAAGTTACCAACATTTTTAAAAGGAAGCTAGATAGTTTATTCTGTGATTACCTCAAATTAAAAAAAAAATGGACAACGATTATTTTTGCTAAAAGCTCTTCAATTATATAGTGGGACCAGTTAATACTACGGTGCTACACCAATATATCGTCGGCGACACAAGAAAATCTCGTAACTCCTTTGAATATGATTTTACAATAAACGGCATTTTATAATTGAAATATGTATTATTAACCCACAAGTAGTAGTAACAAGAAAAGAACATATTCAAGTAAGAGTTAACGTTTAAATTTATTATTTTAACATTTTTTTGTTTTACGTTAAGAACATATTAATTTTACGCACGAATAAAGGAGTTACGAGATATTCTTGTGTCGCCGACGATATCACAAAAATATGAAATAATAGATAAAGATAAATATTAAAACTTACTTTTGATAATTTCTTGCCGAACCGCTGAATTTCTGTTGTCCGATCTTTTACATTTCTAGCTCTATTCTAAATATCATAATTTATTGCTGAACAGTTGAATTTCTGTTGTCGGCTCTTTGACATTTCTAGCTCAATTCTAAATATCATTTTAACATGTCTGGACACTTTTGTTTTAACACTGAAAAGAAAGTAATTTATTGTAATACACAACAAATTATTATTCTGAATACGTAGTCGTGCCATAAATACTGCCCCTAGTACAAGGGGGGTTTATTCTACATAAACAAAAGAAATCTAATAAAAAAAATGAATGTGATTTTATTGTTACATAACTAATAATCTTAAAAAAAATAAAATTACTCAAAATGACCGCCTCGTTCTTTTACACACTTCTTCAAACGTCCCGGCCACTCATCGATTGCATCACGCACCACTTCCAGGGGTATGGAAGCTGCTGTTTTTACCAAATCAGCCTTTAATGCCTCAATATTGCGATGAGGTTTGGAGCAGGCCTTCTCCTCTAACACATTCCATAAGCGGTAATCCAAAGGATTGAGGTCTGGACTTCGAGAGGGCCAATCTTCAGCGGCAATAAATTCTGGTAAATTCATCTCTAACCAGCGTTGCGACGATTTTGCTTTGTGCGCGGGCTCTGAATCTTGCTGAAAAATCCAGTGCTTTCCAGCGAACAAAGAGTCATTCAATGGCTTCACAACTTGCTCTAATATGTCACTCTGGTAATTTTCTGCTCGCAGAAATGCAACTTCGTAACGCCGTCGTAAAACACCCCCCCACCAAACCATCACTGACGCTGGGTGGTGACCTCTTTCTACCTTCGGAATTTTCTCTGCAGCTTCCCGAGAGCTATGGGCATATACCCTATCATTTTGGCTGTTGAATTTTTCTTCTACAGTGAAAATTTTTTCATCCGTGAAAAGAATTTACCGATGACTTCCATTCGCGTGTCGCTGCAGTAACTTTTTAGCTTTCGTTGCTCTAATGTGACGTAGTGTGGCTGTTAATCGCTGTCCTGTGCTTCTGCGATAAGCTACAAGTTTAAGATCTTCTTTCAGAATGCGTGACATGGTTCTAGTGGGGATCTTCATTTCTCTACTCATGATTTTCTGCTTCCGGAGTGGATTTCTCCGAATTCTCTCGCGAACAGATTTGATGGCTGCTGGATTCCTAGTTGTGCGTGGCCGACCTCTTCTTGGTCTGTCATCAATTCGTAACGTATCGTTGTAACGTTTAATGGTCCGGTAAACAAACTTCTTCGTAATTTTCAGAAGTTTTAACAAATTGAAAATCTCTACTGGTGTTTTGCTGCACTTGTATAGCGCAATCACTGCTACACGGTTCTCTTTAATACCCCACTCCATGTTTACTGCATGAACTATCGGTTTGAAATTAATGATTTACAATAATATGTTGACGGATGAAAAAAAAACAAATGTTCAAGGTACCCTTAATATTATTATTGTAAATCTTTTTATCGTGTTTTATACTCAGAGACAGAATGATGGCACGATTACGTATTTGTGTGCAGGGTGTTATATTTTAATGGACCCAGCAAATATCTCGTTTATTTATTTAGTAATTTCTTTCATATAACATGATTTATACAGCAACATGTAAGCTACTTGATGACGGATGTACATTCATGATACCGCTTCTGGTTTATTAGTAATTAATATCAACTTTGAAATTTCAAATGGAACATAGTATATTTTTTTTTTACAAATTTGAAAATTACAACAAATTTGCTTTACAATCATGTAAAATAATCCATATGTTATATTATTAAAAATTAAAATGGCGTGCACTTTTATACAGGGTGTTAAAAAATAAGTGTCTCAAATTATGAGGGCATATAGTAATGACCAAAATGAGTAAAAAAAGTATAATCAACATGGGTCCGATTTTCAACTGTTTTCGAGAAAGAGGCCAATTTGTATTAGAATCGAAGAAAAACAGACTAAGATGGTCGAACAAAATTTTATCTATGCCAGTAAATAGACTATAAAAAACCAATAACATATTATATGAAACATTTTTTTCACTTTCTAATAATTACGAAGTTATTTGAAATCTAAATATTGGCTAAGGGCGCCACAACTTTTGTCTTAGTACAATTATTCGACTTTTTGTGAAAAACAAAACACATCTAAGATGAGCTCTGAAAGATAAACAAAATGTCTCGTTTAATCAGTCGTAACTCTTACAATTTTCGAGATAGCAGAGGTAAACACCGAAAAAACTCATTTTTCATTGCCTTTTATCTCGAAAACAGTTGAAGATCGGATCCATGTTAATTAAACTTTTTTTACTCATTTTGGTCAGTACTATATGCCCTCATAATTTGGGACACTTATTTTTTAACACCCTGTATACACCTAATTGGAAAGAGAATAGTGAGCCATGACTTTGGCTTGAAATAAAACAATTAACTAAAACAATTGTAATTATTATTACTGTTCTATGTTAATTTTTTTATTTCTTAATGACCAGTAAATATTTTTCTATCAAACATGATCTTATATGAAATTAAGTTACAGAAATTTTTATAAAGAAGCTAGAAAGTTTATTCTGTGATTACCTCAAATTAAAAAAAATGGACGAAGATTATTTTTGCTAAAAGTGCTTAAATTATATAGGTAGTGGGACCAGTTAATACTACGTGCTATACCAATATGTCCCAAAAATATGAAATAATAGATAAAGATAAATATTAAAACTTACTTTTGATAATTTCTTGTCGAACAGCTGAATTTCTGTTGTCCGTTCTTTTACATTTCTAGCTCAATGGGCCCATAAACCATAACAAAAAAATAATAAAATGTACACTTTATACTTAAAGTACTACTCCATAATAACGATTAAGATAAAAAAAATATATTTTTTTTTATAATTACTTTGCTAGATATTTTAATTTATTCCCAGCGCCACAGATAACGTCACACTATTGGTATCTTTTTCGCGCAGCCTACTACGGAAACTGGTGTGAGAAAGATAGCTATAGGTTTCTTTAAAAACCAAATGCAGTTATACCAAAAACCAGGGTTGGAAAAATCACGATTTATTTAAAAAAATCAAAAATCATTGATTTTTTTAAAAAAGTCAAATAAATCACGTTTTTTTTTTATTTTTAAAGATCTAGTTGTGTTATTGTACTTTCTTAATTGTTTTAAAAATAATATAAATATTTTATTTCATAAAAGAAAACGAAATCTGTAATAAACCAGTTTTTATATACGTAAATAAATTCATTTTTATTACAATTTGAATTTTTTTTTCATCTGTGATAAAAATCAGTGACTTTTTTAAAAAAATCAGTCAATTTAAATCATGATTTAAATCAGGCCAACCCTGCAAAAAACAATTATGACTTTTTGATACCATGAATTGCTTTAAAATTAAACGAACTTTTATTTAAAATAAAAAAAAAAAAAAATGGTTTATGGGCCCATTCTAAATATAATTTTAACATGTCTGGACACTTTTGTTTCAACACTGAAAAGAAAATAATTTATTGTAATACACAACAAAATTATTATTCTGAATGATATTTGTCTATATGAAACAGAATAGTGATAGATAAAAATAATAAAATTGTTAATTAAATAGTAAAGGGAGTCTAAGGTTAAAACTATAACTGAACTAAAAATTATATACCCCTAACTTTAAATGGGGAAGTTTAGCGATTTTTTTTATTCTTTTACTCCATGGGAAATGACTTGAAATATGATGTAACATGTTTTATTTTTTTCAAAAATGCCCTGATTTTCCGGAAAAGCCGATTTTAAGCTGTAATGACGTCGGTAGAGGCTTGGTACAACGTATGTCGCATATACACTGACGCACGCGGTTGCGGTTACCAGTCACTTGAGACTGAGGTGTTGTTCGACCTACGTTCAAGTGGTTCGCTTTCACCGTTCTGTCTGAGTTTGCGCATAACTGACTTGTGACGTACTTAGAGTTTACACAAAAAATATTAATTATAAATAAATGGAGCAATAATTTTAATTTTTAATTTCAATTTAAGCAGTCATTTGTGTTATATTTGTGAGAAAATAGTATGTTATGTAGAATTTTTACCATGCTAAACTTCCCCATTATTCTTAAACTCTATATACGTATTTCGAGAACTAAGTTCTTATCGTCAGTAGAAACTACAAAATATAAAAAATTAGGCAAGAGAGAAGTAAAGATTACTCAACATGAGAACCATGCCAGAGGTCAATACAACTCTGAAGACCTCTGGCATGGTTCACATGTTGAGTAATCTCTACTTCTCTCTTGCCTAATTTTTTATACTTTTTAGTTTCTACTGATGATGAGAACTTATTTCTCAAAATACGTATACCGTGAGTATTTTTTAACGTGAAACATTGGGTTTGTCATATCCATGGTTACGATTCGATTGACAGCAATGTATTTGCGTGTCCCATTTAAAATGAAACATAGGGAACGAATTTGACATTTGATAAGACGTCATTAGAGGTTAATTTTGTTTCAATAATTATACCTGTTTTCTAAAAATTAAATTTAGTTGCAAAAAAAATATTGTATGCCCGAAATATGTTTAGTGCCCTCGAGTGGTTTTCTGACTTAGCTAAATTTCTTACATAATATAATACATCTGTCAAATTCGTTCCCTATGTTTCATTTTAAATGGGACACGCAAATACATTGCTGCCAATCAAATGTCAAATCGTAACCATGGACATGACAAACCCAATGTTTCACGTTAAAAAATACTCACGGTATAGAGTTTAAGAATAATTTTAAGGTTAGGGGTATATAATTTTTAGTTCAGCTATAATAAAATTGTACTGAAAACTTGACCTCAATTAAATGACTATTGAAGCGATGAATAAAATATTAAATTATTATGTACTTGTTCTTCTATGTTTCTTATTTTATTTCTTAATGACCAGTAAATATTTTTCTATTAAACATGATCTTATACGAAATTAAGTTACAGAAATTTTTAAAAGTAAGGAAGCTAGAAAGTGTATACCGTAATTACCTCAAATTAATAAAAATGGACAAAAATATGAAAAAATAAATAAAGATAAAAATCAAAACTTACTTTTGATATTTTCTTGTCGAATCGCTGAATTTCTGTTGTCCGCTCTTTTACATTTCTAGCTGAATACTAAATATCATTTTAACATGTTTGGACACTTGTTTCAACACTAAAAAGAAAATAATTTATTGTAATACCGGTCAATTGAAAGGAAACTGGTTGGGAGCGTTGTATGAGGGTAGTGAAGCTGCTGTGAGAATAGATGGATGGTTTCGTATAAATGTTGGTGTTAAACATGGTTGTGGTATGCCTCCGTGGTTGTTTAATTTGTATATGGATGTGTTGTTGCGGAAGGCATTGAGTGGATTGGATGGTGTATATAGTGGTGAAAGTATTGTGCCTGCTTTGGCGTATGCAGATGATGTTGTTTTAAGTGAATATGAAGAGCAAATGAGAAGAATGATAGAGAATAAATGAAGTTGATAAATATAAGGTGCTAGTATTTGAAAGGAGTGAATTGGTGACTGAGTGCAATGTGTTGGTGGATGGAGTGAAACTGGAGCAGGTGAATGAGTTTGTATATTTGGGTAGCGTGATGTCGAGGATGGACGAATTGACCGAGAAATTGATAGGAGGGTGAATGCGGGATATAAGGTAATGGGTACTCTGGGTACGTTTGCTCGTAACGTAAATGTATCTACAGAGGCTTGGTTAAGTGTATATAATGAAGTGCTAGTGCCTGCTTTGATGTATGGAAGCGAATGTTGGACATGGACGAGAAAGCATAAAAAGAGAGTGACTGCCGTGGAAATGAGATATTTACGTGATGTTTGTGGGGAAACAAGACGGGATCGTGTGAGGAATAATTTGGTATATGAAGAATGTATGGTTAGGAAAAATATTGTTAAGAGAGTTGGAGTGGGTCAGTTGAGATGGTTTGGTCATGTAGATAGAATGACGAGTGAACGGCTTGTAAAACGCATATATGTTGGCAAAGTTGAGGGTGTTCGATTGCGTGGCCGTCGAATGTGTAAGTGGATGGATGTGATCGGTAGTGTTCTAAAGGAGCGTAAGTTTCCAAGTAGAAAGAAAAGAAGAGCATTTATGAATATGATTATGAATGTGGCTGAGGCGAAAGAAGTATGCCTGGATAGGAATGTGTGGCGAAGGATGATTATTTCGTAACTATTATGGTGTGAAGATGTATGGTTATTAAGAATCTTCTTAAGAGAATGGAGTGATTCATCTGAACGAGGTGAAAGAAGTATGTTTAGACAGGAATGTTGACTACCATTTAGAAACACATTGAGGTGATTAAAAAAACAACTAAATTTGTTACTTCAGTCAACGCTTAATCACCCCTGTTTAAGAGTAAATATTACCGGTCAATAAAATTGTACTCAAAACTTGACCTTCGAAAATATTTTTCCGTATGATTTTAATACGAAGATATACATTATCAATGTAAATTACTATATAGTGGAGACATTGTTTAAAATTACGATTGTTATTAATTTGCAACAATAGTTTAAAATTAATCACTACTAAAACAATAAAATATTCACACAATAAAATGATTAGGTAACACTTTCCTGTTACTTGTTAATTTGTTCAATAATAAACCTGCTTAATTAAATAGCTAATGCGATGAATAAAATATTAAATAAAAATTTGGACTTTTTTATAATACTGATTTCATATGGAAAAGAAATAATAAACAGCAAATATATGCATTCTAACATGAACTACAGAATAGATATTTTTCTATGATTCATGCACATTATCCTCTATTTTATAAATCAATCCACGTTTAAAATGAAAAATTTATGTGGTTGAAAACCCTTCAAAATACATAAAATCATGGAAAATGCAAACTAAAATAAAGAGAATTTTTCAGGAACAATGTTTCCATAATTTTTAAGCAGATTTGGAATGTTTTAGAAAAACAGTAAAAAAATTACTTACAAATTTGTTCGCCTCACGAATTTTCTTAGATTCCGTAAAAATCATTATCCCAATTCTTAATTCATCACCAAGTTTCATTTTTCTCCATAACTTTTCCCAATATTTGCTCAAAAAATGAATTTTTCACACCAAACATCGATTCAAGTTTACGTAACATGGCTTGGTCTTGTTCGCAATGCGCCTCATCAATTTCCTTGTACTAAAATCTCGATTCCTACAATAATTATTATCTCAATCGTTAAACTATCACTTTATTTCGCTTTTCTTCAAAAAATTTCCCAAAGAAATTAATATTTTACAACGATAATTGAACTTTTTGCTTGCCATGTGGCGTATGGCGTACGCTCGCAATGCAACGTGGAAGCGTGGGTATGCGCGCGCACATGAATCTACACAGCGCTTTCAAAAATGTTGAACTATTCGTTTAAATTTAAATTGTTTAAGTTGAAAACGCTTTTTAAATTTGTTTACAACTGAATAATAGTTGTAAAATACAAAATCGATCGTGAAATAGTTTAATGATAGAATTTGTATTTGTCAAGATTTTTGAGTATTATTTGGTGTCGAAATTTGCTGTTCATTTAGAGTTAACTAGGGAGCATGTGTAGAATTCTACCACAGACGCGACCAGCTTTACGCCCCAAAAATAATATAATTTCAATATACTATAAATAAATCATGAAGGGCGCAATAACACTTTCCTATTACTTGTTGATTTGCTCAATAATAAACCAGCTCAATTAAATGAATATTGAAGCGATGAATAAAATATTAAATTATTATGTACTTGCTCTTCTATGTTTATTATTTTATTTCTTAATGACCAGTAAATATATTTTTATTAAACACGATCCTATATGAAATTAACACAGAAATTTTTAAAAGTAAAGATGCTAGAAAGTTTATTCCGTCATTACCTCAAATTAAAAAAAAATGGACAAATCTTATTTTTGCTAAACGCTCCTCAATTATATAGTGGGACCAGTTAATACTACGTGTTACAACAATATGTCACAAAAATATGAAATAATAGATAAAGATAAAAATCAAAACTTACTTCTGATAATTTCTTGCTGAACAGCTGAATTTCTGTTGTTCGTTCTTTTACATTTCGTCGGCCGACTATTGGAACATACTTTGTCCACAAATATTACTTTCGAGAAAAACTACTTTAAACATTTAAATAGTTAGTTAATAGACCTGTTTTTTTTTTTTTGTTTGTATAGTTTCATTTTCCTTAACTTAAATTTGTTAAATTGTAATTTTTAAATATTTTCGAAATATAAAAGGACCTAGTTTGACATGGTTCAAAATAACAATAAATTTATAAAAAAAAAATCCAATACAGAGACTTTTTGTACCGTGTCCACACTTTTTATTATTATTTTTACTATACTATGTCCAGGTGACAGAATTATGAAATCTAATTGACTCCGGACTTGATTCAAAACAATTCTTATTGTATGTCATTTTAAGGGGCATAGTATAAAACTATAAGTGTTTAAAGTACAAGCAGCACTGAATTTCATATTCTTTCTACTGGCCATGGTACAAAAAATATCGGGAAACCGAATTTGACTATATCTTATTTTTTTCAAAAAGTGGACTTGGTATATTCCAATAATCAGCCGACGATTTCTAGCTCAATTCTAAATATAATTTTAACATGTCTGGACACTTTTCTTTTAACACTGAAAACAATAGTTATTTTTTATACAAGACGATAAAATTGTATTTTATCGACGAGCGGAAAGTTTAATTCACGGGCGATTTCGCGAGTGTATTATTTTTCGCGAGTCAATAATTTAATTTTTTTCTATAGCAGATTTTGAAGAGCAAAAATTAGAAAAACCGATTATAAATTAAATTATTTAAGAACAATATAAAAATCTCAGTAGCGTGGTAGTTATAGAGTTTGTTTAAAAACAATTTCATTTTATTCATGTTTATACAATTGAAGTTATATATCTCGTTATATATAATATGAATCGCCAAAATGTATGTGTTTTTATTTAAATAAAAATTAAAGTTCTTTATCTACCCTTGCTGTTAAAGTATTATTTTATCTACCCTTGCGGTTAAAATGTCACTTAGTTAACTATTTCGAGTTGAACAAAGCACACTTTAAAATCTGCTATAGAAAAAATAATTTATTGTAACAACAAAAATATTATTCTGAATGATATTTATCTATATGAAACAGAATAGTGATAAAAATAATAAAATTGTACTGAAAACTTTACCTTCGAAAATATTTTGTCGTATGATTTTAATACGAAAAAATACCTTATCAATGTAAATCACTATACCTATAGTTGAGGCAATGTTTAAACTTACAATTGTTATTAATTTGCAACAATAGTTTAAAAACAATAAAATATTACACTATAAATGATTAGGTAACACTTTCATATTACTTGTTGATTTGCTCTCAATTAAATGACTATTGAAGCGATGAATAAAATATAAAATTATTATGTACTTGCTCTTTTATGTTTATTTTTTTATTTCTTAATGACCAGTAAATATTTTTCTATTAAACATGATTCTATATGAAATTAACTTACTGAAATTTTTAAAAATAAAGAAACTAGAAAGTTTATTCTGTGATTACCTCAAATTAAAAAAATGGACAAAGATTTTTGCTAAAAGCTCCTCAATTATATAGTGGGACCAGTTAATACTACGTGCTACACCAATATGTCCCAAAAATATGAAATAATAGATAAAGATTAAAATCAAAACTTACTTTTGATAATTTCTTGTCGAACCGCTGAATTTCTGTTGTCCGCTCTTTTACATTTCTAGCTCAATTCTAAACATCATTTTAACATGCCTGGACACTTTTGTTTCAACACTGAAAAGAAAATAATTTATTGTAATACCGGTCAATTGAATGGAAACTGGTTGGAAGCCATTCGAGTGTTGTGAGGGTAGTGAAGCTGCTGTGAGAATAGATGGATGGTTTCGTATAAATGTTGGTGTTAAACAGGGATGTGGTATGTCTCCGTGGTTGTTTAATTTGTATATGGATGTGTTGTTGCAGAAGGCGTTGAGTGGATTGGATGGTGTACATATTGGTGAAAGTATTGTGCCTGCGTTGGCGTATGCGGATGATGTTTTAAGTGAAAATGAAAAGCAACTGAGAAGAATTATAGAGAGAATAAATGAAATTGGAAGAAGTATGAATTTAATGTTGAATGTTGATAAATCTACGGTGTTAGTATTTGAAAGTAGTGAATTGGTGACTGCGTGCAATGTGTTGGTAGATGGAGTGAAATTGGAGCAGGTGAATGAGTTTGTATATTTGGGTAGCACGATGTCGAGGGATGGACGAATTGACCGAGAAATTGATAGGAGGGTGAATGCGGGATATAAGGTAATGGGTACTCTGGGTACGTTTGCTCGTAACGTAAATGTATCTAGAGAGGCTCAGTTAAGTGTACATAATGGAGTGCTAGTGCCTGCTTTTATGTATGGAAGTGAATATTGGGCATTGACGAGAAAGCATAAAAGGAGAGTGACTGCCGTGGAAATGAGATATTTACGTGATGTTTGTGGGTATACAAGACGGGATCGTGTGAGGAATAATTTGGTATATTAAGAATGTATGGTTAGGAAAAATGTTAAGAGAGTTGGAGTGAGTCAGTTGAGATGGTTTGGTCATGTAGATAGAATGACGAGTGAACGGCTTGTAAAACTCATATATGTTGGCAAAGTTGAGGGTGTTCGATTGCGTGGCCGTCGAATGTGTAAGTGGATGGATGTGATCGGTAGTGTTCTAAAGGAGCGTAAGTTTCCGAGTGGAAAGAGAAGAAGAGCATTTATGAATATGATTATGAATGTGGCTGGGCGAAAGAAGTTTGCCTGGACAGGAATGTATGGCGAAGGATGATTATTTCGTAACTATTATGGCGTGAAGATGTATGGTTAGTAAGAATGTTCTTAAGAGAATGGAATGATTCAGCTGAACTGTTATATGAATGAGGTGAAAGAAGTATGTTTAGACAGGAATGTTGACTGCCATTTAGAAATACATCGCGGTGATTAAAAATCAACTGAATTTGTTACTTCAGTCAACGCTAAATCACCCCTGTTTAAGAGTAAATACTACCGGTCAATAAAATTGTACTCAAAACTTGACCTTCGAAAATATTTGCCGTACGATTTTAATACGAAGAAATACATTATCAATGTAAATTACTATATAGTGGAAACATTGTTTAAAATTACGATTGTTATTAATTTGCAACAATAGTTTACAATTAATCACTACTAAAACAATAAAATATTCACACGATAAAATGATTAGGTAACACTTTCCTGTTACTTGTTAATTTGTTCAATAATAAACCTGCTTAATTAAATAGCTAATTAATGCGACGAATAAAATATTAAATAAAAATTTGGACTGTTTTTTATAATACTGATTTCATATGGAAAATAAATAATAAACAGCAAATATGTGTATTCTAACATGAACTACAGAATAGATATTTTTCTATGATTCATGCACATTATTCTCCATTTTATAAATCAATCCACGTTTAAAATGAAAAATTTATATGGTTGAAAACCCCTCAAAATACATAAAATCATGGAAAATGCAAACTAAAATAAAGAAAATTTTTCAGGAAACAATGTTTCCATAATTTTGAAGCAGATTTGGAATGTTGTAGGAAAACATAAAAAAAGTACTTACAAATTTGTTCGCTTCACGAATTTTCTTCGATTCCGTAAAAATCATTATCCCAATTCTTAATTCATCACCAAGTTTCGTTTTTCTTCATAACTTTTCCCAATATTTGCTCAAAAAATGAATTTTTCACACCAAACATCGATTCAAGTTTACGTAACATGGCTTGGACTTGTTCGCAATACGCCTCATCAATTTTCTTGTACTAAAATCTCGATTCCTACAATAATTATTATCTCAATCGTTAAACTATCACTTTATTTCGCTTTTCTTCAAAAATTTTCCAAAAGAAATTAATATTTTACAACGATAATTGAACTTTTTGCTTGCCATGTGCTGTATGGCGTGCGTTCGCAATGCAACGTGGAAGCGTGGGTATGCGCGCGCACATGAATCTACACAGCGCTTTCAAAAATGTTGAACTATTCGTTTAAATTTAAATTGTTCGAGTTGAAAACGCTTTTTAAATTTGTTTACAACTGAATAATAGTTGTAAAATACAAAATCGATCGTGGAATAGTTTAATGATAGAATGAACTTATTTTTTTTGTATTTGTCAAGATTTTCGAGTATTATTTAGTGTCGAAATTTGCTGTTCATTTAGCGTTAACTAGGGAGCATGTGTGGAATTCAACCACGGACGCGACCAGCTTTACCCCCCAAAAATAATATAATTTCAATATACTATAAATAAATCTTGAAGGGCGCAATAACACTTTCCTATTACTTGTTGATTTGCTCAATAATAAACCAGCTCAATTAAATGAATATTGAAGCGATGAATAAAATATTAAATTATTATGTACTTGCTCTTCTATGTTTATTATTTTATTTCTTAATGACCAGTAAATATCTTTTTATTAAACAGGATCCTATATGAAATTAACACAAAAATTTTTAAAAGTAAAGAAGCTAGAAAGTTTATTCCGTCATTACCTCAAATTTAAAAAAAAAAAAATGGACAAATCTTATTTTTGCTAAACGCTCCTCAATTATATAGTGGGACCAGTTAATACTACGTGTTACAACAATATGTCACAAAAATATGAAATAATAGATAAAGATAAAAATCAAAACTTACTTCTGATAATTTCTTGCTGAACAGCTGAATTTCTGTTGTCCGTTCTTTTACATTTCGTCGGCCGACTATTGGAATATACTTTGTCCACAAATATTACTTTCGAGAAAAACTACTTTAAACATTTAAAATTTTTGCAAAGAATAGTTAGTTAATAGACCTGTTGTTTTTTTTTTTTTGTTTGTATAGTTTCATTTTCCTTAACTTGGTATGAAATTTGTTAAATTGTAATTTTTAAATATTTTCGAAATATAAAAGGACCTAGTTTGACATGGTTCAAAATAACAATAAATTTATAAAAAAAAAAATCCAATACAGAGACTTTTTGTACCGTGTCCACACTTTTTATTATTATTTTTACTATACTATGTCCAGGTGACAGAATTATGAAATCTAATTGACTCCGGACTTGATTCAAAACAATTCTTATTGTATGTCATTTTAAGGGGCATAGTATAAAACTATAAGTGTTTAAAGTACAAGCAGCACTGAATTTCATATTCTTTCTACTGGCCATGGTACAAAAAATATCGGGAAACCGAATTTGACTATATCTTATTTTTTTCAAAAAGTGGACTTGGTATATTCCAATAATCAGCCGACGATTTCTAGCTCAATTCTAAATATAATTTTAACATGTCTGGACACTTTTCTTTTAACACTGAAAACAATAGTTATTTTTTATACAAGACGATAAAATTGTATTTTATCGACGAGCGGAAAGTTTAATTCACGAGCGATTTCGCGAATGAATTATTTTTCGCGAGTCAATAATTTAATTTTTTTCTATAGCAGATTTTGAAGAGCAAAAATTAGAAAAACCGATTATAAATTAAATTATTTAAGAACAATATAAAAATCTCAGTAGCGTGGTAGTTATAGAATTTGTTTAAAAACAATTTCATTTTATTCATGTTTATACAATTGAAGTTATATATAATACGAATCGCCAAAATGTATAATGTGTTTTTATTTAAATAAAAATTAAAGTTCTTTATCTACTCTTGCTGTTAAAGTATTATTTTATCTACCCTTGCGGTTAAAATGTCACTTAGTTAACTATTTTGAGTTGAACAAAGCACACTAAAATCTGCTAAAGAAAAAAAATTATTGTAACAACAAAATTATTATTCTGAATGATATTTATCTATATGAAACAGAATAGTGATAGATAAAAATAATAAAATAGTACTGAAAACTTGACCTTCGAAAATATTTTGCCGTATGATTTTAATACGAAAAAATACCTTATCAATGTAAATCACTATATACACTTACGTGCAAAGAAATCGACCCACCTTACAATCTTGATTTTGATTGTTTTTTACTTAAAAACTAGACATTACATTTAAAAAAAAAAATAAGTAGTTCGAAAGACCATTTATTAACCTTTAACATGAGCCCAAATTTATCAAGTGTGCTTAGCGTTTCTGAAGTGCAGAAACTGTTAACAAAAACAACGCGTATTTGCTTGGTTGCTGTCACGCGCGTTACTTAAATTTTTAGCAGATTGTAAATGTTTCTGAATTAATCTGCACATCAAACGTTTCTCAGAATTGAATCAATATTTAATTGTGTAAGTAAAATGGATACTACACCCGAAGTTGTCGCCAAAACGGTTCTTTTAATCGAAAATGGGTATAGTCAGCGAAGCGTGGCCCGAAGACTTCATTTAACCCGCTCAGCGGTTAGGAGAGTGTGGCAACGTTACCGGGAGACTGGTTCCTTTCATCGGCGACCAGGAACAGGGAGAAGGCGATGTACATCTGAGCGAGATGACCGCTTTATTGCGTCAACAATTTTAAGAAACCGTAAACTGAACGCAGTTCAGGTACAACAACAGCTCCGCGAGGTCCGAAACGTGAGTATTAGTCAGTGGACAGTAAGACGAAGACTACAAGAAAGAAATCTGACCCCTCATAGACCTGCAACTGGTCCAAAACTAACGCCAACTCATCGTCAAACTCGCCTTCGTTTTGCACGGGACCATATGAATTGGACACTGGCGCAATGGGAGTATGTTCTTTTCTCCGATGAGACCAGGATTTGTCTCCATGGCCGTGACCGGAGAAAGAGAGTATATCGGCGACCTATGGAGCGATTTTCTGAGTGCTGCATTGAAGAACGGGTCAGCTATGGCGGCGGTTCATGCATGATCTGGGGTGCAATTTCTATGCAAGCACGAACGGACCCTGTTTTCATCGCTAGGGAAGGACGCGGTCGCCAGAGGGAGGGTTTAACTGGCGCTCGATACATTGAAGAGATTCTGGCAGACCATGTGGTACCTTACGTCGAATTTCTTGGAGAGAATTTTATATTTATGCAAGACAATGCGAAACCGCACACTGCGAGAATCGTCCAAGATTATATTCGAGAAGTCGGTTTACGGGTTATGGAATGGCCAGCATGCAGCCCCGACCTAAACCCAATTGAGCATTTATGGGACGAGTTAAAACGAAGAGTTCGAGCTAGAGTTCCTGCCCCAACATCTATCCCAGAGCTTATTGTTGCAGTAGAAGAAGAGTGGCATAACATTCCACAAGAAACAATTTCAAATTTAATTAGGTCTATGCCTAAACGTATGCGGGATGTTATTTTGGCAAGGGGACGTCATACTCATTATAAAAAATAAAAATTTGTAATCATATGTTCTTGTTTAAATTGTTGAAAAACCTGTTTCATTCTTTATAAAATGTGGAATTGTTAATTTCACAACTTTCTGCTTTAGAAGACGAAAGCAATCTGGATAAATTTGGGCTCATGTTAAAGGTTAATAAACGACGTTTCAAACTACATAAGTTTTTTTTTTAAATCTGATGTCCAATTCCAAAGCAAAAAACAATAAAAATCAAAAAGTGAAGTGGGTCGATTTCTTTGCACGTAAGTGTAGTTGAGGCAATGTTTAAACTTACAATTGTTATTAATTTGCAACAATAGTTTACAAACAATAAAATATTCCACTATAAATGATTAGGTAACACTTTCCTATTACTTGTTGATTTGCTCAATAAAATGACTATTGAAGCGATGAATAAAATATTAAATTATTATGTACTTGCTCTTCTATGTTTATTTTTTTATTTCTTAATGACCAGTAAATATTTTTATTAATGACCATTTTTTTTTTTATTAAACATGATCCTAAATGAAATTAACTTACTGAAATTTTTAAACGTAAAGAAACGAGAAAGTTTATTCTGTGATTACCTCAAATTAAAAAAATGGATAAAGATTATTTTTGCTAAAAGCTCTTCAATTATATAGTGGGACCAGTTAATACTACGTGCTACATCAATATGTCACAAAAATATGAAAAAATAGATAAAGATAAAAATCAAAACTTACTTTTGATAATTTCTTGCCGAACCGCTGAATTTCTGTTGTCCGCTCTTTTACATTTCTAGCTCAAATCTAAATATCATTTTAACATATCTGGATACTTTTGTTTCAACACTGAAAAGAAAATAATTTATTGTAATACCGGTCAATTGAATGGAAACTGGTTGGGAGCGATTTGAGCGTTGTACGAGGGTACTGAAGCTCCTGTGAAAATAGATGGATGGTTTCGCATAAATGTTGGTGTTAAACATGGTTGTGGTATGCCTCCGTGGTTGTTTAATTTATATATGGATGTGTTGTTGCGGCAGGCATTGAGTGGATTGGATGGTGTACATAGTGGTGAAAGTATAGTGCCTGCTTTGGCGTATGCAGATGATGTTGTTTTAAGTGAAAATGAAGAGCAATTGAGAAGAATGATAGAGAATAAATGAAGTTGATAAATCTAAGGTGCTAGTATTTGAAAGGAGTGAATTGGGACTGAGTGCAATGTGTTGGTGGATGTAATGAAACTGGAGCAGGTGAATGAGTTTGTATATTTGGGTAGCATGATGTCGAGGGATGGACGAATTGACCGAGAAATTTATAGGAGGGTGAGTGCGGGATGTAAGGTAATGGGTGCTCTGGGTACGTTTGCTGGTAACGTAAATGTATCTACAGAGGCTCAGTTAAGTGTATATAATGGAGTGCTAGTGCCTACTTTGATGTATGGAAGTGAATGTTGGGCATGGACGAGAAAGCATAAAAGGAGAGTGACTGCCGTGGAAATGAGATATTTACGTGTTGTTTGTGGGTATACAAAACAGGATCGTGTGAGGAATAATTTGGTATATTAAGAATGTATGGTTAGGAAAAATGTTAAGAGAGTTGGAGTGAGTCAGTTGAGATGGTTTGGTCATGCAGATAGAATGACGAGTGAACGACTTGTAAAACTCGTATATGTTGGCAAAGTTGAGGGTGTTCGATTGCGTGGCCGTCGAATGTGTAAGTGGATGGATGTGATCGGTAGTGTTTTAAAGGAGCGTAAGTTTCCGAGTGAAAGAAAAGAAAAGCATTTATGAATAAGAATGTGGCTGAGGCGAAAGAAATGTGCCTGGATAGGAATGTGTGGCGAAGGATGATTATTTCGTAACTATTATGGTGTGAAGATGTATGGTTAGTAAGAATGTTCTTAAGAGAATGGAGTGATTCAGCTGAACTGTTATATGAACGAGGTGATTAAAAATCAACTGAATTTGTTACTTCAGTCAACGCTAAATCACCCCTGTTTAAGAGTAAATACTACCGGTCAATAAAATTGTACTCAAAACTTGACCTTCGAAAATATTTTTCCGTACGATTTTAATACGAAGAAATACATTATCAATGTAAATTACTATATAGTGGAGACATTGTTTAAAGTTACGATTATTATTAATTTGCAACAATAGTTTACAATTAATCACTACTCACTACTAAAACAATAAAATATTCACACAATAAAATGATTAGGTATACCTCGTCCAGATTTCATTTGAACAAATGACTTTTAAATCCTCTGTGTTAATCCTAATCTTTGCTACTGTGAATATTTTTACGTTTCACGCAAATATAGTTTCTTCTCAAAGTTCCTGAGAATCATAGTTGACCTGTAAAATTCTTATCCAAGATGTTATGCTTGCTTTAACAATGAACGCTCATTACTGAATTGAGCAACTGGTAGTGCCAAAATGTAAATATGCACGAGGTACAGTTATACCCCAATACCCCAATAAAACTTTTCCCCTTTTAAATAGTTACAAGCAATTTTCAACTTTCATAGACATATAATGTACTTTGAGAAGAAACTATATTTGCGTGAAACGTAAAAATATTCACAGTAGTAAAGATTAGGATTAACACAGAGGATTTAAAAGTCATTTGTTCAAATGAAATCTGGACGAGGTATAACACTTTCCTGTTACTTGTTAATTTGTTCAATAATAAACCTGCTTAATTAAATAGCTAATTAATGCGATGAATAAAATATTAAATAAAAATTTGGACTGTTTTTTTATAATAATGATTTCAAATGGAAAATAAATAATAAACAGCAAATATGTGCATTCTAACATGAACTACAGAATAGATATTTTTCTATGATTCATGCACATTATCCTCTATTTTATAAATCAATCCACGTTTAAAATGAAAAATTTATATGGTTGAAAACCCCTCAAAATACATAAAATCATGGAAAATGCAAACTAAAATAAAGAGAATTTTTCAGGAAACAATGTTTCCATAATTTTGAAGCAGATTTGGAATGTTTTAGAAAAACATAAAAAAAATTACTTACAAATTTGTTCGCCTCACGAATTTTCTTCGATTCCGTAAAAATCATTATCCGAATTCTTAATTCATCACCAAATTTCGTTTTTCTCCATAACTTTTCCCAATATTTGCTCAAAAAATGAATTTTTCACACCAAACATCGATTCAAGTTTACGTAACATGGCTTGGACTTGTTCGCAATACGCCTCATCAATTTCCTTGTACTAAAATCTCGATTCCTACAATAATTATTATCTCAATCGTTAAACTATCACTTTATTTCGCTTTTCTTCAAAAATTTTCCCAAAGAAATTAATATTTTACAACGATAATTGAACTCTTTGCTTGCCATGTATCGTATAGCGTGTGCTCGCAATGCAACGTGGAAGCGTGGGTATGCGCGCGCACATGAATCTACCTTGATAATCGTTCAAGTTTACAACTTAATAATAGTGATTGTAAAATACAAAATAGATCGTGAAATGGTTTAATAATTGATTGAACTATTTTGAAGCAGATATGGAATGTTTTACATACACAAATATAGATATTTTTTTATGATTCATGTACATTATTCTCCATTTTATAAATCAATCCACGTTTAAAATCAAAAATTTATATGTGCGAAAAGCGCTCAAAATACATAAAATCATAGAAAATACAAACTAAAGTAAAGAGAATTTATCAGGAAACAATGTTCCCATTATTTTGAAGCAGATTTGGAATGTTTTAGAAAGAGAAATATAAAAAAAATCACTTACAAATTTGTTTGCCTCACGAATTTTCTTCTATTCCGTAAAAATCATTATCCCAATTCCTAATTCATCACTATATTTCGTTTGTCTCCATAACTTTTCTCAATATTTGCTCAAAAAATGATTTTTTCACACCAAACATCGATTCAAGTTTACGTAACATGGCTTGGACTTGTTCGCAATACGCCTCATCAATTTTCTTGTACTAAAATCTCGATTCCCACAAAGATTATTATCTCAATCGTTGCATTATCATTTTATTTCGCTTTTCTTCATTAATTTTCCCCAAGAAATTAATATTTTATAACGATAATTAAAGTTTTTTTGCTCACCAAAGCATGTAACAATGGCGATGTGGCGTGTGCTCGGCTGCTCGCAATGCAACGTGGAAGCGTGGGTATGCGCGCGCACATGAATCTACACAGCGCTTGCAAAAATGTTGAACTGTTCGTTCAAATTCAAATTGTTCAAGTTTATTACAACTTAATAATAGCGGTTGTAAAATGCAAGATAGATTGTGAAATGGTTTAATGATTGAATGAACTTAATTTTTTCTTATTTGTCGAGATTTTTGAGTACTATTTGGCGTCGAAATTTGCTGTTCATTTAGCGTTAACCAGGGGGCACGTGTGGAATTCTACCACGGACGCGAACAGCTTTACCCCCCAAAAATAATATAATTTCAATATACAATAAATAAACCTTGGCGGGCATAATAACGGGTTTGTATTTCAAATTAAAATATCAATGAAATATATTACAAAAAAGTTTTTAATGCATATCTTCGTGGACGATAATCTTAATTTCATCAGAAGGCGATTTTAGTGCACCAGTTTGTATAGAGTGCAAATAGGTATATGAAAGAAAAGGTCTTTTTCGCAAAATGGATGATAATGATGTTTCATCTCCAAATTATGTCTGAATGTTTCGATTATTGTAATATTATTATTTTTTTGAAATAAAACGGATTCGTATTTAACTATACTATTTATAATAAGTTTTGTCAACATATTTATTAAAATATTTATTCAGAATATATCAATACATGTAATATTCACTTAAATTAGTCACTACAAACTATTTTTATTCTGGCTATGACGTTCTTAAATTACTTTTAATTAAATTACTACATTAAAATAAAATAATACGATCTGCTACATATATTTACATTTATTTTAGTTACTGCCCCACATAACTTGGGAGACATACAGAAGAAGAAACTTATAAGGATGATTTTGTTTTGAAATGAGAATATATTTATAAGTCAATCCTTCTAGTGCGTCTCTTTAAGAACAATAACTCAAACACTACTTAAATACTGTTGAATTAATTTAAGATTCCATAAATACCAACTTCAAGACTCGCCAGCGAGTAAATAAATGTATCATCATTGTTTCTGCGTTTATGTTAACTCTGCATGATGATATATTTATTAGGATCAAACAATGACATATGGAATTGGAGAATTCATACCCGAAATTGGGATAGTTAACTAAACAACAATAAAGGAATAGGATAGGAATTTCAAAATTACAAACATATACAACTGTTAACACAAAAACGATTTTACAATACATGCACAGGCAAACATGCTACATATTTGTATAAAAAAATATGAATTTGATGATTTTTAAAACTATACATAACAAGAAATCTTTTAGCACTTTTACAACAAATTACTCTTTTGCTTGTAAAATTTGACAAAATCCTAGGGTTGGAACATTCTATGATAATGGGGGAGTTTCACAATTTTTGAAAATTATATATATTAATCTAAATGAAAAAATACGTGATACGTATTTTTTTCGTGAAGTACTCCATACTGTTGAAAAAAATAATTAAAATTATTGGGCTGATTCACAAAAAAGTTTAAGCTAATCCTCATTTTTGGATTAGCGAATTCTACTCTAATTTTCACAGTTTATATCTTAAAATATAGTCTAATCTATTCCAAGTATCTACCTTTATTGATAATATCATGAAAATTAAATTTTAAATACCGGAATAGAATAGAATTCACTAACCCAAAAATGAAGATTAGCTTAAACTTTTTTGTGAATCGGGCTGTAAAAGTTTTGATTATCACGCTAATAGCTGAAGAAATACGACTTTCGGGGGTTGTACAATATTTATTGTTCCAAACACAGTTAGGCTTTGAAATATTGGCTTCATAAAAACAGGAATTGTTTATTGTTTATTTGTCAAACGAAGTGCCAAATTTGATTATTCTAGTGTTAATAATTTACAAGGCTTTATAAGATATCAGCAAGATGGGTACCCCGAAAGTTAACGACCGAACATAAGCGAGAGATAGTCACTTCCTCAAAAGCCAATTTGGCGTTGTTTAATCAAAATGAGTATTTTTTAACGTGAAACATTGGGTTTGTCATATCCAGTGTTGCCACGTTCGGATGTAACGAATTCGGGAGATTGTTCGTAGAATATCGGTAGATATAGATAATATTCGGTAGATAATTTTTTTTTTGCATTATTTTAATATATAATTTATTTGTTGTGTTTGTTTTATGGATTTTTTTACAAAACACTAACATAAATTTATTATTAAAAGTTATTATGAAGATTGATGGATGTATGTATCTTCATAAGAATTTAAGTTAATTTAAATTAGAATCATCATTTTGGCAATAAGATTAAGAAATCGGGAATTCCCCTAGTAATGTTTGTACAATTTGTCAATAGAGGGAAGAGAGGTATGTGTACGTTGACTACCTTTAATTTAAATCTTATTAAATAATAAATTTTGAAATAATATAATCAGAAATTTTGTCAATCAGCAAATTCGGTAGAAATCAATGTCTTTCGGTAGATCGGTAAATTGAAGAGGAAATCGGTAGATCTACCGAAAAATCGGTAGAGGTGGCAACACTGGTCATATCCATGTTTACGACTTGACATTTAATTGACAGCAATGTATTTGCCCGTTCCATTTAAAATGAAACATAGGGAACGAATTTGACATTTGATAAGACGTCAATAGAGGTTAATTTTGTTTAAATAATTATACCTGCATTCTAAATTAAAATTAGTTGTAGAACAAATATAGTGTGCACCTTGTGCCCGAGTGGTTTTCTGACTCGGCTAAATTTCTTACAATATTTAAATATAATACTTCTGTCAAATTCATTCCCCATGTGTCATTTTAAATGAGACAGACAAATACATTGCTGTCAATCAAATGTCAAATCACAACTTATAGGAAAATTCAACGGTTATCTGTCATATTGACAAGATGTCATTACAGGTTAATTTTGTTTAAATAATTATGCCTGTTTTCTAAATATTAAATTTAGATGAAGAAAAAATACTGTGTGCACCTTGTGCCCGAAATATGTTTAGTGCTCTCTAGTGGTTTTCTGACTCCGCTAAATTTCTTACAATATTTAAATATAATACTTCGGTCAGATTCGTTCCCTATGTTTCATTTTAAATGGAACGGGCAAATACATTGCTGTTAATCAAATATCAAGTCGTAACCATGGATATGACTAACCCAATGTTTCACGTTAAAAAATACTCACGGTAGGTGAAATAAGTGTCTTTATATATATATATTAGGGACAATAAATACTTGTACAACTTTCGTAGCATTATTGAACTCGGAAATTCAATAATTTAATTTTGTTCTGGTTTTTTAAGTTTTGAATTTATTCCCATTAGTTTAAAAA
Source organism: Ophonus ardosiacus (assembly GCA_943142095.1). Lineage (NCBI taxonomy): Eukaryota > Metazoa > Arthropoda > Insecta > Coleoptera > Carabidae > Ophonus > Ophonus ardosiacus. The sequence goes on from OW964832.1 coordinate 47,332,224, forward strand.
CAGTGTATAGAATAAGTTAACTACCCCTGGACAAACATTTTGACAACACAGTCCTTTACAATTCTACTTTTCCTAATCACAGAAAATCTTTTCCAAATTCCGAGACTCACCATTTGTTGTACTCTATCTAATTAATTCTGCCTTTGTGTGTCATGTAACCGTCGAACGCAGATGCCGCAGGTCCAGCCGCTACTAAAGCAGTGTCGAGAGCTGAACGTCTTAACCTGGAGCAAGTGGCTAGTAGGGCTCCACCGAGGAGGCACATGGCGCCGCCTCCTAATGCTAAGAGGGCGGAAAACCAACCGGTTTTGAGGCAGACGCTGTTGGCGTCTATCTTAGAGGTATCTAGAAAGAGAGAAGAATATGTTTAAAGTGTATTAATGCGTGGATTACACGATGAAGTATTTCTTTGCGTGACTAAAATTTTCTCTCTCACACAATGACATGAGTGCAAGAGAGACAACCGAATAGACTTTTCATGAAAAAATGGAACATGCGCTACTTTTTCTTAAAAGTTCCTGTAAGTTTGGCTGACAACTAACTGTCATTAGTGTTTTTATTTTTGATTTTCACGCAAAACTTGATCGTGTAGATAGACTTGTAAGGTCACTTATAAAGACACTTTTCAAGTCAAATGAATAGATTTTTCACGAAAAACTGGAACATGTGTTACATTTTCTTAAAAATCCCTATAAGTTTGACTGTCAAATATCATTTGTGTTTATATTTTTGATGTAAATATTCAAGTAGTGTTATAAGAGATCGATATTAAACTGAAAAATGGCAAAATGGGTAGAGAAGTAATTGAAATCTTGATGGCTATATACGAAAAATTCAAGTGATGAAAATTCAATGACAATTTAATGTACGCATAACTTAAATTTTGACACTAGGATATTTTAATTCACGCAAAATTTGATCGTGCAAACAAACTTAAGGTCACTTAAGTGTGGATTACACGATGAAGTTTTTATTTTCAAGTGACTTGAAAAGTGTCTTTATAAGTGAGAATTTTGTAGAAATTTCTAACCATTTGTGTAAATTTTATAATTTATTGAAAATGTAATCCGGCCGAATTATTATCATTTTGGGCTCACATGTACCTTTACAAATGTACCTTTACAAATATTTTAATATGAATGATCAAATTAAACATAAATAACGATAAAAAAAATAACACTAGATAGAACAAAAATATGAAAATCCTGATGTCATTAATATGAATTAATTAAACTATCCATAAACCAGAATGTCCAACAGTATTTGTTAACAATTCCATTTTTACTTGAAACATATTTTGCACCGGAATTAATTTTTTATAATTTTTTGAAATTTTACAACTCCAATATAAGTTTTTGTGAAAAACGGGACATTTTGATGTTCCCCAGTTATTTTTGGGGACAGCGGGGTAGGCTTCTTAGTATCTTATACAGGATTAGTTAAAAGTATGGAGACGGCGATTTATTGTCGTTAATATTCATTTTAGGAAATTATGTTCAATACAAAAGTTTTTTAAGAAATTTTGATCTACATTTGAGAATACTTGAATTTATTTTTTCTTCAATTGTTTTTGAGATACCATTCGATAATGTGTTTTTTTTTCTCTTTACAACAGTATGTTTGTTTTTGGTTTTTCAATTTATTAAAAAACTTTTGTATTGAACTTAATTTCCTAAAACGAATATTAATGACAATAAATCGCCGTCTCCATACTTTTAACTACCTGTATATTCGGCGAGATAAGTTAATACATCGGCTAGACGCTAGTATCAAGAAGAGGGAGGTTATAAAAATGTCTTAAAAATATTCATCATGATATGATATAAGTAAAATAATATAAAATAAATAAATAATAATTGTAAATTTTGGGCTATTATCTATTAATATTTCAACGGTATAAAGAATGTAGTATCCAGAAAAGAAATAAATAAAAATATCTTCACTCTGTTAATTAACGAATATATCAAAAATGAAACACATAAAGAAATGAATAATTTTAAATATTTTTTTTTTTTTAAATAATGAAAAAGAAAATTTGTAAATTATTCGAAATTTATGCCCAATTGCACCAACATGAAAATAATTTTAATCACGTTTAATCTACGTTTAAACAAAAAATGCAAATCGACATTTTGACAGCAATATATTATAATTCATTTGACATTTCATTTCGATGCAATATTGTCAATTTAAACCGTGTTTAATATTTAAGATATGTTGGTGCAATCAGGCATAAATGTGTGAACATTGTGTTTGTACGAATGTTCAAGGATTCCCACAAGCCTCTTTAGCTCAGTGGCAGAGCACTGGTCTTGTAAACCAGGGGTCGTGAGTTCAATCCTCACAGGAGGCATACATTATTTTTATCAAAACTTTCCCCCACATTTTAAACTGGATTCTACCATCATTTTTAATAAATATTTTGAAAAATTCATCTTACCTTTTGACTTATCCGCTTTTGATAGTTCATCATCCGATTCGCCTTCTTGCAGCACTCGTAAAGATTGAAACAAGTTCACATTTTCGCTGAGAGATGCCGCTGGCGTGCTAGAAGCGACTACTTTTCCTTCTTGAGCCTCGACGGATCTTTTGGCCACTCCTTTTACGTTTCGCCAATGGCACGGTTGGCTCTACAAAAAATATAATAAATACGAATTAAAAGAAAATAAAATTTAAATGATTAAAGTGTAATAAAAAGAACTCCCCGACGGGGAATCGAACCCCGGTCTCCCGCGTGACAGGCGGGGATACTGACCACTATACTATCGAGGACTTGTGAAATAACACATAGCGATTTAATTATGAAAAGAACTAACATAATTTATTGATTTATATTTAAAATTGAAAGTAATTCTTTATAAAATAATATTTTATTTAAAAACTATCTTATGAGACACAATATTGCGCTTTAATTATGAAAAGAAATAACATAATTTATTGATTTATATTAAGAATTTAAAGCAATTCTTTATAAAATAATACTTTATTTAAAAAATCTGAAATAATTGAAAATTAATGAAATACTGTCCAAATATCTTCCAAATGACTTCATTTTCATATTTTTACCTCCCGCTAGCCCAGGTAAGGGAGGTATAGGGATCGCATTATAGATTTTAGTGAATAAGCACGTTTTAAGTGCCCAGAATCAGATTTTAACATTTTTACAATGATGTATGATGTGTGGATCGTGTGGACACGATTACTCAAATACTATCAATCAGACAATTTTGAAATTTTGTATACCCATTCTATAATAATGTGGGAAGAGCTCATTGGTTTTTAGTGTATATGGATAACCGGAAGTATCACTTATGCAAGCTTTTAAAAGTTTTTCTTGTAAAAAATCATTGAATATAATTTTTCAGGAACTTTTACTAATAAAAAATGAATATAATGGTACAATCTTCAATTCTACGATAATAACATTTAGTAAATAACTCTAAATAACTGTAAATATTAATTTATAAAATATAAAATAATTTATTTTGTATATAATCTTGTCCATGCATCAAACAAAAGCATAATATTTTAATAATAATTTTGACATATTTGAACAAATGTCACTGTCAGGAAGCAATTACATTAAAATTAATAATGAAACCGTGTTAAGAAGATTGTATTGATTCTAATGAAATTAAGGTTTATAAAAATAATATATTTTCCATCATACATAAATATTAAATTACAGGATGATCCGATTTAAGTTTGAAATGTTTGCAGCACTATAAATCAAACAGCTGTCAATAATCACGTGTTACCAAAGTGTCAAATATTAATTTTACAACTACACATTAATAAAATAAGCAATAGATACAGAGAATTTATTTTAAAATGCAACATTATAGTTCATCACTTCCATGGTTAATCACTATTGTCAAAAAATGACAACAATGTAATATTTGTCCATTTTAAAATGCAACATTATAAATAGTATTGCAGCACAGGAGATACCTCCAAAACACATCACAAATGGTGTCAATTCTTATTACGACCAACTAGAATCTTGCCTCAGAGTCATTGGGGGTATTTTTTAACATTTATTACATGAAAGTTATGAATTTTTGTAAGCTAAATTTTGTTAAGATGTACAACATTCAAGTTTTGATTATTTGTTAATCATATGTAGGCTAATTTATTGGCATATAGTTTTAAAAATACAAAACTACAAATTTTGTATGTTGCATTTTAAAATGGACAAATATTACATTGCTGTCATTTTTTGACAATAGTGAGTAACCATGGAAGTGATTCGCTATGTTGCATGTTAAAATAAATTCCAGTATATGCAAAGAAACTTAATTTAGTTTGCAGGATTAGTAAATATGTAGGTATGTATTTAAATTAATAAAAATTAAATAGCGGGAGGTATTGTGTTGACCATATCATATGTTTTTTGAAGTCCACTAAAAATTTACTCAATTTTAAAATTAATGTACCTATGCAGTTAAAGTTAAAAAAAGTATTTATCAAAATATAGTCACAATTATTATAATTTGTAACTTAAAGGTTTGATTTGAACTATAAAGGGATAAAATATAAAAATGAATTATTTTTTACTTACTGGACATCTACCATGGCACATTCGAACATCGCACTCAATATACAACGTAGGCGATCCAGTGAATCTAAACGTCTTCATATACGCAAACACTTGCGTTTCGAATATGCCAGATTCAGACCATGAACCTCTGAACCGGCTGATGAGTTTGTCATCCACTGGACAACTAAAAGAAGACAATCATGTTTTACAGATACAAAATGAAAAAAAGGTAAAAACTTATCCACTAGGCCCCGGGGGGATTCGAACCCCCGATCTCCTGTTTACTAGACAGGCGCTTTAACCAACTAAGCCACGGCGCCGACGTGACGAATATTATAAGCTAATGGAGAAGAGAAATTATGGAACATTGTTCATATTTCATAACTTAAACCCATTTACCTGTGGTACTTTAAACATAATTATACAGAGAATTTATTTTAAAATGCAACTTATGGTCAATCACTTTCATGGTTACTCACTATTGTCAAAAAATGACAGCAATGTAATATTTGTCCATTTTAAAATGCAACATTATAAATAGTATTGCAGCACAGGAGATACGTCCAAAACACATCACAAATAGTGTCAATTCTTATTACGATCGACTAGAATATTGCCACAGTGTTTATTATATGAAAGTTATGAATTTTTGTAAGCTAAAGTTTGTTAAGATGTACAACATTCATGTTTTGATTATTTGTTAATCATATGTAGGCTAATTTATTGGAAATTAGTTTTAATAATACAAAACTACAAATTTTGTATGTTGCATTTTAAAATGGACAAATATTACATTGCTGTCATTTTTTGACAAAATGAGTAACCATGGAAGTGATTGACCATATGTTGCATGTTAAAATAAATTCCCTGTAAATAAATTTGTTCTTGAACAATAAATAAATAATTTAAATGTTATTTAATTATTTTATAAACAAACAAATAGTAAATGCATAGGCTGTGTCCGATGTCGCATTTTGGCATTTATTATTTAGGATTTAGGTCTTCTTCACATAAATACAACTCCGAATGGCACACTAGTGATATCCATTGGTTTGTATGGCAACACTTTAGAACAACAAAAATGAATTATACAATTCGATTCAATTTGATGCTTGAGGATAAATGTTAATATTATATTTCATAAAATAGAAATTTAGAAGCTATTCTTTGATAGCAAATTTAACGTTTTGTCCAAACTATAGCAACGAGCATGATTTGATTAATTAGTGCGCGTCAACTTCAAGGCATAGTGTGCTTTTGCAAAACCCTAAAATCTAATTACTAACAGCCCGATTCACAAAAAAGTTTAAGTTAATCCTCATTTTTGGATAAGCGAATTCTACTCTAATTTTAACAGTTTATATCTTAAAATATAGTCTAATCTATTCCTAGTATCTACCTTTATTAATAATATCATGAAAATTAAATTTTAAATACCGGAATAGAATACAATTCACTAATCCAAAAATGAGGATTAGCTTAAACCTTTTTGTGAATCCGGCTGTAAAATTCTAAATAATCACTCGATTTCCATAGAATATAAATCGTCACATACCACATCGATATTTTGGTTTAATAAATCTAAATTTAAAAATATAAAATAAACTCACCCATATTCATCTATGAGTTGTATTTTTTTCGTAGCTCCATTATGTGCATAACAGTCGTTAACAACTATATCAAATCCATCTGCAAAATTACACAACAATAATAGCTATTTTTAGTACAAGTGAGCAAAGTATATCTCATAACTTATTTATTATGGTAGTTAGAGAAAAATTTAACAAATTTTGTACCGTTTTTTAGGTAAAATAAAATGGCGTAATTAGATAACACAAACTTATGATTTTTTAAATGGCAACTTATGCTGAAAATAGTCTCATCTTTTTGCTTATTTTATAAGCTTTTCAACGATATATAACAAGTCTAGATTCTTTTGTTTTACACATGAATAAAAGATGATTTATTAATTTTTTGGGGTGAAATTATTAAGAAACAAATAGTTCATCATTTATTTCTATTTCTAAAATATTGATTTAAGAAGAAAAGCTTTTGACAATATCTTGTGTCAACTTGGCATTTAATCACGATTTAAAATATACTGGTTGTGCCACTCTGCACAAAACGAGGGTCCAAAGCGATACGTGTTTCCTCGTTTTTTCCGCTAGAGGCGCAACGTGAGAATGACCCAACTGACACCTGTCATTTGCACGTCATTTTGAAAATATTACATGTTATATCTTATAGGAAGGTAAATAAAACAAGTTTTGAAGTACATATTCGTATTATATGTAATGTAATATAAATATTTTGTTGAAAGATATTGCAATTAATGCAAAATGAAAAGAAAATTAAATAGAAAATGTTTCATTTCTGGATGTGAAACCGGTTACAAGAAATCCACTGAAAAAGAATCTCTGTTTGCTGCTCCACTCGAAATATTACTTTTTAAAAAATGGCAATGTACAATTAGTAGAGATGATCGCGAATTAAGATTGAATGATGTTTGTCGAAAACATTTTCGGGAAGAAGATATTAATACCGAATGGAAATCTGGAAGCGTGCGGTTCTATCAATTTATTCAGTTTTTCCAATTTTAAATTCTAACAATGTATTGATTCAGGTTTCCATTAAATATATAAATTTAAATTAAAAATAAATTCATTATGCATTTCATTTTTTATATTTTATGTAAAAATAGTTTGCTGTGGTAGGGTCGTTCTCACGTAGCGCATCTAGCGGATTATTCAAGGAAACACGTATCAAGCGGACCATCAGAAACAATGAAAAACATGACAAGTGGCATAACCAGTATATTTTAAATCGTGCATTTAATTAAATACTTTCAAATTGACATACGTTTCTTTGTTCATAGCTTACTCCAAATTAGAATTTTTTAACACACTATCTGACGATATATCAAGAATATTAACACATAAAATTAAAAATAATCATAATGGCTCGTAGTATGATCACGGTTTTAACTAAAACACTGTTTTTAGAAATGTCAAATTCAAATTTAAATATTTTTTTAAAAATATTCGGTAGAATACAAACCATATTCTGCTTTAAAATCATATTTTGATAAATTTGATATTATTTCTTATTGTTATTAAATAATAAAATTTGATATTTGCTGTAGTTAAAACCACAATCATACTACGAGCCAACATGTTTAAAAAATATATATATATTTTTTCAGTACTTAAACAGCTATTGGTACATTATATATTTAAGTTTCGCCGATATTACAAATGAAATTTCATTAAAAAATACCACATACTGTAATTCTTTTGATCCATATGTTTAAGTATTACATAATTTAATAACAACCAGATATGAGAAAAGAAATCTCTTACCGTATTTGCTGCGCATGTAGATAATCAAAGTCAGTGGATCCCCAACTCTTACAGGCCCTGTAACCCTATTCCCATTCGTCCCATACCCATACCTAATTTCCATATAGCACTCAGGCGGTGTGAGAGTAAACACAACTGGGTTGCCCGTCGCCACTCTGCAACATACAATCGTACGTGAGCCTAGCTCACAACATCCCGCCTCTTTAGCTCAGTGGTAGAGCACTGGTCTCGTAAACCAGGGGTCGTGAGTTCAAACCTCACAGGAGGCACATTGTTTTGTTAACGGAAATGATAAGTTTATGATTTTTAGTGAGGTTAGGATGGTTTGTTAGTATGGGAACTATTTTTAGCAAGCCTCTTTAGCTCAGTGGTAGAGCACTGGTCTTGTAAACCAGGGGTCGTGAGTTCAATCCTCACAGGAGGCAAAATAATTTTATAAAAAGAAAATCAATGAAAATAAAAATAATATAATTAATAATATAATAGGGAATTTGATGTGTTCATAGTTTTCAATATTTTTGAGAATTTTTTAGCTAGAAATTATACATAACTTGAAAATAAATTATATTTTTAACGTTTGTAACACACGAATCACTTATCGGAAATAATATTGCGTAACATGTTTTCATAAAGAATTTTATGTAAAATCCAAATTTTCAAAGGTCATTTCTCTATTTTTAGTCGTGTTTGGGTCAGAGTTGTATAGTAGTTGAAATATATATATATTTGAAATAAGTATTTGAATTAGATTAAGTATTTTAAGTAATTATTTGAAATACTTTAAAATAAAAGTATATTGTATTTTTAGTTCAAATACTTTTCACAAGTATTTTATATTTTAATACATTAAAATACTATTATTTGTATAAAATACAATTTTTCAATATTTGAAATACATTTTTTTTATTGAAATACATTTAAAATACACAAGAATTTCAAATAGATTTATGTATTTGAAATAGAAACTCTATGTCATGTGTAGTCTGTTAGTAATATAACATGGAATAATTCCCTAATTTTTTTTCTTACAAAAGCAAGTGCCTATATTAATGCAGGAGTTTCTTTTTAAAATTAATGAAAATACGCGAATAAGTTGAATTTGAAAAACATTATTACAATATCGTAACATACCTTTTATTTTCATATAATTAAAAGTAAAATTATTTGAAATACTTGAAAGTATTTGAAATATTAGTATATTTGAAATACTAAAAAAATAATCGTATTTCCCCAAATATATGAAATACTTTTATTTGGTATTTTGTATTTTCTATTTGAAATACGTTTCTTCAAGTATTTTATACAACACTGGTTTGGGTAATAAATAAATTTATGCACGGACGTATCATAATTTGACAATTATACACGAATTTCTTTGACATAAACGTTATTATATAGCCCGCCGGGCTATAATGAAACGTCAAACCAAATTATAACCTACAATATAAACAATTTAAACAGGCAACATGAAAAGTTTTTATTACAAATCGAAAATTTTTATATTCTTTAATGAAAAATGAAAATTAATTTTGTGATATTTATATGGAAAGCACGGAGATACACAAAATAAAACTCAAATGACAAAACTAATAAACAAACAATAAACTGTTGTTTTTCGCTTTCATAGCAACACTAGATACTGGATGTACGAGGGCAAATTCTTTTCGCTACAATTTTTCTAACACTCATAATTTGAAAATTTTCGTCCGTGCATAAAGTTTTGTATGTACCACGAGCGTAACTTGCTTTTATGGCCTTTGACGTGTTTTTATCTCTCGGCTTACGCCTCGGGCTCAAAATCCCGCCACAGGCCATAAAAGCCTCCTTACGCTCTTAATACATAAATAACTAATATCAAATTTGATCCAATAGCAATTAAAAAATTCCAAAAATTTATATCTTTTCTAACGATTGTAATTCATAAACCACTCTTTGGAAAAAATATTGCATAATACGTATTTGTAGAGAATTTTATGTAAGATACAAATTTTTAATGCGTGTTGCTATATCTTTAGCTGCAACCAAGCAAGAGATAAAAATATTAATTATGAGCCGATTATCCTTTAGAAAATTTTAGAAATTACCATTTTTCATAGGGAAAATTGTTACATGACGCGAATTTACAAAGAATTTTATGGGGAAACCAAATTTTTGACGCGCATTGCTCTATTTTTAACCGTTCCAGAGTGGCAGACAAAAAATATTAAATGAGTTGCAATAAAAAAATGTTTTTAAGTGTTTCTAATTTATAAACTACTCATCGGAAAAAATATTTACTGAGATTGTTTTAGAGTGAAAATAAAGCTCTAGAGATTATTCCCGGGAATAATCTCCGTAGCTTTTATTTTATCAGATAGTTATCAACACACAAATAAAATAAACGAAAAACACCGATTTGGTGATGTTTCTGATCATGAAATAAATTAAAAAAATTATAGAAACCACTTATGGAAACACCATAATTAATAATCACTCGGTATGAAGGCGATTATTTATATTTATTTTGTCCTGTCAAAGTTATGTTGTAGTTGTCAAAACAGACCTGCCAACTGCACCATGTAAATGAATGAAGCTAGTTAATTACGACAGTGGATGGCGACACAATAGCGAAACAGTGGCTTTCCGGTGTTTGAAACAAATTTGCAGATCGAAAAATAATCTAATTAAATATAAAGGCGGATTTATGCAGCCATTTTCATTTACATTTAATTTAATTTTCATTTAAAAGATAAATGTATGTAAACCAATGTAGCCATGCATACACCATTTTCTTTTACGTTTTCATTTATCTCTCATTCTCATTTATTTTTAAAGATGGCCAACTTTTATCTAATAAATGAAAATTATAAATGGCGCATGCGTGTACGACATGACAGGGACGAGAATTTGAGTTGATCAGCTAGTTGTCATTATGTATCTCCGATATCGTTTCTTTTTATGGTTTTTTATTGCAATAACACGTTTAAAACTAAACTCATAACTTCTTCGCTGTCACTATTGTTGAATATTTTTATTAATAAATTTTATTCCAATGAAAGTCGGGTTATAACGTTCATCATCTGTCAGCGTATTTTTATATGTGCGCATGCGTTCATTTTCATTTATTTTTGTTATATATTTTTGTATGAATAGGTACATTTAAAAATTATAAATGAGAATTAAATGAAAATTAAATTAAAATGTAAATGAAAATGGCTGCATAAATCCGCCTTAAGTCGAGAGTTTGATAAATTAGAAAATAAATCTCCAGTTTCTTTCTCAAACTTGTTGCTATTTGGCAATAGCCAAATTTGATTTTGATATTTTATTACCATAAAAAATTTTACTTACTCTACGTCCAGAAATGGGAACGTAACGGTCTTCCAGAAATCATATCCATATTCACAAGTGACTTTAAAATGTTCGTCAAATTCCTCTTCAATCAATGGATTGTATTGGACTGTCACAGTATTCCACATAAAATTTTTCTAAATAAAAACAAATTAATAATTTATAAACATTTATTCGTATTTTTTTTTTTTTTTACCGTAGGAGATTTCCTACTGTCTTCATGATGCGTATTTTTTCCCAAAGTCCCACATCGATTGAGTTGAATATAAAATTCGTAGTAATCCCGCCCTGTACCATTAATGTACATGCAGTCTGGATCATAGGCGTATCCTAATAAAATTTACAAGTAAAATTACATATTGTGAAACATATCTTGCATCAAACAATAAGTGGGAAAATTATCACTACATAAATGATCCTTTCGAGTGCAGCAAGCATAAAATAATTTTTTTCGATGTGTAACTGTGACTTTTTTATTCGGAGTTTAATTAAATAATTATTACAGTTACATCACGCTATATACCTCGAAAATTGTTGAGGATATTTTGACAAAATAACGGATAAATTTGCAGAAAATTAGGCATTAGATTAGCAGGTGACATTCTTACCTGCTGAATAGACAAGGCCACTAAAAGTTCCGTTGAATCCAACGCGGATTTTCATGTAATCGTCTTGGCATTCCGCCTCGATATCTAAAACAGAAGAAAAAAAATAGTAAATACACAATTATATCATTTATTTGAATCATGAAACGTAGTAAGTTCAGGGCCAACCTACGGATTAAATTTGATTCTGGCATTGTAAAAGAAATAAGCATACTACAAGTAGTGAATTGGTATTACGCTGTAAGTTCACCAGCCCCAAAAGTATTTGCCCTATGGTCACTTCGGCCCTGGGTAGCTCTGTACTTAAACTTTATCCATTGAAATTTTATTACTGAACAAACATTGAGAATCAATAAATAGTTATTTCACTATCAAGTGTGTTAATACGTGTGATTAATGAATGAGACATTGTTGTGATCATTAATAGCCAATTAACACACGGGTTAGTTGCAATATTCTTCAGTTGACTATATTTTACTGAATTGTAAAATCTAATTTTATTCAAAAAAAGATTAGTAACGCCTGACACATAAGTCTGTTAGTGTGTTTTGGGTGTTTGTGTGTTCATGTGTTTATGATTGACAATTGTTCCGCAGTGGTATGTGGTAATGTGGTATCTATGGTTTCGTGCTAAAATTGTTTATTAATAAAAAATCATGCATTAATAGTGATCATTAATGAATGATTTCCTATGCATTAATATAACAAAAATTTCTTTAATCACTTGTCACTTTAAGTAGGTACAATATCGAATAGGAAACATCAAAATGTAACGTTTTATAAACGTCACTTTAGTCACAAGTTTTTTTTTTTTTCATAGACGGAGCGAGTACAAAAAACGAATATCAACAGTTTATAAATCGAGTCCCATACTATATTTTTTTCTAGGATTGCAATTCTACAAATTAAAATATCAGAAACACATATTTTAAGATATCTACTTATTTTTACATATTTACAACTGATAAAACAAAAACTTCAGGAAGCTGACTGCAACTGTACTTAATGAATCAGTTGTTAGTTGTTGCTAACTTCACACAGTGTCCAATACATATGCTTGTAAAGTTGTGATTAAGCTGTTTTTTATATATTTTAATATTCCATAAATAATTCCAAGAGATAAATTTTATACTTCAACAAACCAACAACAGAACAAAATTGTTATTTTTACAATTATATAACAATAAGAATAAACAAATTATTCCAAAAAAAGTAACGTTATAAAACCGAGCAAATTACAATTTAGCGTTATAGAAAGACTATGCTGTCACATTTTAATAACTGGAGTATAATAGCCGTGTACAAGCCAAAACGATTAAATATAATATTTTTTTTAATGCCAAATCACTTGATGAATGCTTATTATTTTATATTTAAAATAAATTTTCGTAGTAATTAATCGTAATATCACCAGAAAAAAAAAATATCCGTCAAACAATATTTTTTTTATTCGTAGTCATTTGATTTGGCTAATTAATTTTATCAAAAAAGACTATAAAAAATAGTTGTTGAAAAAAAAATTGCATGCCATTCATTTCTACTCGAGAATAAAGACATTTTATCTACTCGTGGACATTAGCAAACTTTTGTACAAACTATTAATAACTATAATTTGTTTACTTAACTATCCCTTTGATAAGCGGGCGTTACTACAGAAATTTTAAATTTACTAGTTCATATAAGTTAATAAATAAATTTATAATTATGTATAGTAAAATACATAATTAAAAAAAAAATGAAAAAAAATTCGCCCAACGTGGGGCTCGAACCCACGACCCTGAGATTAAGAGTCTCATGCTCTACCGACTGAGCTAGCCGGGCGACTTATCCACACTCCTCTTCTCACACAATATCTCGTACTTTTCCAGTCTTCTTCCCGCCAAATTAACAAATTACTCAACATAATTATTTATAATAGTGATTTCGCATGGTGCAAATCAAGTGTGTGCGTACATCCTGCTGCTATCAGCAACAAATAACAAATCATCGTCGGAGCTGGTATGGGTGAGCGATCTGCTGATGGAGTGATAAGGCGGCTGTGACCCACATATTGCCGCCTTCGGGCTTATCGTAGATCGCACGCATCACTTTCGCTTTCTCTCAAGTCTGCTAGACGTGCTGAAGGCGTTATGATGGTCAGGACACCATTGTTGTATTGTTACAAGGAGATTTTAACTTTTGGCGCTTATATAAGACTAAAAATAGTACTTTTGTCCAAAAAAACAGCCAAAATTTCTTCGAAAAGGTTCCAAATTTAATAAAAAAGTATATTTTCACTTTTTTTTACATGATACAGTATAATCGCATTAGTGCAAACAGAAAAATGGCAAAATGGGGTAGAGAAGTAATTGAAATCTTGATGGCTATATAAGAAAAATTCAATGACAATTTAATGTAGGTATAATTTAAATTTTGACACGTGGATATTTTAATTCACGCAAAACTTGATCGTGTCAACAAACTTGTAAGGTCACTTATAAAGACACTTTTCAACTCACTTGTAAAGAAAAGCCATCATGTAATGCACGCTTAATAAATATTTTTAGGGAAAGTTTTTTTGCCCCCCTGAAGTGTAATGGGAACTTTACAATTGTATACACAGCAAGTGTAACCCACATTTTACGCTTGCTGTGTTGTAACTTGTCTAACTATGCGGTAAAATAATCAAAATACACTGGCCGTTTATCGGCATTTAGAAAAGAAATCATCTTTACTATAATAAAGTTCATGTAAAAAAGTACTACCTACATAAGTTATTTTTTTACTTTAACATTTCCTATATTTAAAATTAATTTATATAAACTAAAATCACGGCAGCGACATCTGTCATTATTGTAAAAATCCGCCGTTACCAATATAGTCACCGATCGATATACCTGTCAAATACGCGAGGCGAACATTGCTGAAATGTCAAATATCGACACCTACCTATTATTTATTACGAAGAAAACATGAACAAATAAATATATTATCAGTCATAAACAACGTCTATTATTACAAATAAATATTCGCTAGAAGTACTCTAATGAAGGTAAGTAAAATCAAATTTGGAAATTGACTTAACCCCAGTATTTTAAACTAACCCTTTTCAGAAGTACAACCTATCTCATTAAAAAAGTGATTTTCATTATCGTCGGCCAAAAAATTTGATACAATTCTCATGCGTGAAGTATTATACAGCGCTCCAGCTAATAAGGCACTCGCCTTATGGGCTCGTGCCTTAAACAAAGCTGTCGCGCTGTAAAATACAACTTACACGCACTTGAATGTAAATAACTATTAACATTTTGTAGGCCTACCCATATTTAAAATTTGTGATTAACACGTGTTATATATAAGTTCAACAAATTTAGATACAATAATTTGAAAATAAATGTGCGTACTTACGTTGTACTTTAGTAGTATTAAATCTAAATCTTCTAAATTCCCTATCCCACGCATCTACTGACGGCGGTCTCCAATCTAGTTCATCAGGAACAACTGGTTGACGACCTCTGGTTCTCAAAGACGTTACAGGAATGTAACCACTTGTATCTGATACAAATACCACCTAAACACACATAAAACCACATTATACACTTTGAAATTCAATATATTAACTGCTATCATAATAAAATAACCTCAAAATAACATATTATTCTATAAATCCAGTGACTGCAAAACAATAACCTTGAAGGAACTTCTTATAAGACGTGAAGTAATCTTATTAGGAATTCAAATATTATATTCCAATTCCATATTTTACCGTTTGCTGCTCTGTTTCTCGAATACGCAACAGCAAGAAATCAAAAGTAGAATACACTTTCCTTCCGGCGATATCATTGTCAAAATTCATTCATCAGAGCTTATATAACGATTACATATCCGATTTGCATTCAAAGACACAAAGATGATATACTTACTGAATCGTGGGCACTTGCTTCATGAGATAAAGCTTCTCTTGTCTCATTCTGTGAGACTTTTGTGTGGGATTCTTCGAGAGTTGATCCGACACTTGTACTACTACTGCTACTGACGCTGTAAATTACTTCTGTTGCTGATTCGTCACAGATTATAAACTAAAAGATTATCACATTTATTAATACTGTTATAAAAATCTAATTTTGTATAATAGTTTGTATTTTTGTTTAGAGAATAGTCAAAAGTGACGAACGACAGCCAATGTTACCAATTTAAGATAGAAAGTAGAGTAACAAATGTTGCCAACTGTGTGATACAAAATATTGTACTTTTCACAATGTGTAGGTTAAGATGCATACTTCATTTCATGTAAGAAAACAGCTTCAAATTAGAAGTAACGATACCAAGAAATAATTGCAGAAATAAGTGAGGAAACGTCATTTTATTGTGAAAAACTTGTGAATAAGTTAATTGTTGTCAATTTCAACCAGTAAACTATAGAGTTACTCACTCACAAATCACGTCCTCGCATATTAACAAACAGATTTTTCAAAACTTTTTCTTTCTAATTAAAAATTCTATAGCACGTTTGGTTCTCTGATTCGTGAAGGCCGATTACAAAATTTTCCTTTTTGTGAGTTTTTATCAAGCGTCGTACTCACTCATAGAAGCTTTAATTAGTATAGGAATTCTAGAATAGCAAGTGCAGAAAGATTAAGAGCATACATAGTGACAGTAGTTAGATGTGAGATGTTCTGATAGGCAAATAGGATAAGAGGAGCACGACAAGAGCACCCGACCGTGGGTATTGCACTCAATGTCTGACTTCATATTTAAATAGTGAAGTAATATGTCTTACCTGGACGAACTGAAGAAGGAGGAGTGTTGGCAGCCATCTATGTTTCCATCTGCAACAAAGAACAACATTGTAACAATCTTATCACTAAAAACTTGCAAAATATTTAGAAGGAATATATTTATGTAGGCATCCAAGAAAAGTGACCTGTTTAAAAATCTTTAAGAGGTAGACAAATAATCTCATTCATTTTGTTTAAATAGACAACAAACAAAAACTTTGTCCATAAAATTATTTCCGTATTTGGATGGAATTAATCATATTTCAAATTTCCTGACTCCTGTCCTGTGTCCTTGTCTGTGTCTTCCAGCGGGAAGATTTTTCTTCCGTAAGCCTCTTTAGCTCAGTGGTAGAGCACTGGTCTCGTAAACCAGGGGTCGTGAGTTCAAACCTCACAGGAGGCAAAAGGGAATATTTTTCTTTATATGGATAATCAAATAAAAAGATGAGTTAAAAAAAAAATAGTTTCGCTATTCGGTTGTTCTATAAGAGCCTCTTTAGCTCAGTGGCAGAGCACTGGTCTTGTAAACCAGGGGTCGTGAGTTCAATCCTCACAGGAGGCAAAATCATTTTATAGAAGAAAAAATAGTAATTTACGTTCCAAGTTAAGAAAAGTGAAAGTTTACCAGACGAGTATGGCAAGTTAATGTAAAATTTTGTCGTCAAATTTTAACACGTGTGACAGCACTAAGTATTTAAGTACTTTTGACTTTTTTTTGTTTAAATGCTCTAAATATGCGTACATTTACTTAATATTGTCTTTACAATCAAATAACATTATTAGCAAGTTTATATCTCTATCCATTTTTGAATTAATGTCCCAAAAGTCAATATACCCCATATTCAGATAAAAACTTTAAAATTTTCGAAAATCTAATGTATCTAGATACTTCTCAGTGCACTGATTCCAAATTTTGAAACCGCAGGTCGATATCTCGTTTCGTTCTCGAGATATTTAGATTTAAAATTTTGCTCAAAACTGCCCACTTTTGGGTATTAACAAAAAAATGGGCCGAAATACGAATTTGGCGACACCACCATTCGATTCTACGGGCAAAATTATATAAGTATATCAATTTTCATAATTTTTGAACACCTCATACAATCTCTAAAGCAAAATAACTGAAAATGGCCAAAAATCACAAAAATCTAAGGTGTACCCCTTGCGATTTTTTTAGATTTTGGCCGTTTTCAGGAGTTTTCAAACTTTTATTTATAAAAAATGAACCGGCTGGACAAAAATTATGAAAATTGGTATACCTACATATTTTTACCCGTAGAATCGAATGGTGTTGTTGCCAAATTCGTATCTCGACCCATTTTGGGGTTATTACCCAAAAATGGGCAGTGTTGAGCAAAACTTTGAATCTAAATATCTCGAGAACGAAAAGAGATATCGACCTGCGGTTTCAAAATTTGGAATCAGCGCACTAAGTAGTATCTAGATAAATTAGATTTTTGAAAATTTTGAAGTTTTTATCTGAATATGGGATTTATTGACTTTTGGGGAAATAATTCAAAACTAGGTAGAGATCTAGCCCAGAAATGGGTAATTTTGAGAAAATACTTGAGGTTGAATATCTCCAAAACTAAAAGAGATATCGACCTGCCTTTTCATGATTTGGAATCAGTGCATTGGGAAGTACGCTCATACTAAAACTTGCCATACTCATCTGGTAAACTTTCATTTTTCTTAACTTGGAACGTAATATACTATTTCTGTTTATATGAAGAGAAAGAATAATTGTTTTACATAGTTTAGACGCTCAATTTAAATATAACTTTTATTTGAAGTATTTTTGCATAAAATAACTAGGTAACAATAACAATGTCTCACTTTTAGATTTACACCTAAACATAGTATGTGTATATAAACATTTTATAATAAAACTACTTGAAATAAATGATTTTATCTAAATAAATACCATATTTACTACTTCTTATCCTGTGTTTAATCTTTTTTGTGAATATAAATTCTTGATATTACAGAAAATGTGATAAGGAAGCGATTACATTACGACATATTATCCGCGATACCGTTTCGCAAAATAGTTGCTAGTGTACGCAAACAAAATGTTTGCACTTTGGTATGAGTTTGAGTGGGGCAGGAAAAAACTTCACACACGCCTCTTTAGCTCAGTGGCAGAGCACTGGTCTTGTAAACCAGGGGTCGTGAGTTCAATCCTCACAGGAGGCAAAATTATTTTATAATTTAATAAAAAAATTATGCAGCTAATCAAATTTTTCATTACAAGAATAAATACATGTACTTATGTAGGAATATGTAAATGATTAATAATTATTTTTTTGTAATTTCTATACGAAAAGTAGTACTCGTATCGTAAACAACAATTTTCTTTTTTCGTGATCGCCCAGAAAATGAGCTCTTTCTGATCACTATTTAGACCAGAAAGTCCTTCTTTGCTGAGCTAGCTCGGAAAGTTGTCTATAAGGGATCGGAAAGTACTTTACCGATCCCGGGACCGGTAAAGCTAAATGTTTCCATGGAGCTGCAGTTGTTTATTTATTTCTTATTTGCTCGCAGTAAAAAATAAAATAATACTTTTTTATTTTTTTTTCAGGATCGCAAAAAAAATATTGTCCCCAACATGACCTGAAAGTGTCTATACTGGGCTCACAACCTTCCAGAGCGAGCCGTATGCTTGCTCACCCAGTAAAGTATCACTTTCAGGTCTTGTTACGTAAATTACTATTGTAGAATGAATAAAAAATATACCGTGAGTATTTTTTAAAGTGAAACATTGGGTTTGTCATATCCATGGTTACTTGATATTTGTTTGACAGCAATGTATTTGCCCGTTCCATTTAAAATGAAACAGGGAACGAATTTGACATTTAATAAGACGTCAATAGAGGTTAATTTTGTTAAAATAATTATACCTGCATTCTAAATTAAAATTAGTTGTAGAAAAAATATAGTGTACACCTTATGCGCGAGTGGTTTTCTGACTCCGCTAAATTTCTTACAATATTTAAATATAATACTTCTGCCAAATTCATTCCCCATGTGTCATTTTAAATGAGACAGACAAATCATAACTTATAGGGAAATTCAAGGGTTACCTGCCATATTGACAAGATGTCATTAGAGGTTAATATTGTTTAAATAATTATTTCTAAAAATTAAATTTAGATGTAGAAAAAATACTGTGTGTACCTTGTGCCCGAAATATGTTTAGTGCTCTCGAGGGGTTTTCTGAGTCCGCTAAATTTCTTACAATATTTTAATATAATACTCCTGTCAGATTCGTTCCTTATGTTTCATTTTAAATGGAACGGGCAAATACATTGCTGTCAGTCAAATATGAAGTCGTAACCAAGGATATGAAAAACTCAATGTTTCACGTTAAAAAATCTGTTATGGCCAGCACAAGACCTCTCGCCATTTCCATATTAGGCTATATAAGTATTGAATTGCACTTCCCTTTCAAACCGTCGTTTTATAACAAAAAAAAAATACTTTACTTTACTGTTTTTTATTGTATTTAACATGTCTTCTGCACACATATAATTCTAATTATATCTTTTATTCATTGTATCAGGAAGTTTCTATATGTCAGAGATTCTTCCAATTCATTAACCAGATTGGCGGTATTTCTGATGGATATATGCATTATACCTATAATTTCAAATATTTAATTAATAAAACAATAAGAAAGATTAAATATACTTCCCAGATAAGCTGTCAGAATGTCACTAAAACTGTTGATTTTTGACACTGACATGTGTCATTTAAAAACTATGTTATAAACATTGGAATTTGTCAACTTGTTTCCTTAGTGCCTTGGCCTCTGCGATTACATTACTCTATAATATATTATAGTGTCTTTGTCTCTAAATCTATACAAGATATAATAAATTTTTTTAAGTGTATTAGATGAAGAATTTTATGTTCTTCAATATTTAATAACAAAAATTTCCAAAAAATTATATTTAGAAGATTTTTTCTCAGAAACTACTACTTCCGGTTGTTCAATTGTTACCAAAACCTTTTCAGCTCTTCCCAGGAATGTCAGATTGAGGAATCCATAGTTAAACAATTCTTAAGTCTTATGATTTTTGAAGAATCGTGTCTACAACATCCAGACATACACACATACACACATCCACACAAACACACACACACAGACATCATTTTAAAAATGTTATAATCGGATTCTAGGGACCTGAAATCGTGCTTATACAATAAAATCTGGGTATGCGAATTTTAGCATGAATCCAATACCTCTGTTAGCGAGAGGTAAAAATACTCACGTTATGAATAATATGGAAATGGCGAGAGGTCTTGTGCTTTTGTTTTTGTTCCTGCGCAATCCCTTGTTCATAAAATTAGTTCTACATATTTGGCTTTTAATTTCTTTCGTTCACAGAACGTTTTCATGCAAAAATTTTACGATTATATAATATTTTTTTTAGTAATTATTTTTGTGTTCAAGATTTCCATCCACATCTTCACGCTTAAGAGTCCATTAGAAAGGAACTCTTTTCAGTTTTGTGCTCTCTTAGCGAAATTGATGCTAATTAAGTTTTCCAAAACATTTAATACAATTTAAGCGAGTGTAGAAGTATGCTAAAAATTATTTAACTCAAAGTAGCACGTAAGTCACAGTTGCTACTCTCGTCGTTATGTTTCTGAGTTCATCTCTCATTATTATATTAGACTTAATATGTGTCTTTAATATGCATTGCATAAAAAGTGTTTTCTCCAAGAAAACTAGTTCTTAAAAATGGCACAGGGAGGAAGGAAGCTGTAAAGGAAATGGGAAAAATTTGTGGGTTTTCTTTTAAGTTACTGTTATGGAATATGATTAGAATGTTATGTTTTTGTATACGCAAAACGGGAATTGTAATTTCTGCTCCACGCATAAACGGATTTGCTAAGAATAACTGCTTTAAAATCGTGCATTAAAATTGCAAATGTACCTCTTTCTCACTTAAGAAATAATGTTGTCCAAACAATATAACTAGGTACATACATATTCATCATTCTTTGTATAAGGTAGGTACGCATTTT
This sequence comes from Ophonus ardosiacus, assembly GCA_943142095.1. NCBI lineage: Eukaryota > Metazoa > Arthropoda > Insecta > Coleoptera > Carabidae > Ophonus > Ophonus ardosiacus. The sequence continues at coordinate 47,353,849 of OW964832.1, forward strand.
TATATTAATTTGTAAATATGTAATTGTCGAGATAATTGTAAAATACATTGTATATTGTATACAATATTATTATTATGAAAATGCTAATTTATGCCGTAGTACAAGATTTATGATATGTTTGTTTATTTATGAAGATACCAAGAATGCATTTTTCAATTTATTATACAAATACAGAATACAGTCGAATGTCTATAACTCGAAAGTCGTAACTCAGGGACCGCGAAATTACTTCGAGTTATAGATATTTCGAGGTAGAAAAAAGACATATTCATTTCAAACAAGTTTAATTTATTAAAAAAAAGCACAAGACCTTCCGTTAATTTGATGTATTTTGTATAAATCCCATACCAAAAGTTCATTGGAAAATATTCTATAAATCCAATAACATTATTACATGAATATACATTATGTATACTCATATATAAATACTCTAAAAATGCGTACACTTACGTAACATTCTCTTTACAATCAAATAATATTACTAGCAAGTTTATATCTCTACCCATTTTGGAATTATTGCCCCCCAAAAGTCAACATACCCGACATTTAGATAAAAACTTCATAATTGTCAAAAATCTATTTTTTATGTATCTAGATACTTCTCAATGCGCTGATTCCAAATTTTGAAACCGCAAGTCGATATCTCGTTTAGTTCTCGAGATATTTAGATTCAAAGTTTAGCTCAAAACTGCCCATTTTTGGGTAATAACCCAAAAATGGGTCAAGATATGAATTTGGCGACATCACCATTCGATTCTACGGGCAAAATTACATAAGTACACCAATTTTCAGAATTTTTGAACACCGCATACAATCTCTATAGCAAAATAACTGAAAATGGCCAAAAATCGCAAAAATCTAAGGTGTACCCCTTACGATTTTTTCAGATTTTGGCCATTTTCAGGGGTTTTCAAGCTTTTATTCATAAAAAATGAACCGGTTGGACAAAAATTATGAAAATTGCTATACTTATGTATTTTTGTCCGCAGAATCGAATGGTGATGTAGCCAAATTCATATCTCGACCCATTTTCGGGTTATTACCCAAAAATGGGCAGTTTTGAGCAAAACTTTAAATATAAATATCTCGAGAACGAAACGAGATATCGACCTGCGGTTTCAAAATTTGGAATCAGCGCATTGAGAAGTATCTAGATACATGAAAATTAGATTTTTGAAAATTTTAAAGTTTTTACCTGAATATAGAGATCTAGCCCAGAAATGGGTAATTTTGAGAAAATAACCTAAAGGCACAATTCTATACATCCATTATCTTGTCGTCCAGATCCAGATGTCTGGCGCCCAATTGTTAATCGCCCACCTTTAGATAAGAAAGGTACTGTCTTTGGTCAAAAATTCATCATAACATTCATACATAATAACATATTAAAGTGACCGATTTTCGGTAGCGAATAACCGCATCTGGACCACAATAATAGTTCTTTCCAATCATGTCTATATTGTTTAATTTTTTCTTTTGTTATAGGTATATGTTTAATTCATTTCGAACATCTTCATTTTTAAATCTATCTATTCTGCATCCCTTTACTCTTCTGAGAAATTTCATCTCCGATGTCAGTGTCAAGTGTAATTTACTTACTGTACATTCGTGTTATAATTTTATTGGATTTATAGAATCTTTTCCGGTGCCGGTTGCTATAAGTTAATCGAGACCGTCCCTCGATTTTTGGTGACGAGAAGTTGCGAATCACCTGTACCTATACTTTACTACAACTTTTTACCTCCCGCTACCCTTGGTAAGGGAGGTATAGGGATCGTGCTAAAAATCTCATATCGAGATTTTAGTAAATGACCATGTTTTAAGTTTCCTAGAATCCATTTTTAACATTTTCACGATGATGTCTGTATGTGTGTATGTGTGTATGTGTGTATGTGTGTGTGTGTATGTATGTGTGTATGTGTAGGGATTTTGTCTTCACTCTAACTCAAATACTATCATTCAGAAAATTCTGAAACCTTGTATTTCCATCCCATTCTAATATGAATAGAAGCCATTAGATTTTGGTGTAAATCGGATAACCGGAAATGGCACTTTACCTGAAGCTCATAATGGTTTTTCTTCAAAAAATACCATTAAATGCCATTTTTTCGCATTTTATGTCTTATGAAAATTAAAGATTATTGAATTTTCTACTGGAATACATTAATACTTTTTCTATATATTTTACACATAAATTTAAAAATAATTTTTTTTATTAGTCGCGAAGCCTAAGAGAAACACAATAATTCGTTTGTTACACAGTTCATATTTCAAATGAATGTAACTGACAGTTAATGTCACTGTCAAAAAACTAATCACTTCAAATTAATAATAGTGACATTTTAAAAAGAAAATAGTAAATAAAGCAATAGTTTTCTGCAATGGAACAGTTTGCAGCGGTAGTAAATACGTAAGTATATATTTAAATTAATAAAAATTCAATAGCGGGAGGTTTTGTGTTGGCCACATCAGATTTTTTCTCTATCTCTTGTTGTTTTTGCCAACATATTCATAAAAAGATTTTTACTTTTTCCATGTGTGTGTGTGAAAAGGAAACTTGGTTTTGTCAGCGTTTTATTTCCGTGAAGCTGTGAATGCGAGAGAAGCGACGAACCCAGAGCGTGGACACCGTTACCATAGCTACGCTCATTGCCCAAGTCACCACAAATGTGGATACACGTCTGTCACAAACTATACAGTAATCAAATTAGTGAAACAATCAAAATCGTTAGTCAATTTGCCGAAAGAATGAGACAAAGACATGAAAAAGATAGTACATAGTTATTTTCGGAAGAAGAATAAATAAAAGAGTATTGCCCCTTAAAAATTTAAGGTTATTATTATTACTCTATATTAATTTTCTTTGTACTGTATGCATACTTAACACATATTTAATTTAAGAAATACTTACACAAAATTGAATTAATTTATACATACTAATAAAATATTTGTACATATATGTGAAAATTTAACAAGTTAAATTTAACACTGAATTAAGTGTAAACAAACTCTCCTGAAACTGGATATTTGTATATGTTTACTGTTTCATAAATTCTGAAAATATAGAAGTATGAAATGAAAATAATACTAATGTTCGATAATTTGTATTGTATTTTTTGTTTGTTATATTTTGAATAAATGTCGTACCTACGTTATTTTTTATCTTTCCTTTTTTATTCATTAACCGGCCCGCCATATCCTCAAATTTTTTATTTGTTGCCATTGGCTGAAAAAGGTTGGGTGGTTAATTTTTAACAGCTGGTTTAAAATTTTATCCAATAGACATGGACTTGAGAACTAAAAATACATTTTTACCTCCCGCTACCTTAGGTAAGGGAGGTATAGGGATCGTGCTAACAATCGCATATAGAGATATTAGTGAATCAGCACGTTTTGATGTCCCCAGAATCCGATTTTAACATTTTTACAATGAGGTCTGTGGGTATGTAAGTGCGCGCGTGTGTGTGTGTGTGCGTGTGTGTATGTGTGTGTGTGTGTGCTAGTGTCGATGGATGCGTGGATGTGTGTGTGTGTGTGTGTGTGTGTGTGTGTGTGTGTGTGTGTGGGGATGGATGTGTGGATGCTGGAACCACGGTTTCTCAAATACTATAAGACTTAAGACAGGTTTAACTGCGGTTTTCTCAATCTGACATTACTGGGAAGAGCTGATTAGACTTTGGTAATACTTGGAACAACCGGAAGTAATCAGGTCTCCATACACATACACACACATAAGACACACACACACACACACACGGACATCATCCTAAAAATGTTATAATCAAATTCTAGCGACCTTAAAACCAGGGCATCGAACCCGGACCTGAACCGAACCAAAACCGGAACCAAACCGTAACATTTTAGGGAACCCAAACCGAGAACCGAACCTCAGATATATTTTTAATTGAACCTGAGTTGAAACTGAACCGAGTATTAAAATTCAGGTTCGGGGTTCAACTTCGGTTCAGGTTAATTTTTAGTTCGAAAAGTAAATACAGCCGATAATCAACGTCTTAGGGGTTTGCGTTGCTGTCTGGGCTGACTTTTCGTGAAAATTGTGTTCGTTTCTTGTTGCGTTTTGCGTAAATTCCGGCTCTCATTTTACATTATTTCGAACCTGAACCGCCAACAAAACCACAAATTTTATTAATGCTTGAACCAGAACCGCATCCGGACCCATCTTTCAAAAAACGAATTGACCTGAACCTAAACCGAACCAAGTTTTTGGCGGGTTCGATGCCCTGCTTAAAACGTGCTTATCCACTAAAATTTGGATACACAATTTTTAGCATGATTCCAATACTTCTCTTAACGAGAGGTAAAAAGATTGTCGAATAAAACATATTTACAATAGAATTCTAAAAAATTTGAATCATTTATCTTATTATCAAGAAATTTAGATTGACCCCCTTATTTTCCACTAATACTTTTAACCAGTAAATTTCTGAGATACTGTAACAGTATAATATATAAAATTTACACAATTACGTATAGTATGTAAATATAAAAATAAGTATACAGGAACTCACATATTTAAGTACCTAATGTCTTTGCAATTACTATTATATACACTTGGCATATACAGTTGTGTATAATTAAACTAAGTATTATTATCACTGCTTTTATTCCTCCATCAGTAATTCATTGTCAAGAGTAACAGAGCACCTTGCACAAAAAAATTCCCATCATTTTACAGCGTCAAAAAACAGGCCGATCTTATTTAATGATAGCACTAGCCAGGGAATTTCGTAACACCTAATATTCTTTTTAACTTATTCTTAAACATGACATATTTCCACAGTTTTTATGTCACTATTAAATCTTATTGTTTTAGATAACTGTTAGTATAATTTTTGATAAAAAGTGTTCACACCTTTGCCTAGAATGATTGTAGTTCTTTTTTTTTGGATGTTGACTTTGTCAGTTATGTAACATTTTGTAAGTTATAAAAAAGATTGCAGTTGCATTGTTTAAAAATAATTATATTTAAAAATTTTTTAGTGACCTACCATAATTTTTACCTTCCGTCACCTTTAGGTAAGGTAGGTATTGCCTTCAAAAAATTCGGTGGTGAGTTTTTAATGAATAAGCACGTTTTAGGGTCCCTACTTTGGTACTTTCATCGTGATCTGGTGCACTCTGTATAAATTTCTCTGAGTAAAATAAAAAAATCATTTTTACAAAATACAATCAAATTTTTCTTTTAAGAATTATGAACTACTAGCCGACCCGCCCCGGCTTCGCACGGGTAAAGCTAGAATAACAATTAGCTACACGTGTACCAGTAATTTTTCACATTTACTTCGGAGACATGCGCTGGCAACCTGCCTCGCATCGTACATGTAACAGGCTCCGCCCACTGCCCTCCCGATCCCGCACTGCATCTAACAGCGCCCTTTTTTAAACATGTCTCAGGTACTTTTACTTATGTATATATAATGCAAGCTATCTCTCCGACAAATATCGAAAATATGTTAACGGTTAAAACTTAACTATAGATACAAAGATAAAAAATAATTGAAATCATCCCCTTTTGTACCGCCTTTAGGGATGATATATGAAAAACGCTTCTTACCAAAAGCATACATATGAATTACCTAACTTGAGAAATGATGGGTTCTCCATACAAACTTTCATCCCCTATTTCGCCCTTCAAATTTTATTTTCGCGACAAAAGGTAGCCTATATCCTTATCCAATGTCCAATTTATTTCTATACCAAAATTCATCAAAATTGGTTCAGCGGGAGAAATGATGGGTTCTCCATACAAACTTTCATCCCCTATTTCACCCCTTCAAGTTTTATTTTTGCAATAAAAGCCTATGTCCTTCTCAAAGTTCCAATCTATCTCTGTACCAAAATTCATCAAAATTGGTTCAGCGGTTTAGGCGTGAAAACGTAACAGACAGACAGACAGAGTTACTTTCGCATTTATTATATTAGTATGGATTTCATTACATCAACAATCAACACTGATTCTGTTATTGTCAATTGTTGTAATCAACTTCTATCACCCTCATCTTCAACGTAAACAAAACATCAAAACAATCATTCATTGTTGCAATCAATGTCAGAGTTGTTGCAGTAAACTTCGATTTGTAAAATAGTTATGCACGAGTGTCACTCCACAGTGAGAAAATCATAACGGCTCGTGGATTTTTTAGGGAAATTTGCTGTGAGGTTGGTCATCTGAAACTAACTAAAACAATGAAGACTGAAGACATTTGAGTAACTGTAAGAAGCAGATCGTTAGAAATAATTCCGTTGCTTATGGCCTGATAACGGAAAGGTTTTTTTGCCTTCTTTGTGGTCTATTTTGGTCTAATGACACACAAGAGAATTTAATTTATGCGAACACGGCGGGAGCATTTATGATGATTATAGTTATCGCAAGAATGGATATAAGCAAGGATATGGAATTGTGGATGGTAAAGATATGATTAAATGTAACCAAATTATTTTTTGATGTGCGTGAGGTTCCAAGAGATGACAACAAGATTATATCTTACATATGTTCATTTTATAATAATTGTCATAATATGCAATTACGTGCAAAAGTTTTCAGCCACATATACAGTGTGACCCTGGATGGACCTAACAATATTTGTAAACTTCCTTATTTTGCATTTTAGGAAGAACAGTTATTCTTCATAAAAAGTTTTGCTTCATCTAGCAAGTCCGCAGCAACTACCAAAATTTCGAAATAACATACAGGGTGGTAGAGATGCACTCAATTTCGAGCTTTGGCCCGGCCCGGCCCGAAGCCCGCCTTGATTTCGAGTCGATTCTCGAGCCGGGCCGAAGATTTTTTTATCGAGACGAATCGGGCTAATCATTTTCAAAAATCGAGGCGAATCGGACTTTTGATTTTGGTCCGGCCCGAAAATTCGAGCTTTTCGGGCCGGCCCGAAAAATCTTATAGTTCAATCAAATGCACAGTTTCCTTAATATTTTATTGAAAATGGATGAAGTTAAAAAGGATCAAAATGATTTAATAACAAAAAACTTCACACATTAATAAATAAAAATGTATTAATTTACTTCAAGAATTTAAGATTATTCATTAAAGCATAATAATTATATTGTGATGTTGCTATTATTATTATATGCCATAATGATTTCTTGTCCTATTTTTGAGCAGAAACGAAGTTAGATAAAAAATCCTTATGTAAATTATATTTTTTTATATAAGATTTGTGAAAAAGTTGTTTAAATTTTCGAACGGCTTTGGTAAACAAAGTGTTAAATACACATAGGTCTGTAATTTTTATAACAAACTTACACTAGAAGGGTCTCTTTTTTAACTACTTATGTTAACTAATGTTGAAAGTTATAAGAATGTAGAGTTTTTTTATTAGTTTAACACGAAAAAAGTTCAACATTTCGCTTTAACATAAAAATCAACATTAGGAATGCCGGATGCACCCAATTTCGAGCTTTGGCCCGGCCCGGCCCGATTTCGAGTCAATTTTCGAGCCGGGCTAGCTAATTTTTTTGTCGAGTCGATCTTCGAGTCGGGCCGGTAATTTTTATTTTCGGGCCGAGTCGATCCAAACCTCAAAGTCCGGCCCGGCCCGGCCCGAAAACAAAGAAAACTTATCTGCATATTGTCCGCCTAGTGTTACACATTTTTCAACGACTGCTCTAAACCTTTCGAACACTAGGTGAATGGTATCTCCATTTATGTCCGCTATATCTTCTGTAATTTTCTGTCAGAATCAAGAGTGATCAATGTAGCGGCATCATTTTGATCATGAATGTGCTTTTGCTTCTTCAAATCTGTTACACTGCCTGTTCTATCAAATTTCCTTCCTAATTCTCGACCACAATTTATAGAAACGTATTCACCCGATATTTCCTATTAAAAAGTTCAATTGCATAGCGATATGATACTTCATTGGTACCGTAGCATTTCACTAAATAAGTTCTTTGCTTTAAAGATAACATAATTCAAACATTGACTAACAATTAGTTTACATGAAATTAATCATTTGAGTAAATTCTCAGATCTGCTATAACCACGTTGGCAAAATTTGGACCAGTATAAATTTTGGTGTTTCGTTTTCTAACCACCCTGTATGTTATTTCAAAATTTTGATAGTGGCTCAGAACTTGCTAGATGAAGCAAAACTTTCTATGAAGGATGATATTATTTCTTTTAAAAGAATATTTATTTTTGTAGTACATTTATATAGTACACAACTGTTATTATATAGTACACAACTGTTAGGAATGTTAGTACCTTGTAATTAGTATAGTCATTATTGAAATTATTCGTGTTCATAAATATTGCGCCACGTTGTAGCTGACAGTTTGCCAAGAGATAAGTGGTAACTGTGATTGACATTTATTTATATTAATACTTTTTCTGGGACGTACTATTCCATAGACCCTTCAGAAATACCGCCAGTTTTATCAGTGAATTGGAAAAATCTCGAACATTAGAAGAATAAGAGGAAACTAGTTCATAGAATGAATTAAAAAATATAAAAATATATGAAGAAGATATGTTTTTGTCTGTATCAGAAATGTTAAATATGTACTATACTTATATAGCTTAATATGAAAATGTCGAGAGGTCTTGTGCTGGCCACAACAGACTTTTCAATATTATTTTACATCGAAAATGATTTATACGATTTAACAATTTTCAATTAACTAAAGGATGGTCCCAAGGATTTTGAAATCCCCAAATCTTTTCAAACAAATTTCACCATATCCTTTATTACATTACATTTAAACGCGTCCTAGTATTACCATATAAACAAAGTACATATATAATCTACACATACCGGATGAGAACTTAAAACCTCCAAAATATAAACAAGATATTAACATAAGTGAATCGTATTCGCATGCTACCTTAACCCATAACGCTCGGTTTCAAGCCATTGATAATGCCCATTTTCACTTTCATAAGTGAATATTTGCATTAATATTCATCACTTAGAAAACGGACGCACTGTCCGTGAAGAAAGAAATATTGTTGCTTTAATAACAACACAACTTTTATTAGATTCCGTTTGTGAAATGTATAGCAATACTAGTAATAATTGAAATATCAAAGATCAAAGGAATCTGATGCCCGATTGTATCGCTGGCGCTTAAATTTAATGCCCAGTTGCACCAACAAGATTTAAATTTTAATCTACGTTTAAACAAATAAATGTAAATCGAAATTTTGACAGCAATTTATCCAACACCGACGTAGATATAGGTACAACTCCGAATGGCACACTAGTGATATCCATTGGTTTTTATAGCAACACTTTAGAACAACAAAAATGAATTATACGAATTTGAATGATCCTGTATAATATAAGATGTATCTATATGTAAACGTTCTATGAACCAAGTTTTTTTTACAATTGGTGTAATTGTCAATACTCCAGACGTGGTTAAAATGTTATGCCAAAGATTGACCTAATTCCAGATACAAAAAAATGTGTAAGTATTAAAATATTATGACTCTTATTTTGAGGACCTGTGAGTTTTAGCAAGTGTTAAAACAAAATAAAAAAATCTGATGTGGCCAGCACATGTCATAGTCAAAATCTAATATGTTGTTTCAAATTATATAAGAGTATTAAATACCATCTTTGCGAAGTTTTGGATCATTAATATATTTTAAGGAAAAATCGTCACACACATTATTGTCAAAATCATCACCAACTTCCTTATGCTCTAAAACGCAATCTGTGTAAATTCTTCGCCGTACATTATCCATTTCGTAAATGTGTAGTTGCAAACTATTATTTGACACTTTGAAATCACGTTCTTATTGAGAGCTGTTTGATATATAAAGCTGCAAACATCAAACTTTAATCGAATCATATTTAAACTACTAAATTCTTCTTAACACGGTTTCATTATTAATTTTAATGAAAATTGCTTCGTGACAGTGACATTTGTAAATATTTGTGAAATTTGTTATCAAAGTATTGTTTTTGTTTGACGCAGAGGCAAAGTGATGTACAAAAAAAATTATTTTATAATATAATATAAAGTTATTTCAAGTTATTTACTAAATGCTATTATCGTAGAATTGAAGATTGTGCCATTATATTCAATTTGTATTGGTAAAAGTTGCTAAAAAATTATATTCAATGAATTTTTTACAAGAAAAACTTTTAAAAGCATATATAAATGATACTTCCGGTTATCCGATATACACTAAAAACTAATGAGCTCTCCCCACATTAGTATAGAATGGATATACAAAATTTCAAATTTTTCTGATTTATAATATTTGAGTAATCGTGTCCACAAGATCCACACTCACACACACACACACACACACACACACACACACACACACACACACACACACACACACACACACACACACAGACACACACATACATACCTACAGACATCATTGTAAAAATGTTAAAATCGGATTCTGGGGACATCAAAACGTGCTTATTCACTAAAATCTCTATATCCGATTTTTAGCACGATCCCTATACCTCCCCTACCTAGGGTAGCGGGAGGTAAAAATGTTTTAGAACCATGTATTTTTTTAATAAATTAAACTTGTTTGCAATATGTATGCTTTTTCTTAACTCGAAATCTCTATAACTCGAAGTAATTTCGAGGTCCCTTGACTTTCGAGTTATAGAGATTCGACTGTGCGGTGTTTTGTATAATATTTATTTTGAAATTAATTTACAGACCAAAAAATACAACAGTTCATTGAAGCAATGGCTGTAAAGCCTCATTTCCACCGATTGTCCTAATGCGTAAGAGCAATAATTAATAACTAAGCGCAATGCGTAAAAATGTTTATCATATGACAACGTTTACTACCATTTTCAGCTTTGCATAAGGCTTAATGCTTAAGAACTAAGAGCAATGCGTAAAAACAAATGATTGAAAAATTCTAACCTGAACTGTCAACTCTCAGTCTATTTTATAATTATTAACTTTTAATTAATTTTTCGGTATCGATATAAATACAGAAAATTGTGTATAGGTATAACATATTAAAAAAAGAAGAATTGCTGCTGCAATGGCAGTCTACTAAACAACAAGTAATTCGGAAAAAAGATATGACATTTCTGTTGAATTGTCACTAAACAAAATAGCTGGAAATGGTATCCTAGTAAATTGTTATAATTCATTAAGCCTTATGTATTAAGCATTAAGACATTCGGTGGAAATGAAGCTTAACTCATTCGGGTTGTTGCAACACTCGCCTACGACTCGTGTAGCAAACATCATTGAGTTAATCCTTCACAAGATTTATAGAAAATACATCCTAATTATGATTGTATTTCTATTGCACTATTTAACACCCTAAATACGTACTACCAGTACTACCCTAACCATCCCTTAAAAATCCTTCCGTTTCACCGCTTAAAAACTACCATTCATCTTCCTAACCTTATTTTATATATCTCCATTTTCTATTCGTTGTCACTGCATAAACACTACACCCACTATAGAACATGCACTCCACTGTAGTTCCTTCCTTTCGTAATCGTCCTGTAAGTCGTCCGTACACTTTGCACTAACGAAATGTAGTGTGCACTACAGCAACTAGACACTTGTGTGGAGGTGATGGCTAAGCTCCCGGCATTCATATAAGCCCCACTACAAAGCTTCGTCAACCGTGAAGGAAGTGAAGAAGAGTAAAATAGTATAGTATACGAATGGAATTGTGAAGATATGGCAAAGGACGAGGAATATTAATGGAAATATAAACTAAGAGAAAAAGAAACAAAGGGGTAGGAAAATAGAAGAATAATAAGATGAAAGTTAAGGTCCTACCTTTCAACAATTCGAACATTTCTGTAGCAGATTTTTAAAGTTTCATACAGAATTTCATATTGACACTAACATAATTCCGGCGTTGTACGAGAAAGTAGTTAACTTCAATCAATCCACGTTATATTATTTACTAATTAGTGTGTATGAATTATTTATAATTAAATATTGTATAAATAGGGATATAATTTTGAACACAGCAATAAGTATTATACTGAATAATATAGTGATTTCAATGATAGATATACAACAAACTTCATAAAAACAATAAATAAAATGAATAAATTAAAACTAAATAAAAAATCTGATGTGGCCAACACAAAACCTCCCGCTATTGAATTTTTATTAATTTAAATACATACGTATTTACTAACGCTGCAAACTGTTCCATTGCAGAAAACTATTGCTTTATTTACTATTTTCTTTTTAAAATGTCACTATTATTAATTTGAAGTAATTAGTTTTTTGACAGTGACATTTACTGTCAGTTACATTCATTTGAAACATGAACTGTGTAACAAAGGAATTATTGTGTTTATCTTAAGCTTCGCGACTAATAAAAAAAATTATTTTTAAATTTATCTGTAAAATATATAGAAAAAGTATTAATGCATTCCTGTAGAAAATTCAATAATCTTTAATTTACATAAGACATAAAATGCGAAAAAATGGCATTTAATGGTATTTTTTGAAGAAAAACCATTATGAGCTTCAGGTAAAGTGCCATTTCCGGTTATCCGATTTACACCAAAATCTAATGGCTTCTTTTCGTATTAGAATAGGGTAGAAATACAAGGTTTCAGAATTTTCTGAATGATAGTATTTGAGTTAGAGCGAAGACAAATTCATACACATACACACACACATACATACATACATACACACATACAGACATCATCGTGAAAATGTTAAAATTGAATTCTAGGGACCTTAAAACGTGGTCATTTACTAAAATTTCGATATGCGTTTTTTACCACGATCCCTATACCTCCCTTACCAAGGGTAGCGGGAGGTAAAAATGAAGTATTCCTGTTTACATCTATTTTTGGTATGAGTGATTAAACATGAAAACACTTATTATTTTTAATTTTTCAATTTCATAAATTTGAAATTAATTACACAGATTTTCGTAACAGATTTCAAAATTTAATTATTTTAAGATAAGTGATAATTCACTTTTCAATTTGCATCCTAGCTAAAAGTATATATTAAATGCAAATTTTTCGCCAGTAAAACTAATAAGATATACAGATAAAAACAAACAAAATAATAAGCATATAGCGTTAAATAATTATCATAATTTAAGTAATTTACAATCGAAAATTTAAAAAATTATCACTTTCAATTTCCAAAAACTTGGCGGGGCGGATATCCGTTATGTAACAGATATTTCCTGAGTTTAATTTCTCAGAATTAAATCAATTACCTACTACAAAAATTGCTTCATATTTCAATAAGTCAGTAAATTGTAGAACCAAATCTTCAAGGACGATAAATATTAGTAATTGAGAAAGAAAAAAAAAATTATTAACCCTGAACAGTTTCAGGAAGAATAGAACCGTTATATAAGTAATAGACCATAAGTATAGCATTGTAAATTTAATATACATATTTTTGGAAGAGCTATGAAATGTTATTAGTATCAAATCATTTAGGAAACAAAAACATCATTATAAACAGATTATGTTATGTAATTTGATTTTTTTTTTAAGTACTTTGCATAGTATCTGAAATAGCAAGTAACACTGCTTAAAAATAATAATGTATCATTTTGTTTTTTTCCTAAATTGCCCATTTTTGTTATAATGATGATATACATTTGTGGTTATATGTTAATAGCACTTATTGGCGATTTTCTATTCTTACATGATACGAGGGTTGTACTATACCTTTTCAAGTTCAATTTCAGAAAAAGTAAATTCAATATCAAAAAATCTGTTGTGGCCAGAACAAGACCTCTCGCCATTTCCATATTAGGCCACCTATATAAGTATTGTATTGCACTTCGCTTTCGAACCGTCATTTTATAACAAAATATTACAGAACTTTACCCAAATATTGTTTTTTATTGTATTTAACATGTCTTCTGCATACATATAATTCTAATTATATGTATTTTTCATTGTATGAGGAAGTTTCTAAATGTCAGAAATTCTTCCAATTCATTAACCAGATTGGCAGTATTTCTGATGGATATATGCATTTTACCTATAATTTCAAATATTTAATTAATAAAACAATAAGAAAGATTAAATATACAGAAAAAGCTATCAGAATGTCACTAAAACTGTTGATTTTTGACACTGACATGTGTTATTTAGAAATTAGAAACTATGTTATAAACATTGGAATTTGTCAACTGGTTTCCTTAGTGCCTTACCCTCTGCGATTAGAATACTCTATAAATTATAGTGTCTTTATCTCTAAATCTATAGAAGATATAATAATTTTTTTAAGTGTATTAGATGGAGAATGTTATGTTCTTCCATATTTAATAAAAAAAAACTCCCAAAAAATTATATTGAGAAGAATTTTTCTCAGAAATTACTACTTCCGGTTGTTCAATTGTTACCAAAACCTTTTCAGCTCTTCCCAGGAATGTCAGATTGAGGAAACTGCAGTTAAATATTTTTTAAGTCTTATAGTTTTTGAGGAATCGTCCCTCCAACACCCATACATACACACACACACACACATACACACATCCACACACACACACACACACACACACACATCATTTTAAAAATGTTATAATTGGATTCTAGGGACCTTAAATCGTGCTTATTCAATAAAATCTGGATATGCGAATTTTAGCATGAATCCAATACCTCTCTTAGCGAGAAGTAAAAAGTAACTTCGATTTCACAAAAAGTAGGTTCAATTTTCGAAAAATAATATTGGACATTGGATGTTCCTGCAAAACACCGCAGATATAATGTTGCTATAAAATTTGCAAATTTACTCCGCAAAAACTTTCAATCATATTGTTTGAAATACAATCAATCATTTTATGATGAAATAAAAAAAATTGTGTGACCCAAGTGATATTCCGCAAAAATCCGTAAAAAAACTAAATCAATAAATGAATCATAGATTAATTATGCGTTTCAATTCTATTTCAATCGAAAGACAAAGGAATACCAATCAATCAACCATATAAAAGAAAAAAGAAAATCATAGATGAGATGATCACAAATTAATTATTTTCCCATCTTTATTCTAAAGAATACTACACAGGTTATTACCCAAATTGGCCAGCCCAGATATAGATAGGTAACACGTTGTGATGAAATAGTGTATTAAAGAACGAATATCATAATTTCTCATTTTATTTTGTGAAAAGGAAGTCTGATCACGACGCGTATAGCGGAGTGATCCAACCCTTCGAACAAAATAATCGACAATAATTATGACATGAGTTCTTCATACCATTTTTTCAATTTTGCACTTCCTATGCCTTTTTTAAATGAAAAATAGAATTGTCAAAATTTAGTGAATTTTGTTAGTTGGCGGTATTAATATGACGTTTGATAATTCATTCGACCATTCCAACATTTTTGTAAGATCATACGATATTTTCTATTTCATGCTAAATTTACTACTTTATGTCTTCTCTTCTTCTTATTCTTAGTTTTAAATTCAAAATTATATAAAAATAAAATTCTTAACAATCGTTTGTGTCCGTTTATTTAACGAGATTTGACATTTGATATTTTTGATATTCTCAGCAACCAACCTTATAAAAATAAATTGTACTAGTTTTTTACATCACTTGAATGAGCTATTAACGAACTCCTTTGGGTGTTGTAATAGCTTACAGACGCAAAATAGAAAAAATCTGATGTGGCCAATACAAGACCTCCCGCTATTTTATTTTTATCAATTTAAATACGTACCTACGTCTTTACTAATGCTGCAAACTATATTATGTTTCATTGCATATAACTATTGCTTTATTTACTATTACGACAAAAATGGCATTTAATGGCATTTTTTGAAGAAAAACCATTATGAGCTTCAAGTAACGTGCCATTTCGGGTTATCCGATTTACACCAAAATCTAATGGTTTCTTTCCATATTAGAATAGCGTAAAATACGTTTCAGAATTTTCTGAATGATAATATTTGAGTTAGTGCGTATGAACAAAATCCATACACATACAAACACACACACACACATACACACACAAATACACATACAGATACCATCGTGAAAATGTTAAAATTGAATTATAGAGACCTGAAAACGTGGTCTTTTATTAAAATCTTGATATGTGATTTTTAGCACGATCCCTATACTTCCCTTACCAAGGGTAGTGGGAGGTAAAAATATATTTTATTATAGCAATAAATTATTATCCACAAATTTGTTCCTTATGTTTTGATTCAGAAAAACCGTTTCATAACAGAATAACAGAATGAAATGAACTGTTCATAAACCTAATAATAATACACCAACTTCTTGAAAAGTAAGTTAGTGTTTAAAAAACGATAATATTGTCATTGTTTCCGAATGTTACCGTATAGAGGTCATTAGTGGCAATCTTATTCATATTAAGTTGTATTCTTTCCATCTTTCCAACGGAGGCATTAAAATACTGTAATACGGAACTGGCATTTTATATTTGTGAGAAGTTTACTCTCCGTTCTATTCAAATGGATAATTTGCTTCATCGCCAAGTAAAGAACGGTATATTAATCGTATCATAATAAACATTTATTGGTAATTGCTGGTGAGTGATAGCCGCTTACAGACCAGGGTTGTAATGAGAATAAATACGGTCATAAAGGATTTGAGAGAATGGCATAGGAAAAGGCAGAATAAAATAAATAAATATATCATCACGGCATATTACCCATTTCTGGATGTGCTAGTATTTACAACACATGTAGACATCGGTAATGATTACGATATATTTTACCGTGTGGGCGCTTACCAGGCGTCCCCTCACGGGCACTCATAGCTGGTATAGAGAGTGCACCACAGGGGTCACTTTTGTGCCATTTAAAATTGGAAATATTTGGCGTCTGTCAGGATCGAATCCGGTTCCCCGGGTTCGCGACCAGACACTCAGACACGCGGCCACGGGACCCCATAGGAAAAGGCAGAAGTTAAAGATATGCTCAGACATCACCTTAAAAATAGTACTGACATCTGTCAATTAGATTTTTTTGAATATATCTGTTGTTTTCATAATTTTTGCAAAGCTGACAGATTTTCGAAAGTTAATCTCTCTATAACTCTATATCTATTGAATATGAAGGAAAATGTATAATCGAACCGTATAGGGAATAAGATATTCTTTCTATTGATAATCACATAAAATGTCGAAAATGATATTTAACTGCGATTTTTCAAGAAAAACTGTTAAGAACTTCAAATAAGGGTACTTCCGGTTGACCAATTATAACCAAAATCTAATCAGCTCTTCATAGGGTTGTAAGGAAGAGAAATACGAAAGAATCATAATTTTTAGAATTGTAGTTTTGGAGCTATCGTCGGAGAAAAATTTGTCACACATACACACACACACACACACACACACACACACACACACACACACATACATACATACATACATACATACATACAGACATCATCGTAAAACCAGTAAAATCGTATAATAGGGACCTTAAAACGCGCTTATTCATTAAAAACTCACCACCGAATTTTTTGACCAAAGACAGTACCTCCCTTACCTTAAAGGTGACGGAAGGTAAAAAACTGAAGAACTATGAATATTTATGTAAATAAAATTGTGTACCATTAAAATCGGATTAAAAACTAAATAACCACCATTTTTGTTCACATTTATACAGAATGCACATAATTCTTACAATATGTAGTGCACAAAAAGTACATTTCACACACATACCATCAAATTAATACGGTACAAATATATTTTCAAGTTTATTTTGTAATTACTTCCCATGATTTTGCGAAATTCTTAACCGTCATAACC
Source organism: Ophonus ardosiacus (assembly GCA_943142095.1). NCBI lineage: Eukaryota > Metazoa > Arthropoda > Insecta > Coleoptera > Carabidae > Ophonus > Ophonus ardosiacus. The sequence continues at coordinate 47,371,581 of OW964832.1, forward strand.
TATCTTTTGTTGTCCTCACGTTTCTATCATAATCTCGTCACCTTAACAAATGTTGAATCTGTCACTAAGGTAACATAACAAACAGAAGAATCTGAGTCACACAGCAACCGAGATGTGCATCTTTGACGTGTGCAAATTGTTGGCGTTCTCACGAAAAGGTAACCGTGAGAGCGTAGTACACTTTATGATGAGAAGAATATGTGATAAAGATGAGGAACACGTAGGGAGTACTGTTAAAATATTAAGAAAATTGCACCCTATTTTAGAAGAAAAAAAAAATAGATGAAAGCACCCATCCAGAAATTGATATAATATGCATAGATATCAACTATAAGAGTTCGTAAAGTAAAGCCTAGTAAGAGCTCTCATGGATGCAAATACGATGGTAACACTAGATTTATTGAATGAGAATAAGAAAAATCAGGAGGGCCATGGAAAACAAAATTATAATTTTAAGATGCGAAAGTTACAAGATTACACAATGGCTCGTACCACGATCACGGTTCTAACATTGGTGTTAGCTAGAACCGTGCTAACTATTTGACATATACTTCAGGGTTATAAAGAAAATCAGTGATGCCACTATACTAATTAAACCGAAAATGTACCGATAGGCATATTTAATACATTTGGCTTCATTAATTTAAATTGTTTAATGATTTGTCTCCGGACTTGTTTGTAAGATAAGTTATTTAGAATATTGAAGCCAAATGTATTGAATATGCCTCTCAGTACATTTTCTGTTTAATCAGTATAGTGGCATCACTGATTTTAGTTTATATCCCTGAAGTATGTGTCAAGTCGTCGTCAAGGTTTTAACTAATACCGGTCTTAGAACCGTGATCGTGGTACGTGCCATAAGTCTACGCACATAACATGTCAAAAACAATAGGCTATTCCACGAGATTTTTTTAAATTTTTTTTCTTAAAGTACATAAAAATATAAGACCACATGTGAAAGTCCGAGTTAAAAATTCCTCCAAATAAGCGAGAAATTAAGGTCCGAATTTTAAGTTAGCTTTGTGACGTAGGTAATGTGGATATACCAAAAGTAAACAAACAGTGGTTCACAAACCACGAAAAAATGTTAAACAAATTACAAAATAATGTATATTTAAATTGTAATATTATAATTCATTATTAGAGACATAAAATAAATTATTATACTTAATTTATTTCACTTTTTTTTCTCATTTTATAAAAATAAAGAAATTAGAACGTCACCCGAACAGAAACCGAGCAGATCCGACACATCTGAAGAAGTATATTCTTAGTTAGGGCGGGGCTTCTCAAAATCGGAGGTCATACTTGGATCCTATTTGCTCAAAAACTCGTGCACATGTCCTGCATCATCAAAAACAAAACTCCTCGTGTCTTCTAAAAGGAATAATAAAAGAATAAAAGAAGTATGGTTTTCCTTATCCTTTAACTATAAGCGTTCGTATTTTCAATAAACTTTTACTATTTTTGATTACTGTGGAATAGCCTATTAAAAGTTTACACTAAAGATGGTCACATATATGACCGAAACGTCTGTTTAATAAAACTTTATCAACTGGAACTTAAAGGCCTTATTTCCTTTCTACAACTTTATTATACAGGGTGTCTCTTAAATAAGGGGACATGGCTTAACCACAGATTCCTGAGGCTAAAATAAGACGATTTAACCAAACTTGCTTCTACCGGAAAGTGTACCATTTAGCCAGAATTCTGCTTCAAAGTTCTTCGAAAAAAAATTAATTTTGCTTATAATAACAGAACGCTTTATACGATTTGGATGAAATTTGGTATGACAGTTTATATGGTTATGTCATCTTTTAAGGTGATACTTGTTATTATTAGTGAACCACTAGTGTATGAAACTTAGGTCTCCCAACATAAATTAGACCGTAACTTTTTAATGGCAATGCCGAAAACGAGAAATTATTTTTCTTCAGAAAGATACATTCAATAGTAAACTTTTGTCTCTCTGTGTAATTTGTGATATCTGTTACGGTTCACAAAAAAAAAAAATCTGAGTGTCTTCACTGTTAAATTTTTAAAATAAATTTAATCTAGTAGTCTATCCAAATGCCAAACATCTAATTTTTAATGACAGTAACGAGTTGTCAATCTTCTCAAATTGTTTAAGAGTTAGCTGAGATATGTAATCGTCTTATTTATAATAATGGTAGTAAAATACTATTAGGCCGAACAAATTTTAGAATATTGCGAAGAAATTTTTTGACAACCCGTAAAACAATTGTTACTGTCATTAAAAATTACTTGTTTGACATTTGGATAGACTGCTAGATTAAATTTATTTTAAAAATTTAGAGTGCAGACACTCAGATTTTATTTTTTTCTGTGTGAACCGTAACAAATATCACAAATTACATAGAGAGACAAAAGTTTACTATTGAATGTATCTTTCTGAAGAAAAATAATTTCACATTTTCGGCATTGCCATTAAAAAGTTACTGTCTAATCAATGATGGGAGACCTAAGTTTCATACACTAGTGGTTCACTAATAATAACAAGTATCACCTTAAAAGATGACTTATAACCATATAAACAGTCATACCAAATTTCATCCAAATCGAATAAAGCGTCCGATTATTATAAGCAAAATTAATTTTTTTTTTCGAAGAACTTTGAAGCAGATTTCTGGCTAAATTGTACACTTTCCGGTAGAAGCAAGTTTGGTTAAATCGTCTTATTTTAGCCTCAGGAATCTATGGTTAAGCCATATCCCCCTTTTTAAGAGACAGCCTGTATAGTTCCCAACACACCAAATTCAATTTGTCTTATTCTCAATAAATCTATCGTTACCCTCGTATATCATCTAGCATTGTAGAATATGAATTTTCTTTTCTTCTATTTGGTTACAACAGTATTCTGAGATAAGTTAAGTATTTAATATTTGAATATTAAAAATTAATTAAGTATAGTGCATTTCTTATCGGCATGTCGCAATAAATTAATAAAACAATTAAAGCTTTATCTTTAGCATATTCAAATCAGCAGATTTATCCAAGATAATGTCATCTTTAGCAGGCTAATTAGTTAATACGACATGAGAAATGGCGTACGCAATTTATCAAGATGATAAATGATAAATAAATAGATACCGCGGATGTTGCATCTAGTAGGCTCTGACTCTATCTTAAGATGTTGAATTTTTAACAAATGCAAGGCGGGTTCTGAGACTCCTTCGATCACACAGAAAAAGAAAAGGTAGAAGTCGAATTATAGTGGTGTAATTGAAGCAAGGTTAAAAAGAAATATTTACGAGTTCAATGTTGAAATATTTTTTTTACAGTAGGATGAATTTAAAGAAATTTAACCTTATAATATTTAGGACAATGGTGAATTAATTATTTTGAAATTTAATATCAGGAAACCGTGGAAATTAAATAATTAGACCATACAATTGTATATTTTCTTTAACATTTAAAATAACAAATAAATATGACGGTCATGCTGGAATTAATGAGAATGACACACGGTTACAAGGATACCCCTGCCCTAAAATATGAAGCGAAAATTCAAATAAATTGGTCCTGTACTAGAACAATAACATTTTAAAAAAATCTGTTGTGGCCAGTACAAAACCTTCCGTCAATTCGATGTATTTTGTACAAATCCCATACCAAAAGGTCCTTGGAACAGATTCTATATAATATCATGTAAAATCAAACACGGACACTGAACACATACTATTTCTATTCTATAAATCCAATAAAATTATAACATACACTAAGTAAAATGCACTTGACACTTCTTCTTATTCTTCAGCTTCCCCTATTTTATTAGAGGTAGCTGTTTCCTCTTTTCTTCCACTCATTCCTGTCCAACACATCTTCTTGACACAGGCATTCCTTTCAGTCTTCTGCGATACAGTCCTTCCATCTTCTCTTTGGCCTTTCTCTGCGTGTCACTTGCGAGGAGCACTATGACATACCAATTTTGTGATCCTACACTTTCCATATTTGGTTTTGCACTTGCAACTGACATCTGTCAATTAGATTTTTTTTAATATATCAGCATCAGCTGTTTCCATGATAAATAGCAAAGCTGACTAATTTTTGAAAATTAATTTCTTTATAATGCTTTAAATCTACATCTATTGAATATGAAGGAAAATGTATAATCAAACTGTATAGAGAAGAATATTTTCTTTAATATGTATAATAACAAAATGTCAAAAAACAATATTTAACTGCGTTTTTTTAAGAAAAACTTTTAAAAACTTCAAATAAGGGTACTTCCGGTGGATCAATTATAACCAAAATCTAATCAACTCTTCATATGGATGTACAGAAGAGGAATACGAAAGAATTGTAATTTTTAGAATTGTAGTATTGGAGTTATCGTCGGAGAAAAATTTGTCATACACGGACACACATACACACACACACGGACATACACACACACACGGACACACACACACATACAGACATCATCTTAAAAATGGTATATTCGTATTGTAGGAACCCTAAAACGTGCTTATTCATTAAAAACTCACCACCCAATTTTTTGGCCAAAGACAATACCTTCCTTACCTAAAGGTGACGGAAGGTAAAAATCAGCACTGAACATGCATACCTGATGCTATAGTAATCTAAATAAAATAAATAAATATATCATCACGGCATATTACCCATTTCTGGGTATGCCAATCTGCTTTGTTACAGATATCGGTAATGATGATGGCATATTTGTACCGTGCTGGCATATACCAAGCGTCACCTCACGGGCACTCATTGCTGGCATTTTAAACAAATAATTATTGAAATTTATTAGTAGTTGACTTTGATTTTAATGGGAAAACGAGTAATGCTACTGAATTTTCGTTTATATATTACAATGCAGGTTAATATTGTAGGTATGCATGTCCAGTGCATGTTCAATGAAGAAACAATTCCGATTTACCATCTTTTGCAAAACACACTCTCTGCTATGTGGAAAGTTGTACCTTCTGCATCTAAAGATGGTATTTGCCAAAAACATTTTAAAGATGAATGAAGTTATTTTAAACGATTAAATATATCGTCATGGGTTATTACCTATTTCTGAATGTATCAATCTGCTTCTATTTGTAGATTTCAAATGACGTACACTGGAAGCTGTTTGACTTTACAGATAACAATGTGGCCCTTGAGAAGAAAAGTATGCACACATTTTAAAAAACTGATTCCAGGGTCTTCAAAGTGTGCTTATTTACAATATCCGATTGGACAATTCTTTTACTTCTCTAACCTAAATCGGCAAGTGGGTGTAAGTTCGAATATAATGCAAATTATAAAATTAAGTTCAAAACCTTGCAAATATATTTGCATTTATATCTTATAATACGCGAATGTTTTCACTTTTCCTTGAGTAAACAATTTTAAAAATGGCCAATTTGAGAAGTAAATAGTATTGCCACATCTTTCAAATTTACATTATCAGATTCTTATTACGATCTGATATATCTTTTATTCGACGTTAATACTATAATTACTTTTTCATTTAGATTCGATGATAATGTACATTAAGTACATTTATCTATTACAACTCCCTCGTCTGCGAATTTCGTCAGCCATTCTAATGACATTCGTTCCTCAAATTATTTCCATAATTTTCATGATTTCGTTCGTAAATGAGAGAGATTCTTCCAATTCATTGGCGGATTGGCGGTATTTCTGATGGATATATCCATTTTACCAATAATTTCAAATATTTAATTAATAAAACAATAAGAAAGATTAAATATACTTCCCAGAAAAAGCTATCAGAATGTCACTAAAACTGTTGATTTTTGACACTGACATGTGTCATTTACAAACTATGTTATAAACATTGGAATTTGTCAACTGGTTTCCTTAGTGCCTTAGCCTCTGCGATTAGTGTACTCTATAAATTATAGTGTCTTTATCTCTAAATCTATGCAAGATATAATAAAAATTTTAAGTGTATTAGATGGAGAATTTTATGTTCTTCAATATTTAATATAAAAAACTCCCAAAAAATTATATTTAGAAGAATTTTTCTAAGAAACTACTACTTCCGGTTGATCAATTATTACCAAAACCTTTTCAGCTCTTCCCAGGAATGTCAGATTGAGGAAACTGCAGATAAATATTTTTTAAGTCTTATAGTTTTTGAGGAATCGTCTCTACAACATCCAGACATACACACACACACATACACACATCCAGACACACACACACACATACACAGACATCATTCTAAAAATGTTATAATCGGATTCTATGGACCTTAAATCGTGCTTATTCAATAAAATCTGGATATGCGAATTTTAGCATGAATCCAGTACCTCTCTTAGCGAGAGGTAAAAGTTAAGGGGGGGTTTTTAAAATAAAATTCTAAAAACTATGAATTGTATGTCTTATTCTCAATAATTCTATAGTTACGGTGACACTCGCATATTTTTAGTTTTTTATAATGTTACTCAAAACTAAAGTATATCATATTGTGCCCGAAATATGTTTAGTGCTCTAGAGTTAAATTTCTTATAATATTTAAATATAATACTTCTGTCAAATTCGTTCCCTATGTTTTATTTTAAATGGGACAGGCAAATACATTGCTGTCAATCAAATGTCGAGTCGTAACCATGGATATGACAAACCCAATATTTCACGTTTAAAAATACTCACGGTATAGGAGTACTATAATACGAGTATACTGTGTAAGAACAGAATTACTACACTCAAAAGGCGCGATTCTTAAACAAACATTAATTAACTTCTGCAATAAAATTAAAGGTACATTAATACACTCTAGAAATGAATAATTTAGTTTAACGACATTCTCGATAATATCCACATTCACAAATTTATAGATAACTGTTTCCTCCTTCATTCTTACAATAAAAATTCTTCCAATAAAAAATATGACATGCAGTATATAAAATAAGAACCTTTCTGCATTCTTAACGGTAGCGCTGTAAGTTTAATGCGCAATTTCCATCTTTATGCTCCAGAAGAGGCAGAATGTAGGCTTATGTCACAACACGAAACGGCAAGAACACGGGAATAAGAAGGAACTGCATTATTCGAAAAACATTAAAACTATACTAATGCGATATTTATTACACAAGCAGTTTTTGTAACAATGTTTTACCATTGTAATTACCACATGTATAACGAATTGCTAGATCGTTTTTAAGTAAAACCAACTTGAACTAACGATTACTGAAGTTTTTGCCATGAGCTTAACTGTGAAGAGTTGCAAATTGTTAAATGATATAGTTTATTTTCAAACGTAATATAACAAGTGATATGATTATCATCGATGATATTTTTGAGTGAAATGAGCCTGTTTCACATTTTTCAAAAACTATTTTAAATGAAAGTTTATGGAATGATTTTCTTAGTGATTTATTTTAATAATTGTTGTTATTTGTGGAAATAATTAAATAAAAAGATTGGCGTCCTGAAAAACTCCCCCCACTCCTGTGACGTAGAAGCACATACATTACATCATTAATATCCAATAGGAAAATAGTTTTTCCATCACCTACGTTTATTCATATTATTTATATAAATAAACGTAGGCTAAAGTTTGTCACATGTTATTAACAAAATTTTCTAATTTGACATTTGACGCTGATATTGCTCATTGTAAATGAATAATAAAGTAATAATGGCTAATTCAAATTACACTCAAGCTAAGTCGGACAATTTACCGAAGGTCGATAGCTGGATGATGGCTGAATTTATATCAGAACGATTGTTTTACTGCTACCGAAATAAGGGGTGTTAAAGAGTTGAGGTAAAATAAAATATAAAAACTGAATTTACTATATAAATTGATAATATATTTTACTTTAAAGTTCTGGTCGTGATTCTTACATTGAAACTGCTATAGGACATGTAGATCTATGTCGAGAAAAAAAATATCTGTATAGTCAGATGTAGAGATTGCCCTGAACATAAAGTGAAGCTACAAAAATACACTATTATCGTGAAGGTGGATGAAAGTTGAAATGATCTTCACAAACATGAAGACACGATTTTTCTGACAAATTATCAGCTCTTCGACCTACTGCTTCTAGCCACAATTTTCTTTTTTTCGCATCTTTTGTAAAATTTATGAACTCTATAGTAGATTTGTTCCTAACAGTATTTTTGTAAGAATGCACAATACAATATCGTAAATTACTCATTTTATCGTGAACCTTTTATTATCTACATATTATACAACTTGAACCAATCTAAAAATTTGACACTTGTTTGACAACTTTCACAATACACTTCACACCTTAGTAGAACCGCTAAAGATGTATGTACTCTGACGTCACATTCTGTTTCAGATCACGTGACTTGTTCAAAATTTTATCCAAATTAAAAAAATTAATTGTAAAATATCTAAAGGATATTTCGTGACATTTTCAAATTTGAGGCTTTTTAAAGAACAATATCTTTTAAAATTTAATACTTAGAAGTCATATAAAAAATCTTGCAACAGCCCTACTCTAATTTGTCTTTATCCTTAGATCCACTTATACCTGAACCTCCGACTTACGTAAATATGTCTTATTTACAAAGGAAGATCATAGAAGTTGAATATTGAACAAAATATAAGAGATATGACCATAACAAATTTTATTTTTAATGTCAATTTGCTTGATAAGATTCTCTTTTCTGGCACAGAATTTATTATTTTTACTATCATGCATTCGCAATTAACAAAGTAGTGAATGAAGTAAAAGCGGACTAGATTTGAGATGTCCCAGCATCCTTATTTCGATAGTTTTCAGGCTGCGACAATCGTGACAACGAGACTTCCGATTGCTATCGTCCAAAACTTCATTATCTCATAAGTTACACTTACTCCACATACCACTTACATATGTGTGTCTCACAGTATAAGAATATGAAAAACTTCATTGTTCATTTTCTGATTGCACCGTTGCGTTGCGTTTAATGTTACTTCGATATAAACAGACCTTTAGTGGTTGTCAGCGAAGAACTCTGATAGTGATTTATTTGTATAACTGTGAAAAATTTCAGATTTTTACATACAATCATGTATACACATAAATACATATAGGTACATTTATTTCAATATTCAGTTTTTCAACAAGATCAACAGAATTACCATTTATAACTTTTTGTGATAATCGCCTAAAAATATTGTGTGCATCTCAGCTTAAAAACTCATTTATATTCTTTCTTTTGTGACACTTGTACCATTCCTAAAACAATGTACTTGGCACTTAAAATAATTTCATGTAAAAATCATTTTTTGTGACAAATAGAAAGTACTATAAACTATAGAATCCTTTATTGAAAACTACACTCGGAAATTTAAGTAAAATAATCACTAAAACGAGTACACTATATAAAAATTACAGTGGTTGGTAGTTAATCCGTGGTACATTCTCGTTTTTATTTAAAATTCCTGTCCAGTCATTCTCCTCTACACTGAGAGAGCTTAGTATAAAGTGTTCCTGACCTAGTCTTGTGATCAATTTTCCAGAAAAAGATGCGGTAATTTATGTAATGCATTCTACTCACAGATACAGAGCACTCCTAAGATATTTCAGACATACTGAACGTCTTATGACACTCGTATTTTCTTCTCTTTCTTCAGAGAGGAAGTGACAAAGTTGATTATCGTTTTTATGAAGATTACAAAGTTCTAATATATGTCAATGAAAGGCAAAGAAGAAAGAAGAACAGACCTAATAAGATTTTGCTGAAGATAATTATTATATGTACAGTGGTGGACAAAAAAAAAATGGGACAAATCGAAAAATCAAAGAAACTTTCTTCTGTAAGATTTAGGCTGTGTCCGATGTACCCAGTTAAAATATTTTTCAAGGAATTGGTATCAGTATATCGCGCTGTATTTTATCTGAATACCACACAAGTTTGTAGAAGATTATTTATTATTATTTGCCTATTATAGAGACACTGATGTGAACTATGAACTTTGTAAATATCATAAGAAACTATTGAGAGGTTAATATAGACATTTTGCTATAATTCATCTTGATCTTGGGAAGAAATTCTCATAAAATACGTTCACACTTTTACCTATATTTTAAGAATGATGACAGCTATATCTAATCAAAAAAGTGAAAAATTCAAGCACAAAAGATAAATATTCTTTTTGCCCTCCTGAAGTGTAATGGGAACTTTACAATTATATACACAGCAAGTGTAACCTACATTTTACGCTTACTGTGTTGTAACTTGTCTAACTATGCGGTAAAATAATCAAAATACACTGGACGTTTATGGGCATTTAGAAAAGAAATCATCTTTACTATAATAAAGTTCATGTAAAAAAGTACTACCTACTTAAGTTATTTTTTTACTTTAACATTTCCTATATTTAAAATTAATTTATATAAACCAAACTCACGGTAGCGACATCTGTCATTATTGTAAAAATCCGCCGTTACCGACATAGTCACCGATCGATATACCTGTCAAATATGTAAGCATTGCTGAAATGTCAAATATCGACACCTACCTATTATTTATTACGAAGAAAACATGAGCAAATAAATATATTATCAGTCATAAACAACGTCTATTATTACAAATAAATTTTCGCTAGAAGAAGTATTCTAATGAAGGCAAGTAAAATCAAATTTGGAAATTGACTTAACCCCAGTATTTTAAACTAACCCTTTTCAGAAGTACAACCTATCTAATTAAAAAAAGTGATTTTCATTATCGTCGGCCAAAAAGTTTGATACAATTCTCGTGCGTGAAGTATTTTACAGCGCTCCAGCTAATAAGGCACTCGCCTTAGGGGCTCGTGCCTTAAACAAAGCTGTCGCGCTGTAAAATACAACTTACACGCACTCGAATGTAAATAACTAATACAATTCGATTCAATTTGATGCTTAAGAGTAAATGTTAATACTATATTTCATAAAATAGAAGCTAAGAAGCTATTCTTGGACAGTAAATTTGACGTTTTACACAAATTATAGCAACGAATATGATTTAATTAGTGCGCGCCAATTTCAAGGCATAGTGTGCTCCTGCAAAACCCTAAAATCTAATTCCTAAAATACTAAATAATCACTAGATTTAGGGTATATAAATTTATGATTTAGATATTAGGGTGATAAAAGTGCAACATCGAACACAGCCTTAATTTTTTCTAGAAGAGCATTTTCTTCTCTTCATTGTAAAATTCATTACCCCAACACTTTTGTTTTCTTGTTGTTGTCGTGTTCAACACTTACGTTCGTCTTTGTTGTGGTGAACAACCATAGTAATCATGTAGGAAGAGTTTACCCTGCTTCATAACGACCGATGATGTCTTCTTCGTGAACTTGAAGCCTTCAACATCTCCTGATCTCAGTGCAAGAAGTAAGCGCTATTTGCATGTGGCTTGAACTTTGAACCGTGAAGACAAATATGTAATTTCTACAGAATTTGCCAAGAAGAGGTAAAATAGTCAGAGTATGGTATCATTTTATATTAATATATCATCATTTCGTTTATCTAGATAAATGTGACAGCATTAAATTGCTCTTAATGATATATTTTATCGTGGAGTAGAGGAATAGTGTAACACATTATGAGAGTTTTTGTTAGCTCATAAAATAGAAGATGCTTTCAATGCACTCGAAAAGTATGCTCTTCTAAAGATATCAACTATATGTATACTTCGTTTCAATTCAGAAAATAGTAGATGGCGCTTGAAAGCCAACCGTCTTAGTTTGTGGGCGCAAGGTTTGTGAAATTTTTAAATTATTATTCATTTTAGTGTTTTAAACATAATTATTAGCAAAATGTTTTTTTTTTTTTGTGGTGCATTCATTTTAACTTAAAAATAATTATTATCGAACTTGTATCTACTGGGGGTGGTGACACGAATACCCGAACATACAACAGGTAAAATTATATTTTAGAAATTGTCTGCTTCCATAATTATTTTAGGTAAAAAACATCTGTTGTGGCCAGCACAAGACCTTCCGTTAATTTGACGTATTTTGTACAAATCCCATACCAAAAGTTCATTGGAAAAGATTCTATATAGCCGGTAAAATTGTAACACGAACATAATACAATTTTTTACAAATTCCATACAGAAAGTTCTTCGGAAAATATTCTATGAATCCAATACATTATGTATATTCATATATAAATACTTAAAAATGCGTACACCTACATAACATTCTCTTTACAATCAAATAATATTACTACCGAGTTCATATATCTATCCATTTTTGAATTATTGCCCCAAAAGCCAAAAAAATTCAAAATTTTCAAAAATCTAATTTTTATGTATCTAGATACTTCTCAATGCGCTGATTCCAAATTTTGAAACCGCAGGTCGATATCTCTTTTCGTTCTCGAGATATTTAGATTTAAAGTTTTGCTCAAAACTGCCCATTTTTGGGTATTAACCCATAAATGGGTCAAAATATGAATTTGGCGACATCACCAAATTAGATTTTTGAAAATTTTGAAGTTTTTATCTAAATGTGGGGTATATTGGCTTTTGGGGCAATAATTCAAAAATGGGTAGAGATATAAACTTGGTAGTAATATTATTTGATTGTAAAAAGAATTTTATTGGATTTATAGAATATTTTCCAAAGAACTTTCTGTATGGAATTTGTAAAAAATTGTATTATGTTCGTGTTACAATTTTGTTGGATATATAGAATATTTTCCAATGAACTTTTGGTAGGTATAGGATTTGTACAAAATACATTAAATTAACGAAAGGCCTTGTGCTCGCCACAACAGATTTTTTCACATTTTATGTTTTTATAAATATGAAAGAACATATGATTGTCTATACGGTTTGAATACACATTTTCCTTCATATTCATATATAGACTTAAAGAATTGTAATGTTGCATTTTATCTGGAACGATACAGTTGCCTAACTGGTATCCAGAGAAATACATTAATGACAGAATAATAAATATTGCATCTTAACTCACGGTATAAGTCAAAGTCTTGTTAGCAAATAAATTTATCAATTATTTAATCACACTATGTATGTATAGTGTTTTTATTGTTGAATCGATATAAAAGTTAACAACTCTCGCATTAAATCTAACGGGGTAGGTAGCTAAGAAAATAGAGAAACAGATTTAATTTGATTTTAATAACAGCTGAGGTTTCCTGGATGAGTTGTATTCGTATCGTACGTAACGTAAACGTAGCTCAGTGCTAACGACGCTGGCTGCTTAACGATTCAAGGCAATCAGCAGATGGACAAATGACCAGAGAACGACTATGTATTCTACTCCTTACCGCAAATGGAACTGCGGGTATAGAACTAACTGGAGCGAAAGGTAAAAGGCGACAAGGTATACTTTTCAGAAATTATGTTATGTAAATGACAAATAGAATTTACAGTATTTTTCATAGTATTAAAAAATAGTAATAATTTATTGTTCTTTCCGAATACAATTAAATAAAAAACATTGGCACCAAAAATACTCATGAAAACCCACCCCCCACTCCTGTGACGTCGTGCATAGCCAATAGGAAAACAGTTTACGTTATTTATATGTATAAAAGTAGGTGATAATTTGTCACATGTTAAACTGTATATACTCTGACGTCACATTCTACTTTAGATCTCGAGACTTTTTCAAAATATTACAGAAAATTCAATATTTAATTGTAAAATATTTAATAGATATTTCGTGATATTTTCAAATTTGAGGCTCTTTAAAAAAAATGTTCTAAATTTAAGTACTTAAAAGTCATATAAAAATACTTGCAACAGCTCTATTGTTATTAAAAAAAATAATTGTTGACTTTTTAAATAAAATGGTATGAATATACAGTGTTTCCTTTAAAACAACCAATGTTTTTTTGGGCGAACTAATGACTTTAGAAAAAAATGTTTTATACAAAAAATGATCTAGAATAAGGGACTAATTTATCAGTAATAACAAACCGAATATTAAACCATTGGTTCTAAATCGGTAGAACAAAATTTTATTTTTAAATGGTACCCTATATAATTTTTTTAGTTTATTAGATAATGGTATTACAAATTAGAAATAATGGAATAAAAAATGGCTTTACTACTAGATTATCACCTAGGAAACAGTCGCCTATTTCAATATTTGCAATCGTTTGTTTCCGTTTTTCTCGTTTTGATTCGATAAAAGACTTTCAACACTATTTTGACTCCTCCTACAAGATAAAAAATAAGGAAATAAAAAACAAACATTCTATACAACATTAATAAGTAAAATTCGTTGCTAGGATACCAAAGCGTACTGCAAAGGTGCTGCAAAAGTCGCTTTCAGCATGAAAAACAAACCAGAACATTTTATTTTAAGAGCAGGAGTAGAAAAAAATATATGTACCAAGCCATTTAAAAATCAGCGATGATATCGCTTCCGGCGAAACTGGAAGAAGCACTCAGGACTTTATTACACCTAAAAGTGACATTTAAGTTTGCCGCCAACTTTGTAATTTAAACTACAGATTTAAAATTAATAATAAAGGAAATAATTATTTGTCCTAATTTTTTTCACCTGTGTGGCTTAATTTAAGAACGATCAATGTCAACATTTCGTACTTTTGGGAATGAGTGAGTTAAAATCAACAAAAAGCTTTCACTGTTAAAAACTGTTCAGTGAAGTATTTATTTTTGTTTACTAATCGATTTACATAATAATTAGAGCATTTGTTCAATCAAACACCAATACAAAACAACATCGTTTTTATTTTGTGGTTGTTGTGAAACCTTTGGCGTGTCTACTAATTAGTAAATTAATTAGTTTTAAATCGAATTGAAGGTCACGAGGACTTGGAGTAGTTCCGGTGACCGGAAACGAATGCTGCGTGTTGACTGTTATTTGGGTTAAGGTTGTGGAAGACTTCTTACATATACAAAAAGTGAAAATGATTCCATGTTGAAACATCGCAAAACATCGAAAATCGCCCACGGGCTATGCTTCAGTAAATAGTAAATTATGTACAACAATAAAACAAACACCTTTTTTAGAATAACGCTCAGTGAGCAAGAATACAAACCAAACTTGGTTTATGAAGTACATTTCTTCCACTGATACTTGCAATGCTACATTATGTTTTATGTAGGTACCTCTGAAATATATATCAACCTGGAGATGGATGAACAACACAAGACAAATATGCTTTGGCTGAACATTATAATAAATTAACCCTACTTTCGAAATAATTCAAGATTATGAAAGAATAAATAATCTGCTTTATCGCAGATATCGGCAATGATGATGACATATTTGTACCGTGCGGGCGCTTACCAGGCGTCACCTCAAGGGCACTCATTGCTGGCGTGGAGAGTGCACCACAGGGGTCACTTTTGTGCCATTTAAAACTAGAAATATTTGGTGTCGGTCGGAATCGAATCCAGTTGCCCAGGTTCGCGACCAGACATTCACGCACGCGGCCACGGGACCCCGTCTTCAGATTATGAAAGAAGAACAAAATATCTCCAGACGAATAATTCAAGATTATGGAAGAAGAACAAAATACATCCAGACGTTTATTTCTTGCAATGTACATATCGGATCACCAGCGCGAAAACTGATATACAAGTCTTAAATAATAGCTATTTACGTAACAAGTTGAACTAAATTATTTAGTTCATATTTCCTATCTTCATGCACTACTCATACAAGGTTCAAGATAGAATAACGGACGATGAAAGTCTATATTCAGCAAGAAATTCTTTTTCTTTTCATGTCAGTTATGATTTTTTTATTTCATCGGATCTCGAGTTACAGACGTTTGAAGGTACATGATATTTCATCGAAATTTTGTAATATTGAAAATATACAAAATTTCAATGATCAATCATGTAACTTCCAACGTCTGTAACTCAAAATCCGATGAAGTAAAAAAATCATGCAAAATCGCAACATTTTTTGTTTACTAATACATTTATTATTTTTTATAGTAGAGTTTTATAACAACTTTTTGAGTGTCATTTTCGT
Organism: Ophonus ardosiacus; assembly: GCA_943142095.1. Classification (NCBI taxonomy): domain Eukaryota; kingdom Metazoa; phylum Arthropoda; class Insecta; order Coleoptera; family Carabidae; genus Ophonus; species Ophonus ardosiacus. The sequence goes on from OW964832.1 coordinate 47,387,504, forward strand.
TGCTAAATAACAGTTGAATGTGTAAAAGTAACAGTTTAATGCGTAAAATGTTACTTTTAAGCACTAGTGCTTAAAAATATTTCATTCAACGAATAGATGAATTTGACGTCTGTCTAATTTTTAATTTTTAATTTTGAGCTTTAAGTAAAGTGCAACTCCCAATCTAATGGCTTTTTTCCATATTAGAATAGGGTAAGAGTATAAGGTTTTAAAATTTTCTAAATGATAGTATTTGAGTTAGAGCGTTAACAAATACACACATATATATATATATATATATATATATATATATATATATATATATATATATATATATATATATATATAGATCATTGCGAAAATGTTAAAATTGGATTCCAAGGACCTCAAAACATGGTCACTTATCAAAAAGGTTGCGGAAGGTAAAAAGCAACTTGGTACCTCTAAAATGGAATGTAAGCAGTGCAGGCCCGGACTGGCCATAGGGAGCTTCGGGACATTTCCCGAAGGGCCGGTCCGGGTATGGGTCGGTGGACTGAGTTTTATAATACTTATTTAAAGGTTTAATTATCACAATGTAATTTATGACATGATTACAGAAAGCATGAATCGTCGCTTTCTTTCCAGTAAAACATTATATGCTGAAATAGCTTTTTTGGGGGTCGATCAGAATAATACTCCCGAACCGAAATATAGTCCCAGTCCGGGCCTGAAGCAGTGGTATAACTTTATTTACCTACAGATGCACAACAATATAGAAATACATAATTTAATTATTTTGCTCTGTGATCAAATCGTCTTTACGCACATTCTATTGATCCCCACCTTTCTAAAGTTCATAAAAATCTTAATAAGCACCCACTTGCCTTGCGTTATAATCTGCTGCACACGACCACTTATATGGGTATAAAACTCTGTGTGATTGCAGTTCAATAGCTACACTCATGTTCCTCAAGCTGTCAATCTGGAGTCCACAATCGATTACTGCTGCGAGACATCCCACAGAATGAGGAATAATTCTCAACTCTATTCCACGAGGCGCGAGCGGACAGGTAACAATGTAATTGGCGCTCGGTCGGAGGTGAAAATGGTTTTATTCAAGAGTAAGAATAGAGGTAAAGGTGGGTGCACCGTTAACACCATGTCAGAACGTGGACAAGGAGGATTGAATTTCACGGGGAATTCTTAAGAAGAAAGATCATGGGAAACAAAACAACAAGGTATACAATATTTACAGTAATGAATTTGTTGTAGAATTATGCCCAAAATTCCTGACTAATAAAAAGGGTATTTCACATAATTAAAACCAGGGCATCGAACCCGAACCTGAACCGAACCAAAACCGGAACCAAACCGTAACATTTTAGGGAACCCAAACCGAGAACCGAACCTCAGATATATTTTTAATTGAACCTGAGTCGAAACCGAACCGAGTATTAAAATTCAGGATCGGAGTTTAACTCCGGTTCAGGTTAATTTTTAGTTCGAAAAGTAAATACAGCCGATAATCGACGTCTTAGGCGTTTGCGTTGCTGTCCGGGCTGACTTTTCGTGAAAATTGTGTTCGTTTCTTGTTGCGTTTTGCGTAAATTCCGGCTCTCATTTTACATTATTTCGAACCTAAACCGCGAACAAAACCGCAAATTTTATTAATGCTTGAACCAGAACCGCACCCGAAGCCATCTTTCAAAAAACAAATTAACCTGAAGCTAAACCGAACCCAGTTTTTGGCGGGTTCGACAACCTGATTAAAACTTATTGTTGAAGAAGATGAAGAAATAAAAGAAAGAAGAACAACAGGAGGCAAAATATTCAATAGCATCAAACACAGCTTCTTAGGAAAGAAAGAAATACCGAAAGAGACCAGAGTACAGATATTTAAGAAAGTAGTGACACCTATACTTATACACGGAGCTGAAACATGGACATTAACGCAAAGACATAAAGAAAAAATTACGGCCATCGAAATGAGATTCTTGAGAAAAATAGAGGGGAAAACAAGACTGGACAGAATTGAAAACACAACCTACAGACAAAATTTAAAAGTAAAATCAACAATATTTAATTTCGGTGGAAAAAATTATAATAGAAGTGTTACATTTTTACCACTCGCTAAGAGAGGTATTGGATTCATGCTAAAATTCGCATATCCAGATTTTATTGAATAAGCACGATTTAAGGTTCCTAGAATCCGATTATAACATTTTTAAAATGATGTGTGTGTGTATGTGTGTATGTGTGGATGTGTAGATGTGTGGATGTGTATGTGTGTATGTGTGTATAGATGTGTGTGTGTGTCTGGATGTTGGAGGGACGATTCCTCAAAAACTAAGACTTAAAAAATATTTAACTTAATCTGACATTCCTGGGAAGAGCTGAAAAGGTTTTGGTAACAATTGGAGAACCGGAAGTAGTAGTTTCTTAGAAAAATTCTTCTAAATATATTTTTTTGGAAATTTTTGTTATGACAAATATTGAAGATCAAAATTCTCCATCTAATACACTTAAAATTTTTATTATATCTTGTATAGATAGAAATAGAGGGGAAAACAAGACTGGACAGAATTGAAACCACAACCTACAGACAAAACTTAAAAGTAAAATCAATAGAAGATAAGATAGCAGAAGGACAGCTGAGATGGTATGGTCATGTAGAAAGGATGGGAGAGGAGAGAATAGTTAAAAAGGTGTTTGAAGCAAAAATTAGAAGAAAGGAAACACAAACAAAGAAGAGGTCTAACTTGGGAAGAAACGAAAACAGCAACACAAGATAGAGCAGAGTGGAAGGAAATATGGAGAAGACCAACGAACCAGAACTCAACCCCCTCCCCCGCAAGCCGGGGGAACGCCTTACACCCGTGAGTCCATATATTTTCGGCTCGTTCTAATATATATTCCAATATTGAGCGAATTTTGTATAACTCTTAATGCCTCGAAAAAAAAAAAAATAAAGTTCCAAAATATGTCAAAACCTAATATTATTTAAACGGAAATAATCAAGCGCATTTAGGCACGGTCAAATTTTAATATCCCTAAAGTATATTTTTTGCTCTAGAACTCTTCAAATAGTGATAAATTATTTATTAACATCCTTTATATTAGTCTTGGAGTAATTACCAGCCAATATCCTAACTAATATAACCAAAGAATAGCTAATACAAAAAGTGTATAATATTCATAAAATTACTATTAATTTCATCGTGAGAATGCAAGTCAAATCGAATTGATTTCCTCTTATATCAACTCTTTATTGTGTGAATATTACTTTTATTTACTACAAGAACCACTTCAATGTGTGGCCAAAGACAAAAACATTAAGATTCCTAGGTAATACAGCATCTCTGAGAATATCCCGTAAAAACATCTTTGTTTAGAGAGATGCTCTAGAAAATCAGCTCAGAACCATGACACACAAGAAATAATGCGGGGGAATATAAAATGAAGGAATTAATTTCATCTAGCATAATAAGGATGAAAAAATGGATAAACAGAATTTGTAAACATTTACAGTTCTAGTAAATTCCCGAAAAATTCAGGGTGTGGTGCGGTTATGGCATGTCGGCGCCATTGGATCTTATTTTTTCGTCAGTGTAAACAAAGCCGTGATGGACATTTGAACGATATATTGTTCCACACATAATTGCATTGTCCAAGCTTCAAAATAAAGCAAAAACTAAATTCATACGTCAAACCGTTTTTGTTTTATTTAAAATTAAAGTACTATTACTCTTAATGAAAGACCCTTTATTTTATAAAATAAAATTTGCACAAAATAAAAATTGTAACGAATTCTGACAGATAAAAAGTCAACTATTTGTTTATCTTTTTGTTTGTTTTTGAGGTTATGCCAAAAAAGCTATCGCTATTAATAAGAAATTGAACAAATATAATATTTTTTTACTACTAGCCTAGGAACCCACTATTATTTACCCTTATTTAACATGAGAAATTATTTTTCACTACCGCTTGCTTGTATCCATGGTAACCTAGGTCAATAATAATTTATTATTAACCTACCTAGGTCTATAATGCAAACTGTCACTTTTCAATCAAACTCAAGCCTCCAAATCCAAATATTATTTAACTCATTAAACTCAAGAAAAGTGTTAAGTATATAATTTAAATTTGCCGCTTAATTTTAAATTGACCTACGCTGCCGCCTCGCCTGGCCACTGTGCTGTTTTGGTGAAAATGTGAAACGTGTAGATGTAGAAATGAATAAATCACTATTTTTTGTATTTGTAGGTAAATATATTTCAATAGATTTATTTAAAAATAATAATAAACTAATAAGGCTGCTGACTGTAACAGCACACAGTGTTTTTATTAAATAATTAAATCAAAAAAATACAAATCAAGGCTCATAAGTGAGGTTATCAAACCAGCGAAATGAGCGAAACGTCAGATAAAAACAAATGCAGCCTACTTTGTTTTTGTGAATATTAACAAATTAGTAACGTAACGTAATGGGCTACTTGCGTACCTTTTTTTTATTTAATATTTTTGAAGAGCAGGTAAACACTTGCTTCCAATATTTTTTCTTTTGACAAAATTTTTGTTAATTAGCCAGAAAAAAAAATAATGAAATTTGATTATTTGAATTCCCGCTATGTATAACGTAGAATTACGCCGCACCAATGAATGGTCGTAAAGCCATTGCGTTTGTTTGTACAGGTAATGTAGATCTCCTGTTTGACGTTTCAACAATAGTTTGGAGGTTAGTATTTTAATTTATCTTTTTGGTATCGATATTTTAAATTACATGTAACTACCTATGTGTTTATTTGTGAAGTAATTAATATATTTAAGAGACCAGAGAGAGAGAAAAATGAACTAATGTCAAATTCAAATTAAAACTTTCTCGCATGCCATCTATACTTTACATTTTTAATCATGGTTCTCCAGTTAAATATAATGACGTCACAGAAAATTTTCTTTCTTAATTTACTAAAAAATAAATAATTTTTTTGAAATAAAATTTTTATTAATGTTTCTACATAACATTACATATATAGTGAGAGAAATCGGATTTTCAGTACCACGTAAGTAGCCCATTATTCACGTCAAAATTATTGTTATTATCAATAAAATAAAAATTCAAATAGGATTTATGTGCTAGTAGTGAAAAAGATAGTATATAAACCACGGTTGAGAAGATCATTATTGACCAGGCGCTGGGTCAATAATGATTATCTTCTCAACCTTGGCGTATAATATACTATTTGTATTTTTGTATTGATACCATATTGTTGTCAATTATTTTTCTCAGTAACTAAATCCACGTAGATAATATACATAAGAGTATTTATACATATTGGCGTAGTTACTAATAGTTATTTTAAAGATATTCATATTTAGAAATAAAGAATATTTGTAGTAGCAATTAAGAATAATATGTGTAATAATAATAATTTACGACTAACAGAAGGAAATATTTAATGCGAACTGATATAAAATACAAAACTTAACGACCTCAAATATCCCGTAAGACAAAATATCTTAATCCGTTTTATTTACTGGAATATAAAAATTAACTAGGTTTACAGCACTAGATATAACATAACGTTTATATTATCACCGTTTTGATTATAATTTGCATTTGATCTGTAACTCCGTTATGTAACAATTTTATCTATAGCAAAAAGAGAAATACTCATAGATATTAATAATTATAAAGTTAATATACATGTTTACATCAAGTATTACAGCTTTAATTTAAAAAGATATTAATAAAACATTAAAAATGAATCTTAAAATTTGAAATAAATGAAGATGTAAAATATAATTCTTAAAATTGATGGCAGATAACACACTTCTCAACATTTGAACTAGTACACTTAACATGCAATAAAAGTAAACAACCCTTCTTAGGCGTTTGGCATGACTTCCTACATGATCAGAGCAATGTTTCGGAATGCAAACAAATGCCTATCGAATAACATTTGCGATTCAATTGTTGTTTATCTGTCACAAATGCAGTTAATGAGCTCGCGGACGCTTATACTTTATTAAGTTTTAAGAGAATTTTTGCGAATTTCTCGAGTAAGTTTTAATTCAGAGTGGTTGACTGCATTTTAAAGATGGTTATCATTTCTTTCCAGAGCAAAGTTTTCTGTAATACTAAAATGAAGATTTTGTTATTTTTCTATGAAAACATTCGAAATTCGTTATTTAAGTTTTATTCTTTTAATTGTTCACCCTAAAACTGTTCCCAGAACCAGATACTATCAATTAAGCAAGAAGGTGTTGCTCAAAAAGTAGTAAATTGTTATTTATATATGTTCTTGTAAGTGTACCAATTCAAATGTTGAGCAGTGAATAATGGATTCAACATCGAAGGTGGTCCTTTTTTAAACAAACTGACTAGTTTTAAGAACAAACAAATTTGTCGTCATTTCTCGTTCTAATTAAAATATTGAGAATTGTGTACAGTTAGTTAGAACGGTTCTGTCACAAGTCAATAGATCCCGAAAATAAACATCCAAGTTAATTAATTTCACGCCCGTCAATCAACGAGTTTCGGTGTTAAACCAATATACAAAACAGCGACAGAAAAACTGAAAGTGAATATCGGAAAACAAGCGAAGATGTTTTTGCTGGCGTCTGCATTGGTTCCCAAGCAAAACAGTTACGAATCGTGATGGCGAGGCTTTACGCTCAACACTGGGTAATTTTATTAATAACACGGCGGATCTGTCATTAGTATCGTGGGTGTTTTTCTAGTTGGAATGCGCGATTTCGACATATTTTTTGTATCTCGTATTGTTTAGTGAAGATACAGTTAGAGAATTCGGTTTGCGGTGCCTAGGTAATGGTTAAAGTATGTGTCACGATTTGTGGACTGTAGTTGAAACGGCTTATAAGGGTTTAGAAACAGAACCGTACTAAAATAATAATAATAACATTCAATGGGCTACTTCAGTGGTACTGAAAATCCGATTTCTGTCACTAAATACGTAATGTTATATTGAAAACATATATAAAAATATAAATTTTATTTTAAAATAATTATTTGTTTTTTTCATTAAATTAAGAAAGAAAATTTTCTGTGACGTCTTTATATTGAACTGGGAGAGGGGAAGCATGTTTAAGAATGTTATCAATAGATGGCATGGCGTGCGCGAAAGTTTTAATTTGAATTTGACATTAGTTCATTTTTCTCTCTCTCTCTGGTCTCTCAAATACATTAATTACTTAATAAATAAACACATAGGTAGTTACTTGTAATTTAAAATATCGATACCAAAAAGATAAACTAAAATACTAACCTCCAAACTATTATTGAAACGTCAAACAGGTGATCTACATTACCCGCTCAAACATACCACGGCACCACGCTGTGACTTTACGACTATTCATTGGTGCGGCGAAATTCTACGTCATACATGGCGGGAATTCAAATAATCAAATTTCATTATTTTTTTTCTGGCTAATTAATAAAAATTTTGTCAAAAGAAAAAATACGGGTAGCAAGTTTTTGCCTTCTCTTCAAAAATATTAAATAAAAAAGGTACGCAAGTAGCCCATTAGAGTATTCTATTTTAATGTATTAAAATTTATGGACAAAATGTTATAACATTGGCTGGTAGCACAAGCCCTGTTTTAACTAAAACGCTGTTTTAAGAAATGTCAAGATTTCATTATTTAATAACAAAAATAAATAGTATCAAATTTATCAAATTACGATTTTAAAGCAGAACATAGTTTGTATTCAAATAAATATTTTTTAAAAAATCGTTCTTTAAACATAAAGGTGAAATTAAATATTGAAATTTGAATTTGACATTTCTTAAAACAGTGTTTTAGTTAATACAGGGCTTGTGCTACCAGCCATTGTGATTTAGGCTAAGAAAATAATGGAATAATGTAAGCAAATTAAAAATTGATTTTTTCTAATAAGAGTTTTCTTGTAATTTATTTTGGTGTTAAAATGTAACACATGGATTGTGCCGTATGAACGACTGATGGCATTTCTGATTTTTTTTTTATTTTTGTTGTACCATTAATAAGAAGTCCGCCATTGACGTTCAATTTTTATGTTAATATTATTTGTTTTGAGTTTTTACAATCTGATTTTGTTATAAATGTCATCAGCTCCTCCTACGTCACATCTTGACAGTTGAATGATGTCTATGTCTGTTTGTGTGTGTGTGTGTGTGTGTGTGTGTGTGTGCGCGCGTGTATGTGTGTGTATGTGTTTGTGTGTGTCTGAATGTTGAAAGGACGATTTCTCAAAAACAATAATACTTAAGACCTATTTAACTACATATTCCTCAATCTGACGTTAATGGGAAGAGCTGAATAGGCTTTGATAACAATTGGACAACCGGAAGTAGTAGTTTCTTAAAAACATCCTTCTTACTATTATTTTTTGAAAATATTTGTTATTACGAATATTGAAGAACATAAAATTCTCTATCTAAGGGCCGGTTTTATAAAAAATTTAAACTTTACTTAGAATTTACTTCCACAGTAAATTTAATGAAGTGAAAAAATGCAACGCGTTTTTTTGATAGCAATGATACAAATGTCATAAGAATAGAGAAACTGATTCGAATTTGTTCTTTTCAATAAATTTACTTGACAACTAAATTTTAAGTGAAGCTTACATTTTTTTATAAAACCGGCCCTAATACACTTAAAATTTTTATTATATCTTCTATAGACTGAGAGAGAAAAAAAATATAATATATAAAATAATCTGTTGCAATAAATTGCGCAATCCAGACTACACCAAGGAAACCAGTTGTCAAATTCAAATGTTTGTAATTGACAAATAAATATCAGTGACAAAAATCAACAGTTTTACTGACATTACTGAAAGCTTTTTCTGGGAAGTACATTTAATATTGAATTATTAATTAAATATTTAAAATTGCAGGTAGATATGCATATTAATAGCAATAGTACATATATCTTTAACAAATACCGCCAATCCCGTCAATAAATTGGAACCATCTTGAACATTTTAAAAGAATAGGCCAAGATTCCTTGTGGAATGAAAGAACAGATATAATTAGAATTATTTGTGTATTTGATACTTATGCACGGCGAAAGGTTTTGTGCTGAGTACAACAGATTTTTTTTTAATACATTTTTGTTTCAAGTACTTGAATTGAAACAATGATTGTTAACCCTTGATCTATAGTGAACACCAATTAAACACTCATATTCAGTAAAATGAAATACCGAGCAATATAAAAGATAATCAGTCTTTATTACGTGGATATATTTAAGTGTTTATTGTCATCTGTTATTTGTTGTATGTACCTACATGTAGCATTAACAACACAAACCTGAAAGCCAGAAGGTTAAAACTTTCTTAAATTTTTAAAAAAGCCTTTATAAGATCCCCTGATTTTGCAGGTGTGTGTATAGTATATCTCTAGTTACAATAGTCATATATCGAATATCAAACTAATAACGAAAATGTATTTCGAAATTTTTGCTAATCCTACTCTGGTGGTCGGTAAGAGAATCTCCCTGTCCTATGATTAGCCAAGTCACTTCAGTCTAGTATACCTTGAAACGTACTATGCTAGAGAATGCTATGGGTCACAAAAGTCAAGTAACGGAGGTTAATCAGTTTCGATTTCGCCAAAATTTCTTCCTTATTCATTTGAACGCTAAAGGGCTCATTATACTAATTCGCTTAGGGTAATTTGCAACTCGCACGTTACCGTAAATGCGACCATATACGTACGTAATCGACAAATAGCTGGTATCGTACTATTAGACCCGTATTTATTTACAGTATGTACTACTAAACGTATTATTTAGTATTTAGTATGCAACTTTCTATAATCAAAATTGATGAATGGATGCATTGCTATATTATAAAAAATGTAAATAAATATGTAGGTAGATAGACGCTGTTTTATGGGTAAATTCTATATATAAAACAAGGCTAAAAAATCTGTTGTGGCCAGGACAAAACCTTCCGTCAATTCGATGTATTTTGTACAAATCCCATACTAAAAGTTCCTTGAAAAAGATTCTATATATTCTATATACTGACATCTGTCAATTAGAATTTTTTGAATATATCTACTGTTTCCATAATTTTAGCAAAGCTGACTGATTTCTGGAAGTTGATCTCTCTATAACTCTATATCTTTTGAATATGAAGGAAAATGTATAATCGAACCGTACAGAGAATAAGATATTCCTTCATATTAATAATCACACATAATGCCGAAAAATGATATTTAATTGCGTTTTTCCAAAAAAAAACTGTTAAAAAGTTCAAATAATGGTAATTCCGGTTAACCAATAACCAAAATCTAATCAGCTCTTCATGTGGTTGTAAAGAAGAGGAATATGAAAGAATCATACAGACATCATCGTAAAACTAGTAAAATCGTATTCTAGGGACCCTAAAACGTGCTTATTCATTATTCAAAGCCAATACCTTCCTTATCTAAAGATGACGGAAGATAAAAAGTTTTATCAGCTGCAAATGCAAATAAATAAATAGTCTCTAAAACTTCGCTAATAAGTTGACAGCTACAATCATGAAATATACGATCAGAAATGTAACATTTTAAAAAGAAAATATGAAATATGAAAGAAACACAGCATTCAAATAAAATGTTTGGAGCTTCAAATAAGGGTTTCCATTTCTTTACCTCTCCCTAAATTGATTAATTATTCGTAGTTTACGAGAAAATAATTATTAAAACTTTGGAGAAGAGATCTGTGACGTCAGTAGGGTAGAATGATAGAAGAAGACAGTTAGACTGAGATAGATAGTGATAGCAGCTGTCATTTTCGCCATTCCATAACCTATCACAACATATCTATCTCAGTCTAACTGTCTTCTTCTACCATTCTACCCTACTGACGTCACAGATCCCTTCTCCAAAACATTATATTGCTAATAACAATGTTATTACAAACTAATGTTTAGTTTTTATTATTATAATGAGAAGCTATAGAAGTTTGTTTTTATATATTATGACTTATATATACAGAAACGTATTCTGACATTATTCAATTCAAAAGCCAAGTTGTCAAAATTAATCAAATCTTTTTGACAACATCTGGCGTCAAATTGACATACGTTTTTTTGTTCATAGCCTACTCCGAATTAGGATTTTTTTTAACACACTGTACATGTAATACCGGAATGGAGCCAGTGGTTTCTTTCACTTGCGCAGTCATAAAAATACTTCGTAATAAATATCTCTATAAAGTTCTACCATTTAATAAAGTTATCAAGCCTTATGTGTAATTTTCCTACGCACAATTTTAAATTTTTCTGCGCCTACTAGTATTTATTTTTCATTCCCATTTATTAGCTGTTCCATCATCCCTATTTTATTGCTATGTTCTTCTCTACTTATGAAGAATGGTTTGCTGGTCGCTGTATAGTTTTGCAGCTATATTTATAGCTTATAATTCACAATACTCGAGTAGCAATTTGCTTTGATTTGTGGAGCCAAGACAATGATAAACACTCAAGACTACGTAGGCGGTCAACGGAATGTTTCTTGAGAAAGAACCCGAATATGGTAGGTATTTGCAATTTTCATGTTTGAAGTTATTCAATAAAAAGTATTTCGCATGAAATAGTAATGGTAACTGTAACTTTGACGAAGATCACACTATAATTTTTGAGAGTAAGAAAATCAGATAACAAAACAGGAAAACAAAATTTACGCTATCATCTGTTATTACCTTCCGTCACTTTTAGGGAAGGTAAGTACTGTCTTTGGTCAAAAAATTCGTTGATATGTTTTTAATGAATAAACACGTTTTAAGGTTCCTAGAATACGATTTTACTAGTTGATGATGTCTGTATTTGTGTGTATGGTCCCTGTGTGTGTGTGTGTGTGTGTGTGTGTGTGTGTATGTGTGTGTGTATGTGTGTGTGTGTGGTGTGTATGTGTGTGTGAGTGTGTGTGAGACAAATTTTTCTCCGACGATAACTCCAATACTACAATTCTAAAAATTATAATTCTTTCGTATTCCTCTTCTTTACAACCATATGAAGAGCTGATTTTAGATCCCGGCAGACGCCAAATATTTCCAATTTTAAATGGCACAAAAGTGACCCCTGTGGTGCACTCTCCACACCAGCCATGAGTGCCCGTGAGGTGACGCCTGGTAAGCGCCCACACGGTAAAATATATCGTCATCATACCGATGTCTACATGTGTTGTAGATACTGACACACCCAGAAATGGGTAATATGCCGTGATGATATATTTATTTATTTATAAGTACTGTCTTTGGTAAAAAAATTCGTTGATATGTTTTTAATGAATAAACACGTTTTAAGGTTCCTAGAATACGATTTTACTAGTTTTACGATGATGTCTGTATGTGTGTGTGGTCCCTGTGTGTGTGTGTGTGTGTGTGTACGTGTGTATGTATGTGTGTGTATGTATGTGTATGTGTGTGTGTGTGTGTATGTGAGACAAATTTTTCTCCGACGATAACTCCAATACTACAATTCTAAAAATTATAATTCTTTATTCGTATTCCTCTTCTTTACAACCATATGAAGAGCTGATTTTAGATTTTGGTTATAATTGGTTAACAGGAAGTTCCCTTATTTGAAATTCTTAACAGTTTTTCTTGAAAAATCACAGTAAAATATACTTTTTGACATTTTATGTGATTATCAATATGAAATAATATATTATTCTTTATGGGGTCCCGTGGCAGCGTGCCTGAGTATCTGATTGCAAACCTGGGGGAACCGGGGTCGATCCCGACCTCAATCCCGACCGACGCCAAATATTTCGAATTTTAAATGGCACAAAAGTGACCCCTGTGGTGCACTCTCGACGCCAGCAATGAGTGCCCGTGAGGTGACGCCTGGTATAGCGCACATTGGCACACTCAGAAATGGGTAATATGCCGTGATGATATATTTATATTTATTTATTTATTCTTTATATGATTTGATTATACATTTTCCTTCATATTCAATAGATAAAGAGTTAAAGAATTCACTGCTCAGGAAAAAGTGTGCAAGGTATGCGCCCAAAGAAGTTTTCATTTCAAAAATATCTCTTTAAACTTTAATTAATATGTTACCGTATCGTTAATCAAAGTTTAAATGGCAGACAGTTAACTATATGAGTTAACCGTGTGGAATACAAAATTATCATTTTCATAAAAGTTATGATTTAAAAAAATTCTAGGAAAGAAATAGAATTACAATATCTTAAAACAATTCTATTTTGAAATCCATCTGTTTCCTCATTCTTTTACGTAATATAGCTATTCGAAATGCAAATTTTGTGTATAAAAATGATAAAAGTAATAAATTTGATGAACATTTCCTTTGCAAAAAATAATATCTTTGCAGATACAAGGTATAATTTTAGTAGATAATCAAAAATACACAAGTACAGAGGTCATCCGATAAGATGCCAACTGTACTGTATTGGAAGGTCGTTAGTGACCTCACAAACAAAAGAATAAACAAGGGTCTTCCTGTTAATGACCCTACATAGAAAAATTGACAGTGCAAAACAGAAAAAGGTAGACAAACGCCATATCAAAATTGTATATTTTTGCTCTTTAGATCTATCTGAATGTAAATGCTTCAATTATGTATAATTTTATCATTTCGTACTGATATTCAATCGTATTTGTATATAATAACTGTAACAGAAAATATATCTTTTAATTTAATCTATTTCATACGTAAAGTATATAAAAGAAAATTATTTTATTATTATAACTTTTATAAAATGTATTCCCTAACAGTATTTGTGTTTATAATACTCTTTTCTAGTGAAATACATACCAAAATTATGTTTGAACAAAAAACTAATATTAATAAATGTTTAATAAATATTGTTAATCATATAATTTCAAATGAAAAATATTTAATTTCGATTAATGAACATCAGTTTGAATATATTTACAAAATATTGAAACCAAGAATTGTTTATACAAATTATAATTCAAATTATTATAAAAATAATTTGAACAAAGCTACAGCTTATATTTTATTATTAAACAAAACTCGAATAGAAGAAATATTTAAATTTTTGTATGAAATATCTACTTGGAATCCAACAGCAACGTTTGTTATATTTTCTCAAAAAGATACTTTGAAAACCATTACAGAAGAAGCATTTAAATACTATATATTTAATAATTTATATATTTTAAACATTACTAACAATAATATAAATATATACTCGTGGATACATGAACCAAATAATTGTGGTAAACCAAAAAATACAACCATAATATTTTCTTGTACAAATGGTATCTTTTTGCAACCATTTCTCCATAAACAAATTTTGAGTAAAAATCATACCAACTGCTCCTTGCGAATAACCCTAACTTTAGGCTCACCCTACATATATTTCCAAGACGACCACACCCTAAACGGGTTGGAAATAAAAATTTTGGAAACCATCCAACAAAAAATGAATTTCAAAATAGAATATTTGAAAGAAAAGTTTGACTTCTATAGCTTGAAACAAGAAAATGGTTCGTATACAAGTAGTTTCAAATATCTGCAAAATTTTCAAGCAGACCTTTATATGGGTTTGTGGTGCACAAACTACGCCCATTTTTGGGATTTTGATGCGAATTTGCCGCACATAGAAGATAAGATATCGTGGCTTGTGCCGCACGCAGGAATGATCCCACAATGGAATAAGATATTCCTGATATTACCTCTTTTTATGTATATGGTAGAATTTTTTCAAGTAATTGTTGTTGCGACAATATGGTACATATGTGCCCAAATTTTTCCACAATGTGAAAATGCAAATTTTGGAAGATTTCAATATTGTTTATTGGTTTCATATGCTGTTCTTATAAATAATGTTACTGTGCAACCCAGAACAGTATTTTGCAGGATTATTTTTTTATTGGCAGCTTATCAACAAATTATTTTAGGTAAGAAATAAATAATTTATACATACAGTGGAGAGTGAATGAAAAAAAAATCTTTTGTGGCCAGCACAAGACCTTCCGTTAATTTGATGTATTTTGTACAAATCCCATACCAAAAGTTCATTGGAAAATATTCTATTTATCCAGTAAAATTGAAACACGAACATAATACAATTTTTTACAAATTCCATACAGAAAGTTCCTTGGAAAATATTGTACAAATCTAATAAAATTATCATATGAATATACATTATGTATACTCATACTACCAAATTTATATCTCTACCCATTTTTGAATTATTGCCCCAGAAGTCAATATACCCCACATTTAGATAAAAACTTCAAAATTTTCAAAAATCTAATTTTTATGTATCTAGATACTTCTCAATGCGCTGATTCCAATTTTGAAACCGCAGGGCGATATCTCTTTTCGTTCTCGAGATATTTAGAATCAAAGTTTTGCTCAAAACTGCCCATTTTTGGGTATTTACCCAAAAATGGGCCGAGATATCAATTTGGTGACATCACCATTCGATTCTACGGACAAAACTACATAAGTACACCAATTTTCATAATTTTTGAACACCGCATACAATCTCTAAAGCAAAATAACTGAAAATGGCCAAAAATCGCAAAAATCTTAAGGGGTACCCCTTACGATTTTTTCAGATTTTGGCCATTTTCAGTGATTTTCAAGCTTTCATTCATAAAAAATGAACCGGTCGGACAAAAATTATGAAAATTGCTATACTTATGTATTTTTGTCCGTAGAATCGAATGGTGATGTCGCCAAATTCATATCTCGACCCATTTTCGGGTTAATACCCAAAAATGGGCAGTTTTGAGCAAAACTTAAAATCTAAATTTCTCGAGAACGAAAAGAGATATCGACCTGCAGTTTCAAATTTGGAATCAGCGCATTGAGAAGTATCTAGAAACATAAAAATTAGATTTTTGAAAATTTTGAAGTTTTTATCTAAATGTGGGGTTTATTGACTTTTGGGGCAATAATTCAAAAATGGGTAGATATATAAATTTGGTAGTAATATTATTTGATTGTAAAGAGAATGTTACGTAAGTATACGCATTTTTAGAGTATATATGAGTATACATAATGTATATTCATATGATAATTTTATTGGATTTATAGAATATTTTCCAAGGAACTTTCTGTGTGGAATTTGTAAAAAATTGTATTATATTCATGTTACAATTTTACTGGATATATTTCAAAATTTGCAATCAGCGCATTGAGGAGTATCTAGATACATAAAAATTAGATTTTTGAAAATTTTGAAGGTTTTATCTAAATGAGGGGTATATTGACCTTTGGGGCAATAATTCAAAAATGTTTAGAGATATTAACTTGATAGTAATATTATTTGATTGTAAAGAGAATGTTACGTAAGCATACGCATATTTGACTGGAGGTCATGTGCTGGCCACATCAGATTTTTTATTTTGTTCCAATTTATTTCTACTTATTCGGCACTTTCCAGGATACAACAGTCAATTAATTTCAAACCTCCAAAGAAATTTTTACAAGCCCCAATTATCTACAGTTGAAGAACTTTTAAAATCTGACTTGAAAATAGGAATGTCCAAAGGTATTCACGACGCATTTTCCAGTTTAAATACTCAAGAAACTGATCAAATTATTCAGAGAAGTATTATATGTGATTTAACTGACACTTGTATTAACAGGACTGCAATAAGGAGGGACATAGTTTTGATAAAATCAAAAATGTCATCAGAAATCAGTATTCTTCAAAATTTCACAGATTTTAACAATGTACCGATGATATATATTTTACAAAAACCACTATTTACTGTATTTCGCAGTTCAGTTTTTGCAAAAGGACATCCTATGTATGAAGAATACAACAAGTATGAAAAAATGTTATCTAAATCTGGATTAATTAATTATTGGCATGAGAAAATTAAAAGAAATGTTGCGTTAAAAAGAAAAAAATATGCAAATGAAAAAGTATCTCCACTAACAGTAGAACATTTGTCTGCAGCGTATTTTTTATATGGAGTAGGAATTTTTATGAGTATAATTTTATTTATAGGGGAACATATTTGGATTAGGTTAAAATAAATTGCAAATATTACAAATAATTTATTTAAAAATATCCAGCACAATGATTCATTCAAAAATTTACAAAAATTTTTGAACAAAATAAAATTTAATAAAGAGTTGAAAAATTTCCCAACTAGTCTAATATAATCCTGATACACCTCTACTTAAAAATCTAAATCAATCTATTGATTGATACAACTCTTTATCAAATTTTTGTATAATAATAATATAAATCTATGAATATGATTATAAAATATGAATATTTAACAATGATATGTTTGTGTATTCTTGAATTAAATAAAATTTAAAATAAACTATAACTATAATATTATTAAATAGGAACCACAGCCGAAATTTTCCCAATAATATATAAAAAAATAAAACTCAAATGAAGCATTTATATTTAAATTCAAAAGGATCTAAGTGTCAAAAATAATTATTGTATAAGTATTATTTTTACGCAGAAAAAATTCTGAGCCTAGCACAAAATATTAGAAATGGTATGTGTCATAAAATTCCTGATGTAGTTGAAATTTAAAACCAAAAATGGAATTAATTTCAAGAACAAAGCGTTAGGGTAAACAAATAGAAGTATTACAATATTTTGGCTCATACGTTGAAGTCCGTAAATGTTTAGTAGGTATGTTTTTAAACAAAATGGATCAAAATATTAACAAAAGAAGAAGTTGCAGTTATCCTTAATATTTCGTGTAAAACTATTTAATAAATAATATATTATTAATAAATACATGGGTGAGATTCAATGGGTTGTATTAGCGTGTTTTAAGCTAAAACAGTCCTTTGTCAAAAATATTTTGGCAACTTTGTAATACCTGTCAGAAAAAAGTGAGAGACCAAAGGATCAAATAAAGAAAAAAAATATTATTAACAGAAGTAAGAAAAAAAGGACAAATGTCAAAACTGATCAAAACGGGGGTTGAGACATTTTAAAATTCATTAACATTCAGGTATGAAATATTTGACACATAAAATTTGATATATTTCTAACCTAATTTTGCAATAATGAGTTTCGTTTTACACCTTCCATTTACAATAATACTTCCTCATTTGACTAAAGGATATCCCTGTGGTAAAATTTCTAAATCACAATTCAATCTCATTGGTACATATGGAAAATATTACAATGTTGCCATATACTCAATGCAAGTTTTAATACAGACCTTAATACAACCCACTGAATTCCACCCAATGTGTATTAAATGATAAAACTCTTTTTTTTTTGAACATTAAAACATACAAATGGCTCTTAGATAAGTTTGAATTCAAATGCTTCAATTAATTATTTATACATTAAATTGTAATATAAAACATTGTATAAATAAATTCATTATCAAACCTTTATTTTTTACCCATTAGTAATTAGCGGGTTTAGCAATAACCAATAGATAACATTAATTGTTTTGCTTGGAAATAGTTCAATTGGTTTGTTACCCATTATTCTAGTAAAAAAAAAAATGGAGTCTTATCTCAACAAATCTAGAATTACATAACTCTAATTTTCAACGGTTTACTTGTACTACAATAAAGATGTGATGATTATGCATTTATTTATATAGTAATCCTAAAATTTTCTTTCACTATACATGTAAATATTTAAAACGTACAATTATAATTCTATTTTCTATAAAATAATTGAAGTTTGTTCGTAATTCAGAGCAACTTTACGCAGACGCAACGGCGCCGTGGCTTAGTTGGTTAAAGCGCCTGTCTAGTAAACAGGAGATCGGGGGTTCGAATCCCCCCGGGGCCTGGTGGATACAATTTTTCCATCCTCTGTTTTTAACACATATTTTGTACTATATCTAATAGTATACAAATCTATGATATGGATATACTATTCTAACTATTCTTCCGTAATCTACAGGATAGTTTTATGTTTATACCAACACAATAATGTTCGAGGAAGTGAAAAGTATATTAAATATTTTATGTAAATATAAATGAACACAATTAAAAATTCAGACCCAACACTAATAAAGCCAGTTTCAGTTTACATTCTGCAATAATTAAATCACTATTATTCGTGATTTACTGACAAGGGTCTCGTATTACGTATTATATTCATAATAGCTTTTTATATCTACCGTGAGTTTTTTTTAACATGAAACATTGAGTTTGTCATATCCTTGGTTACGACTTCATATTTGATTGACAGCAATGTATTTGCCCGCTCCATTTAAAATGAAACATAGGGAACGAATCTGACAGGAATATTATATTAAAATATTAATATTATAAAAGAAATTTAGCGGAGTCAGAAAACCACTCGAGAGCACTAAACATATTTCGGGCACAAGGTGCACACAGTATTTTTTCTACATCTAAATTTAATTTTTAGAAAACAGGTATAATTATTTAAGCAAAATTAACCTCTAATGACATCTTGTCAATATGACAGATAACCCTTGAATTTCCCTATAACTTATGATTTGACATTTGATTGACAGCAATGTATTTATCTGTCTCATTTAAAATGACACATGGGGAATGAATTTGACAGAAATATTATATTTAAACATTGTAAGGAATTTAGCCGAGTCAGAAAACCACTCGGGCACAAGATGCACACTATATTTTTTCTACAACTAATTTTAATTTAGAATACAGGTATAATTATTTAAACAAAATTAACCTCTATTGACGTCTTATTAAATGTCAAATTCGTTCCATATGTTTCATTTTAAATGGAACGGGCAAATACATTACTGTCAATCAAATGTCAAGTAACCATGGATATGACAAACCCAATGCTTCACTTTAAAAAATACTTACGGTATTTCATGGTGTATAATTATATTATTTTGTTATAATGTGTAAGCAGAAAGGAAAGCAATATTTTTGAAGCTACATGAATGAATACAGGGCCGAATTAGGAGGGGCTTTGGGGGCTGTCCTTGGCCCCCAAAGTGATGGGCCCTGAATAAGATATTACATCCGAGGTGGGAGTTGTTTCATTACTGCCAAGGGCTTATGTATATTACCAAGAAGAGAAGCCTCGAGGTGAGATAAAGCGCGAGGCTGTGATGAAACGCACACCGAGGCTATGTGTACTATTTTATTCACAATCATCTTCATTTTAAATCAATAATTTTCAAAATAAATCAATGAATTATAACCTTTAATTTTATTAATATTTTGACAGCTGTCTTAAAATTTGTTTAGCCTACTTAATTATGGGGATCTACGGCAATGTTGCTAGGCAACCCCTACATAAACATTTCCAACCCAAGAGATGGAAGTGAAATTTGTTATTTCCAATCCAAGTGTTTGTCATTAAAGTTAGGAATGACGTATTTCCCAACCTCCAAAAGGTTAGGAATCAGTATATTACTATAATGATTGTGAATAAAATATATTACAGGTACTTTTTTCAAAATAATTTTAGTAAAAATTATTCATTGACACATTTGTCATTTTATTTTTTTTATTCACCATCTAGCCCCGGACCACAAATGCAATTAAACCGGCCCTTAATGAATATGAATGTGTTGCTTGAAATACAGGGTGTTCTGAAAATGGGTGAAAAGCTTCAGGTAGAACGATTCTTTGATTAATTCTGAGTCGATAATCCTAATGCAAAAAAATTTTACGGCCCTTCGTAAAGCCACACGAGCTACTTAAAAGAAATGTAAATTTGGCAACACCGAATCAAACTGTTATAGTAGTTATATTATTTTGACATAGGTACACTCAGTGGAAATTCAAATTGGGAATTGAATTTATGTACTTAAGATACCAGCTTTGCTTTATTAATTAAAATAATTTCAATGTAAACGATATTTTGAGTATTTATGTAGCAATAAAAATAACAAAAATAATTATAATTATAATAGTCAATAATAAGATTCGCGAAGTCGCTGATCTAATTTTCCAAATGTGTTCAAACATGGATGCCGCCGGTTTGGGTATCGTGCTTCATATTCTTCTTTTGCTAAGTTCACATTCCCGTTGCAAAATCCATATACCATAAACAAACATATCAGCGTATTCGTTGAAGGTATACATTCAAATTATCCAATGTTTCATTCACCATACAAAAAGAAATAAATTATAAAATCAAACATCAACTGATAAACGTCAAAATTTAACAAATTATTTATAATATCTGTTTCAAACAAAAAACTGTTTTATATATGGTTGTCATACGTATTCAAATTAAAAAAATTCTACTTTAGAAGAGTTAAAATTTTAAAGATTTGATATCAAACGTTTAGCTACGTACATCAAATTTTACACAATTTTTCTAGAATGTAAAGAGCAATGATATTACGTAAAAGATTTTTTAAAAATCGCTTAGTTCTAGTTGCACATTTACAAGTTTGATGGCTTCGTGCGGCTTTGCGAAGAGCCGTACAATTTTTTTGCATTAGGATTATTGACTCAGAATGAATCAAAGAATCGTTCTACCTGAAGCTTTTCACCCATTTTCAGAACACCCTGTATACATGTATTAAATAAATAGTTAAAAAGGCTGTTTTAATTCCGTTTAAATAAAAGAAACAATGCGTGCAACTCTTAATATAATCTATTATAATGATCTCTTTTAATTTAAAAAAAAAAAAACTTTCCTTCACATTTTTTATTCTCTCTATTTGTTATTTTATTTCTCTCATTTCTTCTCTATAATATTCGCCAATGTCTGGTCTGCCCCATAGTAGGACTCTCTTGCAACAACAACTTACTTCCTCCATAAGAGGCTCCGCTAGAACTAGAGAATAGACTCCTAGTGTAGTAGGGCCCCCTACGACTCCTTCTCGCCCTCATGAGCGATCCTAGCGCCACTACAACGGCGATCAGAAACACTATTCCCAGGATACAGAAGGCTATCGCCATTTTGTTGGGAGACACACAAAATGGCCGATCTCCCGGGATGTTCAAATCGGGGGAGAAACGTTGATTGCCGTCTAAAAAATAAGGGATGTAGTTTTGATCTAGATGCTCTAAATCTAAAAACAAGATTTTCCAGCACCAAAAGTACAATAAAACAATTAAAGAGAGTGATATGAAGAAAAATAATTCCAGAAATTAAAGCAATTCAGCAATTCTGAAAATAAGAGCACAAATAGAAAAAGACATGTCGCCTGAAACAAGCTTTTTTGAAATTATTTATTTCAGCAGTTCAAAAATTCTGAAAATAAGCGTACGTATAGAAAATGACATGCTGAATCTAATTTCCAAAAGATACTGTATGTATTAATAGTTATTTACGTATAGAGGGCCGAAAGAAACAGTTTACGCCTGGGGACGAAATTTGAAGTCCGACGCAAAGCGAAGGTATGTACAACGTTTTACGTACTAGGTACTGCAATCAAATGAAATGTTTTTAAATTATTTTTTAAATACATGCTATGTAAAAATATTACGTAGTCAGATTAACCTTATTTTGTCATTATAAATAATTGAAGAAATCCAAAAATTCATATAATTAAATAAAGGTTGGTATCAATACTGGGCGTTTTGTCTTTTCTACTCCCCGGCGGAAAAACTGGCAAAAAGTCCGACGGGCGTAATGTTCTACTTTCTGGTAACTAAGATGTAAACAATAGTTATTTACATATGGAGGGTCGAAAGAAAAGGTTTGCGGCTGCGGACGAAATTTGAAGCCCGACGCGTAGCGGAGGTCTTTTATTCGTCCAAGGGTGTAAACTTCTTTCGGCCCGAGGTATGTACAACATTTTACGCACAACTGCAATCAAATGAAATGTTTTTAAATTATTTTTTAAATGCATTTAAAGCTTGTTGCTATATAAAAATATTACGTGGCCAGGTGGCCATGTCACAAAACAGTAAGGCGATGCGTTGCATTGCTAACTATTTGGTTATATGAATATTTTTTTAAATGTCAAGCTTGGAGATTTGAGACAATTTCTTAATTCTAGTAAAATCTAGTGAAAATTTAGCGGAACTAATATCATTTTTTAAAAATAAGAGTCTTGATTATATTTTCAATTGTATTTTTGATGTTTTGTTTACCAGTAAGCGGGCTCTTTCAGTATTTTACCGCCCGCATATGCTACTTTACCGCCCGCAAGGTGTAATCTTTCAGTTTCCGCCATGGTAACTACGATGTAAACAAACAATTTTAAAGCATATGTGCTTAAACAATTTTAATGCAGTTGTGCGTAAAATATTATTCAAGAAGCATAATTCAGTTTCTGTCGTATCACTCTCTTTAAATTTTCTTATAGTTATGCCCCCAATTTTGCTACAGTCTTTGTATAAAATATTTCAAAAAAATTATGGACCCACTGCACAAATGGTGTGAAAATATATGAAAAATACGTGAAAAATTATCAGACATGATGCCATTTTATGTTCAAAATTAAATTATTTCCCAATTTTACACTAGGAATTCCCTTTTTCAAAATTTAAGACCTCGAAACTGGAGAAAATTCATACAGTTGTTCAAATACTCTAAAAATGTGTACACTTACGTAACATTCTCTTTACAATCAAATAATATTACTATCAAGTTGATATCTCTACCCATTTTTGAATTATTGCCCCAAAAGTCAATATACCCCAGATTTAGATAAAAACTTCAAAATTTTCAAAAATCTAATTTTTATGTATCTAGATACTCCTAAATGCGCTGATTCCAAATTTTGAAACCGCAGGTCGATATCTCGTTTCGTTCTCGAGATATTTAGATTTAATATTTGAATTATTGCCCCAAAAGTCAATATATCCCACATTTAGATAAAAACTTCAAAATTTTCAAAAATCTAATTTTTATGTATCTAGATCCTTCTCAATGCGCTGATTCCAAATTTTGAAACCGCAGATCGATATCTCTTTTCGTTCTCGAGATATTTACATTCAAAGTTTTGCTCAAAACTGCCCATTTTTGGGTATTAACCCAAAAATGGGTCAAGATATGAAATTGGCGACATCACCATTCGATTCTACGGGCAAAATTACATAAGTATACCAATTTTCATAATTTTTGTAAAACCGGTTTATTTTTTATGAATAAAAATTTGAAAATTTTTTCGATTTTTGGCCTTTTTCAGTTATTTTGCTTTAGAGATTGTATGCGGTGTTCAAAAATTCTGAAAATTGGTGTACTTATGTAATTTTGCCCGTAGAATCGAATGGTGTTGTCGCCAAATTCATATCTCGGCCCATTTTTGGGTTATTACCCAAAAATGGGCAGGTTTGAGCAAAACTTTGAATGTAAATATCTCGAGAACGAAAAGAGATATCGATCTGCGGTTTCAAAATTTGGAATCAGCGCATTGAGAAGGATCTAGATACATAAAAATTAGATTTTTGAAAATTTTGAAGTTTTTATCTAAATGTGGGATATATTGACTTTTGGGGCAATAATTCAAATATGGGTAGAGATTGTAAAGAGAATGTTACGTAAGTGAACGCATTTTTAGAGTATTTATATATGAGTATACATAATGTATATTCATGTGATAATTTTATTGGATTTATAGAATATTTTCCAATGAACTTTCTGTATGGATTTTGTAAAAAATCGTACTATGTTCGTGTTACAATGTTACTGGATATATAGAATCTTTTCCAATAAACTTTTGGTATGGGATTTGTACAAAATACATCAAATTAACGGAAGGTCTTGTGCTGGCCACAACAGATTTTTTTTCTGTGCATGTAACGAAACCATTGTTTCGATATAGTCAATTGAGTAGTAAAATTATACAAAAAATTCTTGCTATGAAAAAAGTGACATCTGGTTTTTCCTAGTACTCTTCACATTTATTTATTTAATTCAGTTGTGGCTAGAAATCTGTTTGAAGAGAACTGCCACCAAAATGCAAGTAAAACTTGTTAAAGGTCAAATCGAGAAGTTCTTGCCCCTTGATTTACATAAGAATTCTGGAATTTATAAAACTATTAATCCTTTTATACATCATTCATCGGAAAAGGCTTTCTGTAGCTTTACAAAGACTATAACAAAGATGCGACGAAATAGATAGAATAATAGGTACCTGAGAAGGAAGAACGTGCTCGGAAAATAGAGTGCAGAAAATGTCTTCAGTCTTCATGCTCACAATCTTCTATGCAATATGTTGATATATGTACATATTTACACAATAAGATTATAGAAATTATTATAATAAACATTTTCTATAATGAAACAATTTGCGCTAATTGTAAGTTTACACTAGATAAGAAAATATTAATTATTTAACTAACAGTATTTTTAATAATATACTATAATAAAGATTTGTTTTACGTAACGGCAGGCAATTTTCTTTAACTATGTAAATAAAATGGAATACACGTTCACATTATTATTAGCGATTATATATAATGACATAGTATTAAAATCATTTAAAATATGAATAGAAATGAAGGCAAATTGTATAATAAATAAATTCAAAAAAATAAATACAAGGGTATGTCAAATCTATTTTTACCTCCCGCTACCCTTAGTAAGGGAGGTATAGGGATCGTGTTAAAAATAACATATCGAGATTTTAGTAAATGGCCACGTTTTAAGGTCCCTAGAGTCCAATTTAAAACATTTTCACGATGTATGTGTGTATGTGTATATGTGTGTGTATGTGTAGGGATTTTGTCTTCGCTCTAACTCAAATACTATCATTCAGAAAATTCTGAATCCTTGTATTTCTTCCCTATTCTAATATGAAAAGAAGCCATTAGATTTTGGTGTAAATCGGATAACCGGAAATGGCACTTTACCTGAAGCTCATAATGGTTTTTCTTCAAAAAATATCATTAAATGCCATTTTTTCGCATTTTATGTCTTATGAAAATTAAAGATTATTGAATTTTCTACAGGAATACATTAATACTTTTTCTATATATTTTGCAGATAAATTAAAAATAATTTTTTTTATTAGTCCCGAAGCCTACGATAAACACAATGTAACTGACAGTAAATGTCACTGTCAAAAAACTAATCACTTCAAATTAATAATGGTGACATTTTAAAAAGAAAATAGTACATAAAGCAATAGTTTTATGCAATGGAACAGTTTGCAGCGTTAGTAAATACGTAAGTATGTATTTAAATTAATAAAAATAGGATAGGAATGTGTGGCGAAGGATGATTGTTGCGTAACTATTATTGTGGTCCGGATGCGGTTATTCGCTACCGAAAATCGGTCACTTTAATATGTTCTTATGCATGAATGCTATGATGATTGTGGACAAGGCGAAAGAAGAATGTTGTTAAAGAGTGAAGTGAGTCAGCTGAGCTCTTACTCTTATCCCTTTTCTTATTGTTACTATTGTTTCCGGGTTTTTGCTAACCCACTAAGTGGGAAACGCGTGATTTTATGTATGTATGTAAAAATTAAATAGCGGGAAGTTTTGTGTTGGCCCATTTTTTATACTAAAAAACGCAAAAATCAATAATAATTCCTCCGTAACTTCCTACATATTCTCTCACGGAGTGAGTAATGTTGTACATTAGTTATTTCAATTAACCATAGTAACAAGTATATTATGAGTCAGTGTTGGATAAAATAATTTACTTTTCTTACGATGTCCACTACAGTTATTGTTAAAATTTATTCGTTACAATATTTTTAATTATTTTTATTTATATACAAATATGTTTAGCTAATTTATTCCTACACAAGAACTATAATTCACTATTGTTTGTCTTTTATTTCTACTTGGTCTAGGCTACTTATTTACTTATTTAATTAACATACTTTTTTAAACCCGGCGCAAATTAATATTAAAATATCCAAATCATTTCCTGACGTCACCAAATTATTCCATTTCAATTGTCTTTCAATCAACAGACAAAGGAATAGCAATCAATGAATTGTCACCAAATAAAAGAAAACCATACCATAGATGAATTGATCCAAAGTTAATTATTTTCCCATCTTTATTCGCAGGAATATTTGATTATGGCAAAAACTTAACGCTCTATTGCAAGACTTGACCAACTTGAAGCTCCATTGGTCAAGGAGCAAATGATTGGACACTGGAAATGTCTCATTATTATATGAATAAAAAATTAAACGCAAGAAAGATAAAAGTATACAGTATGTTCATAAAATACGTACGTCTCAAATTTATTGTAACAATTGAACGACATATACATGCAACATTACGTATTGTATATTAAAAATAACCCCCTGCATTCATATTTAGAAATAATTTGTGACGTGTATTATTAATACCAATCACAGTCTTTCTTGCCCTAGCGGTACACTCTAGGTAGTACACTCTACACAATACAGTATTTGACTACCATTTTTATATTATATATTTACATAAAAATAAATGAATATTATAATACTGTATAAGTCTGCATACTTTATAATTACAGGTGTATTTAAATTATTAAGTTTAATGCAAGAAATTTATGTTAAAATAAAAACTGTTTGGAAACTGCAGTACAGGAATGTTAGCCCCTCCTTTCGAATTTCAATTTCTTAACTTCCATTTGTAGTAATCCCCACCTCCTAACACGCTATTTGTAATGCATGTATATGCGGTCTCTCGGTCGCCAATCAAAATATTTTCATATTAGTGTCGAAGCGCTATAAAAAAAACCCTTTATTTCCGAAATATCTCAATTATACCATTTCATTTTTTTATTAATATTCGTTATACAGCATATACATTCGTATTTTTTTTATTATTTTCCTTTAATTCGATTGAGCTGTAATCCCCCATTAACACATAATTCAACTTCTTCGCTTTGTGGTGGTATTACAACAAGCTTGTATGAGTCATACAGACTTGGTCGAACTATATAATTATTAATAATCTACGTCACAAGAATTCCACCGCGAATTTTATTTATGGAAATTATGAATGAAAAGTTTTATATTTTTTAATAATTTTTATATTAGTATGTTTAAAATTAGTCTATATTTTATAATTAATAGAAATAAATAACATTTATTTTTTTAGCAACTACCCTATTGGTACATTTAAAATTGATTAATTAAGTTCTAACTTTACTTTCACAACTTAATTTGAAATGACGAATTTGATCTGATTTTCTTACTCTCAATAATTTTAGCGTGACCCTCGTGTAACAATTACTGAAAATTATTTCAAGGATTTTAAAATCCCTGAATTATTATATGAACATTTTTACCTCTTGTTAAGAGAGGTATTAGAATCATGCTACAATTCGCATATCCAGATTTTAGTGAATAAGCACGATTTAATCCCTAGAATCCGATTATAATATTTTTAAAATGATGTCTGTGTGTGTGTATGTGTGTATGTGTATGTGTGTGTGTGTGTGTATGTGTGTATGTGTGTGTGTGTGTGTGTATGTCTGGATGTTGTAGGGACGATTCCTCAAAAATTATAAGACTTAAGAACTGTTTAACTATAGATTCCTCAATCTGACATTCCTGGGAAGAGATGAAAAGGTTTTGGTAACAATTGAACAACCGGAAGTAATAGTTTCTTAGAAAAATTCTTCTAAATATAATATTTTAGAAATATTTGTTACTAAATATTGAAGAACATAAAATTCTCCATCTAATACACTTAAAAAAAATTATTATATCTTGTATAGATTTAGAGATAAAGATAATATATAGAGTAATCTAATCGCAGAGGCTAAGGCACTAAGAAAACCAATTGACAAATTCCAATGTTTATAGACATACCTAGTTTGTAAATAACACATGTCAGTGTCAAAAGTCAACAGTTTTAGTGACATTCTGATAGCTTTTTCTGGGAAGTATATTTAATCTTTCTTATTGTATTATTAATTAAATATTTTAAAATTTAAATTATAGGTAAAATGCATATATCTATCAGAAATACCGCCAATCTGGTTAATGAATTGGAAGAATCTCTCACATTTAGGAACTTCCTCATACAATGAAAAATAGATATAATTAGAATTATATGTGTGCAGAAGACATGTTAAATACAATAAAAAACAATATTTGGGTAAAGTTCTGTAATTTTTCGTTATAAAACGACGGTTCGAAAGCGAAGTGCAATACATGTTATGATATAACATAAAAATAACGGCCACCGGGCGTTATATTTTATAACAGTCGCCTACAACTAAGGATCAAGTGTTCCTAGAAAAATAACAGCATTTTGATAGACTGTTGTCAAGGAGAATTTATAAATCAACAAAAACGTTGTTCTATGACAGAAAGAAACGAATTTTATTATTATTTTATTCCTAAATACCTAAATGTTTAATTGCTATGCTGTAACGAAAAATCTTGAACGCCATACGGCCAATATCGGCTGATTATAAACCTAAGCCGCGTCCGTAATTTGCCTTATATCGGCCTAATGACGTGAATAACTATTAATTGTTGGTTTATTGTTTATAAACGAATACTGGCGCACGCTGTATATTGATGGCTAGTATAAATTGAGTTTTTATTGATATGATCATCAAGAAATAGATCAGAGCTGTTCCTATAGCTTAGTTTTTACCAAGTCAAGTGAAACAGAAGGCGTGAAATGATATCAAAAGTGTGAGAAATTGCTAATACACTAAATCACCCTGGGAAGAACGAAGAGTATGTATTTACAACAAAGATTCATCCATTTCTTATAAATATTTCATAAAATAGAAAAGCGAAAAGATAATAATAATAATAAACAATCTAAAATTGTTCCCTTTGTACATTTTCATGCCGAATATGCGTGTGAAAATATATAAACAATAAAAGAAATGTAATTAATTTTTTGACTCACCAGCAGACACCAAGTCCGGACTTCTAGGATCCTCCAGTTCAATTCCGGGTGCAAGAACTTCAACACTGTTGAACACTTCCAACTTGTCCAGGATTTCTCCAGGTTCTCCCTTCTCCATAACGCGGGGAATCCTGGAATAGGAATCGCTACTCGAACAATTCACCTGCAAGGAGAAACAAAAACATTTTTCCAACAACCAAATTTGTAATGTTATTTAATAATCAAATCTGAGGATTAATGCAAGAACTATGTTAGTTTTTAACCAAAATGAAATTGTAGTCGGCTAAAAAAACGCAATTTGTACTTTTATACGAAAAAACAAAAAAAAAATGATTTATCGATGTTTACTTTCATAAATTTCAGGTTATCTTTAAAGGTTACTTTGACGTTTAAACAGTGTGAAAATCAAAATGGTCGTTGCTCCCAACCTGTGACGTCACTGGACAAGGGATGAAGTGGGGATCTAGCAGCCGTATTTTCAACAAGTCATTTTTAATCGCAAATTTTTCATTATTAAAGATCGATTTAAGGAAAAATAAAAAATACGGGTCTATTATTTTTCACTACTGTATAGATTAGTTGTAATCAATCTTTAATTATCTTGATACTTAGCAACTTAATGACATAAATGATAATTGTATTAGTATAATTATGAGCTATAATATCCCGGAGACATTGATAATTACGAAATAATTTTATGACAGTTATCGAAAGTCCAACGCCGAAAGCGGAAAGGGTGTTACCTAAAAGCAACGTGTTTGAGGAAGTTGTGATAAAATTATAAGTATTTTTTAGACGACCATTGTAATAAGTATGACATATCAACGTAGTATCCTAACACTGAAAGTTGAACTTATCACATTAGTGTTACGATATATTTCATATCGTAATAGTTGACACGGTTGCTAAGTTACTATGTCATTATTTCTGGCTATATGTATACATTATTCATTTGTCAGCTGTCAGTACGTTTGAACCTAAATATCAGTTTTGAAAAAAAAGTTAAATTTATTTATGCTCGTCTAAAAAATAATGTTCATAACTTGTATGAAATTCAAATATCTTAGCTCGTGTGTATTGACTTGCACTCCGCTACGCGTCGTGCGTCAATTTACACTCGCATGATATTTGGTATATTTCATAACTTGTTACGAAAATAACTATATCAATGATCAAGAGGTATTCGGTGAGATTTTTTTTGCAATTTTAATTAAATTTATGAAGAAATTGTATTTAGCAGAATGTTTATATATTATAAAATCATCCAATAGTAGCTATGAGTATTGTTGAGCGTGAAGTGTTTAACGATAATAAGATTGACAATGACACTACGAGATGCCGAAACACGTTCACTTTTATTATACAAACGTTTAATAGTAATAATAATAGAATGATATTTTCTAATTTTTGATTTATAATAGAGTATTTATTTTGAGTGTGAGCGTGTCTGTGTATTTTATTAATTGAAGCGTTATTTTCACTATCATACCGTCAAAATGTCATTTTCAAATTAAAACAATTAATATTTAATTTTCTGTCAAAAAGTGTTTGTTACTTAGCAACTAAATGACATAAGTGATAATTGTCTAAGGATAATTATCAGTGTAAGTTTGTTTTGATTGGTTACTTTCGCATACGTGATCTGAAATATAGGGTTCAATTGGATAATTTTATAAATAAAAAAATTTCAATATAATATAAAATAGTGTATGCCTTACTTGTGGACACCTTCCCCTACAGAGCACCAAGACACACTGCACATGCAACCTATCCCTGTCAGGAAACTTGAACGCTGGAAAATTTGCCACGGCTTCTTGGTGCCTCATTGCGAAGCTGACCGCATTAGACCTGGACATCGTCTTCGGAGGGCTGATCTGCAGCGCGGGTAGTATTGAAATGTCTACAGGACAGCCCCAGGTGTCCAAAAGGCGTTGGGAGACTTCGCCAATTCCGTCATGGGCTGTGCAGTTCACCACCCTCCACCCTATACCCGCTAGAAGAGTAGAATATTGTTATTTAGATATTATTATTTAAGCATTTAAGGCAATACAAATTTTTAAATTAAGCTAGCTGCACAATAAGTCAAGAACGAGGGTAGCGGAAATTTAATCAAACATCAAAACTTTTATTTGATGATGAAATTTAGGGATGCACTCGAAATCGAGCTTTAGCCTGGCCCGGCCCGAAGCTCGAAAAGTCGAAATCGAGCCGGGTCGAAGACATTTTTTTTTTTTATCAAATCGAGCCTATCATTTGCGAAAGTTGAAGCGAGTCAGACTTTCGATTCTGGCCCGAACCGAAAAATCAAACATTTCGGGCCAGCCCGAAAAAAACTTTTAGTGCCGGTATTATAAACGTCCAGTAAAATTTAGTTCCCTAGTAAATTTAATTCAGCGAACAAATGCAACGCGAATTTTTGACAGCAATAATTTAAATGTCATAAGAACATAAAAATTGATTCGAATTTGTTTATTAAATTTACTATGGAACTAAATTTAACTGGACGTTTATAATACCGGCCCTTAGTTAAATCAAAAGAACACTTTCATTAATATTATAATGATAATGAATGGAGTTAAAAATGATCATAACAGATTAATAACATCATCTTTCACATCTTAATAAATAAAGAGAAAAAAATTAAATTATTTTACTTTAAGAGTGTTATTATGATATGATGATTTCTTGTCTTATTTTTGAGCAGGTAAAATAAACTTTTACGGAAATGAACAAGATTTGTTAAGAGTTTTGTAAATTTTCGAACGCCTTTGGTAAACAAAATATTAAATACTCGCGGTCTATAATTTTTATAACAAGCTTACACTAGAAGCGTTTCTTTTTTAACAACTTAAGTTAACCAACGTTGAACGTTCTAAGGAAGTGGGGTTTTTTTAAATTTGACACGAAAAAAGTTAAATGTTTCACCTCATATCAAAATCAAAATTAGGAATGCCGGATGCATTTAATTTCGAGCTTTGGCCCGGCTCGGCCCGATTTGAACTCTATTTTCGAGCTAGATCGGCTAATTTTTTGTCGAGTCGAGCAGACAATTTTTATCTTCAGGCCAAGTCGATCCAAACCTCAAAGCCCGATCCGGCCCGGCCCGAATGCATCTCTAATAAAACTGGTTGAAATTTACAGAAAATTAACTAAAAATCATTTATCTATACTCAAAATTTCTAGTACAAAATAAAATGAGACATTATTCAAAATATGTACAGAGTAGAACAAATTCGAGTTGCTTATATTAAAAATATTTCCAATTTTAAATGGCACAAAAGTGACCCCTGTGGTGCACTCTCCACACCAGCTATGAGTGCCCGTGAGGTGACGCCTGGTAAGCGCCTGCCCACACGGTAAAATATATCGTCATCATTACCGATGTCTACATGTGTTGTAGATACTGGCACACCCAGAAATGGGTAATATGCCGTGATGATATATTTATTTATTTATATATATTAAAAACTTTTTTAATAAGCATTCTACAGATAATTGATGTAGGTCTTTAGGGGCCAACATTTTGAGAAAACTTTAATAGGCACCACAGGAATTTTCTATGGTCTTTTGTTTTTGATCTACATGCTAAAGCTTGTTTTCGCTTATTTTAAAAAATACCTCGATATCTCGCTTATTATGAGAGTTCCAACTATCTTTATAGTCTGTGGAAAACATTTTTGTTGAATAACTTTAAAACATAAAAATGCAAATCGAAATTTTGACAGCAATGTAAAGTAATTCATTTGGCATTTCATTTCGATGCAATATTGTCAATTTAAGGAACGCTTAAAATTTAAGTTGCGTTGGTGCAACCGGCCACTAGATCATTTTGAATATAAAGGATTTAATTATTAGGAAAAACATTTACGGAACATCATTACCGATGTTGTAGATACTGGCACACCCAGAAATGGGTAATATGCCGTGATTATATATATACCGAGAGTTTTTTTTTATCAGTGAACATGGGATTATGTCATTACCATAGTTACATTTAAAATGATTGACAGCAATGCATTATCACGTTTTTTTTTAAAACTGGACATAGGACGTGACATTTAGTATATCTGTCAATGTCATTAAATTGTCATACTTCAAAATGTATACAGTTAAAGAAAAGTTCAAATTGTAAATTGGAGTAATTATAACGAGTCTACAACAAGTTTCTGACTTATGTGCATTAACTTTTAATAAGCGACCCAGTCCAACAACTATAAGAAAAATTTACAATGACTACAGAACTAAAGGATGCGTCAATAAACAGCACAAGAAGAAAATCAGACCAAGTACTGTAGTTAATAGTAAGAAACAAGAAATTATGCAATTAATTGAAAGTGACAACACCCTGTCAACATTTTTTTTTTCTGAAATTAAGAATACTAGCACACAAGGTTTTAAGACAAGAACATTTTAAAAGTTTTAAATATCAAAATCACCAAGAGTTATTACACAACGATATAGAACGAAGAAATATCTTTTGCGAAGATATGATGAATAAAATTAATAGTGGGAAAATATTACTGGATCGAATTTTATTTACGGATGAAGCGACATTTTATATTAATCGGGAAGTAAATTCACAAATTTGCAGGTATTGGAGTCGTCAAAATTTTCACTTATATCTGCACCAGGTATTCCCCCAACGCTGGATAGGACGTGGTGGAGAAGTGGAGTGGCCTGCAATGCCACCAGATCTTGCACCAAACGATTTTTTTTTCTTTGGGGCTATTTAAAAAATTGTATTTACAATGGTGACAAAATAAATATTGATCAATTAAAAAATAGGGAAAAAATATAATTTATATTAATTATTTCTTGCCTTAGGCTTATGTCAGAGTATAGAATTATACCATACAATTTGAACTTTTTCTTCAACTTTATACATTTTGAAATATGACAATTTGATGACATTGACAGATATACTAAATGTCACGTCCTATGTCCAGTTTTTAAAAAAACGCGATAATACATTGCTGTCAATCATTTTAAATGTAACTATGGTAATGACATACGCCCATATTCACTGATAAAAAAAACTCTCGGTATATATACAGGGTGTCTCTTAAATAGGGGGACATGGCTTAACCACAGATTCCTGAGGCTAAAATAAGATGATTTAACCAAACTTGCTTCTACCGGAAAGTGTACCATTTAGCCAGAATTCTGCTTCAAAGTTTTTCGAAAAAAAATTAATTTTGCTTATAATAATCGGACGCTTTATTCGATTTGGATGAAATTTTAAGGTGATACTTATTATTATTAGTGAACCACTAGTGTATGAAACTTAGGTGTCCCAACATTAATTAGACCGTAACTTTTTAATGGCAATGCCGAATACGCAAAATTATTTTTCTACAGAAAGATACATTCAATAGTAAACTTTTCTCTCTCTGTTTAATTTTTGATATCTGTTACGGTTCAGACAGAAAAAAATAAAATTTGAGTGACTGCATCGTGAATTTTTTTAAAATAAATTTAATCTAGCAGTCTATCTAAATGTCAAACAAGTAATTTTTAGTGACAGTAACAAGTTGTCAATCTTCACAACTTGTTTAGGAGTAAGCAGAGATATGTAATCGTCTTATTTATAATAATGGTAGTAAAATACTATTAGGCCGAACAAACGGATGTTACTAATTTTAGATTATTGCGAAGAAAATTTTTGACAACCCGTAAAACAATTGTTACTGTCATTAAAAATTAATTGTTTGACATTTGAATAGACTGCTAGATTAAATTTATTTTAAAAATTTAGCAGTGCAGTCACTCAAATTTTATTTTTTTCTGTCTGAACCGTAACAGATATCAAAAATTAAACAGAGATAGAAAAGGTTACTATTGAATGAATCTTTCCGAAAAAAAATAATTTCACGTTTTCGGCATTGCCATTAAAAAGTTACGGTCTAATTAATGTTGGGACACCTAAGTTTCATACACTAATGGTTCACTAATAATAACAAGTATCACCTTAAAAGATTACCTATAACCATATAAACTGTCATACCAAATTTCATCCAAATCAAATAAAGAGTCCGATTATTATAAGCAAAATTATTTTTTTTTTCGAAGAACTTTGAAGCAGAATTCTGGCTAAATGGTATACTTTCCGGTAGAAGCAAGTTTGGTTAAATCGTCTTATTTTAGCCTCAGGAATCTGTGGTTAAGCCATGTCCCCGTATTTAAGAGACACCCTGTATATATAACTGGCGGGAATTGGCTATATCAAATTTTTATTTATACATATATACATAAGATAAGAGTTTTAACATAATCTAGTACCTGGTAGGGTAGATTTCACAGCCAGAACAGTAGGTTCACCAACTTGTACCCTCTCAGAATTTTTCGAATTTGCTTGAACCGGAGAAATTTCCATCCAGGCTCTAGCAGCTCCAAGAACACTTTCCAGCTCTCTATCAATTTCATTATTAATTTCTTCATGTTTCCAGCCTTTCTTCATTCTTCCAGTTCTGCAATAAATCCATAATCATCATCATCATCATTTTATTTCATTCGCTACCATAATCATCATTCCTACCTGAATTCCTTCAGGTCGTTTTGGTTGACTTCAGTTTTCAATGCTTCGAACATGGGTTCGCTTTTGAGAGTGAGAGCGCCATCTCTTAGGCGGCAGCGCACATGCGTTTCTTGGTCAGTTATTTGACGCAGAAAGCGATCCTGCTGGGCGATGAGAGAAACAGAGTAGTACATGTTTCCGTCGGTAGAATTCGCTGTCATGCGAACTCCGCACCCAGAGGTTGGGATGAGGATGGATACTTCTTTTTTCTTTGACCCTAAAATGAAAGAATGAAATAATAAATGGACCCTAAACTTTTGCATACAGTATTAAGTAATTGATGAACAGTATTTTAAGGATTGTTTAGATACTAAAAAGTCCATTGGTACACCCGGAATTTGGTAAAAAAGTGTCAAGAACTTATTTGTTAATTTATTTTATAATGGAGGATTACGGCTCAATCGAATTAAAGGAAAATAGTAAAAAAATACGAATGTATATGCTGAGTAACGAATATTAATAAAAAAAATGAAATGGTATAATTGAGATATTTCGGAAATAAAGGGTTTTTTGTTATATAACGCTTCGACACTAATATGAAAATATTTTGATTGGCGACCGAGAAACCGCCTATACATGCATTACAAATAGCGTGTTAGGAGGTGGGATTACTACCAATGGAAGTTAAGAAATTCAAATTCGAAAAGAGGGGCTAATATTCCTGTACTACAGTTTCCAAACAGTTTTTATTTTAACATAAATTTCTTATGGGGTCCCGTGGCCGCGTGCCTGAGTGTCTGGTCGCGAACCTGGGGGAACCGGGTTCGATCCCGACCGACGCCAAATATTTCCAATTTTAAATGGCACAAAAGTGACCCCTGTGATGCACTCTCCACACCAGCTATGAGTGCCCGTGCGGTGACGCCTGGTAAGCGCCCACACGGTAAAATATATCGTCATCATTACCGATGTCTACATGTGTTGTAGATACTGGCACACCCAGTAATGGGTAATATGCCGTGATGATATATTTATATATATATATATATTTTATATATAAATTTCTTGCATTAAACTTAATAATTTAAATACACCTGTAATTATAAAGTAAGTATACTTATACAGTGTTATAATATTCATTTATTTTTATGTAAATATAACTTAAAATAGCATATATTTCAAGAACATTTAGGTCCATGATGAAAACAGTTTGATATAAAAACACACAAATGTGACGTCACGTCAATCTTTTCAAAATTTGGGAGACCATAACTTGCTTATTAATAGGAATTTTTTCACCGGATTTTCATCAATAGTCTTAGTTTTCCTAATATTTTTAGATGAAATTATAAAAAAAAAGTTGTGTAATCCCCCATTATAAATAAATCATTTAATGTGATTTATATATTGGTTATATTTTTACCTCCCGCTACCTTGGGTAAGGGAGGTATAGGGATCATGCTAAAAATCGTATATAGAGATTTTAGTGAATAAGCACGTTTTGAGGTCCGCAGAATCCGATTTTAACATTTTTACAATGATGTCTGTGGATATATATATATATATATATATATATATATATATATATATATGTGTGTGTGTGTGTGTATGTGTGTGTGGATATGTGTGTGTGTGGATCCTATAGACACAATTACTCAAAAACTATAAATAAATAAAATAAATATATCATCACGGCATATTACCCATTTCTGGGTGTGCCAGTATCTACAACACATGTAGACATCGGTAATGATGACGATATATTTTACCGTGTGGGCGCTTACCAGGCGTCACCTCACGGGCACTCATAGCTGGTGTGGAGAGTGCACCACAGAGGTCACTTTTATGCCAGTTAAAATTGGAAATATTTGGCGCCTATCGGGATCGAACCCGGTTCCCCCAGAAAATTTTGAAATTTTGTATACCCATTCTATACTAATATGGGAAGGGCTTATTAGTTTTTAGTGTATATCGAATAACCGGAAGTATCACTTATACAAGCTTTTAACAGCTTTTCTCGAAAAAAAAAAACAATGAATATAATTTTTCAGCAACTTTTACTAATAAAAATTTAATATAATGGTACAATCTTCAATTCTACGGTAACTGCATTAAGATAATTTATTTTTTAGACGACCATTGTGATAAGTATGACATATCAACGTAGTATCCTATCACTGAAAGTTGAACTTATCACATTAGTGTTACGATATATTTCATATCGTAATAGTTGACACGGTTGCTAGGTTACTATGCCATTATTTTCTGGCTATATGTATACATTATACATTTGTCAGCTGTCAGTACGTTTGAACCTAAATTTCAGTTTTGTAGAAAAAGTAAAATTTATTTAAGCTCGTCTAAAAATAATGTTCATAACTTGTATGAAATACAAATATCTTAGCTCGTGTGTATTGACTTGCACTCCGCTACGCGTCGTGCGTCAATTTACACTCGTATGATATTTGGTATTTTTCATAACTTACCTATGCGTCAAGCAAAAACATAATACTTTAATAACAATTTTGCCATATTTAAAGAAATGTCACTACTGTCAGGAAGAAATAACATTAAAATTAATAATGAAACCGTGTTAAGGAGAATAAAGTAGTAATATGTTTGATTCTAATGAAATTAAGGTTTGTAAAAATAATAATCATACATAAATATTAGATGTACTATTGATTTGCTTCATTGTCTTCTAGAATACGAATTTGATGCGAGTACTATTTTGATTTTTGTTAAGTTTTTCTATTAGTTTTGTCAATATTTGTGAAATTTATTAATTTAAAAATTAAATTGTTTAAAACCTATTTATGTAAAAATGTCTCAAAACTATTTTATACAGTCTGATTATGAAATCTTTCAAGTCCTCGATAGTATAGTGGTCAGTATCCCCGCCTGTCACGCGGGAGACCGGGGTTCGATTCCCCGTCGGGGAGATTTTTTTCTTCCTAATTTTTATACTCACCCATAGAGAAGCATTCCTGCGAGAAATCTTTTGCAGAGAGTAGGCCCTTAAACGGTTTTTCCATGTGTACAGTTATATTCATATTCGTGGCGTTACAAGAGGCAGTTATATTAATAACTCTATTCTGCACAACAATTGGAAAACGCAGAGATGATAGGCGGGTTTCTGTCGTTGCATATTGCGCCGTTAAGAATATAACGGCGAGGAGAAGCCACATTGAAACGGTAGCACACTGAAAACAATCAAATACATACAATATTTTCAGAAATTATAAATACAGTTCTCTCTATGACAAGAACCAGGTTCAACAACTCGTAATTTTGAGAACGAGTGATTTAAAAAAAATTTGAATAAAAAACAAGTTTCATAAAACATGTTTTTTCGCATGCGTCAAAATTTAGAAAACGAGGCCTGAAAAGCTTTCTGAATGACAGGTGCGAAAAAAAGACTTATAAAATGAGTTCCCATTTTACATTTTGCGTTTTACCCTAGGTAAGGGATAGGGATCGTGCTAAAAATCGCATATAGAGATTAGTATATAAGCCCGTTTTGATGTCCCCAGAATCCGATTTTAACATTTTTACAATTATGTCTGTGTGCGTGTGTGTGTGTGTGTGTGTGTGTGTGTGTGTGTGTGTGTGTGTGTGTGTGTGTGTGTATGTGTGTCTGTATGGATCCTGTGGACACGATTACTCAAATACTATGAAACAGTAATGTCGTGATTGGTATCAAATGAAAGGTAACGTCAAGGGCTGTCATGCAGAAATGTTAAAAGTTTGACAGCTCGATCAGCTTTTGTATTTTGCATAAAGTTGTCAGAACCATGTCGAGTATTGTGTCAAATGAGAGGTTTCGTCAAGGGCTGCTACGCAGAAATGTTAAAACAGTCAGTTTAGGGAGGCATGTTGCGTGGGCAAGTTTAGTGGATAATTTAGGTGGGCATGTTGCGTGGGAAGTTTGTGTGGGCAGATTGAGTGGGCAGGTTGCGTGGGCAGATTGAGTGGGAAAATTGCGTGGACGGATTGGATGTGCAGGTTGCGTGCGGCAGTTTAGGTGGGCAGGTTGTGTGGGCATTTTGGGTGGGCAGGTTACGTGAGCAGTTTGGGTGGGCAGGTTGCATGTGCTTTTTGGGTGGGCGGGAAAAAAATATTTTGAAAGACTCTTAGCGTTAGCATTTTGCGTTTAAATTGTTCCTAGACGGATTGGACGTACGTAAATCTATTCTAAAACACTATCGGCGGAGCCCTAGGGAATACTCGGCGTAGCCGAGTTTTCGCTAGTACCCATTCTATACTAATGTGGGAAGAGCTCATTAGAATTTAGAGTATATCGGATAACCGGAAATATCACTTATATACAAGTTTTAATAGCTTTTCTTGAAAATAATAATAATTGAATATAATGGTACAATCTTAAGTTCTATGATAATACCATTTAGTAAATAACTTTAAATATAAATTTATAAAATTACATTATCTTGCCTATGCGTCAAACAAAAACAATACTTTAATAACAATTTTGACATATTTAAACCAATATCTCTGTCAGGAAGCAGTTACATTAAAATTAATAATGACACGTGTTAGTTAAGGAGAATGTAGTAGAATTCTAATGAAATTAAGGTTGCGGCTTTGAAAAGCCTTTTTGTAAAGATGCCAGTACTATTTTAATTTTTGTTAAGTTTTTTATTAGTTTTGTCAATATTTTGTGTATGATATTTTTGTTAAACCTAAGATTTTTTTATATACTGTCTGTGTAATGTTGTAGTTAATGTATTTGGTATTCACCAAAAATCTCCTTTTTTATTCAATTTAGTCAGTACTAATGCCTTTAAAGTTTGTACCAGAAGATATGACACACTCTATATAGATGTTATCTATTTAACCTAACAAATAAAATAAATAATGTAAATATCCAATTACAGTTGCAAGACAGATGTGTTTATTGCCGATTGTTGCATTGCGTGTTTTGGTACATAACGGTGCGTGCGCCGTGCCAGAAGTGCGCACTCGTAACTTGGTGACGGTCAAGGTGACTACTCTGTACTCTGTCCTGTTGAACGAGTCACCTATATTTACACAACCAACTGTGACGTAATCCCGTAAGACCTGCGGCAAGGTGAACGTGCCAAGAATAAGTCAACGAACTAGGAAGGAATCAAATTTGCCGGGCGGGGGACGAGCATCACGAATTCTACGAATGTTCCACGGAATTCATTCAGTAAAACGAATACAAATAGCAACCTTGGAGAATAATTTAATTTTATCTTACACCCATAGTGGGTGTTGAAACATATTCACTTTCGTTAGCTATTCCAGTGAGACATGCGGATTAAAATGTACATTGAGTGCAAAATATCCAAAAAAAATCTGTTGTGGCCAGCACAAAACCTTCCGTCAATTCGATGTATTTTGTATATATCCCATACCAAAAGTTCTTTGAAAAAGATTCTGTATATCCTATAAAATTGTAACACGAACACACTATTTTTTACAAATTCTATACCGAAAGTTCCTTTCCCTATATTATTAGGGGTCGCTGTTTCTTACTCTTCTCTTTTAATCATTCCTGTCCAACGCATCTTCTTCACACAATTCTTCCTGTCTCAAATCTTCTGCTACACAGTCCTTCCATCTTCTTCTCTTTAGAGGGACACTCTATTACATTCACACATCTGTCAATTAAATTTTTCTGAATATATCTGTTGTTTCCATAATTTCAACAAAGCTGACTAATTTTTGAAAGTTAATCTCTCTTAATGTCTCTATAACTCTATATCTATTGAATATGAACGAAACTGTATAATCAAACCGTATAGAGAATAAGATATTCTTTCATATTGATAATCACAAAATGTCGAAAAATAATATTTAACTGCGTTTTTTCAAGAAAAACTGTTAAAAACTTCAAATAAGGGTACTTCCGGTGGATCAATTATAACCAAAATCTAATCAGCTCTTCATATGGATGTAAAGAAGAGGAATACGAAAGAATTATAATTTTTAGAATTGTAGTATTGGAGTTATCGTCGGAGAAAAATTTGTCACACACGGACACACACACACACACACACACACACACACACACACACACACACACACACACACACATACATACATACATACATACATACATACAGACATCATCTTAAAAATAGTAAATTCGTATTCTAGGGGCCCTAAACCGTGCTTATTCGTTAAAAACTCACCAACGAATTTTTTGACCAAAGACAATACCTTTCTTATCTAAAGGTGACGGAAGTTCCATTTTAAAAAGAATTTAATATTTATGAGGTAATAAATTGTTTCTGGATTGCAGTCATAAATTTTATTTCTTAAATTCTCGGGTCGACCAGTGCTCCACATGAGCCTTCCTCAGGAGATGAGAATTATGATAATAGTAACCCTGATAGTAACATGGCATCACAAAATATATGAAAAAAAGTACAACAAATGACATGGATTTCGTCAAAAAGTTAAAAGAATAAATTATATAAAACTTTTTTATAAAAACTAAGAACACCCATGGAACTACTGAAGTATTATAAATTCTGAGAAAAGAAGGAGTACATATTTTATAAGAATTTTGAAATTCCATTATAAGGTGCATAAGAAATATCGCCTACAACGCGACAAGAAATTAGTGTGAATGGACACTGTTCTGGATAATTCGCTTCTATTTAAAGGCACAGGAAATACCGGACTCCACCCTTAAGAAAGCTATACTATGTTTGTATTAAATTAAAAGGGCCACTCAGATTGCCCTGAACCCATTGCCCCTGACGAATCAGGGGTGAACGATCATCGGTGACCAATGGATTAAAACAAGTCAATCCAAAGATCCGTCTCACGCTCAGAGAACAGAGCTGATCCTCCTCATCGTGGTTACAGTAAACTCAACAAGCGAGTTTAAATAAATGAAGATATACTACAGAAATGATCCTGTGAAGTATGATCTTGTCGTGTAATAAAATTTCCAGCACTTATATTATGCCCCAGATAAGTTTGTGAACGTACGAAGTAAGTTGGGTAGTCAGCGCCATCTATGAGAAGTTTCTCAAACTAATTTTTTTTATTTTTCATTCATATAGTAACAGTTGTTATTTTGAGTTGCTATAACAGTTTTTTGTTTTTTACAGTTTTAGCAAACAAAGAAACGAATAAATAGTTGAAAATGGAGGTATTATCACACAGGAAAAGAAGTAATTGTGATGTATCCGCCAGTTAGCAAAGTCCATTGTTTCAAAAATACATTTGCATATTTTCACTGCAATTAATAATTTCACAACGATGAGTGAAACTTCGTGCAATACTGTTCTACTAAGTTGTTACACATTAATTACTAAATATAATAAACAAACTTTTCCATTCTTCATTATTAATTTAATTATGAATTTCTATAAAAGAAAGTTAACGAAAAACAGTGTAAGTTAGTTTTAATTGTAATGACTTCCCTTCATAAAAAATAGGAAGTACTTCCTATTTTTTGCATATTTGAATAATATGTCTTGTCCGCGATAATTTATCCAATTAAAATCGAAGCACAGGCCAGGAATGCAGTAATTTCCAGATAATTTATGCCTTTCAATAGTAATTATAATATGTGGATGCATAATAATAAACAGTTAGATTTATAAAGGAACTATGTAGATAGTCTTGTTAAGCAAACGGTTCGAATATATATTTACCACCTGGTACCAGTGCCGTAGAAGGCAAAAAATGGCGAAAGGGACATGAAATATGCCATAAAAATAGAATAAATATATCATCACAGCATATTACCCATTTTTGAGTGTGCCAATCTGCGTTGCCCCAAAAGGCAATATACCCCAAATTTAGATAAAAAATACAAAATTTTCAAAAATCTAATTTGTATGCATCTAGATACTTCTCAATGCGCTGATTCCAAATTTTGAAACCGCAGGTCGATATCTCTTTTCGTTCTCGAGATATTTAGATTCAAAGTTTTGCTCAAAACTGCCCATTTTTGGGTAATAACCCAAAATTGGGTCGAGATATGAATTTGGCAGCAACACCAGTCGATTCTACGGGGAAAATTACATAAGTACACCAATTTTCAGAATTTTTGAACCCCGCATACAATCTCTAAAGCAAAATAACTGAAAATGGCAAAAAATCGCAAAAATCGTAAGGGGTACCCCTTAGGATTTTTTCAGATTTTGGGCATTTT
This sequence comes from Ophonus ardosiacus, assembly GCA_943142095.1. Taxonomy (NCBI): domain Eukaryota; kingdom Metazoa; phylum Arthropoda; class Insecta; order Coleoptera; family Carabidae; genus Ophonus; species Ophonus ardosiacus. The sequence continues at coordinate 47,431,790 of OW964832.1, forward strand.
CAGGGGTTTTCAAACTTTTATTCATAAAAAATGAACCGGTTGGACAAAAATTATGAAAATTGCTATACTTATGTATTTTTGCCCGTAGAATCGAATAGTGTTGTCGCCAAATTCATATCTCGACCCATTTTTGGGTTATTACCCAAAAATGGGCAGTTTTGAGCAAAACTTTAAATCTAAATATCTAGAGAACGAAGCGAGATATCGACCTGCAGTTTCAAAATTTGGAATCAGCGTATTGAGAAGTATCTAGACACATAAAAATTAGATTTTTGAAAATTTTGAAATTTTTATCTAAATGTGGGATATATTGACTTTTGGGGCAATAATTCAAAAATGGGTAGTGATATAAACTTGGTAGTAATATTATTTGATTGTAAAGAGAATGTTACGTAAGTGTACGCATTTTTAGAATATTTATTTAAATATTTTTACGTTTACCTAATGTATCATTTGTATTAGATAATTAAACAAAAATATTTGTATTTATATATGTTACTTTTTATTGAATTTAAAAAAATCGAATTGGTCGAAATAATCGCAAATTATATACGTAAACTACAAAATATTTCACCCAACAAAGAAGATACAAATACAAATATAATAGATGGCAAAATGATATTACATTTAAATTTCAAAATGACATCATTATAAAGCTAATATAAATTATTTTCAGAAAATAGCTAGGTGAAGCATTCCATTTAAAAAATCAACGATAACCAAAAAGTGGCCTTTAAGTAAAATTAAATTTAAAAAAATCTATTTGTCCGTACTTTTTAAATCAAAATCACGCTGTATGTAGGAGGAAAATCCAACTAGCCTTGAAAAAACTTTGGAGGATCATCCTCAATCAAGGGGGTATTCCACCATAACAAAAAAATTGAAAAAAAAATTCAATTTAATATAAAGTATGGCTCAATAAATAATAGTTAAAACAATGAAAACATTTTTTAAATAATTACTTTTCGAGATATTTCACATTTCCTAAAAGGGAAAATTGACGTCATACAATTGTTATCTTTCTCTCGCAGCGTACTCAGAACAGTGTGTGTGAGAAAGACAAGTATAGGGGAAATGTGACGTTACACTGATTTCTCGAAAATAAAATACTGTTAAACTAGGAACAATTAAGATTTTTTAATACTATGAATTGCTTCAAGACTGAATGAAGTTTTATTTAAAATAATAAAAAAAATTGAGTGGAATACCCCATTCGAGGTCCTATCGAAATTGCTTACACCATAATTTCACTACAAAATATCACGGCGCATCTTTCCCATACAGATGCGATCGGGTCTAGTTGGGCCAAAGCTCGAAATGGAGTGCATCCTTTTGTCAAAAAATTTATAATTCTTGTCTTCACTAATTTTCTTGTACTCAAACATTACCAAAAACTCCTTCAATATGATGAACCAAATGTGGTAATTAAGCAGACAAATATCCCAGTAACTTGCCAACAAAAAGTACAATCGCTCATCTATAAATAATTTAATGCGAAGTTCTTGAAGAATACTGTTATAAAAATACTTTAAATTTTAAAATATTACTGTACATATTCCTAAATATTTCCCACATGTAAAATTAAATTCTTCGTCATTAAAAGGTCATAACCTTTTGTGTTGTGAACACACAAACATTTTATTCTAACTGTCACCGAATAAAGTACAGTATCTACCAGAAAACAAAAACATATACGGTATATTCTATTATTTTAGCTAGATTTTGTTTTATCTGCTCATTATAAACACAAGCGCACTTTTAATTTAATTTTTAATTAGTAAATAATCAGAAGAAAAGAATTGCTTAAACAATTCTCACGAAGATGAGTATCTTAATAATATGTTAGAAAAATAATTAATATGTAAGATAAACGTTAATTAAATGAAATTTGCAAGAGTTAATGATCACAATTTACCTATATTTTACTTATTTCGATTGTGTTCTTTTTCATCGCGTTGGTACCATAATCTGCAAAATATACACTAATGCAACATTCTCTTTACAATCAAATAATGTTACTACCAAGTTTATATCTCTACCCATTTTTGAATGATTGCCCCAAAAGTCAATATACCCCACATTTAGATAAAAACTTCAAAATTTTTAAAAATCTAATTTTCATGTATCTAGATACTTCTCAATGCGCTGATTCCAAATTTTGAAACCGCAGGTCGAGATCTCGTTTCGTTCTCGAGATATTTAGATTCAAAGTTTTTCACAAAACTGCCCATTTTTTGGTATTAACCAAAAAATGGGTCGAGAGATGAATTTGGCGACATCACCATTCGATTCTACGGACAAAAATACACAAGTATAGCAATTTTCTTAATTTTTGTCAAACCGGTTCTTTTTTTATGAATAAAATCTTAAAAACCCCTGCAAATGGACAAAATCTGAAAAAATCGTAAGGGGTACACCTTAGATTTTTGCGATTTTTGGCCATTTTCAGTTATTTTGCTTTAGAGATTGTATGCGGTGTTCAAAAATTCTGAAAATTGGTGTACTTATGTAATTTTGCCCGTAGAATCGAATGGTGTTGTTGCCAAACTCATATCTGGACCCATTTTTGGGTTATTACCCAAAAATGGGCAGTTTTGAACAAAACTTTGAATCTAAATATCCCTAGAACGAAAAGAGATATTGACCTATGGTTTCAAAATTTGAAGAAGTATTTAGATAAATAAAAATTAGATTTTTGAAAATTTTGTAGTTTTTATCTAAATGTGGGGTATATTGACTTTTGGAGCAATAATTCAAAAATGGGTAGAGATATAAACTTGGTAGTAATATTATTTGATTGTAAAGAGAATGTTACTTAAGTGTACGCATTTTTAGAGTATTTATATATGAGTATACATAATGTATATTCATGTAATAATTTTATTGGATTTATAGTATATTTTCCAATGAACTTTTGGTATAGGATTTGTACAAAATACATCAAATTAACGGAAGGTCTTGTGCTGGCCACAACAGATTTTTTTTCATCCTTTTATTATATTAAAAAAAAACATACTTTATAAATCCATCTTAATGAAAAAAAGTGTACTTTTTTAAACAGACAAAAAAAAATATTTTAACATGCTTGGCAATGTTTGCTTGCATCTGCTCACAGTTCACTACCCATTCGTGATTTTTTGTAAGTAAGCAAATTTCGATTGGGAGTGCGGAAACAAGAACGAAGAATACATTAAAAAACAATCAATGATTGCACATGAATTAAAGATAGAAGCAACCAAATAAATTATTACTTTACATTTGTGTACACTCCATTTATATTTATATTTGTGAAGTGCCAGGTGCCTCGTTTAAAAATATCTCTCCTACGCTACTGGTGCGATCAATTTATCGCTCTGGTACGGAAACATAACAATATTATTTTGCTCACTACCGCATTCTTTTATTTGTTAATTAATATTAACCTTACTAATTAAGAATTTTCATATATCCTGTAATTATGTATAGGTATACATAGTACATATGTATCTTATCCTGTATATCTGAGATTCTTTTAAGCATAAAGAAATGTTGCTATTGAAATTTATTCATGCACAACGAATAATGACATCGAAGAAAATAGATACATACATATATTAAGTAACAGCAAGATATCTGGTTGATTAACTTTAATTTCATATGTGAATACTAATAAAATTATCCCCTTAACTCTGAGTTGTCTTGACCTCTGGCATGGTTGACATGTTGAATAATCTTGTCTATTCTGTTTAATTTTTCCTTGTTGTACTACTGATGATGAGAACTTAGTTCTCGAAATACGTGTTTAGTTTTATTAAAATTAAATTTTAAAGTTAAGAAGTAATTTTATTAGTGTTATTTATAATATAACCTTAGACTCTTTTTACTATTATTGTGAACACACCCTTGAAATAGAGATTGGTAATTTGGTAAAATACATTATCTGTAAGATCTGTCTAATGTTGTCGTATTTTGGTATTTATAATTTAGGATTTAAGTCTTCTTCACATAAATACAACTTCGAATGGTAAACTAATGACACGTATTGGTTTATATAGCAACACTTTAGAACAACAAAAATGTACAAAGTCCACTTTAAAAAAAAAAAAAATAGATATAGTCAAATTAGGTTTCCCGGTATTTTTTGTACCATGGCCAGTAGAAAGAATATCAAATTCAGTGCTTCTTGTACTTTAAAAAGACAGTTTTGTACCATGTCCCTTAAAATGACATACACTATGAATTGTTTTGAATCAAGTCCAGAGCCAATCAGATTTCATAATACTGTCACGTGCTTCTGGGCACAGTACAGTAAAAATAATAATAAAATGTGTGGACATGGTACAAAAAGTCTCTTTATTGGATTTTTACCTCTCGCTAAGAGAGGTATTGGATTCATGCTAAAATTCGCATATCCAGATTTTATTGAATAAGCACCATTTGAGGTTCCTAGAATCCAATTATAACATTTTTAAAATGATGTCTGTGTGTGTGTGGGTGTGTGTGTGTGTGTGTGTGTCGATGTGTGTATGTGTGTGTGTATGTATGTCTGGATGTTGTAGACACGATTCCTCAAAAACTATAAGACTTAAAAAATATTTAACTGCAGTTTCCTCAATCTGACATTCCGGGGAAGAACTGAAAAGGTTTTTGTAACAATTTAACAACCGAAAGTAGTAGTTTCTTAGAAAAAATTTTCTAAATATAATTTTTTGGGAGTTTTTTTATTAAATATTGAAGAACATAAAATTCTCCATCTAATACACTTAAAATTTTTATTATATCTTGCATAGATTTAGAGATAAAGGCACTATAATTTATAGAGTAAACTAATCGCAGACGCGCTAAGGCACTAAGGAAACCAGTTGACAAATTCCAATGTTTATAACATAGTTTTAAATGACACATGTCATTGTCAAATATCTACAGTTTTAGTGACATTCTGATAGCTTTTTCTGGGAAGTATATTTAATCTTTCTTATTGTTTTATTATTTAAATATTTGAAATTATAGGTAAAATTGTGGTAAAATGCATATATCCATCAGAAATACCGCCAATCTGGTTAATGAATTGGAACAATCTCTGACATTTAGAAACTTCCTTATACAATGAAAAATAGATATAATTAGAATTATATGTGTACAGAAGACATGTTAAATACAATAAAAAACAATATTTGGGTAAAGTTCTGTAATATTTTGTTATAAAACGACGATTCGAAAGCAAAGTGCAATACAATACTTACATAGCCTAATATGGCGAAAGGTTTTGTGCTGGCTACAACAGATTTTTTTAATAAATTTTCTGTTATTTTGAACCATGTCCAACTAGGTCCTTTTATATTTCGAAAATATTTAAAAATTATAATTTAACAAATTTCATACAATGTTAAATAAATAAATAAATATATCATCACGGCATATTACCCATTTCTGGTTGTGCCAGTATCTACAACACATGTAGACATCGGTAATGATGACGATATATTTTAAAAAATTAAGGAAAATTAAACTAAAACAAAAAAATTTCAACATGTGTATTCATTATCTATTCTCTACAATGAAATTGTAAATGTTTGAAGCAGTTTTTCTCCAAAGTAGGTAATATTTGTCGATATAGTACATTCCAATAGTCGGCCGACGAAATATTAATATTATATTTATCTACATACAAATCTACCATATATGGGTTTTGTTGTCTTGGTGAAATATTGTTTATAAACTTGTGTCTGTCATAATTCCCATATTTACATAGAAATTTTCAAATAATGGAGAAACATACTTCACCGATCTCTATGCGAACTGCGAACGAGAGAAAATCTCTAACAAGACAATGGAATGACAGAGTGATTTAATTTTACTTTTCTGTAACAATGTGGCAATGAAAGTTGTTCATCTCCCACAAAAGACAGATACAATTAGAGGATCTGGAAACAGGCCCGTAGTCAGGGGGTGGCCAGGTGGGGCTGAGCCCCACCTACGAACTGACCAAGCCCCACCTAAAAAAATCTTAAAAATATCATGTCACTAATGAAGAAATCGCTCTTAAGTCGGTGTTTTACGAGACTCTCGACATAATTTTGAATGAACTCGCACGAAGATTTAGCGATAATCATGCTTTAATAGGAGCTCTTTCAGCAGCAGAAGATCTTTGTTACGAAGAAATTCATTATTTATCAACCTTGGATATTCCACTACCATCTAAAGAAGAACTACATGTAGTTCGAGCATATCTGAAGAAGATCGACAATTCTAAAACTTTTGAAGAAATTTACAAACAAAGAATAGCATATGAAAATACATATAAAATGTTATCAACAGCTAGAACTTTCGGCTGCAGTACAGCTCTTTGCGAATCAACATTTTCTGTGTTAACCAGAATAAATCGACCGCAAAGATTATCAATGACGCATCAACGCTTAGCAAATTTAACATTTCTTGCATTTGAAAGATCTCGCACGAAAAATGTGAATTTACAAAAAGTTTTATTAAAATTTAATGCTTTAAATAATAGAAAATTACAATTATTTTAGTGTTAAAATTTAAGATAATATATTTATATTTTATTATGTAATGTACTTAAATATTTGTGTTTTTTTTTGTATATTATTTTTGTTTTGAATAAATACTATATATATATATCTATATATATATATATATATATATATATATATATATATATATATTACTAAAAATTTATACTATTTTTATTAATTTTCAGCCCCCTCTGAAAAAATTATAGCCCCATCTATTGATGGTTCCTGGCTACGGGCCTGTCTGGAAATAGTTGTCGACAAATCGCGAAAATTTCTACGGCTTACTCCTTCACGCTCGTTGAAGATTTTCACATTTTGAACAGATTTTCAAAAAGATTACGGCGATGAATGCGAATGAGAGAAAAGAGAAATTTTTACAACTCATAATAAATTAGTTAATAAATGGATTAGGATTAGCATAGTGAAATAGAACTTTCTTAAAACTATTGCAATATTAATTTGTAAATATATGTACCTTCCGCAAATATTTTACAAATGGCAGAAATATCGTTACAGTTTTTTTAAAACATACATGGTATATTTTTACGTTTTAAGGTCCCTATAATCCGATTATAATATTTTTCCGTGTGTGTGTGTGTGTTTGTGTGTGTGTGTGTGTGTGTGTGTGTGTATGTTGGAACCACGGTTTCTCAAATACTATAAGACTTAAAAAATATTTAACTGTAGTTTACTCAATCTGACATTCCTGGGAAGAGCTGATTAGATTTTGGTAACAATTGGACAACCGGAAGTAATAGTTTCTTTTAAGAAATCTTCTAAATATAATTTTTTGGAAATATTTGTTATTACAAATAATAAAGAACATAAAATTATACATCTGATACATTTAAAATTTTTATTATATCTTGTATAGATTTAGAGATAAAGGCACTGTAATATATAGAATAGTCTAATCGCAGAGGCTATGGCACTATTCAAATGTTTATAACATAGTTTGTAAATGACAGACGTCAGTGTCAAAAATCAACAGTTTTAGTGACAATCTGAAAGCTTTTTCTAGAAAAAAATTTTGCTAATGAATTGGAAGAATCTCTGACATTTAAGAACTTCCTCATACAATGAAAAATAGATATAATTAGAATTATATATGTGCAGAAGACATGTTAAATACAATAAAAAAAATTTGGTCAGAGTTCTGTAATTTTTTGTTATAAAACGACGGTTCGATAGCGAAGTGCAATACAATACCTATATGTAGCCTAAACTGGAAATGGCGAGAGGTCTTGTGCTGGCCACAACATATTTTTTAATATGAAAATATTTTCAAATGTCAGTGTGGAGTAATGGTTAGAACTGCCTCGGAATTTTAAATTGGGGTTCGATTCCCCTAAAGGATAATTATTTTATTTTTTTACATAAAAATTGTTGAACTTTTAAAAATCTGTGTTACATTTCGTATTGCATTCATTTAAAAATTATAATAACGTTGTGATAAATAAAGAGAAAATAGTTGACAATAATTGATTACAATAATCAAAACATTGATATAATAACAATGCAATGTATTTTCTTTTGATAAATACAGTAAAAACATAATATCTACACAAATTTATTATATTTCAATTATTTTTATTAATATCAAAAGAAAATTCAATGCATTGTTATTATATCAATGTTTTGATTATTGTAATCAATTATTGTTAATTATTCTCTCTTTGTATATTACAATTTTATTATTATTTTTCAATGACTGTAATACAAAATAGAAGACAGATTTTTAAAAGTTGTTAGGTAGCACTGTAACATTATTTTAAATTAAAGATAAAAATCCTAACTCAAAACGGATAAAAATATTAATAAAAGAAGAAATTGCAGATATCATAATTGTTTTTGTTGAATAACTTTAAAACATAAAAATGTCATTTATTGCAATTTAAAGGCCCGAATTGAATTTGTTAATCATAAATTTCTCATTAAAACAAATTAAAGACTCCAAAATATTATGAAAAAACTTACATTTTTCCACTGATAATCGTTCGTAACACTCACTCACTGTCAACAATCGTCACAACAATGGCGCATTGGCACTTGTTTCTGTGCGCGCCATGCAACTCGACTGATTGTGAGCGAATTTCTTAACCTACAAGTGTCAGTTTGCGTACGAGTACCGCTCGGGGTACCGGCATCCTCCAGTACCGTACAACAGCGGTACTGATCATAGGCGCACGTTAACAAGGCCACAAGAAAAACACCGAGACGAAAAAGATGCTTAAGCTCAGTTATGTAAAGCGTTTTTCGTCGAGTAGATTCCCAGGATTTCATGGGAAAATTTAGAAGTTTAAATAAATAATAAATATAATGTACAATAAACTCAATTGTTTTTACATATATTATTAATCTACCTCCCGCTACCCTTGGTAAGGGAGGTATAGGAATCGTGCTAAAAAACACTTATTGAGATTTTAGTAAATGACCACGTTTTAAGGTCCCTAGAATCCAAATTTAACATTTTCACAATGATGTCTGTGTTTGTGTGTATGTATGTGTGTGTGTGTATGTGTAGGGATTTTGTCTTCGCTCTAACTCAAATACTATCATTCAGAAAATTCTGAAACCTTGTATTTATACCCTGTTATAATATGAAAAGAAGACATTAGATTTTGGTGTAAATGGGATAACCGGAAATGGCACTTTACCTGAAGCTCATAATGGTTTTTCTTCAAAAAATACCATTAAATGCTATTTTTTTGGATTTTGTCGTTATGAAAATTAAAGATTATTGAATTTTCTACAGGAATACATTAATACTTTTTCTATATACTTTACAGATAAATATAAAAATATTTTTTTTTTACAAGTCCCGAAGCCTAAGAAAAACACAATTCCTTTGTTACACAGTTCATATTTCAAAGGAATGTAACTGACAGTAAATGTCACTGTCAAAAAACTAATCACTTCAAATTAATAATGGTGACATTTTAAAAAGAAAATAGTAAATAAAGCAATAGTTTTATGCAATGGAATAGTTTGCAGCGTTAATAAATACGTAGGTATGTATTTAAATTAATAAAAATTAAATAGCGGGAGGTTTTGTGTTGGCCACATCAGATTTTTTTTTATACAATTTGGAAATAACACGGTTTACAAAATCATCAGTTTTGTACCATATTTTTTCAAATCTTCATGTTTGTAAAATTTTAAAAAAATTGTTGTGGCCAGCGCAAGACCTCTAGTCATTTCCATATTAGGTTACTGTATTTAACAATTCTGGTACAGACACAAAAAAAATTATTACATATTATTAATATATTTTTATTCTGTATTAATAACTTTTCTCCTACTCTTTTATTTGTTCGAGATTCTTCCGAAATTGGCGGTTTTTCTGATGCGTATATGTAATATATGAACATATGTATAATTTTAAATATATAATTAATAATAAAATAAGAAATATTAAATGTACTTCCTAGAAAAAGCCTTCAGTAATATATCTGGATTTTGGACACTTAACATTTTTCTGTCAATTACAAACATTTTAATTTTTCAACTGGTTTCCATGGAGTTATTTGGGCTGTGAGATTCATTACAACGGCTTATTTTATATATTTATAATTCTCTATCTCTAAATCTATAAAAGATATAATAAAAATGTTCAATGTATCGGATAGAGAATTTTATATTCTTTAATATTAATATTTGTAACAACATAAATTTCCAAAAAATAATATTTAGATTTTTTTTAAGAAACTACTACTTCCGGTTGTCCAATTGTTACCAAAACCTTTTCAACTCTTCCCATTAATGTTAGATTAAGAAATAAGTAGTTAATTGGTCACACACACACAAACACGCGCACACACACACACATATCATTGTAAAAATGTTAGAATACGATTTTACTAGTTTTGGGATGATGTCTGCGTATGTGTGTCTGTGTGTGTTTGTGCTACAAAAATTTCTCAGTTAATTATCATTTTTTGACATTTTATGTGATTATCAATATAGAAGAATCTTGGAAGAATATATTATTGTCTATAAGGTTTGATTATAAATTTTCCTTCATATTCAATAGATATAGAATTAAAGAATTGTAAAGAGATTAACTTTCATAAATCATCCAGCTTTGCTATAATCATGGAAACAGCTGATATATTCAAATAATTTTATGACAGATGTCAGTGTCAAGTGTAATTTACATAGTGTATGTTCGTGTTATAATTTTATTAGATATAGAATCTTTTGCAAGGAACTTTCGGTATGGAATTTATAGAAAATGGTATATGTTCGGATTACAATTTTACTGGATATATAAAATATTTTGGTATGGGATTTGTACAAAGTACATAAAAATGACGAAAAGTAATGGGCTGGCCACATCAGATTTTTACCTCTCGCTGAGAGAGGTATTGGATTCATGCTAAAATTTGCATATCCAGATTTTATTGAATAAGCACGATTTAAGGTCCCTAGAATCCGATTATAACATTTTTAAAATGATGTGTGTGTGTGTGTATGTCTGGATGTTGGAGGGACAATTCCTCAAAAACTATAAGACTTAAAAAATATTTAACTGCAGTTTCTTCAATCTGACATTCCTGGGAAGAGCTGAAAAGGTTTTGGTAACAATTGAACAATCGGAAGTAGTAGTTTCTTAGAAAATTCTTCTAAATATAGTTTTTTTTACTAAATATTGAAGAACATAAAATTCTCCATCTAATACACTTAAAATTTGTATTATATCTAGTATAGATTTAGAGATAAAGACATTATAATTTATAGAGTGAACTAATCGCAGATGCGAAGGCACTAAGGAAACCAGTTGACAAATTCCAATGTTTATAACATAGATTGCAAATGACACATGTCATTGTCAAATATCAACAGTTTTAGTGACATTCTGATAGATTTTTCTGGAAAGTATATTTAATCTTTCTTATTGTTTTATTAATTAAATATTTGAAATTATAGGTAAAATTGTGGTAAAATGCATATATCCATCAGAAATACCGCCAATCTGGTTAATGAATTGGAAGAATCTCTGACATTTAGAAACTTCCTCATACAATGAAAAATAGATATAATTAGAATTAAATGTGTGCAGAAGACATATTAAATATAATAAGAAATAATATTTGGGTAAAGTTCTGTTTTTTTTGTTATAAAACGACGGTTCGAAAGCGAAGTGCAATACAATACTTATATAGCCTAATATGGAAATGGCGAGAGGTCTTGTGCTGCTCACAACAGCTTTGTTTATTAATTTATTTGCAGGATTTTTTACTCCACAAATTTATTTGAAATATTTTTCCTAAAATAATTTGGGAAACAACGCGTAAGGAAATTCTGTTTTTACATGTGTCTGTGGCTTGCATTTCGTGAATCATCCATATTTATATATTCATCTTTTTTTTATAGTTAATTCAGGATAGGAAAAGATAGGTAAAATCAACTAACAATATAAAAGCTACTCTATTTATTAACAAAATATGGTAGAAAACCTCTTCAAATCACAGTACAATATAATAGAGAAACATAATTGTCAATTTTTAATACCTTATTCAGTCGTCGGTTCACCTTCTTCAATAAGTCTATCTCCTTGTAAAAAATCAGCATATTTCCTCGCATTCCAAAATAAGAGAGCACCTGTTTTGAAAGTAAGCAAGCACCATATTGCTGATAAGATTGTGCTGTGTGCAATAGGGAAAATAGCTAAAAAAACAATAAAGATAACATATATTGATAAAGTATGAATTAAATTCTTACGTGTTCGCAAAACTATAAATGTTATAATATTGTAAATAAAACCACTAACTCCAAATGCAAAAATATAGAATCCCAACAAAGCTATGGACTCTAGATCAAGAGCAGAATAATAGTCATTTATTTTGTTTTTGTATTTCAACCAATGAATTCTGAATAAAATAGATGCGGTCATACCTGAAATGTAACAGTTGAATAAAAGTTTTATGTACTCTTTTGTTTAACTTACTCACTGCAAAACCCCATACACATGCTTGATAATTTTGAAAGATCATAAACGTTATAAATGCTGCTAAACCAACTAAAATACTAACTACACTTAAAATAATATGCACCAAAATCATTTTTCATTTATTATAATATTAAACTTAACTTTAAATTCCTCTCAAAAAATAAACAACTAACGCCGGTATGACATTGCTAGGCAACAACTTGCGTCGTAAATATATCAGCTGTTTTGAAGCCGGATTTACAATATAAATTGTATGTAAATTAGATAAAATAACTATTTTGCATCGTCTTAGATCAAGGTTAGAGTAAAAAACAAGCAATTAATGCACAATAAATTATTTATTTGTGCTTTTTACTTGTTTACAACATTCAAAAATTAATTGTCATCACAAATCGGTATTACTTCTGCCATCTATACGAAACTTTTTAAACTAAACGACTTTCCTTGTACTTTCAGGCATATATGGTAATGACATTTGAACTGTCAATGCTAAAATACGATTTTCGTCTTTATTGTCTTGTTACCTAAAGAAATATTGTGATACTGATTGCGATATTGTGAAATGGGGAAAAACATCCTTTTTATGTTCCAAGAACAGCAGGAAATTTGTTTAAAAGGTCGCCACGTTTTGTAAGGAGTGTTTTAGAGTAAAATTAAGGATAAATTTGTTCAATAATCAAAATGATAATCCTTACGAACGAGTCGAATCCTGCAGCGTTAAAACTTTTAGTATGTGCGAATTATGCAAAGAAAAATATTGAAATTAAACTAGTTAACCTGCAAGGTAAGTTGCATCACTCTTTTATAAATTAAGTTTTCATTTATTTTGAGCTTATTAAAATATTAAACAACTTATTAACATTGTAATGTCTTAAGCCAATATTTTTAATATATCATTATCAAAAAATTCTTTACCATATGTTATTATAAAATGATGAAATTATGAATGAAAAATTATATTTCACAGATCCTGCTGTAAACGACCCAAAACATTTGCCAGTTTTGCAAACAGAAACTGGTCAACAATTGTTTTTGTCAAATGCTGCTGCTTGGTACATTTTTCCAAATAATGACGCAAATGTTGAGGAATTGTTAGAATGGGAATCAGTATTTTTGAGACCTACTATCACTCAAACTTTCTCAACTTCAAAAGTTGATTCATATATTAAAAATGTGATAGCTACACTACTTAAAAAATTAGATTCGAATGTTGTATCAGGCATTTTAAATGAGGTAAAGAATTAAAAAGATATTTTATAAAATTTGTTTTAAATATATATATTTTTATAGAAAATTATATCTATATCTGATATAGCAATCTGGTCAACATTATATCCATTATATTTAGACGAAACTTTAAGATCTGAGTTTATTTCCCCGTTGGAAAATCTTTCAAAATGGTTGAACCATCTTTCAACCATTCCTGAGTTCCAAAAAGCTTGTGCCACATTTAAAATTAGCCCAGGACAACTCTCATACCAAGCTCTAGCAGCTGGAGAAAAATATGTCAGCCAGATAAATGTAGGAGATTTTAAATTGGAAACTCAACATTCATCGCCCGGCCACCAAGTAGACACAGTAACTCCTGAAGAAGTTAAATCCGCTGAAGATGCCTGGAAAAACGGAATAAAACGTCTTCCAACGCCTAAACCGGTTGTTGCTCCAGTGTAAGTTGTAAAATTTCATCCTTTGTACCATTTTTGCCTACTCGAATTCTGGAGCGGCGCTCTGCATTGCAGACGAGACAAACTGTTAGTAAAATTGTTATTTATTTTGTTATTATGCTAAATTATTTACTTGTAGTTTACCAATTAAAGGAGAAAGGAATGTTTTAATTACGTCTGCATTACCATATGTGAATAATGTACCACATTTAGGGAATATTATTGGGTGTGTTCTCTCCGCCGATGTTTTCGCCAGGTGAGTTTTTTTACTGTTTGAAAAAATTAAATTTATTAAGAAACAGTTGAAAAAATGAATTACAGATCTTCATTTGTTTATTTTTAATGTTATTTTCATTATTTATATTCATTTTTCTAATATTTAAACTTCATGTATTTCTAATTGTGTCAAAGCAAATTAATTAACTAATTCAAAAATTATTTTACATTAACTACAACTATCCAAAAATAATTGACTGAAAAGAAATTTGAAAATTTAATTAAAAGACATTGGATTTGTTGTAATTGATTTTTTCAATTGTTTGTTAATAAATTTCATTTTTTTTTTTAACACAAAATTAATAATTCATGTTTTGCTGTTTAAAACAAAAGAATGTATACTTGTTATAAATCGTGGAAAAGCTTATAAAATAAGTAAAAAGATGAGACTATTTTCAACATATGTTCTTATTTAAAAAATATTATGTTTGTGTTATATCTCTAGACATAGTGGGTGAGATTCAGTGGGTTGTATTAGCGTGTTTTAAGCTAAAACAGTCCTTTGTCAAAAATATTTTGGCAACTTTGTAATACCTGTCAGAAAAAAGTGAGAGACCAAAGGCTCAAATAAAGAAAAAAATATTATTAACAGAAGTAAGAAAAAAAGGACAAATGTCAAAACTGATCAAAACGGGGGTTGAGATATTTTAAAATTCATTAACATTCAGTTATAAAATATTTGGCACATAAAATCTGACATATTTCTAACCTAATTTTGCAATAATGAGTTTCCTTTTACACCTTCCATTTATAATACTTCTTCATTTGACTAAAGGATATCTGTATTACTTTTCCATGTGGTAAAATTTATAAATCACAATTGAATCTTATTGATACATGTGGAAAATATTACAATGTTGCCATATACTTAATACAAGATTTAATACAGACCTTAATACAACCCACTGAATTCCACCTAGTAAGTTTTAAAAAAATCTAATTACATCATGTTATTTTACGTAAAAAACAGTATAAAAATTATCTAAACAATTTTTCTTTATCTTTTATAATAAGCGAGATATTTAGTATTTTCAAAATAAGCTAAAATCAAGTTTTAGCCTGTAGCTCAAAAACAAAAGACGATCAAAAATCCGTGTGGTGTCTATTAAAGTTTGTTCCACCTGTACAAATGTTTGTTCATAAAATTAGTTTCATTTTGAGCTTTACATTTAAAACACGTGTGGAATTTTATAACACTTGTATTATTTTTTGATCACAATATCACAAAACATTTTGATGTAAAATTTAAGATATCTTTGAACTTTAAATACATGAATTTCGGGTTAGGACCAACCGACATTTTGGGAAACAATAAAAATTTATATATGTATTTGTAGATTTAGTCGTTTGTGTAACTACAACACATTATTTATATGTGGTACCGATGAATATGGTACAGCCACAGAAACAAAAGCCCTTGAAGAAGGTCTTACGCCGCAACAAATTTGCGACAAATATTTCCAAATTCACAACGACATTTATCGATGGTTTGGAATTGGATTTGATTATTTTGGACGCACATCAACGCCTGAACAAACAATGTAAGTAATTTTACATTAAATGCAAACATAAATATACTTCAGGAAGAAACATCGAATTAAATATTGTGTTTCTTTTTAGAATTGTTCAAGAAATGTTTTTGGAACTGCATCAAAACGGCTTTATGCATACACAGCCTGTTGAGCAACTCCTCTGCGAAAAATGTACGCGATATCTAGCTGATAGATTTGTGGAAGGTGGCTGCCCACATCCTGGGTGTGGTTATCCTGATGCCAGAGGCGATCAGTGCGATGGATGTGGAAAACTTATCAATTCGATAGAACTTGTGAATCCTAGGTGTAAAGTTTGTGGCAATACGCCGGTTCCTAGGACGTCGCACCAGTTTTTCCTTGATCTTCCAAAGGTAAGAACTACAGGTGTCTCAATAAGCTTGCTCACTATTGGTAACTTTTTTATTTGAAGAGATACGAGGTTGGTTAAATGAGCAAAATTGTGTAGACAAAATAAAAATTGTGTCAGCGGTTCTTAAAATATATATATTTTAAATGGAACTACATGTTTTTTATTATCTTATTGGAAAGAGTTTTTTTTTTCTCTTTCCAATAAGGTAATGTTGTTTATGTACAATTTTTTCAAATAAACGAGTTATTTACGGTTAAAAATTAAAATTTTGTAAACTGTTTATTGGTTTATTTAGCCAAGTTAGCCATGGAAACAATTGATTCTTTATTTGTTTGACGTTTAATAATATCTCCCGTAAAGTTCTCTGTGTTTAATAATGTTTAATAACTTTACAAATAAAGAAAAGTTAGATATGATCTTGCTATATGGAAAATTATATCTAGACACCAGTTACGTAGAACAGTCGGCTCTCTTTCCAAAAGAGTTGAAATCAATATACAGGATATTGATATTAATAGAAAAAGTTCCGAAAATGAGGTTATGCAAGAGAAATAATTGTACCTTTTTCTGTTTAAATCTAAGATGGATTGTCTAAATCTCTAATTTATAGTTCATTATGATTAAATTATTTTTCATTTATATTTTTTGTTGTATAAAGTCGTCTTAAAGTATGATATTAAAAAGTTGCAAAAACCAGATATATTGTGACGTCACAGGTTCCGATCCTAAGTTTAGACTCATTTCAAACAGACATTTTATATGGACACAGAATTTCTAAAAGCAAAATATATATATAGACTATTGAGGATTACATATCTAAATATGCTATAATATATTAATTTAACATCGTTCTATTCATTTTTATAAATATAATTTTCATTTGGCGTGAACTTATCTACACGATACACATCAGCTGTATTTTTCACTTTTGATTTGGGTTTAGACGCTAGAATGTTATAAAATGTGAGACATTGGAGAATATTATTTGATTCTTTATTTTGGTAATAAAGTTAAGAATAATGTAAACATGTTCAAATAGTATATTAAAGAACTAATTTTATGACATGTTTTTTCGCACACGTCAAAATTTAGAAAATGAACATTGATGAGTTTTTTAAATAACCTTCTAAAACAAAAAATTGCTTGTCGAAATGAATGCTCTTTCCATACGCAATTGGGTTTCGTAATAACTTCATTATGAACGCAAAATATAAAAACCAAGTAAAAATTAAATGGTTTGTAATAAACATTGTAAAATGGGCTTCAGTTCAAATATTTTTTAGTTGGAGCCATTATTATACCACTGGATGGAAAAATCCACATCAGGATGGTCCAACAATGCCCGAGTGATAACAAAAACTTGGATACGTGAAGGTTTGAAACCCAGGTGTATTACTCGAGATTTAAAATGGGGCATACCTGTTCCATTAGACGGATACAGAGATAAAGTAAGTTCGATATATCAACCATTTTCTCTGCAAATTTGATTTTTCATATTTATTTTTGTATGTAACAATCTTGCTAGTTGATATATTTTAATATTAGGCCGATATTTCAAGAATATAAAAAATGTGTCTAATTTTTTCGTAGGTATTTTACGTATGGTTCGACGCGCCAATTGGTTATTTATCCATAAGCAAACGCTATACTTCAGAATGGGAAAAATGGTGGCGACCTGCTAAAGAAACGGAAGTTACTTTGTACCAATTTATGGCTAAAGATAATGTACCATTCCACTCTGTTATGTTCCCAGGAGTTTTATTGGGTTGCAATAAAGGATATACGATTGTCAACCATCTTATGGCCACAGGTATAATTACTTCAATTGTTTACAGTCGATGGCATGAAAGAAAACCGGTCTGGTGAATGTTAAGGCTTAGCAGGATTTCTATAAAATGGCACTGTGATTAGAAATATTTTACCAAATTGATTTTCTTTCGTGTCATTTATTGTGTATGACTTTTTGTTACACGTGTATTTTTTTACAGAATATTTGAATTATGAGGACGGAAAATTCTCCAAATCCAGAGGATTTGGAATATTTGGAAATGACGCACAAGATACTGGGTAAGAAAATTATATTCTTAATATTCATCGCACGCCATTAATTTTGAATTTACCGCCAAAAATATTTTATGAAAAATAATAAAGTGTACACTTTTTTGTACCATATACCTATTAACTAATATATTGCTAATGCTCATATCTTTCCCATAAGAGTAGGTGAAGGAAACACTGTGAAATGGAAATATCATTTCTGCATAAGTCTATCTCTCACAAACACCCAACAGGCAATTATGCGCATGCTCGAAAATCTTGACTACTATTGGCTAACGCTGACAGCGTCGCTGGCTGGGCTGCGTTCCAAAATCCTACTCTTAGAGTACGAAATTATTCAAAGTCGTTTCAAAACTAATAACCTTACTCTCAGAGTTTACTCAACCTGTTCCAAAACAGCCAGAGTTTACTCCAAAGTGATGTTTTACTTTACTAACGAGGAGGGTATAGAAATTACTCCATAAT
Source organism: Ophonus ardosiacus (assembly GCA_943142095.1). Lineage (NCBI taxonomy): Eukaryota > Metazoa > Arthropoda > Insecta > Coleoptera > Carabidae > Ophonus > Ophonus ardosiacus. Next base: position 47,450,620 of record OW964832.1, read on the forward strand.
ATTTTCAAACGTAGATGCTCACGATTCTCAACATATGAAAGTAATTTGCCTTCTTGAGGAAGAAAACATGCTTTTGGTTGAAAATAAACATAAATAAATACGTTGGCGTGTATTACGAGCATACTTTTATAATAAAAGTTGTAATTATAAGTAGTTTTGATAGTTTTATAAAATTATTTTTAATTAATTTCAATTTTTTACTTCAACAAAACTCTCATTCGTTCCAAAACGCAACACATCATACTCTACGCCAAAACTCGGTATTCTTGGTTTTGGAACGCTGCCCTGGTGATGCAGCGAGCACATGGTTTGACTTTGACGTTTGATTTCATTTCTGTTTGTAGTTGCACTTTGAAAGCATTTGCTTTGTGTTTCATACAGTAATTTATTGTCACCTAAATAAATTAATCCTGACCAGATTGTATTCCTATTATTTTTACAGTACAACAAAGTAAATTATTTAATTCAAATTTAGCACTAGAATATGTCAATGTTTTTTATTATTACTAATATTTATATTCAAGAATTTACATACAAAATAAATAGTAGTTACATTGTTTAATTTCTCAAATTTAAATTTCTCTCGCTAGTCGTTAATAAACAGAACTCTGATTCGCAAAAAATGGTCATGATTTCCTCGTTAGCCAATAGTAGTCAAGGTTTCCAAGCATGCGCATAATTCGCGGTTGGGTGTTTGTGTGAGATAGACTTATGCAGAAATGATATTTCCAATTCACAGTGTTTCCTTCAAGAAAAGCAAAGGATCCGCAATATATTAGTTAATAGATATATGCTTTGTACTTACAGTACTACTAAATTTCTTTGTATAATTTATTCGTTTCAAGTACATTAAACTAGTGTAGTGAAGCGTTCACGTCAAATTTTTGCAGGTGGCAGCACAACTGTTCACACAATTTATTTTATATTTTAATTTATAGTTATTTCCCATTATTTTTGAGCTATTCCTTCAATCTAAGGATTTTTACTTTTGTTTGTATAAAAAATGAATGCCCTATTTTATTTCTGTATTCCTTTACACAGCAGTCAGGCATTTTGTTTCGTTATGTAATATATGTCAGATTGATTTGCGGAGGTGGTAAATGTGTAAGTAACTACAGCGCCATAAGTTCCTGACTAAACATTCCCATTAAGAATGTAGACAAGTGACATTTCTCAACATTTCATAGTTAGAAATTCGGACAGCGAGCATTTTTTTCTACTTTGTCGCACATGAGTGGCAAATTAACAAAAGCGAGCTCAAATTTCTACTTTGTATATGGAGTGTAGAAAAAGAATAATTCTAACACTAATTGTTTCGAAGATAATTTGTATGTTAACTCCGTAATCCTTCTAGCATTCCTAGCGACGTTTGGCGATTCTATTTACTCTACGTCCGCCCAGAAACCCAAGACTCCAGTTTCAGTTGGGCTGATTTAGCGACAAAGAACAACTCAGAACTTCTCAACAATCTCGGCAATTTCATCAACCGGGCGTTGATGTTCTCTGAGAAGTTCTTCAATTCTTTAGTGCCTCCTATTGAGGCCACAGAAGAAGATTATACTCTTCTCGCGCATTGTACGCGGGAATTGAAGGGTTATATGCAATGTCTTGGAAATGCGAGGTTAAGGGATGGAATCAGATATATTTTGTCGATTTCGAGACATGGGAATCAGTATATGCAAGCGACGCAACCTTGGGTATTAGTAAAAGGCAGCGATGAAGACAAGTAAGTGAAGATTATTTATTTTTGAAGACTATTTAAAAAAAAAAACCTTTAACAGTTGTAAATGGGGATCCTCCACTACTTTTTTTATGAAACTAATCTAAATTTATAGGGATCTGTGATTTGTATCTGTAGTCAGATTGTTATTTGCTAAGCCGTAATATTTTCTTAAATATTCTTTGACATACATAATGTTAAAGTCATTTTGTTTCCAAGGAGTTCGCTAATAATTGAATTTTGACGATTTAAACTGTCATTATTAACTCCATAGCAACAACTATAAGTAACACTTTTTTCACATGTGAATTACAAATTTTTTTAAAACACAAAATTTTAACTCACTGCAACAAATAATGCATTTAAAAATAACATCAAGAACGAAAATAACACTCACCACATTATTGATTAGACATTATCAGCCCTTTTAATTATTTTTTACGATATAAATGACAAACAATAAAGCTTTTTAAATATATGACTTGACATCTATCAGCGACATGCTCAGCCTTGTAACTGATTCGTTTTTTATTTTGTCAAAATTAAATATTATAATGCTTTTTATTATTATTTCGTCAAAATTGAATAAAATATTGTACAAACCACGTGAGCTAAGGTAATGTTTATTCACTCGAAGAAATTAACTCACTCTCCCTTCGGGCTCGTGAGCTAAACTTTCTTAGCTCACTTGGTGTGTAAATATCTATTAGCACATAAAAATAAACAGGTGTGAAATAAAACGCGGAACATTGGAATTTAACATAGGATTTTAAAAATGTGAAAATTTTTAAAGATTAGGTATTGAAAAAACTTTTTTTATCATATTTACCTTTAGGCTCTCTAAAACATTTGGCATTTACAATTATTTTTCATTTTCAAATGACAAAATGGCGATCGATCAAAAATTTCAAAACAAGATTTTTTGATAACCACTCCATCGATTTTCGAAAGTAAAACATTTATAAAATCCTTAAACTATCTACTACAATATTTGTCCTAAACATTTTTTTTCAGTCTATCCAAAAAAAAGTTTTTATTCATTTACTTGACTTAATAAGTGCAGGTGTTCAGAAAAAACTTAATTCGGACACAGAAACGTATGTTTGATCATTATTCAATTCAATTCAAAAGTTAAGGTGTCGCAATTGATCATGAAATGTAATTTTAAGGAGAAAATATAATGAGAAATGATACAGATTATTGCCATTCACCGTTTTTCAATTTGTATGTATTTCTAAAATAAGGATTCAAGAATATTTCTTTAGATAACATTTTTGACAATATCTCATGTCAAATTGACATTTAATTAAATACTTTCAAATTGAAATAGTTTTTTTATTCATACTCCGAGTTAGGAAGTTTTAGAACACACTGTATCTGTAAGTTAAGTAAATGAATAACAACTTTTTTGGGATAAATTGAAAAAAAAATGTTTAGGACATATGTTGTATTAGATAGTTTAAGGATTTTATAAATGTTTTACTTTCGAAAATCGATGGAGTGGTTATCAAAAAATCTTGTTTTGAAATTTTCAATTGATCGCCATTTTGTCATTTGAAAAAATATAAAATAATTGTAAATACCAAATGTTTTAGAGAGCCTAAAGGTAAATTTAAAAGAATTTCTTTTTCTATAGTATTTAAACAACTTTAAAAAAGAATTCCAATAACTACGAACCGAGGTACTAAATCAAAAATTGAAACTAAGAAAAGTTGTTTAATGTGTTCTAACTACCATTTTCGAGTGTACCGACTTAATAAAACACCCTGTATAGTACCTTTCTAATATAAATAATCAATTTTCTAATTTATTAGTATATTTTATTACATTATATCAATAAATATAGACAAAAAAATTTCATACAATCAATTGAAATTGAAACATACACTAACCTCATTTTTCTGACTTGTCTTCCTCCTTTTCTTCCAGAATCCGCGCAGGAACAGTAATCGGCATTTGCTGCAACTTGGTCTGTCTTCTTTCAACCCTTCTTCACCCATATATGCCAAGTACGAGTCGAACCATCCAACAACAACTTAATGCACCATCAACAATCGCCGTACTGACGCCTGAGTATGTCAACAATGTCTTAACTAATTTTAATTGTTACCAACATAATTCATATTCACAGAAAACCAGAAATTGTGCAATTATTGCCATCGGGGCATCAAATAGGAAAGCCTGCACCACTTTTCAGTAAAATAGAACCGGCCGTTGTGGAAGAATTGAAGAAAAAGTACGGAGGCAAACAGCAAACTGATGCGCCGAAGGAAAACGTAGCGGAACTCGAAGAGGCGATTAAGAAACAGGTATGAACCATTTGCAACGAAAAGCTATATGTAATTGTTTATTTTATTCGTTTTCATAACACAATTTAAACATAAAATTTGATATTTCAATCTTACCCGGGATATTTTAATAGTTTGATATAAAAAATGTAATTAATTTATTTTGCCCCAAAGGCCATTTTTATGTTTTAAAAATATTCAATATAGTGTTTCGCACTACACGAAACAACAATGATAGCCGTATTTTTTTTCTTTATTAAATATCTTATCTGATTTTTTAAAATTTATGCTAACTCTTACGACCATCAGATCCAGAGTATGACTCAAAATATTTTAATATTTGTTTATTTACACACAACCCGTTTACAAAATTTTGGATTTGTCTTTCAGGGCCAGTTTTACAATCTCCGATTAGAATTTTAACAATTCATTTCGATTCAATTTTGTTGATTTAACTGACAGCTAAAATTTTAATCAGAGATTGTAAAACTGGCCCTTAGAAAATTTCAAGTGATATTTTTACCTCCCGTTACCCTTGGTAAGGAAGGTATAGGGATCGTGCTAAAAATCACATATTGAGATTTTAGTAAATTAAGGTTCCTAGAATCCAATTTTAACATTTTCACGATGATGTCTGTCTGTCTGTGTGTGTGTGTGTATGTGTAGGAATTTTGTCTTCGGTCTAACTCAAATACTATCATTCAGAAAATTCTGAAACCTTGTATTCCTATCCTATTCTAATATGAAAAGAAGCCATTAGATTTTGGTGTAAATCGGATAACCGGAAGTGGCACTTTACCTGAAGCTCATAATGGTTTTTCTTTAAAAAATACCATTAAGTGCCATTTTTTCGCATTTTATGTCTTATGAAAATTAAAGATTATTGAATTTTCTACAGGAATACATTAATACTTTTTCTATATAGATAAAGATAAACACAATTCCTTTGTTACACAGTTCATATTTCAAATGAATGTAACTGACAGTAAATGCCACTGTCAAAAAACTAATCACTTCAAATTAATAACAGTGACATTTTAAAAGGAAAATAGTAAATAAAGCAATAGTTTTCTGCAATGGAACAGCTTGCATCGTTAGTAAATACGTAGGTATGTATTTAAATTAATAAAAATTAAATAGCGGGAGGTTTTGTGTTGCCCCAGATTTTTATTAAAGCAAATTAGTTTTTAAACAAATTTCCGTATATGATATATTTTAGTTTTTGAGTGATTACATATCAAAGTGATTTGCATAAGAAAGTACCTTATATAACTTCAAGGAATTTATAATATAAAAACTTATATTAATTTCATGTCATTTTCTTGTAAAATGAACAAAATTAATAATTAGTTATCACCGTCGGTTGCATTCTGTTTTCATAATTAATAATGTGAAAGTTATACCTGAGTTTTAGTACCGTAATTGCTATTAAAAAACTACTAAACTAATAAAACTATTCGTAATTACATAACTATATCTGTATTCTTGATATAACATCGAGTATACAAGTATCATTGCAAATGTAGGTAATTCTGATAATTACGGAAAATAGTACATTAAAAAAACAAGTATCATAAGGCAATCAGTTAAGGTAAGAGTCCAAGTTAACTATAAATTTAGGATTATATATCTAATATGCTATAATATATTAATATAACATCGTTCTATTCATTTTTATAAATATAATTTTCATTTGGCGTGAACTTATCTACACGTTGTATATCAGCTGTTTCTTTCACTTTTGTTTTGAGATTAGACGATAGAAGGTTATAAATACATGTTAGACATTGAATATATTCGAGAATATTATTTTATTCTTTATTTTGGTAAGTTAATAACATACAATATTTACTGGCAAACCTATTTCATCAACATGTCACTTTGACGTTTAAAACAGTGTGAAAATCAAAATGGTCGTTGCTCCGTACGTGTGACGTCATTTGGCAAGGGACGAAGCGAGGGTCCAGCAACCGCATTTTAAAGAATGTCATATTCAATTACAATTTTTTCAGGATTAAACATCGATTTGAGTAAAAATAAAAAATACGTGTCTATTATTTTTCACTATTCTATTGATTAAAGTGATGTAAAAAGGTCGTACATGATCTCATTCTGAAATATAGCCTCTAAAAGATCTGTTTATGTGTGTGTAATAATGTATTTGTAATTTAAAGGGCGAAAAAGTGCGTCATCTGAAATCTACAGGGGACAAAAAAGTTTGGGAACCAGAAGTCGCCATTTTGTTAGACCTCAAGAAAAGACTAACCGCCGCTCAGGGTGTTTCCGCTACCCCAAAAGGGGGCAAACCAATCAAAAAAGAATCAAAGAAACCTGCAGAAGTTCCGCCCGTACAAAACGGAACATCAGCTGCCGATCCAGAGGAAGTGAAACAACTCGAACAAGAAATCGAGAAACAAGTAATTTCTCTTTGAATTTTTATTTGATTTATATCTTATTAATGATTTATTTATCAGGGAACTTTAGTGCGGAATTTGAAAACTGGTGGAGCGCCAAAAACCGAATGGCAACCACAGGTTAATGTCCTTTTAGACTTGAAAGGAAAGTTGTTGGCTTTGACAGGAGTTCCGGTGCAGACTTCCGGCAAGAAAAGCAAAAAATAAACTAAATAAATTATGTATTTAATTTTTCTAGCTAGGAATAATTTATAATATTTATATTTGGAAAAAATAAAACATTTCAGACATTAGTTTTATATATTTATTTATAAAACAATAAAAAATATTAAATATACAAATATATCTTAATATAGGTAAAATATATACAAAATAATTATTTTTTTAACACCTACTTTATAAAGTTACTCTTTATATGCCAAAATCTCGTTAGTAAAGTAAAACTTTAATGATGAGACTGGATAACAATTTCTTTAATCACTAAACTCTGTTTGATATAACGAAACAATTTTGACAGTTAATTAGCGTGGTTTAAGAGTCTGTTTTACACCAAAACAATTCAATTGCACAAAACCGTAAGACCAATACAGGCAAATAGCCAAACTTAAAAAACGACAATACAACAATAATTAACGCACAGCACTTACAAGGAATAAAATCATAATTTACATAATATTTGAATTGTGTTTGTATAAAACGCGCTACAGCGCATTGCAACCAATTGAATAACCAAAATCTAAAAAACTTAACAACAGATTAATTAGAGAAGTTATAGAGATTTACAAAACCAAGAATAATCTCAATCATTGTGAACTTAGTCGCGCATGGCTTCCAATTTTAAATATGTTGTAATATGTATCCATTTTTATCTCGACTTTACGAAACATCTGTTAATAAAGAGTACTGCTGTGGTATTTCGCTACCGAAAAGGCAGCTCTGAGTTATACAGATCACTTGTCTGACAGTTTTTGCGGACGGTATTTCCTCTGGCAAAAGGAGAGTTTTACTGAGAAGATGCATATTCGACGACCTAGTTATTGCCGGGCATGCATAATGTCTAGTAAATTCTGTACTTTTTATGTTACCTTAGTTACTTGTTTTTGCTTTTGTTTATTAATTTATTTGTCATTTTCCCTGAAGAAGGCATCAGTTAATAGTGCCGAAACGTTGGAACTAATCAAATATTACAGAACGAAAATTAAAAAGGTATTTCTGAGAGATTTTTTAATAATGGGGTATTCCACCATAAAAAAATTGAAAAAAATTCAATTTAACATAAAGTATGGCTCAATAAATAACAGTTAAAACAATGAAAACATTTTTTAAATAATTACTTTACGAGATATTTCACATTTCCTAAAAGGGAAAATTGACGTCATACAATTGTTATCTTTCTCTCGCAGCGTACTCAGAGCAGTGTGTGTGAGAAAGACAAGTATAGGGGAAATGTGACGTTACACTGATTTCTTGAAAATAAAATACTGTTAAACTAGGAACAATTAAGATTTTTTAATACTATGAATTGCTTCAAGACTGAATGAAGTTTTATTTAAAATAATAAAATAAATTGAGTGGAATACCCCATTAAAGAATTAGATGTCAAAATTCCTTCGTTTTTTCTAATTATTCCAAACAGAGTATAATGACTAAAATAAATACGTACCCATGGCAACCAACAAAGGTTAAATATCACTTTCAAATGTCATCAGTCATCTTTAATTTTAGATAAAATAGAATTTAAAGCAGATGTTTAACAAATAATTGTGTCGCAAATTTTTGTTGAGAAAGTACGTTTTTACGCACTTGTACCATAAAAAACTATTATAAAACTATGTTCCTCCATAGGTGTGCAGCAAAGCCTCTATAGTATCTTTGCTATAAGGACACAATGAATAATACTTCGTGCAGTAAGTTGAAGTAACTTTTTCCCCTAGTCTCAAAGCTTGTCTGACGATCTTATTCGCTCGAGTATTTTTTTCAGAAGTCGCTCTAAAAATACAACAGATTAACCTTCTCTATGATCTATATCTTTCACTTCACAGGTGCTATAGGCGTAATTCTTATCTGACAAAGAAGTGAAAGTATATTTTTACCGTATAAGTTTTAACACACTCCTTTCGTTCGTAGTTAGATTTTCTTGAGGGATAGCTGCAAGCTGGCATATGAAATTAGGCACGCAACCTTCGGGATCTTGAGAAAGGATAGACTCCCATTTTAGTTGAGGGAACTAAAAAAATAAGCAAAACTAGAGTGAGATTTAGAGTATGTAGAAATACTCTAAATATAAATAAATAATTAGTAGTGTTTAAGAGTTCTTGCAATAAGAAATATGGATTATTTTTTTGGGTACAGTAACTTCGTTCGTAGAATTTTGTTTACATTTGGAAATAAGAACATGTATGATTATATGTAATGAAATATAATTTAAGACGTAAGTGAGAAAATTTAAAACATTTAATTATGTAACAAGTTATATTTTTTTTGCAAGAGTTGTACACAATATTGTTTTTACGATCAAAATACGAGTAAATAATGGATATTTATAATATGTATTAGTGAGATATAAGCATTATATAGCACTACGAATGTGAAAGAATTTAATTTAAAAAAAAATCTTGAAATCCATCATAAAAAATCTGTTGTGGCCAGCACTAGACCTCTCGCCATTTCCATATTAGGCTATATAAGTATTGTATTGCACTTCGCTTTCGAACCGTCGTTTTATTACAAAAAATTACAGAACTTTACTCAAATATTGTTTTTTATTGTATTTAACATGTCTTCTGCACACATATAATTCTAATTATATTTATTTTTCATTGTATGAGGAAGTTTCTAAATGCCAGAGATTCTTCCAATTCATTAACCAGATTGGCGGTATTTCTGATGGATATATGCATTTTACCACAATTTTACCTATAATTTCAAATATTTAATTAATAAAACAATAAGAAAGATTAAATATACTTCCCAGAAAAAGCTATCAGAATGTCACCAAAACTGTTAATTTTTGACACTGACATGTGTCATTTACAAACTATATTATAAACATTGGAATTTCTCAACTGGTTTCCTTAGTGCCTTAGCCTCTGCGATTTGATTACTCTATAAATTTATAGTGTCTTTATCTCTAAATCTATAAAAGATATAATAAAAATTTTAAGTGTATTAGATGGAGAATTTTATGTTCTTCAATATTTAATAAAAAAACTCCCAAAATATTATATTTAGAAGAATTTTTCTAAGAAACTACTACTTCCGGTTGTTCAATTGTTACCAAAACCTTTTCAGCTCTTCGCAGGAATGTCAGATATATAATCGGATTCTAGGGACCTTAAATCGTGCTTATTCAATAAAATCTGGATATGCGAATTTTAGCATGAATCCAATACCTCTCTTAACGAGAGGTAAAAATATAGTAATATAATATAATTTCAAATATGAGACTTTTCATTCATAAATTTGCTAATAATTTGTTGCGGCTGTACACACGGACTAAATTTGTGACGTCACACACATCACATGCTCTCACCCACATACGCTCACGTGATTTCCGTTTTAGCCGTTGTAAAAGTTTGTAAACACAATACAGCATCTAATCTAAAATTGTGACAGGCGACAACAGAGTATACAAGAGAAAATAATATTATTATTATTGTGTATTACTTTAAAAATACTAGTGCGATAGAAGGTATGTATATAAAACATTTATTAAAATAAATACAAAACGAAACACCCAGGGAATACCAAACAATTATAGTTCCAAACTAAACAGGTAGAGGTCGACGCTTGACTACCGTATCCGCGAAGCTGTGACGTGTAATATTTAAAATTAAAGCCAACTATTAAAAAATTACATTTCTGATTTTAAAGACTTACACATCTATATTTAATTTGACCTATTTATTAAAAAAAAAAAGTTAAATGATCCTGAGAGAGTCCGAACTCACGTGTGATTGACATAAAATTCTATCTACGACTGCTTAAATCAATAAAAATTGTTTTATGCTTCAAGAAATTATGACTACTTTTTTTTATTCATAATTTTTGCAAGTAAAAATGTGTTAGGTAATGAGTTCATTACATAACGCATTTTTTTTTATTATAATAATGAATGCAAAATGGTAATAAATTGGATTACCTAACTCAAATAACTGTTAATGAATTACATACTGTCTTTATCCAAGTACTTATAGGCAAATCTAGATATAACAGCATGACATTACCCATTTTACTTCTTTTCGCAAATTTTGGAAATAAAGCTTTATCTGAACAGTTGAGGGCGTCACCTAACGCCCTTTTAAAGCTGCTGTGTAGGAGTCAAAAGCAGATTGTTTTTGAGTGGTAGGAATAGAAGAGTTTCTGGGTGCATTCGAACCCACTTTGTGGAAAATTATAGAAAAAGCTAAATGAATAATAATAAATGAATAAGTTTTACCCCTGGCACATCAAACTCCGATCTCGTGTCAATCGACCTCTTTGCAATATTATATTCTTTCCCTGCATTATTAGACGCTGATGGATTTGAAGCCCCCATGAATCTATTGCTGATCTTGTCGTAGTCCTGAGCCAAAGTGTGGAGCATCCACATTCCAGCAAGCCCTAAACCAGCTATGATAACGATTTTAACAATATGTAGGGCTCCTTTTGCAAGGCCGGCAAGCAACAGGAAGATTAAAAGTTGGAACCAGGTTGACTTCAACATTTTGGGAACATCTGGACAGAATAAAAATAATAAAGGGATGGAAAAAAATCTCCCCGACGGGGAATCGAACCCCGGTCTCCCGCGTGACAGGCGGGGATACTGACCACTATACTATCGAGGACTTGTACAAATTCGTGCCAAAGTGAAGTTATAAAAATACAATTTAATATTTTATAAAAGAATAATTTGATAAAATATTAATATATATATATTATTTAACTAATACAAGTAATGTGAAAAGAAAGTGTTACATACTATGATTTCATTAGTTTTCACTTATTGTAACTAGTATTTACAATTTTTCAAAATATCGCCATAAAATTTGTTTAAACTTTCACTTTCAAGTTCATGGCAAATTAATTATACGCTAATTTATCTTAACAATCAATATCACTGTATTTATAATTACATTATTACATATCAAATGGAAAAATTATACGCTATATAAATGTGTATTTTTAAATGAAAGTACATTTGTTGCATACTATCTATAACATTTAAACAATATACATACAAAAACAATTATAATTTAAAATAAAGTTATTACGAAATATGTTCAAATTTCGCCCAAATTCCTGCATTTCGTAATATCGAAATTAAATAGTCATAAATATTAACGCGCGTATTTCTAAACGTATATGCGAATTAACGAACCGAAAATAAACGCAAAATGTTAAATTAATTTCAAAACTAATAATATATAATTTAACACAAAGTAATTAAATATAATTTATTAAATAATCGTTATAGTAAGAAAATTGGAAAATGAGACGAAAATGAATTTACAGCAACAGTTTAATGTTGTGAAATACTCACACGAGAGACCAAATTGCTCGAATCACATACACTTGTACATTGGTACTTTCAGTGAAAGAACTGCATGTGCATTTCTCCTATTTATAATCTTGCATCTCGACAGGGAAAGTGGTTGAGCTGGTTCCCTTTATTGTGGAGCATAAATTTGCAATTTAAAAGAAATAAAATAAACAGATCTCTATAATAAACAGTCTGTAAGCGGCAACAAGAGCATTTTTAGCGCGAAAACGGAAGACGAGATATAACCCCACTTTTCTGAAAGGATTCCTTGGCCTTGATATTGAATTTCTGATAGAGTATTTAAAAATTCGGGTCCGAAAACACAATCCCCAGTGGCGCAATTGGTTAGCGCACGGTACTTATAAGGCAGTAGCCGTGAGCAATGCCGGGGTTGTGAGTTCGAGCCTCACCTGGGGAAATTTTTACAGATTTTCTAAATCATCCACTTTATACTTTCAAAAACTTTCAAGAGAATCCTACTTTGGTATATAACAATAAAAATGTAATCAAATATACACAATAACTAATGAAAGAAAGAAAGTTACTATTTTTTTATGATTTAAACAATTTTGTATTAAAAATATAGAAATGAATTCTGTTTGCATTGTATGTTTTGGAATTCTGTGCGAGTCCTTGTACAAAAATAAACAGACTGTACTAAAGTTCAAGAATGCTTCAACTACATAATAATTAGAAATAGACTAGATCACAGGACTTATTTTAAGCAGTAATCTAGAAATCGTGCGTTATTTTATATTTTTTACTTCCGCTAAACTGTATCATTAAATCATAGTTTCAAGCATGCAATATTACATGTTAATTAATATTAAAAAAATGTTATGTAACAGTTTTCTCATTAACACTTCCAAAATAACTTCTTACTTTCTTCTAAGCCCATTCAATTTAATAATTTCTATTTAAAATAAGTCCTAAATTCCAAATAGTTTTCGGACTACAGTTTTCGGTCGGCAGACATGGTTTTGTATCACGTGACTTTCTTTGTGAATGTGATTGGCGCAGTCGCTGTCAGAATATGACAGCTGAATTCCATTCGAAGTTCAGTCCCGGTGTGCCTGTAAAGGCGTGTCTTTGTGATTTTCCAGTTCCATTTTAGTTTTAGTCGTGTTTGTGATAGACACCTCTTTCGGGCGCTCCGTCGCCGTCATGTCTACCGCCATACTCGCCGCAGTTGCAGTTATACTATGTGTTCTGTTTCGGATATTAAATGTCAACAGTCAACCTCAAAGACCTTCGATATTTTGTGGGGATATGAATTTTCTAGAGACTATACTTAAGATAGCACCTCTTATACAAGAACCGTAAGTTATAACCTTCAATATTTTGCTGTATCTTCCGCTCCATAACATGAAACAATTGGCAGGACATTACTTAAGCCATGACTTAATTCATTACAAACTGCGCATACCAATGTTTTGCTATTTTCAAACATTTATACGTTTCTAAACATCTTAAAAATATGTTTTACACATGTTTTAAACAATATTTATTCATTATGTTTAAGTTTTCATTTAATATTTGCTACTTTTAGTTCATTTAAACCAAAAATTATCATGTAGTCATACTTTGTTTTGTTATTTAAATTTACGTGAACCTAAATGTGTTATTATTTTTTGAAATCAAAAATTTGCTCTACTTTCTGTTACAAATAATTTATTAGAGTTGTATTATAAATAATCAATATCGAATGAATTAAGTACATAGAAACGTGTGAATGCATCGTACATCATACTAGAAAATAACTTCGATCTTTCTAGAACTGTTAACATCAAAAATCAAACAATAATATTTACAAAAGTATCTATGAACCCTTGTTTATGTTTGTAGGGGAGGTACTAAAATCACAAATTTTTTGCTCAATCTAAATGTTGCTTTATTAACCAATTACAAATATAATCTTAAAAATTCCATCCTCTTGTACTATACTCGTCACGCATTAATGTGATCATCGATAAGAAATGTTATCGTAACTGATAATTTCTCGGAAAATGCTGCGTAAAAATGCGATAGCATGTTTTGAACACAACTGTTGAAGTATTGATTGAAATGCATTGTAACATTTTCCCGCGTCGACGAAATTTTCAAGTCGATGAACCGTGTTGATGTCGCAATGATGCTTTCTTCCACGTTGCGAATTTGTAAATCGGTGAAATGTGAAATGAATTATTTATTCAAATGACATCGTAGAAGAGTCAAGTATTTATAAAACTATTTCTTTGACATGTCACAAAAAGAAAATTTAAGTACAAATTATTTCAGGGTAAAGTAGATTAGCCTTCTTCCAAAATTTTGTGTACCCTAATTCATATTAATATCTAATGTGTAATACATTAGGAATTCCTGGAAAACTGTAATATCTGTATTTGTATACCATATTTTCTTCAAGTACCACTCGATTTGTGTATTGAATAAATGTACATGTTCTCAGTCTAAATACATAATATACATTGTTATAATATTAATTTCCTTATTATAATTTCAAATTTTAATAAAATTTAAATTTACAAAACAATTATGGGAATAATGGAAACTTCCATAAAGTAGGAAGTAAGGAAGGCACAGGAAATGAAAGAAGCTATACAAATCTAGATCTTGTAAGAAAACATTTAGATAAACACATATTAAAATGTATTTCAAACCGCTTCTATCTACATATACCGGATGTATACTTGAAATCTGTTAAACGACAGGGAATACAATGTTATTTTTACCTTCCGTCACCTTTAGGTAAGGAAGGTATTGTCTTTGGTCAAAAAATTCGTTGTAGAGTTTTCCTTTAAAAGGAACTTTTGTCATTTATCCATTTTTATTTCTAAAAATTCATACAGTTGTTCAAATACTCTAAAAATGCGTACACTTACTTAACATTATCTTTAATCAAATAATATTACTACCAAGTATATATCTCTACCCATTTTTGAATTATTGCCCCAAAAGTCAATATACCCCACATTTAGATAAAAACTTTTAAATTTTCAAAAATCTAATTTTTATGTATCTAGATACTTCTCAATGCACTGATTCCAAATTTTGAAACCGCAGGTCGATATCTCGTTTCGTTCCCGAGATATTTAGATTTAAAGTTTTGCTCAAACCTGCCCATTTTTGGGTAATAACCCAAAAATGGGTCGAGATATGAATTTGGCGTCATCGCCATTCGATTCTACGGACAAAAATACATAAGTATAGCAATTTCCATAATTTTTGTCCAAGCGGTTCATGTTTTATGAATAAAAGCTTGAAAATAACTGAAAATGGCCAAAATCTGAAAAAATCGTAAGGGGTACCCCTTACGATTTTTGCGATTTTTGGCCATTTTCAGTTATTTTGCTTTAGAGATTGTATGCGGTGTTCAAAAATTCTGAAAATTGGTGTACTGATGTAATTTTGCCCGTAGAATCGAATGGTGTTGTCGCCAAATTCATATCTCGGCCCATTTTTGGGTTATTACCCAAAAATGGGCAGTTTTGAGCAAAACTTTGAATCTAAATATCTCGAGAACTAAAAGTGATATCGACCTGAGGTTTCAAAATTTGGAATCAGCGCATTGGGAAGTATCTATATACATAAAAATTAGATTTTTGAATATTTTGAAGTTTTTATCTAAATATGGGGTATATTGACTTTTGGGGCAATAATTCAAAAATGGGTAGAGATTGTTACGTAAGTGTACGCATTTTTAGAGTATTTATATATGAGTATACATAATCATAAATTCTACTAAGAATAAAGTAAATAGAAATGACAAATCTGTCAGATATGCCAGAAACAAGACACAGAAATTATTGTTTTTTTTCCATGGCACTCTGATAATTGCCTTAAATCATGTATTTTCTTTTGCTTTTAACTCGTACATGAGAAACAATTGAACAACAAAGTTGGTACTCGTGTATAACAGATGTAAGTAGACACTCGGTATATAAACAAAATTTCTAAAGAACAATCTGATGTGGCCAGCACATTACCTCCTATCATGTACAAATGTTTCATAAATTGCATGTAAAAAGTTTTTGCTAAAAATTATATATTTCCAGCGAAATAATTCACAAACATACTTTGTAAATTGCACTTGACATTGACGTCTTTCAATTATTAATAATTAATCTTAATTGTTTCCGTGATGTAGCATAGGTGGCAAGATTTATGATGAAAAATAATCGCTTTTACAGACCACCACTGCGCATAAGAGCAAAAACAATTCCTTAATTGAAGCTACATTCAACCTTCAATGGTGGTTTGAAAATATCTTTATAATTTTTCTTTAATCTCAAATACATAATTATGTACCTATAAAGAGAAAATATGATCATAATATACAGGGTCGGTTTTATTTACTCCCAAAGTTAATTTAATTAATCGAACAAATTTGTATCAATGTTCACGCAGTTTTCACGTTTTGATGACATTAAAATTATTGCTTAACTTAATGAAATTGGTCCATAGAGGTCGATTAAGCTATGACTGAAATAACAAATTCATTTGTTTTTTAATCATACCAATGTATTTTTAAGTGGTAACCGTCGTAATTAACTAGATAGGGTGAATAAATTTTGAATAAATATTACCAGTCACAGAAAATAATGTATTATATTATACGATGCTGTGCTGTAACGGGTGCTCTTATTATCGAGGGTGAAGTTCACAACACGAGCGAGAGAAGCAATCAAGGGTTGTAAACATCCGAGGTAATAATAGCTGTTATAGCTTATAAGCGAATGGGGTATTCCGACATTTTTAAAAAATATTTTTTTACATTAGTACAGACCAGTATAACTCTGAATATCTAACTTTGAGTACGAAAATGTATGCATCACATGACATATGAATTTTAAAAAATTTCTTCGCAATTCAAATTCGTCAACTCGATGGTGACATCTGCAACGAACTTCAGCGCCTAAATCCACATGTTCATGACAACCGTTTGCTTGTTTACATATGATTTTAGTAGCAGCGTGTATTTCGGTGTTTGTCCTGTGTTTGTTTTTGGTAAAAATAGGAGTAATAATTATAAAGTGGACGAAATGTCAAACAAGAAATATACCCGTGCGTGTTAACCACTGGCACCATCTGTGTTTTTAAACGAAAATATTTACTTTGAAATGAGCAACAGATTATCAACTTGACGTCACTAATTTCAAGGACGTTTCTAGAGCTGTAAAAATTTCAATTTTGTAACATTAAATTATGAATTAAAACTTTTTATTAAACATGTTTTATTATATTTTTCTACTATATGAAAATGGAAATTATAGAAAAAAGTTATTATTGTATACTATACTTTATCTACAACTAATGTATTTCATTATTAAAATACTTTATACTTGAAAAGAGAAATAAACCTCTTCATTATAACAATATAAAATGTCACAAAATAATATTAATTTTTCTTTTGTCATGAAAAATTGTTAAGTGCCAATCCAGTTTTTGGAATTGTAGCATTGGGGTTATCTGAGACAAAAAATTCGTCACACATATACGGCATGCACACTTTACAAAAATTATACTTATCTAACATACGTACAATACAATATGGTTTAATTTGTATTTTCCATACGTAATAAATGATATAATGTATTTATTTTTTGATACATAATATAATATTTAATTATCGATATATGTCAGTAACTATCGATTCATTATCAAAATCATACAATGAATCATAGATAAAATTTTGTCTAGCAACTATGTTAATTTAAATTTAACTATGATGTCTTACAAGTATTTAACATACTTATTTTGTTATCTCTTACTCGGCACATTTTATGTCTTCGCAAACATTGTTTTATCATCAATTTTTTTTTAGTTTAATAATTAATATTTCTTGAAAATGATATTGAAGTTAAAACTGCGTTAGTTTTTACCCAAAAATAATGCTGTGTATTAATAGAAATTTTCTTCATCCGAAACATGCCATTATGTTAATATATCTTGAACTAAAATGTGTGCATAAAATTTAAATATAATTTGATGGAATTTATCAAGATATGAACTTGGATTAAGTGACTAGTATGATAGATTAGAATGTATGATATTTCTTATGACAATAGAAAGTTGATTGGTCTATTTTTCATTCCAATTAATTATTGTTTTATACTAAATACAAGATAAAATAAATTATACATTTTTTACAATTATTCCTACTTGTATGATACATGTTTTATAATTATATGATTATATAATTACTAAAAATATATTCTTCAAGCGACTTCTAATAACATTTATCAACAATACTAACAATAGTAATTTTCCTATCGCTTAATATTCGTTTTTAGCATATAACTTTCAATGTTACTGCTAGAAATAATACATATTTACCTACACGTTCAATACGGCTACGATTTTCGTGATATATAACATTTTGTAGGCGTGACCTTGTTCTAGAAATGTGTAAAAACCAAAAATAATCAATTATTTTTTTTTTTCGATAAAGAAAACCATATACCAAAAATAGCTATTTGTGCAACAAGTAACGAAATATATTCTTTTTCTACGTGTTGCACACAATTCTTTTTCCTTACTACCGTTTGGAATAAGTGTAAAAATATCGTCATAGGTAATATAACAAGTGATATGATTATCATCGATGATATTTACAAGTGGAACCGAGTTGCAGATTTCACGAGTCCGAAGGACGAGTGAAATATGCTGCTTCGGTTTCAAGAGCAGTATCTTCGATTATTAATTATATCACGAGCTTATACCGTGAGAATTTTTTAATGTGAAACATTGGGTTTGTCATATCCATGGTTACGACTTGATATTTGATTGACAGCAATGTATTTGCCCGTTCCATTTGAACGAATCTGACAGAAGTATTATATTTAAATATTGTAAGAAATTTAGCGGAGTCAGAAAACCACTTGAGAGTACTAAACATATTTCGGGCACAAGGTGCACACAGTATTTTTTCTACATCTAAATTTAATTTTTAGAAAACAGGTATAATTATTTAAACAAAATTAACCTCTAATGACATCTTGTCAATATGACAGATAATCGTTAAATTTTCGTATAAGTTATGATTTGACATTTGATTAACAGCAATGTATTTGTCTGTCTCATTTAAAATGACACATGGGGAATGAATTTGACAGAAGTATTATATTTAAATATTGTAAGAAATTTAGCAGAAAACCACTCGGGCACAAGGTGTACACTCTATTTGTTCTACAGCTAATTTTAATTTAGAATGCAGGTATAATTATTTAAACAAAATTAACCTCTATTGACGTCTTATCAAATGTTAAATTCGTTCCCTATGTTTCATTTTAAATGGAACGCGTAAATACATTGCAGTCAATCAAATGTCAAATCGTAACCATGGATATGACAAACCCAATGTTTCACGTTAAAAAATACGGTATTTAATGTGAGAATATAATGATTTTTTGTTAAAATTATCAATGTTGTAAAAATCTCTTAGTAACGAATATAAATAAGGTGATAATTTCTTTGTTTTTTATCATCGCTGTGATAGACATGTAACTAGGGACATTCTGAATGATGATTGGCGGAAAACATCTCATGTGACTAATGAATTATATTCTCACTTCTATAAAAGCTAAATTTTTGAAGGTAATGTAGGTAACTAGGAAAACAATACATTGTTTTGCAGCTAAGTACCTAACTTTGTAGACCGTTACCATTAGCAACGTTCTGCAATTATTCACTTTCATCACTAAATGACGTTCGAATTCGAAAAGCCTACTTTTTTATGAATCGTAGAAAATAGTAATTTATGTAACAAATGTGTAAAGTAGTACGTTTTTGGTCGAGAGCGATGTTAGTACGAAATAAAAATGCTGTTTACAGATGAGTTGCTTACAGTATTTTTCCTACAACTGAAAAGTTAGGCATCTTCAAATATTGTTAGTGTTCGTTGACAATAAATTAAACTAATATGTATGTTGCCTAGCAACGTATTTACTTTTTTATGTCCTAGTGCTTGAAATAGAATAGAACTTGAATGACGAGATAAGTATATATTAATTTTTTTCTGAAATCGTATGAATTCAAAATTACTAAATGGTACATATAATCTATTTTCATTTAACAGATAAATCACATTGAAAACTTAAGGAACTCTATTTTAAATTGTACAAGAATTTAAAACAAATGTATACTGGACATCATTTATTTTAATTTCATAATCGTATTTCATACGCAAAATGTGTTTGGGAAAATAAATGTAGCAACTTTGCATTTTACTTCCCGGCCTAGGCGATTTTGCGGCAGGAAAGTAGTAGATTACATGATTTCAGGAAAAGTACTTTTCTCGCTCTAAAGTAAAAAAAAATGACTATACATAATGTAAAGCGTGCGTAAAGTATGTACGTTACTCACGGTTGTACGAAAAATATTTTTTCCGACGACCACTACGAAAAGTACATAAATTCACACGCTAAACTATTATTGATAGTTGGTCATTGCACATCAGTACCAAAGCTGTGTGAAATGAAGCTCGTTAGCCAATCAGATGCGTCCGCAACTGTGTGATATGATTTTATCACACGCTGCGATAACTGAGCGAACTAACCTAAAAATTTGTATGTAAAAATTTGACAGTTGCAAATAATTTGCTGAATTTACACGGATTAAGAAGGCTGGGCCCTGATTTATCATATTTTAACATAATTTTTGGTGGTATTATGAAAATTTATATTGTTTTTTTTTTTGTGGTCGTCGGAAAAATATCGTGTACAACACGTGCTGAAAGGGTATATCCAACTTTCAGCACTAGTTGTACAATATACTATATTCATACTTTGGATATCAGAGTTAGTATGTAATAAGAATAATAGGTAATAAAAGAAGAAATCGCAGCTATCGTTATTATTTCGTGCAAAACACTTTTTTGAATAACTAATGCCCAGTTGCACCTCTTAAGTAAATTTTTAATTAGTGGTTAAATTGGCAATAGCGTATCTAAACGAATTGTTAAAGGATTATTAAATATTATTGTCTAATGTTGGATATGTACTTTTGTTAACATGTAGGATGTAGGTAAAGGCGTTAACTATAAGCGGTGCCAGGCTTAAAAAAAAAATGCAAATCGAAATTTTAACAACAATATATTATATTTCATTTGACATTTCATTTCGATGCAATATTGTCAATTTAAGCCGAGTTTAATATTTAAGTTACGTTGGTGCAAACGACCATTAGATCATTAGATCTCTTTGCATTTAAATGCTTCATATTCAAAAAAATACTTCGATAATGACGTATCATTTGTTGGAAAAGTACTGATAAGTATGTTTCAAAGTTTGATGATGTATTGGTTAAAAATAATATATTATGCTTCCTCTTAAATTTGTAATGAACATTAGCAAAATGACTCATAGTTATCTGTAGATAGATACGAATGACGTCATTCATTGCGATCAATTGTACCACATATGTATATGTTTCTCTTTTTATAATTAATCGTAAACTTATTGTGAATGTAGGTATATAAGAATAACAGGAAAAGTGGAATAAATGTAAAATATTTACGTCAATATTGATGAATTTTTATAAATTTTAAATATTCGCACTGAATATAAATTATAAGACGATAGTTCAAAGTCTTTCCATTTGTTATTAATAGTATCTATAGGTCAATATATAAAATACAAATATGTCTTTGTATTGAAATATTTATGTACGCTCATACAGAAATGTAAAATGTACTTCTCACATATTTTATTTTTAATATATTACCTCGGCATAAAAATATTTACTTTCAGGTCAGGTTGGATTCAGAAATAAATTCTGTCCTCTAATTGGTCAGAATGCAGACCTAGTTGACAATAATGATAAAATGATCAGCTGTTAGCTTTCAATAGTCAAACAAAATCGACAGAAATAACTGATATTATCCATGTTTTAGAAGCCGGTTTTGTAATTTTTAATATTCAAGTTTTGTACGTCCAGTTGTTCGGTATTAAAATAAGGTTTTATTTCACAAAAGGTCGGGTATTTTTGATTTGTGGGTGTGTTTTATATTTAGAGGTGCTATTAAAAAACCCAAGTTTTCGATCTTGTTGTACTTCCGGGCAAGCACTACGAAATATTATGCAAATAATCAATTTTTAAAAAATATCTCGTCACCAGTAGGTATTAGCTCAAAAACAGTTATCAGTTTTATAGAAGACAAAATTCCGTATAACTTTCATTTAAAACATTTTTTTCTATAATCAATAGATAGTAAGCTTAAACCATTAAGCCAAAGAAAATAGATTTTGCTGAATCTTATTTGTTTTTGTTATTCATTATGAATGTTGTTCAGCATTTCAGACAGTTTACCCAAAACATATTTTCGTATGTTAATAAATACTGCTATTAATATTGATCCTGTACACGCTTATTGACAAGTGTAAATATTAATAAGTTAATAAAAAATGCAGCTAAACTTTGAACAATAATAACAACTAAGTACCTACTTTTTATTAAAGTATGTATTATTGTAATTGGTTGCACTTAACCTTTTCTCTGAATCGATTAATAATTTGTTTCTTGTTATTTTACTTTTCAGTACTTTTTGTTTTCATCAAGTTTTTCAATGGGCTACTTGCGTGGTACTGAAAATCCAATTTCTATCATTTAATACGTAATGTTATATTGAAAACATGTATAAAAATATAAATTTTATTTAAAAAAAAATATTTGTTTTTTAGTAAGTTAAGAAAATTTTCTGTGACGTAATTATATTGAACTAAAAAAGGGAACCATGTATAAGAATGTAACTTATAGATGGCATTTCGTACGAGAAAATTTTAATTTGTATTTGACATTTTTCTCTCTCTGGGCTCTCAAATATATTAATTACTTCACAAATAACCACATAGGTAGTTACATGTAATTTAAAATATCGATACGAAAGCGACAAACTAAAATACTAACCTCCGAACTACTGTTGAAACGTCAAACAGGAGATCTACATTATCCGTACAAACAAACTTTATGGCTTTACGACCACTCATTGGTGCGGCGTAATTCTACGTCATACATGGCGGTAATTCAACTAATCAAATTTCATTATTTTTTTTCTGGCTAATTAATAATTATTTTGTCAAAAGAAAAAATATGGGTAGTAAGTTTTTACCTGCTCTCCAAAAATGTGAAATAAAAAAAGGTACGCAAGTAGCCCATTATGTATTCTTGTGATATATTCCAGAATTGCAAGAATTTTTATATAACAACTAAGTACTAATTTTATAGGGTGGTAGCATTAACAAGTGATTAAGGGTGATTAGCTAAGAGATGACTAGCTAGGAGATGACTAGCAGTGTTTTAGCTCTATAAATCGTTTATGAATTATTATAGAAAAATTAATTGTTCGTAACTTTTATTTGAAGTATTTTTCTTTAAAATAATCCATAAACGATTGACAGCGCTGTTTTTCCTCGCTATTTATGGCGCTTTTATTTAATTATGTACGAAAATAACAATAAATTATTATCTTCTTTTAATTTAAATTAATTTTATTATTAACCGACTCTTTGTTAACTAATATTCTAAGCCTTCTAAGGGTTCTACAGGGTGTCTCAATAAGCTTGCTCACTATTGGTAACTTTTTTATTTGAAGAGATACGAGGTTGGTTAAATTAGCAAAATTGTGCCATTTCGTATTAGAAAATTGGTCATGTAGACAAAATAAAAATTGTGTCAGCGGTTCCCAAAATTTGGGACAGAATATATATTTTTTAAATGGAACTATATATTTTTTATTATCTTATTAGAAAGAGTATTTTTTTCTCTTTCCAATAAGGTAATGTTATTTATGTACGATTTTTTCAAATAAACGAGTTATTTACGTTTAAAGATAAAAATTATCTTTTGTTAGTTTAGGTCAAGTAAACTATGGAAACAATTGTCTTTTATAAAATTATTATTTTATTAATTTATTTTACAGTAATAACAAAACAAAGAAAATATTCAAATTGAAAGCCATTATTTATTTCGCACATTTAAACTCTTTTGGAAAGAGAGACGAGCGTTCTACGTAACTGGTGTCTAGATATAACTTTCCATATAGCAAAACCATATCTAAGTTTTCTTCATTTGTAAAGTTCTTAAACATTATTAAACACAGAGAACTTTACGGGAGAAATTATTAAACGTCAAACAAACAAAGAATCAATTGTTTCCATGGCTTGTAAAATAAATTAATAAAATAATAATTTTATAAAAGACAATTGTTTCCATAGTTTACTTGACCTAAACTAACAAAAGATAATTTTTATCTTTAAACGTAAATAACTCGTTTATTTGAAAAAATCGTACATAAATAACATTACCTTATTGGAAAGAGAAAAAAATACTCTTTCTAATAAGATAATAAAAAATGTATAGTTCCATTTAAAAAAAATATATTCTGTCCCAAATTTTGGGAACCGCTGACACAATTTTTATTTTGTCTACATGACCAATTTTCTAATATAAAATGGCACAATTTTGCTAATTTAACCAACCTCGTATCTCTTCAAATAAAAAAGTTACCAATAGTAAGCAAGCTTATTGAGACACCCTGTATATTGTATAGCTAGATGGAGATGAATCTAATTTTGACGTAATCTTTATTATAAAATTAATGTTCATTTTCTTCTTTTTAGATACATTCCAACTAGATTATGGGGTTTCAGCGGTCACGTCCAAACAATAATCCACAGTATTATTGGTCGAGTAAGGTGTCCCTGGCCAATTGGAGAACGCGTTAGTCTAACGTTATCAGATGGATCAACACTGACTTTCGATGTGTATCAACCCTTAGATACAAGTCATGAAGGTACGAGGAAGAACAAAATAGAATTGTAATTGTTTGTCACAAAAAGTAATTCCTGTGGTTATCTCTTCAAGACAGCATTAAGAGCTCGTGAGATGACGTTTGATAAACGCCTTTAGTGGTATTGATATATCGGTATTACCTAATTTGGGAATAGATGCAGATTGGCACAGCCAGAAATTGGTAAAAGCCCTTATGGTATACCGGGTGGCGATAGAAATCCGTTACATAGGCGTTTAACAAGGGAAAATAGATTTTTCTAAATATAGCTGTCCTGCAAAACTTTATGGGATTCTTTAAAAATTTAGAGAATAAAAATTCTGAATTTTGAAAGCCAAGTTTTTAGATATACGCTTTTAGTTCTCGAGTTAATTTACTTTAAAGACTTAGTAAAAATGAATTTAGTATGCGATTATTTAAAAAAATGAAAGTCGAATAAATTAATAAATATAGAAATATGGGGTCCCGTGGCCGCGTGCCTCAGTGTCTGGTCGCGAACCTGGGGGAACCGGGTTCGATCCCGACAGACGCCAAATATTTCCAATTTTAAATGGCACAAAAGTGACCCCTGTGGTGCACTCTCCACACCAGCTATGAGTGCCTGTGTGGTGACGCCTGGTAAGCGCCCACACGGTAAAATATATCGTCATCATTACCGATGTCTACATGTGTTGTAGATACTGGCACACCCAGAAATGGGTAATATGCCGTGATGATATATTTATTTATTTATATTTAAGAAATATGTTAAAAAGTAGGCATTTTATAGTTAATCGACTTTCATTTCTTGAAATAATTCAAAGATATTAAATCTGTCTTTAAATTAAGTTTACTCTCTCATTAAAGCCGAAAATTTAAAAAAATAGTATTTGAAAAAACTGTTAAACATCTATGTATGTAAATACAGTGCTTCAATTACCCACAGTGCCGCCATGTTTATGCTAAATTAACTTAGATGGTATTTGAAATTTACACACTACATTTACTTGTTTAATATTTTAAATGTTTAAGGGCCGGTATTATAAATTTATTTCCCAAGTAAATTTAATTAAGACAACAAATGCAACGCGAATTTTTGACATCAATGATATGTCATGAGAATATGTAAATTGATTCGGTTTTGTTCATTATATTAAATTTACTATGGAACTAAATTTAACTGGACGTTTATAATACCGGCCCTAATAAATATAATAAATTTAAACATTTAAAACATGAAACAAGTGAATGTAGTGTGTAAATTTCATATACCGTCTATGTTAATTTAGCATAAACATGGCGGCTGACATATGTCGCCACTGATATGTAACCGATTTCGAACGCCACCCGGTATTTATAATTTTATCTATTACTGAGTATAAAAATCTGTTCAACACACATTTTGGTAATGAAGTAAAAATTGTAATGAAAAGAACACACAAAATTTAGAGGAGAACGTACCACAGACTTCAGGGCTTATTTTTGTGCTAAAAATAATCAACTTCAATCGATTACTTAATGGAATCTTTTTAATTATATTTGAAAATAGGTTAAACACTAACCCAAATTATAAAATTAGCCTTCTTTAGCCCTATTTTTAACCCTGTCCAATTAAAATACATTAAGTAGGTATTCTACAATTAATACCATATGGTTTACTAAAGAATTTTGTACTTTGTACCATATATTATAAAAATTAGAAAAGTTCGCTCCATAATATTGCTTTAGCAGAAAATTCTATCATGTTAGTTTCTATTAGTCATATACGCACGAAGGTCATTTTAAACATGTACATATTACCATAGATTTTATCTTCTATTACGAATGATTCTGCTTAAATACCTTGACCGAGTAAAATAATGACTGATGAGAAAATGACAATAACGAACAATTTCGGGACATTTTTATGAAGAGAGAAAGCTTAGTAATGTACTTAATCGAATTTAAATGTGGCATATGACATGTTTACTTTTTTTAGTGCTTGAAAAATGATTGAAAGTAAATATTATTCAATAAAAAACGGCCGTGAATATAATAAAGAAAGTATTTTTATTTTAAATTACATTTTCTAAAGAAAATATACATTTATTTCATGAAATGCTATTACTGTTGTCAATAATAATAAAGAAATTGGAAACTAGTACCAGATTTTAAAGCTACCCGATTATCCGGACACCTGAAACCGGGTAGATATTTTTTAAGTATGTAATCTATTTAAAAATAAAGATTTTTTATTAATAAACAGATGGCCAAAATTAAAAACCAATCACTCATATGAATATGAAGAAATATTTAATTTGTAACAAGCTTCAATTGGTAGAATAAAATTACAAGAAGCGAGTTAAGAAAAACAAAACAGATATAATAATATTTAAATTATTCTATCCAGCAAAATGCTTAAATTCATTGAGCATTACAAAGAAATCTATTTCAGAACCTATATTATTACAATCTCACTCACTGCACACAATGTTGTGCGATTATTATAATTTTAAACAAAAATGTGATTACAAGTATTTACATTGAATTTATCGCTTGTTGTCAGTTCCTGTTCTTATCAATTTTCTATTACCGAAAGAAATTTCATTGATTTTCTGGCTATCGAATTTTTATATTATCTAGTCTTCAAAAATATTTGAAAAAGTGACATGTTTTTGCCGTAGAATCATAAAATTATAGTATAGAAATACCGATCCTATTGTTTCATACAAAAAATAGACTTTTAATGGTAATTTACACAGAAAAAAATGAAATTTTGTCTAATTATATTTAGATATTATATTAGGCAATGTGTCCAATAATTTACTATAATTTACAAATCTTACTTTAGCATTTTAACTATCTGAAATAGATAATAAATATTTTGTAAAATATCACTTATTTTAAATTTACTATATTTTGGCTTCATTATTGTGGTCCTACAATTTTCAGTAATTTCTGTAATGAATTAGGTAAATTCAACAGAAAATTTAAATACAGGGGTTACTCACTATTGTCAAAAAATGACAGCAATGTAATATTTGTCCATTTTAAAATGCAACATACAAAATTTGTAGTTTTGTATTATCAAAACTAAAGCCTCATTTCCACTGAATGTTTTATTGCTTAATGCATAATGATTAGTGCATAACACAGAAAGTATTATGACAATTTACCATTTCCAGCTATTTTGTTTAGTGACTAATTCAACAGAAATATTACAATTTTTTCCCTTATTACTTGTTGTCTAGCAGACTGCAATTGCAGCAGCAATTCTTTTTTTAAATATGTGGTATACATAATTTTCTGTATCTGTGTCGATACCGAAAAATTAAAAATTTAATAATTATAAAATAGACTGACAGTTGATAGTTTAGGTTAGAAGTTTGCAATCTTTTGTTCTTACGCATTGCTCTTAATTCTTAAGCATTAATTATAGCTCTTACGCTTTAGGACAATCGGTGGAAATGAAGCTTAAGTTACACTAAATTAGCCTACATACGATTCACAAGAAATCAAAACATGACTGTTGCACATCTTAAGAAACTTTAGCTTACAAAAATTCATAACTTTCATGTAATAAATGTTAAGAAAATACCCCCATTCACACTGAGGCAATATCCTAGTCGGTCGTAATAAGAATTGATAGATTGATACCATTTGTGATGTGTTCTGGAAATATCTCCTATGCTGCAATACCATTTATAATGTTGCATTTTAAAATGGACAAATATTACATTGCTGTCAGTTTTTGACAATAGTGAGCCACCATGGAAGTGATAAATTCTGTGTACATATTTAGTTATTTATATTTAGTTCAATACTTATTACGATATAAATGTAGTCATTTTCTAATTTTGTATTTAATTTTACTATAATTTATTATTACAAATTTAGAAAATTTAAATAAATCAACTTATATATTTTAATGAAACATATTAGTAGGCTGAAAAATAAGGGATTTATTTAATTAATTTGACAACAATTTAGATAGTTTTTTTATGTAGTTAATTTATAAATATTGGCTAGGTAACAGAAATCTCTCATTTGTTTTTTTTTTTTATATAAACAAGTTACTCTACATTCTTTATGCTAAAATTACTGAAATAATTATTATATGGTAATTACTCCAAAACTAAGTTTCATTTGAATAGAAAAACAATACAAAATTGATATGATAATGTCTATTTTGGAAAGGGTGCTATCAAAATATCATTATCTAAAACGAAATATGAACTAATATTATTTCGTGCAAATCAAATTTTATTAACCCACTTCAATATTCCACTATTGTACTCTATTATTAAAAGAACATTAGTCCGATTTATTTAGAGCAATATTCAAAAATGTTTTCCTTATTCTACAATCCAACTAATCTACTTCGTAAAATGTTTTCTAGAAATATTAAAATGCGTCATAAAAACAAATAAAAGTCCTTATCTCGGCAACAAAATGATGAATGGCTGTATACTGTCTACAGAAGAGTGGTGTGATGTCTGGTATATCAATGCTGATTCATCGATAGCCTATAATATGTGACCTTTTTGATTTTAAAATTGTATTTACAGAAAATATCACCCCACGTGGTTAAGTCCATGAACCGTAACAGGAACAGATACAAGAAAGATATCAATTATTGTTGATAAGACTTTTGTATTTGACCTCTTGTCAGATGAATATACGGGGTTCAAATATATTAAAACTAGGCTTATTTATAGTATAATCTACCCGGATTTAAGCAGATTTTTATTATCAGTGTTTAGTTTTTATTGGTTATTAATTTTTATACGTAGAATTGCTTCATTGGCAATAAAGTTACAACATGGTATTTTTTTTATTAAACCTATAAAAAATTAATACAACAACTGATAAAATATCAATTCAAAGCACTTTCTTTCAAATAAATTTACTTGTAAAATTAATAGTTTGGACACAAATGTATTTTTATTGAATTTATTCCAAAACGAGACTGATTCTGCCATCTTACAACACATTACTGAACTTTTTTTATCTATTGTTGGGAATGATGACTAATACAAAAAAATCACGCATATATCCATGTACCTATTAATTAATATATTGCTAATGCTCGTATCTTTCCTATAAGAGTAGGTGAAGGAAACACTGTGAAATGGAAATATCATTTCTGCATAAGTCTATCTCACACAAACACCCAACCGGCAATTATGCGCATGCTCGGAAATCTTGACTACTATTGGCTAACGCTGACAGCGTCGCTGGCTGGGCTGCGTTCCAAAATCCACAATATTTTCAAATGTAGTTGCTCACGATTCTCAACATATGAAAATAATTTGCCTCCTTGAGGAAGAAAACATGCTTTTGGTTGAAAATAAACATAAGTAAATACGTTGGCGTGTATTACGAGCATACTTTTATAATAAAAGCGCTTTTATGGAGCGTCCTTTCACATTATATTGAGGAGAGTGCTCTATAAAAGCGCTTTTATTACGGGCTTGACATTAATGTTGTAATTATAAGTAGTTTTGTTAGTTTTATAAAATTATTTTTAATTTAGTTTTAATTTTTTACTTCAACAAAACTCTCATTCGTTCCAAAACACAACACTTCATACTCTACTAATTTATTGCCACCTAAATAAATTAATCCTGACCAGATTGTATTCCTATTATTTTTACAGTACAACAAAGTAAATTATTTAATTCAAATTTAGCACTAAGAATACGTAAATGTTTTTTATTATTACTAATATTTATATTCAAGAATTTACATACAAAATAAATAGTAGGTACATTGTTTAATTTCTCAAATTTAAATTTAAAATTTCTCGCGCTAGTCGTTAATAAACAGAACTCTGTGATTCGCAAAAAGTGATCATGATTTCCTCGTTAGCCAATAGTAGTCAAGGTTACTAAGCATGCGCATAATTCGCGGTTGGGTGTTTGTGTGAGATAAACTTATGCAGAAATGATATTTCCATTTCACAGTGTTTCCTTCAAGAAAAGCAAAGGATCCGCAATATATTAGTTAATAGGTATATGGTTGGGAATGATGACTGATACATAAAAATCACTCATATATCCCATTTAGTAGATTAGCATAAACCCAAAAATAATAATCTTAATAAAAACTCAACTGACTCGTTCCTGTCTCGTAACAACATTATTATGATTGATAAGATTCAAAATAATTTACATAATATGCAAAATAATGTCAGTAAAGGACGACCCTAAAATAATTAAAACTCTAGGTATTAAATAACGTGACATATGTATAAACGATATATTCCTTAAATAAAAACTAGAAATATGTTCACGCTTTAACATAAATTCTACCAAATTTTGAAAACTAGAATTCTTTTTCTTCTTTCTAGGAGCGTAAGTTCCCGAGTGGAAAGAGAAGAAGAGCATGTATGAATACGATTATGAATGTGGCTGAGGCAAAAGAAGTGTACCTGGATAGGAATGTGTGGCGAAGGATGATTGTTTCGTAATTATTGTGGTGTGAAGATGTATTTTTAGTAAGAATGTTTTATGAGAATGGAGAGACAGCTGAACTTTTATGTGGACGAGAAGAACGAAGTATGTTTGTACAGGAATGTGTAGCGAAAGATGATTTTTGTGTAACTATTATTGTGGTCCGGATGCGGTTATTCGCTACCGAAAATCGGTCACTTTAATATGTTATTATGTATGAATACGTTTATGAATGTGGCTGGGGCGAAAGAAGTGTGCATGGATAGGAATGCGTGGCGAAGGATGATTGTTGCGTAACAAATTATTGTTCGGATGCGGTTATTCGCTACCGAAAACCGGTCACTTTAATATGTTCCTTGTATGAATGTTATGATGATTTTGGACAGGGCGAAAGAAGAATGTTATTAAAAAGTTAAGTTATTCAGTGGAGCTTTTACTTTCATACCTTTTTTTATTGTTTTCGGGTTTTTGCTAACCCACTAAGTGGGAAACGCGTGATTTTATGTATGTTATTTATGAATTCTTTTTGAAAATGGACGAAAAGTTTCTCGCTTGGTATCTCTTGTGCTGCAAAATCCAAAACTAACGTGTTCGAATGCTAGTTTTATAATTTTTCTCACCATTTTAGAAACTAATATGACATTTTTATTACATAAGCACATTCACAAAACATAAATAAATAATAATCTGAAAAAATCAGAACGATATCTTCAATAACTACTAAAATATTAGCAGTTAAAATTAAAAATTGTGAAGACATTTAATTGAGATGATTTTTTCGAGAAATGTGAATTTTCAAATGTTCACAATGAGATAGAAAAATCCGAATAACACCATCAAAATTTGTCGGAAAATTTCCTATAAGATCACATAACTTTTAACTTTAAAGTAGCTAGGGAGGTTTCAATCTCCAGCTAAAATTGTGCCGAAATTCTCCAATATGGCGGCGCTCAAATAGTCACAAGATGCTAGTCGCTATATGCTATCCAGATCCAGATATGTATAGAGATCAGTGATATGGATACCTAGCTTAGGAAGCCCTTCTATATTTCTATTTAAATTTTCGCCTAATTCCCAATTAAGTCTAACTCAAGCCTTGTAATTTTATATTAATGCTTTATTTTTTCAGACGATGTGACGATAGCAATTTGTCCAGGAATCGGCAATACGTCAGAAAGTGTTTACGTTCGTACTTTCGTCCATTACGCCCAATGTCATGGATATCGATGCTCTGTTTTAAATCATGTTGGGGCCCTACAAAGCGTACCTGTCACCGCTCCGAGAATCTTCAGCTATGGTATGAAAGAAATTATACTATTTAAAAAGGAATAAATAATTTAAAATGTTTGACACGTATTGCAATAGGGATTTCTACGGCAAAGCCTTTTTAAAAATGGGTATTGCATATTAATGTTTAATTATAAAGTATTTTATAATAAATATTTTCTGATGTTGTGACGCTAGGGCTTTAATACTGCCAATTTCATAATATGCATGGGTTTTGCGCGTATATTCATTTGTTGATTTAATTTGAATCGAATTTTCTTTTTTGATGTTTGTTTGTTGATACACTGGCAACTTTATTTTATTACAAATTCATATCTGATTTAAATACAGTGTGGGATTAATGTATGGAATATAAAAAAAATCCGAACTCAGCCGGTTTTTTTAAAAAAACGCTGAAACACGTTGATTGTCGATTTTAGTTTTTAAAAATACACATAAATATGTGCGACTCATCTTCCTACTTTCATTTGTTTTTCAGTTATGGATAATCCGATTTAAGTTTCATATGTTTGCAACACTATAAATTAAACAGCTATCAATAAATAAGCATGTGTTTTCAAAGTGTCAAATATTAGATTATAACAACATATGTACGAAATGGATCATGTACAGCGTAGAATCTACACAGATAGCGTTTTAGAGCACCAGGAAGTTAATGCTGTTTTTTTCTTAAAATCTATTAAAATACAGTCCAAAATTTCTCAAATTTGGTATTTAAAACTCGTACATAATTTGAAATAATATATTACATTTGGACCGAGATTTTGTTTACAAACGATCAACCGGAAGTGATACTTTATTATTATTGTCGGGAGGTGGTTCATTCTTGCCCCTGTACTGCGACCTTTCTGGTCTGTTGTACCCTCCGTGTTTCCTCCTATTCTAGGAGCCCTGTATGTTTTGTAATCTCCAGGATTTTCTTTAGACTGATGTCCTTTAGTGTCTCAGTGTGCAATTTCTTTGCTCCTAAAAGACTATGTCTGCTTGCCATAAATGCTTCGCAGTGACATATTAAGTGTTCAGGGGTTTCATCCTCTTCTCCACATCCTCTGCATGTTGGTTCTTGTTTGAGGCCCAACCTATGCAAATGTTTATTTAATTGACAGTGTCCTGTTACCAGTCCTGTTATTAGTCTGACATCTTGCTTGCTCATTACAAGTAAGTTGTCTGTTCTTTTCTTGGATGGCTCATTCAGGAAGAGCTTGGAATGTCTTTGGCCTGATGAGGCAGTCCAATGCCGTTTGTGCCATTGCCAAAGCAAAGTATTAAGTTCTTGCTTAACTGTTTGCGCAGTTATTCCGCAAGCAGGTTCTGGTCCTATAAAAGGTATATTTGTCCCATCTTTTGCAAGATGGTCGGCTGCCTGGTTTCCTTCAATTTCTGAATGCCCGGGTACCCATATCAATCTTAATTTATTCGTCGCTCCTAAGGCATTCAATCTGTGAATGCAGTCCAGAATTAGTCCTGAGCCTACCTCACACGAGTTTAGTGCCTTAAGTGCGGCTTGGCTGTCTGTTACTATGGAGATTCTTCTATTGTGGTAGTTTTTCTCCAATAGTAATTGCACGCTGGTTAAATTTGCGTGTGATACTTTACTTAATGCTCATTGCTATTTTAAACATGGAATTGGCGGGAAGTCATATCATGTGCTGGACACATCAGATTTTTTATAATGATTATTAAATAAACGATTCAGAAAATAGTGGGAATTCCTGTTGTTTTATTGTGAAAAACTCATTTTAAATTAGTTTTTAAACAATTTTCTAGTTCTAGCATTCATTATTGGACTTAGAATCACTAAATATTAGTAAAATATTCAATTATTATAACAATATTTTGTTTTAGACAATAAAATTCTTTCACAGCTAGCATCTTATTAAGTGTTCTGTATTTACTATCCGTATACTTATTAAAAAATTTTGTAGGGCATACAAATGATTACAACGAAATGGTAATGCATTTACTTGAGAGATATCCGCATACAAAAATCGTATGTGTTGGATTCAGTCTTGGAGGGAACATCATCACCAAATATATGGGAGAAACTGAACGAGATCGACCGAAGAATATTATTGGAGGAGTTTCTATTTGCCAAGGATACTGCGCAATTGAGTAAGTATCAATACAGTGAATAAATACCGAGAGTTTATTTTATCAGAAAATAGGGTATATCATTCTCAAAGTTTTGATTGACAGCAATGTATTGAAGCGTTTATTTTATAAACATAAGCGTTTAACATGGGAAAATAGTTTTTGATATTGAACATGATAATAGTAATTACAACCGGGTTCGATCCCGACAGACGCCAAATATTTCCAATTTTAAATGGCACGAAAGTGACCCTTGTGGTGCACTCTCCACACCAGCTATGAGTGCCCGTGAGGTGACGCCTGGTAAGCGCCTACACGGTAAAATATATCGTCATCATTACCGATGTCTACATGTGCTGTAGATACTGGCACACCCAGAAATGGGTAATATGCCGTGATGATATATTTATTTATTTATTTACATTTTGTACATTATGTAATTAATTACTTTAATATTACTGCATAAATTGCAATAAATTACAAAAATTTTCAAATAAATAATTGTTTCACTTTTTTACTATGCAATGTGAAAAGGGCAGTTGTCTTTGAAATTTTGGATTGGGGTTCGATTCCCCGTTAGGGTAATTATTTTATTTTGTACATTAAAATTGTTGAACTTCTAAAAATCTGTCTTATATTTCGTATTACAGTCATTGAAAAATAATAATAACATTGTTATAAATAAAGAGAAAATAATTGACATTAATTGATTACAATAATCAAAATATTGACATAAAACAATGCATTGTATTTTATTTTGATATTAATCAAAATAACTGAAATATAATAAATTTGTGTAAATATTATATTTGTACTGTACTTATCAAAAGAAAATACAATGCATTGTTATTAGATCAATGTTTTCATTATTGTAATCAATTATTGTCAATTATTTTCTCTTTATTTATTACAATCTTATTATTATTATTTTCAATGACTAATACGAAATATGACAGATTTTTAAAAGTTCAACATTTTTTTTAAAGAAAAACTGTTAAAAACTTTAAATAAGGGTATATCCGGTGGATCAATTATAACCAAAATTTAATCAGCTCTTCATATGGATGTAAAGAAGAGGAATACGAAAGAATTATAATTTTTAGAATTGTAGTATTGGAGTTATCGTCGGAGAAAAATTTGTCACACACATACACACACACACACACACACACACACACACACACACACACACACACACACACATACATACATACATACAGAGAGTGAGAGAGACAACTTAAAAATAGTAAATTCGTATTCCAGGGACCATTGAACGTGCTTATTCATTAAAAACTCACCAACGGATTTTTTGACCAAAGACAATACCTTCTTTTACCTAAAGGTGACGGAAGGTAAAAAGTGAATCAATTATTTATTTTAAATTTTTTGTAATTTATTGCAATTTATGCAATAATATTAAAGTAATTAATATTAAATTAAATAATATACAAAATGTGATGTATTATTATCATGTTCAATAGCATGGCTTGATTTTTTGCCGGACACTTTGTATTTACACTAAACTGCTTCCCATGTTAAACGCCTATGTTTACTCATAAAATAAACGCTTCAATACATGTTTGTCGCTTTGTAACTGTGGTAATGAAACTACTTTATATTTACCGATAAAAAAACTCCCTGTATAATTACATATTTATGTATCAAGGTACTGAAGTTGTACTTTTTATTATGATTGTGGAATTTAATTGCCGAGGCCGAAGGGCCGAGCAAAATAAACCATATGATCGTTTGAATGATAAAAAGATTCTTCTTTACCGAGATGCATATTAAATTTTATGTGAAATCGAAAATTTGAAAAATGAAAGGAATATTTATTTGTATAGGTTGTTCTATTCTTTCAGGGGCACAAAACTGTTATTAAACTGGCAAAACTTCAGAAGATTTTACCTCTATGTGATGACAGAAAGTATGAAGAGCATAATTTTGAGACACAGACATGTCCTATTATCAGAAGATGCGAAGAGTCGATATAAATTGAATGAAAGAGAAATCATTTCCGCTGCTACACTACCAGAACTAGATGACGCATACACAAAGTAAGTCGCACAATTATGAAAAGAAAAGCGTAAAAGGAGAGTGACTACCGTGGAAATTAAGTATTTGCTTGATTAGAAAAAAATTGAAAAAAGGTTGAGTGAATCGTTTGTGATATTAATGGTGTGTTATAAATGTTGCATTACGAAATAAAAAGTTTGTATGAATGTAGAGTAAGCAAAAACAATTTATTTAATAGCTTCGGTTTAAAATATTTGAGGCTATACAAAACTTTGTTTCTCATGAAAAATGTTCATTATTGGCGATTTTCAAAAATGGAACATAAATGTATCAAAATTAATAATACAAAAAATATATTTTAGAATTTTTTATCAGTAACAATTCTACCAATAAAATTATATTTTTCTCGAAATTCTAGGAATTATGTGGCAACATATGTACGACGAAAACTTAAAAGTCAGCATTTACACGATAAAATATTTGCATGAGTGGAGATGTATACGCTACGCCAAGCATTTGTAAACTGTACTTTGTACGACAATTTATATTCACGATCGATATAAAATAACATATACAGGGTGTATCAAGATAATGAAACAGTGCATTTTATTCGTGTATTTCAAAAGATACAGAAAAAAGTGATTAAGATATTTTGTAAGGCATAGAAGGGGACACATTTTAGCATAAACTTTATTATCTTAAATCCAGTGGTACTCAAACTACAGGGCAATATTTTATTTTTTTAAATGGCATTATATATATATTTTTATTAACTCATTAAATAGAGAATTTTGTTCTGAATTCAACGATATAACAATATACCCTCACATTGCGAAAAATTTGATAAAAATTAATTCAAAGTTAATATTTCATTTCTACTTTATCTAAGTAATCTGAGCAAACATTCAATCATTAAACAAAATAAAATATATTTTAGTTTTATTATATTCAAGTAAGCTACGATTTTGGCAATAAATTCAACTTTTAAAGAATTTTTCTTGTTTTATTGATTGAATGTTTGCTCAGATTACTTAGATACAGTAGTATGGTTGCATTTAGTGTCCATAATGTGACACTTTATTGGACTAGTACATTTACTTTATTCTATTGGACAAAACTGTCACTGTCAAAAAAAATGTCACAAAAAATGAAATTTTTATTTACCTACATACATACATACATACATACATAAAATCACGCGTTTCCCACTTAGTGGGTTAGCAAAAACCCGAAAATAATAAGAAAAGGGATGAAAGCAAGAGCTCCACAGAATCACTTAACTCTTTAAAAACATTCTTCTTCCGCCTTGCCCAAAATCATCATAACATTCATTCAAGAACATATTATTGTGACCGATTTTCGGTAGCGAATAACAGCATCCGGACCACAATAATAGTTACGCAACAATCATCTTTCGCTACACATGAAATAACAAATACGTATTTTCAAAAAAATTTTCGACTTGTTGGGCAAGAGTGATTCTTTGGTACTTTTTGCCAACTCTTCTACACTTTCTAAACTATCCATTTCTTTGTGTAAAGATATGGTTAATAAACAAATTATTAAATCATATTTTAACAAATTTTGACATTTGCGTAAATACAAAAAAAAGCAATGAAACAATAGAATCATTAGAAAAGCACACTAAGTTATACCGAATTTTTATAAAGGGAAATAAAAAAAATAATTTTAGGAGCTATCCAGCTTTTCTAGAACAGTCGAACATAAAGCTTTGTATGTAATTCGTACATAAACAAACTTTATAGACTCGCTCGCTTTGCTCGCTCGTCCAATAAAGTTGTATATTACGTACTAATTACAAAAATAGCTATTTTATCTGTAAAATGAACAAGCCCTGAATATTAAAAATTACATCGAAACATGGTTGAATATCACTTAAATCTGTCAATTTTCTTTGATAATTGACAGCTGACAAGTGATATTTTTTTGTTTTTGTGAACTAGGTTAGCATTCTGACCAATAAAATGGCAGAACTTATATCCCTATCTAAACCAACGCTATTTTCTTACGTGAAATGAAATATAAGATCTTGTAGCTCGAAAAGATGGATTATTTTGAATCTGTTAGATACCCTATAAATCTGTAACACAATAATGGGTCTAATTGAGTGTTGTTTTCGTAGGAAAATTCATCAATTTAGAACCATATCGGAGTTTTATAAATGGAGCTCCAGCGTAAATTATTTAAACAACATCAAAACACCTATGATATTCATTAATGCCAGAGACGATCCTATTGTGCATGAAAATCTATTAAATCCCATCAAAACTTTTGCAGGTAAGCAATAAATCAAAAATAATTTATAAATAAATTATAATAATTACTTACCTTTGTAGAAGAACACCAGCACGCAATGTATATCGAGTTAGCACACGGAGGCCATCTTGGTTTCTACGAGGGTGGTCTAATCTACCCCAACCCTGTGACGTGGCTGGACCGCTCACTAATGTCGCTGATTGGCAGCCTAGTCTTTAACCACGACGGCTTGAAATCGTCCGTAACTTTATAACTCTCTGTTCTGTTCACCCCAGTCACAATATAAAGTAATGTGTGGATGCAGATTGTATGCTAGATGGTTCCAATAAAGAAAACTCATAGCTGTTAATATTACTAAGATATCTTTCGTTTCTTTGTCGGAACTATCCTTATTTATTTATTAGTAAGATTATTTTTAGATGAAGCGCTTAATGTAATATTATGATTTATTTTTTTGTTGTACTTTAATAAAATGTGATTTTTATGTGTTGAATGTATGTGGTGTATCGATGTGCTGTTTTGAGTTCCTCAAATTTTTATACAAGTTAAATAAAAATGGAGTATTTGTTAATTCGAGTGTAGGATAAATATTTTTCTATGCTATTTTTTATATTGTTACATTTTTAGTAATTATTTGATTACTTCTTTAATGTAATCAGATTTAAATGACAGGGTAAATGTTTCATTTACGCCATTCATAGCATTTAAAGGTGCTCAAATATATTCAGATTTTGATAATTTTCGGTAGAAATACGTGCACACACAATTTGTTTCAAAGATTGTTTACAAAGTTGTGTGCATTGTTTAATTATATGCGTGCCTTTTCAATTGTTATACACCATTTTTTATGAAATGCTCACTATTAAGCTAGTTGATAGTAGGGCTGTACAATCTTCGAAGTTTGAAATCGATTTTCGATCTTTTGACAATATCGATTTGTCGCGATTGGTCGATAAATCGCTAAAGATCGATTTTTAGTAGAAATCGAAGTACTATATCAAAAAATCGATTTTAATAATCAATTGATCGAGTTCAATAATACAGAGTGAACAAAAAGAAATACTATGTGACGTCATTTTGACAATAAATACAAAAAATCTGATGTGGCCAACACAAAACCTCCCGCTATTGAATTTTTATTAATTTAAATACATACTTACGTATTTACTAACGCTGCAAACTGTTCCATTGCAGAAAACTATTGCTTTATTTACTATTTTCTTTTTAAAATGTCACTATTATTGATTGAAATTCTTTAGATTATTGCTTTATGGGTAATGTAAAAAATAAAAGTACGTGGATAAGGAAAACAACATCCATTTTAATAAAAAATTGTAAATATACCCAAATTTAAATTTTCAAATGACATTGTCAAAAACAGGAAATAAAATTATGTATCAATTTTACCAATTTGAACTATTTTTCAAGTATTGCCAACTGAATCAGTTCTTTTTGATCACTCTGTAGATCAATAATCGATCTTTATTGATAAGAAGTTTCTACTTGCTTTACGCTCACCAAATACGAAACACAACTCACGAATCAACATAACGCGTGTCAAACGCCAAATGCTGCTGAAATCAAAAGATTTTTTCATCGATCTTTAAATAAAACAATTTTTTAAAAAACAGATCTTTCAGAATCTAGATTGATATCTTTTATAAAGGTCGATTTTCCGAAAACAAGATAAATCATTTTCTAATTGATCGATCTTTTTGAAAAAAATTGATTTTTCAATTAATAGAATCCGATTTTTTTAAAAAGATCGATTTTTCACAGCCCTAGTTGATAGTGTTATGTCAACGGTAAATTAAAAAGAGTGACTGTAAATGTGCTATTTATTTCACAAGTCCTACAATTTTTATGGAACATCATGATGTGTTTTCATGTCAATGTGTAATAAATGTTTAAAAAATAAAAGTTGTCTATTTATAACTGTATTTTTGCACCCATTCAAAATCATCCAAGCGACAGCAAACGATGACAAACGATAATGATTATAAACCAAGGTCGCGTCGAAAAAAATCTTATGTTCCCGGAATTGTAATCCCCGTTTTTAACCGAAATTCAAAAGTTTATCAGTGATTTAAATTTTTTTCTGTATGGATTCCACCTTGGCGGCATTGAAAGCGATAGTATCCGATTGACAACCAACGCGGCCGGAAACGCCCGAATGGAGATTTGTCTATCGCGAGAGGAAAGTTTTGTTTGGTTTGTGTGCGAAACAATTTTGTTTACAATTACGTATATTTCCGTATGCAGTTGCATAAAATAGGAAATATAATATGAAGAAAGTTAAGCAAATATCCCTTGGTGACAAGGTATTTGCGAAGGTCAAGGGCTATCCGGCATGGCCAGCGAGGGTGAGAATTATTCCAGAAAAAAAAATTAGGTTATGATTTAATTGAATGTAATTTACATCAGGTTGATGAAGATCTCGGCACTGGGAAGAGATTCAAGGTTTATTTTTATGGTACTGGAGAAACGTGAGTATTGAATATATTAATGTATGCTTTAAAATGCATGGAACAATCTGCCGTCAGTACGAGAGCAGTATATCGTATATGTGTGGATAGTTCCTAGAGTAATTTGGTTTCAACCGACGGTGACTTTCCAAGCCTAGAGTCAGTGTGCGATAAAATCAAACATTACTTTCATTACAAGCTTAAAATTTATCTTAAAATGTAGAAGAATGTCGGCCATAATGGCATTTTACGAGCTTATTATCACACAGTAGTTAAATAAATATTTAGTGCCGGTATTAACGCTTTTAATTTTCCGTAAAAGATCTTCGATTTACAGTGTCAAATTTCCTATTTCAGAGGTCTAGTTAAAGCAGAAGATCTGTTTTCTTACTTAGAACATAAAGAACAGTTCGTTAAATCTTTGAAAAGGAAAGATTACAATGACGCTATTGAAGAAATCGAAGCCGCAATTGCTCAAGATGGTATTATACTGGAAGAGAGAGAAGAGGTATGTGGTATGTTTTTATTGATAACAAACTACAATATTAGCTTTGCAGCCTACATCTGATATCGAGAAAGAGGAAGATGTCAAGCGTGGGTTGAAACGTAAACTTTCTGTTGACTCTACCACAGAATCGAAGAAGAAATCTGCCAAAACCGGTAAGAAAAATACGCTTTCTTTACTACAACGCCGATAAAAAATAATGTAACTAATCCGAAAATAATTGACTAAAAATAATTTTTAAAATATAATTAATAGATATATAATCAAAATAAACAAATGATCTGTAATTGATTGATTTTTTCATTTGTTTTTTAACAAATTTCATTGTTTCACCCCAAAAATTAATAATTCAAGTTTTATTCATGTTTAAAACAAAAGAATGTAGACTGATCGTACATTGTTGAAACGCTTTAAACAAAATTATATTTTTAGATTTTGCGTTCATAATGAAGTCATTACGATATGCAATTGCGTATCGTAATGGCCTTCATTTCGATACGCATTTTTTTGTTTTAGAAGGTTGGTACTAGATGATCACTTAAATTCACAGAACACTACAAATACTTAAATTTAACCTTCAAATGTTCAAATAAATAATAATTGAATGTGGTCAGTTCAGTGATACCAACTACAACATTTCACTTGCAAATTTCCTTAAATTGACTCGGTTTAATATTAGCAGTTTTTTTACAATATTTTAGTATGTAGAAGGCGCAAAATCTAAAAAATAGTATAAAGAACTCATTTTATAAGACTTTTTTTCGCACTTGTCAATTAGAAAACTCGCCAAAGCTCGTTTTCTAAACATTGACGCGTGCGAAAAAACATGTCTTATAAAACTTGTTCTTTAATATACTATTGTGTTATATCTCGAGAATTATTAAGTTTT
Organism: Ophonus ardosiacus; assembly: GCA_943142095.1. Classification (NCBI taxonomy): domain Eukaryota; kingdom Metazoa; phylum Arthropoda; class Insecta; order Coleoptera; family Carabidae; genus Ophonus; species Ophonus ardosiacus. The sequence continues at coordinate 47,493,290 of OW964832.1, forward strand.
AAAAAAATCTAATTGCATCACGTGATTCTACGTAAAAAACTGTATAAAAATTATCCAAACATTTTTTTCTGTATCTTTCAAAATAAGCGAGATATGAGCTATTTTCAAAAAAAAAGCGAAAATCAAGTTTTAGCTTGTAGCTCAAAAACAAAAGAAGATAGAAAATTCCTATGGTGCCTATTAAAATTGTCTCAAAAAGTTGGTCCATAAAGACCTACATCAATTTTTTGTTGCGTGCATAATAAGTTTTTCATATAAGGAACTCGAATTTGTTCCAGCAGAAAGACGCATGTCGTTGTTACTTTGCAGACCGTTACTTCCCTTCTAGTCGGATCTAAGATCATCTAATCCTAATCTATCGATTTTATAAAGTTTAGGCCATAAAACTATGAGACATGTTTTTTGTCGTCGGCTCTCGTACTATAAATAGCTCAAAAGTACACGTTCACATTATTTATTTCAAATTAGGTCTTATTCGAGCGAAATCAAAAATTATTCGGGTTCTGGCCGAGTACGGGTAATTATTTTTTTTTTAGAATTCAAAAATTAGGTCTATGCATGGGCTTGCAAGTTGTTGTAGTTAGAGCACAGCAAAAGTTACATTTATTTCATTTAAAAATTAAAATAATTTTTCTTCTTGATAGCATCGAAGGCCCATAAAAGTCCTGAAGACAGGATAAAATCTGCAGACTCTTCTGCACCTGCAGAATATATATCAGAAGAAGACAATGACTTAGAATTTCAGGAAAAAAGTAATAATAATAGAGAACACAAAACACATGACGAAAGGTGAGTGATGTTTGTTAACGATTTAAAGATTCTATTTGGCAGAATTTTAGTTCATCGGAAGAAGATTTCGATGAAGTAAGTAAAAAAGAAGCCTCGGCGACGAAATTCAAAGTTGTCACACCGCAAACTTTAAGAGACATCATAGAGGAATTCGAGCAGTGTGTCAAAGACGCCGAAAAGGGAAACGGTAAGAGAAATTCAAATTAAATAAATCACTTTTTCAATCCATATAGATGAAAGATTAATATAAAGCGATATAAAAAAATCTTTTAGCTCACTTTCCCCGCAAATTTCTTTATTTCTTTAACATTTTAATTCAACTATATTTTATTTCAACTTTGCATTTTTATTTACATAACTTTTCTACATTTATACATAGAAATTACAAACCAGATTTACGCATTAGCCAGTGTTTTTGTACCATAAAATATCCATATAAATTTGCATTTATTGATATATTTCTATAAGATTTATAGAAAGTTTCACGAAAAAAGAAAATTGGCCTCCCTTTGACGACATAATTCAGCTTTATGAATACTTGTTATTTGTTTACATAAAAGTGTTATGTCAATAAACTTGTGCCATAAAAGAAATTTTATTACTATGTGTACGACAAAAATCAAATAGGCTGTTATTTATAATGAGTCCGTTAAAAAGTGCACTTTTTTCATGAAAATGGGTTCTTAAAATATAGTATTCTTTACGTAAGAATGGCATTGGGCAATAAAAATTGTATGATTTTTGACAAAAAACGTAATTGATTTAGTTTGCCCCAAAAGTCAAAAAACCCCATTTTTATATAAAATCTTCAAAATTTTAAAAAAATCTAATTTTTATGTATCTAGATACTTCTCAATGCGCTGATTCCAAATTTTGAAACCGCAGGTCGATATCTTTTTTCGTTCTCGAGATATTTAGATTTAAAGTTTTGCTCAAAACTGCCCGTTTTTGGGTGTTAACCCAAAAATGGGTCGAGATATGAATTTGGCGACATTACCATTAGATTCTACGGACAAAAATACATAAGTATACCAATTTTCATAATTTTTGACCAACCGGTTCATTTTTTATGAATAAAAGTTTGAAAACCCCTGAAAATGGCTAAAATCTAAAAAAATCGTAAGGGGTACCCCTTACGATTTTTGCGGTTTTTGGCCATTTTCAGTTATTTTGCTTTAGAGATTGTATGCGCTGTTCAAAAATCATGAAAATTGGTATACTTATGTAATTTTACCCGTAGAATCGAATGGTGTTGTCGCCAAATTCATATCTCGGCCCATTTTTGGGTTATTACCCAAAAATGGGCAGTTTTGAGCAAAACTTTGAATCTAAATATCTCGAGAACGAAAAGAGATATCGATTTGAAGATTAAGAAGTATCTAGATCCATGAAAATTAGATTTTTGAAAATTTTGAGGTTTTTATCTAAATATGGGGTATATTGACTTTTGAGGCTATAATTCAAAAATGGGTAGAGATATAAACATGGTAGTAATATTATTTGATTGTAAAGACAATTTTTAGAGTATTTGAACAACTGAGTGAATTTTTAGAAATAAAAGTTTTAAAAGAAAATTGTTTTCGCGTTAATTTTTATCTTATGTTATTGTTTATTTATTTCGATGTATTACACTAAAAGAGTAGGACAAGAATCCTTATAGAATGAAAGAATAGATATAATTAGAATGATTTGTGTGTACAAGAAATGTTAAATACAATACATATATATATATATATATATATATCGACTATAAATAGAGAATTATTGATCTAAATATGCTATATGTTAATATAACATCGTTCTATTCATTTTGATAAATATAGTTTTCGAAACATTATTGCACACGCCATTCTTACGTGTATTAGGTGTACTATTTTCTATACAATAAAAGCCTGAAAAAGATACACTTTCTTACTCAAGCGAGTGAAAAAATGAAACGCTATGCTCTTTTATTACAGACGTAAAAAATTGTATGCAACTAAAATAAAGATGTCTTATTTTACTCGTAGTATTTGACACACTATATTATAACTAATTTTATTTATAATTGGGGATTACACCATTTTTTTTTTATAATTTCATCTGAAAATATTAGGAAAACTAAGACTATTGATGAAAATCCGGTAAAAAAATTCCTATTAATAAGCGAGTTATAGTCTCCCGAATTTTGAAAAAATTGACGTGACTTCACATTTATGTGTTTTTATATCAAACTGTTTTCATCATGGACCTAAATGTTCTTGAAATATATGCTATTTTAAGTTATATTTACATAAAAATAAATGAATATTATAACACTGTATAAGTCTACCATACTTTATAATTACAGGTGTATTTAAATTATTAAGTTTCATGCAAGAAATTTATTTTAAAATAAAAACTATTTGAAAACTGCTGTACAGAAATGTTAGCCCCTCCTTTCGAATTTGAATTTCTTAACTTCCATTGGTAGTAATCCCCACCTCCTAACACGCTATTTGTAATGCATCTATAGGTGGTCTCTCGGTTGCCAATCAAAATATTTTCATATTAGTGTCGAAGCGCTATAACAAAAAACCCTTTATTTCCGAAATATGTCAATTATACCATTTCTTTTTTTTATTAATATTCGTTATTCATGCATTCGTTATTATGCTATACATTCGTATTTTTTTGCTATTTTCCTTTAATTCGATTGAGCCGTAATCCCCCATTAAACGGCATTTTATTCATTTATGCTGATTCTTCAAGTTTTGGGGAAATGATCTTTGTCATTTGTGGCAAAAAACCCATTCTGGAAGTTACTATTTAAAAAAATACTATTTCGCTCTTTAGAAAAACCGGAAGACGACGTGGAGTCTCAAAACGAAATCCTCCTAGCCCGTTTAACCCCCACTCAATACATCGGCATCAAACTCAACCAAAACCGCCCGGGCAAATTCGAAACAGAGATCGACCGACTCCGCTGGAAAGAATCCGACGCTCGCGGTGCCCTCGAACTCAAAGATAAAGTCGAAGCCGGCCTCACAAGACCCGAAGACCAACCAGAACTCTTCGAAACCGACCCCGACCTCACCCCGGAACAAATTCACGATGCTGTAAAAAACCGCATTATGGAACGCAAGAGGACTAAGCTCCGCTTTTTGAAAGTTGAAGCCACGTTGGTGGAGCTTGACGCAGCGATAAAAACTAACTTGGCGCTGGATAAAGCCGATCCTAAAGAAGCTTTGAAGGATCTTGATGTTATGATGAATTTAAATGTTGAACCGTTGATGCTGAAGAAGCATTCACATGTTATGGAGATGGTGAAGCGTTTGAGAAGGTATATAGGGAATGTTAAAGAGTGGAAACTGCAAGGAAAGGAATTGGAAGACTTCAAAAAGGATGCAGAGCAAATCCGGGCTAAGGCAGACGTCGTCTACACTAAATATAAGGTAAGACTAATTTAGAACTAGAAATCGAAAAATGACGGTTAATGCTTAGCCGAAATTAATAATAATAATAATTCTTTATTTTCTAAAGACACAATACAATGTGTATAGAACACGACAAAAAATATAAATTAACATTTTAGGTATTCACTAATAGAGTAAAAAAAATTCTGTAACAGGTATAATTTTAATTCCCTTTTAAAAGATTGTATTGTAGATGCTGACTTAATATAGATAGGTAGATTATTATAAATTACTAAACTGAGAACTTGAGTTATAAAACACTTTCCTTAAAAAACGGTTCTCTTAAGTCTATTTTTTAAATTAGTAAAAACTCTTTCACAACCAATAAATAATATTAAAATAAAACCGCTTTATATTAATATACGAGTAAACAAAACTTAAACTAAAACGTTGTTTTTTTTTGTGCATATTTTATTCATTAAAACCAATATATTTTTTTAATGATATGGCACTTTTTTCTCGTTTTTATTGCATATGTTTAAAAAATGTAACTCGCGAGAAAAGTACTTTTTAAAGTTACACTTTACTGATTTGTTTCAAAATAAATAGTTATGAAATTAATTATTTTTACGCCCGCTAAAAATATATTTTATTTAGTGTTAGTGTTTAGTAGTTACTTTTATTACAGTTAAAAAGAGTAAAAAAGTACATTTTGCCCTTCAGTTTGGAAACAGTTTAAAACCGGATTTAATTTACCGGGTTTTTAGTAACTAAAAATCGGTTTTTGGGAAAATAAAACATTTTTTGACTTATAATATCGGTTAGCCGTTATTTTAAACTGGCTTTAAGAACCAGTTTCTCATCTTGATTAAATTTAAAAACAAACAAAATCATATTTCATTAATTTTGATAATAATTTGTATAGAGTAATCGTTAATTGTTAATCATCGAAAAACATTGAATAGATTTAATTTTTAATAACGATTTTTGTTCTCGCAATAATCTTTAGTTAGAATCATTTTATAAAACAAAACTTAAACTTAGGGAAATCGTCTCTGTCAAAAAATATGAATTTAACACTTTCTGTTTTTATTATGTCTCAATAGTTATTTATGTACCTAGGACAAAAAATTGCATATTACAGCAGAGCTTGAGTTTGCTTTCCGAGGCGAAACCGAGGTAAAGCAAACAAGCGAGGCTATAATATGCATTTTTTGCCGAGGTGCATATTACATTTTTCTGTCTACCTTACTTTACGTAATATATCTAGAAATAAATACACGTTTTTTTTAAATTCGTAAAACCTTATTATTTATTATATGAATAATGATAGGATAATATATATCTTCTGCCATTTTCACAAAATTTTAATTCTTAGCTCTGTTTTAGTTCGAAGGAAGACACACTCACAGACACATCAACTAACTAATTGCGCACACATTTAAATCAAATTTATCATTAAAATAATATTTTTATTTGTTCGTTTGATATTTGTTATTGACAATTCCGGTAGTATACACAATTACAATAATCATAAAATCGTAGTAGGCTTAGCGTACGAAAAAGGTTTGCGGACGAAAAGTGATAACGTTCAGAAAAGTGTCATTTTTCGTCCGAAAATAAGTACGTAAAATTTCACTTTTCGTATAGGTAGACAGAAAAATTGTTTTATTGTAGGACATTTTCTATAAGCAGGCAAATTTTTAAATGGGGTCTCTTAAAATATTTGAAAAATGACTCAAATAAATCACATTTCTAAGTAATAATTGTTGATTTCTTTCTAGTCACTATTCAAAATCCCCGAAGACAAAACATTTTGGGAGGTCTTCAATGAAGAATGCGAAAAATTCAAGAATTTAACAAAGGATATGAGCGAAAATCAGATGTTCATCTTATGCGCAGAACCTGGTAAATAAAAATACAACTATTATAGTTATTTATACTTCATTTCACGTTAGAAAATAGTGACGGGAAGATAGGTGCAGTTTCATCCAATCAAACAACAAGATCAAACTGCACTTCCATCACTATTTTTTTTTTTTTTTACGTGAAATGAAGTATAAGTATTAGGACAGTGCATGATTGATGCACAAAACTAAAAAATATAAAATTTAATAATTATTTTGATTTATTAAAAAAATTTGGTTATCATTTTTAAAGTAAGCTTTGTTTTTATTGCATTGGAACATTAAAAAAAGTTCGCATTCAGAAAATAACAATATTTTGATGATGTTAGGATCAAGACAAGCGCAATGGGACGAACTAGACGACCAAGAAGAAGTGAAGTTCATCAACGACAGAAACGAGAAGAAAACCCAAGACAAGGTAAGTGCGTAAAATGCTGAACACTAAGTGCAGTGAGAAACTATGAGTGACTTTAGTTATTGTAAATGTTGTGATTCGATAGGAAAATTCAAGCCAAGTGTTGAATGAGGAAAATGAGGTATCTACGGAAAATTCTAACTTAACACACACATCGACAGATAGTCATGGATAATGATTGTAAACTTTTGCTTGTATTCTGTTATTCTCTGGTTGATTTTAGTGATCGTGTATTTCATTCATTTTATACCACGAACTTGTATAAATTTTACTTCTCAATGTTCGGACAGTTTGAGAATATTTTTATTACTACAATAAAATAAAGGTCAGTTTGCAGATAAGGTAGTTTTAGTTGTAAATAGTTTGTACGCAGTATTTTCCAGGGAACTGTGACTAAAATTGTATTTTCAAAATAAATTTTTAAGCAGAGTTTGTATTTACCTATCAATATAGCTTTATAATAAAACAAATTTATTATTTTACATTACTTACTTACGTATTTTACTGAATGTTTTATTCATTATGAATTTTCTTGTGTAGTTTTGTTTTTAATAATAAACTGTAATTAATACGAACATGTTTTATTTACCCCAGCAATTTGTTGATTTTACTAAATAAACGCGTTTTAAGGTCGATTTAAAATAAAATGTAACGGCCGGTTTCGTAATAAATATAAAGTCACTTTACTTTTAAAGTTCGATCTAAAAGTGAAAAAATCGTTACATAATTTCACTTTAAGTTAAAGTTGTCAGTTTAAAGTCCTCCAAAATAGTCATTTGACAATTCTTTTAACTTAAAACGAAATTATGAAACGTTTTTTCACTTTTAAATCAAACTTTAAAAATAAAGGGACTATATTTATTATGAAACCGGCTGTAAGTAAAACCTGTTAAGAAATGTGTAAAATGTCTTGATACTCTTTTGTTTTTGTATTCATTAAAAAAAATCCATTGCATTTAAATTAAAATGTAAGTAAAACTTGTTAAGAAATGTGTAAAATATCTGGTTACTGTTTTGGTTTTACATAAGGGCAGGGAATTTAAAATATTTAAATAAAAAAATTTATTGTAGCAAATTCCAAATTACTTAACATAAGAAATGTATGTCTTAACATGTTCTCGAAATATCTACAATATTTAGGTCCGTTTTCATAATAAACTTTATCTTTACTTTAACAACTTTTTTTCTAATAATTTTAGCACTTTAGCAAACATTCTAGCATTATGTATTTTAAAATAAAGATGAACTCTTAAAATTTAATTTAAAGAGGTTGTAAAAAATGCATTACAGAAAATATTTTTGTGGACTAACCGATAATTTATAAATACATAGTTGGCTATGATTGTTTTAGAGTTCAAATTAAAAATAATAGTAAATTCTAGAATTGTAAACAACTATTTATTAATTTAATATTGTGTTACATCGTAAAAATACAAACTTCATTAATAGAAAAGAGTTTAAATATTTATCTTCGATCATATCTGTATTTCCTTTCTCTATCTCTATCGCTCCTACTTCGGCTTCTGCTGCGACTTCTATGCCTCCCATTTCTTTCATCTCTCTCATTCTCTGTTATAATCGGCCTCTTGAACGGTCTATCCCTTCCTCCAAATCGTAGTTGCCCCGACTCTTTTCTTCCTGCAAATCCACCTCCAAGTCTCCGCGGTTTCCATCCTTTCAACAACCGTTCACACTCGAAATCTATAAACAATTCGTGCCCATCTACATTCATCTTATACGCTTTTCTGTAGGCTTCTTCAGCGGAAGCCTCTGATTCGTATTCAATAAAAGCGTAGCCTTTCGGAATGCCGGTTACGATATCGCGAACCACGCGAAAACGGTGGATTTTTCCGTATCGGGAGAAGATTTCCTTGATGGTTTCTTTAGTCGTTTTGGGGTGGAGACGGCTGACGAAGATTGTGCATTGGGGCTTGCCTTTTACGTGGCGATTTGGGCGGTAGTCGGAGTTCATGGCACGTACGATAGCTTTGTCGTGGGGATCTATGTCAGTTCCGTCGATTGAGCCGATTTTTATCGGGTCGTACACTTTGGCGTACGGTGACCAAGAAGATATTGGATCATCCTAAATTGATTGCAATAAAAATGAGATGGAGAAAAGGTAAAACTTTTCTATTTTTATTGAACGTTTTAAGAGCCCACAAGCTCTCATCCTCATCAATTTTATACATTGTGTCAATAAAGAAAAAGAAAAGTTTTTCCCTTTTCTCCATCTTAAGACCCTTTTGGTAGGCGAAGATAGTTTCCAAAATAACATAAAATTCGTGAAGATTACATACCTTTTCTCTCATTTTGTAGGTTATTAGATGCAAATAAATATTTTAAAGTACAATTCTAAGTAATTTGTGTAAGTGGTATTGTACTGAATAAAGATTAATAATTGTTGTACAATCGATTATTCATTTGATTTTTACCGTAAATACTGATTCGTTCAAAATAAGCTGTCAATACGCAAACACTACGTTGCTTTGAACTAGTGTTGATGTGTTTTTTCAAAAGTAAGTGGTAAAATCTACCTAGTTTTGGGAGAACCAGAAACCGAATACAAGTGTGTGTATATTTTCAAATACTTTAAAGTTTGGAGTGTAATATACCATAAAATCTCTTCAAAATGAATCCACTAACGTAAGTAAATAAATAAAGTTTGGTTATACCCAATATACGCTAAGAATTTTATAATTTTTCTCGCAGTAATACAAAAAATATTAAGAAGTTAAGCGAACAAGAACTCCACGGAAATTTTAAAACAACTTGGCACGACCAATACAGAAACAGCGCTTGGATCTTTGTTGGAGGGTTGCCTTACGACTTAACCGAAGGAGATCTGTTATGTGTCTTTTCCCAATACGGAGAAGTAGTTAATATAAATTTAGTAAGAGATAAAGACAGTGGCAAACAAAAGGGATTCTGTTTCATTTGTTATGAAGATCAGAGGTCTACTGATCTTGCTGTTGATAATTTAAACAGTATAAAGGTAAAACTTTAACTTCTTTCTAATTTGTACTTTAATTTTGTTACATTTTATCTATTTTTTTGTAGATACTAAGTCGTACAATTCGTGTAGACCATGTCTCCGATTACAAGATGCCGAAAGACAAAAAGCACACCGACGCCGAAACAAAAAAACTCCAAGAAGAAGGCTGCGCTCCAAAACGGCCATCGATGCCAATTCCAAGCACAGAACTTCCCGAATTCGCCAAAGAAATCGAAGCCCCTCCCGATGGCTTCAGATTACCTCCAAGACTACCTATCGGCACGGTTAAAATTGAAAAAGAAGACGAAGACACAGAACCAAAAACGAAGAAAGTTAAGGTGAAGAAAGAAAAGAAACACAAGAAAGACAAAAAGAAGAAAAAGAGCAAGAAAAAGCATAAGAAGAAAGCCAGTTCTAGTGAATCTAGTAGTGACGACAGCAGTTCTAGCTCAGAAAATTCCAACTCAGAAGATGAGAAAAAATCTAAAAAGAAGAAACAAAAATCTAGTGAATCTGAAGATAAAGATGAACTTAATTCAAGGAAAAATGAAGAGCGGAGAAAAAAATCGGAAGAAGAAGAAGAGCGGCGAAAAAATTCGGAAGAACTAAGAGAAGAAAGGAAGTATTATACAAATAGAGATGATTATTTAAAACATAAAAAAGAAGGCAGGAGTGATAAATATGAACGAAGAGACGATTTTGAGAGAAGGAGAAACGATGAAAGAGGCGACAGGAAAAGAGAATATGAGAAAAAGTATAAACGATAAATATTTTATATGTTTATTAATAAAATTAAACTACATTTCTTAATTTAATTTCTTCAATATTTTCTGAAAAATCTTCACCATTTTCTACATTTTCACTAATTTCATCCTCTTTATTTTGTACTTGTTCTTTATATTTATTTTTATTCATTTTATATCGTCCCGTTAAATACTCCGAAGGTCCAGGATAAGTAATTCTTGCACTTCCAAGACATTCATTATCCTTGTAAAATACAGTATATTGTCCTGCTGTTAAGGCACGAATTGGTTCTTCTAAAGTTACTAGTAATCCGCTTTTGGATTTACAAACAGAGCATTTCCGTAAAATTTGTACATGTTGGAATTTAAACTCACAATCGAAAATATTATCGCGGATTAATTCTTCGGGTTCAGAATGAATCCAATGGGGAGAAGATGTGATGAAAATGTCGCTCATTAAAGAAGGGTGATCCCAACCTGGGGCCTAAATACATACAATAAGTTGTTTATTTTTTTTATACTTTGTAGTACTTACTACAAAAATGTTGTTGTTTTTTATAACTTTTCGCACAACATACAACAATTTTGGATAACTCCCGATCCGACTTCTTTGTCCTATGGTCCATTGATGTATTCCTTGATGTTCTCCGACTTTTTCATTTGTATCTATGTGCATAAAATTCCCTGGTTTGTTTTCTACATACTGTAACACAAAACTATCAAAGACTTATACATAGCAATTAAATTATATTACTTCAGAAATAAATGACTGAAAATTGCGATTTCCTATGAAACATATTCCCATACTTTCTTTTTTAAAAGCCACATTGTTTAAACCATTTTCGTGTGCGATTTCTTTAACTTCCGCCTTCATTAAATCACCTAAAGGGAACATTATGTGCCGTAAAGATTCCTGATTTACTTGACTTAAAAAAAATGTTTGGTCTTTTTGTACGCAAGCAGCTCGCAATAATTTTACTTCTAACAAATAAAAACACAAATAACAAACATATTTTTATATATTTTATTGAATTATTACTTTTATTAGGATCATAATTTTCTAAATAACAACCAAAATTAGTTTTTGCATAATGTCCAGTTGCTATCGCATCAGCTTTCAAATTTTCCCTCGCATGTTTAATAAAATAATCGAACTTTATATGCCGATTGCATAAAATATCAGGGTTCGGTGTGTATCCTTGTTCGTAATCTTTTACAAAATTGCTGTAATATTAAATTTATTATAATTTTTTTATGAATTTTGGAGAAGCGGGGAAGTCATATACCTAAATACTAAATTCCAGTAATGTTTTACAAAGTTTACGTAATGTAATTGTATTCCAAGTTTTTCGCAAACTATTGCAGCATCTTTAAAGTCTTTATCGGCGGAACATTGGCCTTGTTCATCAGCAATATCCCAGTTTTGCATAAAACATCCATGAACCTCAAATCCTGTGCACAAAATTTAAATAAATTTGAAAATAGTTCTGGGTGGTTTTATACCTTTATTTTTTAAAAGTAACGCTGTTACTGCACTATCAACTCCGCCAGATAATCCAACAATTACTCTTTTTATTGACATTCCTTAGTTCATTGTTAACCTCTATGTAAATAACGTGGTAAATAGATGATTTTCTCCCATGATCTGCCTAAATCAATGTAAGTTCTGCCATCTCTAAGAAAAATCCTGAACTAACTATGAATTTTTTTAAACAAAAGTATTTTAATTTATTTAAATATTGTTTTGAATATATTCAATATATTCTTCAATTTAATGCATTAAAATTGATTAACTTAGTATTGTAATTTAATGAAAATTTTGTACTGAAACTTGTAAATGAAAAAATCTAAGTGTGTCATACGAAATGTATAAGGTATTAGCGATATGTTTTAGTTATAATTTATAAATTTTATATTTTTATACTCAGAATTTATTGCGGATTCTTTTGATATATAACACATTAACTTTTTATAAATAATTAGTGAAGAAAATTAAAGATAAAAAATTATAAGTGTCATGTCAATGTTACACATAATTTTTTTATATATTTTGTATTATTTATTTATTTCTGTAAACTATATTATTGATACAATATTTACAATCAGTTATACTAAGTAATTATTGTTTATAAAATTTTATAAATAATTATTATTATCAAAATATGGCATTTATTAAATAAAAATGTATAATGTGTACAATATTATATTTATTAAACCTCTATAATACATATAATATCAATATTTAATTGAAAAATAATAGTACATAGTAAAATTTTGAAGAAATACCAATATTTATTATTTGGTATTTAAGCGCCAGCGCCTACCATATTTTACATTCCACAAATAATTTGTTACTATCACACAAAACGTATTCAGGACATTTTGTGCTAGCTAATATTTCAGTATATCTTCTTCAGAAAACAAGTTTGATTATTTATTTTGTATTAGATATAAACTATTGTTTTATCTTTGTTGAAATAAATACAAATTTCAGCCCAAAAAGCTGTCAAAAGTTTTTTAACAACAATAATTTTTAAATACGGTCCTGGTTTTCATGAAGGTTAAAGTTGTCTGTTTAACAGGTGGCGACATCTCGTGATATAGTGAATGCAAATACAACTTACGACAGCAAAATAAGCAATTTTACAATATAATAACCATAAAATCGTGCTGAAGTCAATAATTAATTTGTTTAAAATAAGTAATTTAACTGTTTTTCTATTTATAATTTGAATGACAAGCCTAGATTCATATACATTTCTTGAAATCTGATTGGTCAATTGATCAATCGATTTATTGATTTTCTTCCATTTACACGATACATCAACGTACTTTCTTACAACATAACATAAAAATATAGTTCTCAAATTTCATCATAGAGTACAGCAGCAATATTGTTTCGCTATTAAAATTTTGAGAAAATCCATTTTCTGGCTAAACTAAAAAGATTTCGACTATGTTTGTCATAATAAAAAAGATTTGTAATTAAAAATAAAAGGTAGTCTTCTTGAAACTTTTCTTTATTTTAATTTTAATTTCAGAGATAAACATTTTTAATTGGTATTACCACTTTTTAAAGTGATACTGTTACTAGTTATAAAAGTGGGAATACCAGTTAAAAAAGTGGTAATACTAGTTAAAAAACTTGTAATACTAGTTATAATATTGATTTCAAAACATTTTATTTTAAATAATATTTTACTCTTGGCCCTTCTACGCTTCTGTAAGACAATTAAAGGCTCACTGCCATACCGCTGATTAATTTCCAAACTAATTAAATAAAATCTGATAGTGGTAGTGCACCATGATTTTATTTTATACTTCTGGCAAAACTGATGCGGCCATTTGTTCTTCTTTAGCGCGAAAAAGCGGGAAGTTGACAGGCAAACAGAGTTGTAGAAGGTGAAGGAGCAAAAGTTATAACGTTTTTGTTAAAGGGCCAGTTTATTGTTTTTAACAATGTGGGACGAACAAAGTAAGTATTTTTGTTATTATTTATCGTTTATTAGAAGAAAATCGTAAATAAATTTGTAATAGGTATGATGGATAATAATTATGGAGGTTCAGGAGGATTTTACGATAATACAAATAAATTGGAGTCACCTGGAACCGGCAAAAAACAAGAAGGAGTAAGTATTGGTACGTCATTTTTAATATTTTGCGTAATAACAATATTTGCAGACCCGAAAAGCACAATCCATAACCCCTATTGTAATTGGAATGATTAAAAATTGTAAAACCGAAGATTTTACAATGTGGGGCCTTCCTGTCTCCATTGTAAGTTTTATACATTATTTTTAATCACATATATAGTCTTTATAATGTTTTTATTAGATTAAAATGGTATGTATCGTCCGCAATTTTGATGTCACTTCAACAACAGTTACTTATGATTTGGAAGACCATACCGGCACTATGAAGGCAGTTTTGTGGCTGGAACACGATGCTGTATGTATAAATTCAAATTATTCTCAACAACAAATTTATTTTTGTCAAACAGCATTTATTCTCTTACGAAATCGACGTTTCGGTGCACACTTGCACCTTTTACTGGGTGGATAAGATCTTACAAAACGTCGGTTTCATAAGAGAATAAAAATTGTCGAGAAGTTTCCCAAATTTATTTTTGTAAATTTAGGGCGCGCAACCAGAAATTCCAGTCGACAAAGAAAACACTTATGTAAAAGTTTTCGGTACATTGCGAACCAAAGGCGAAGAGCGAGTTTTAATGATATTAAAAATTGTCCCCATTGATAAAATGAACGAAATAACCAGTCATCTACTTGAGACTATTTTCGTGAGGCTTCGAGCCGAACGAAAATCAAAAGGAGAGGTAAATATAGAATAAATTATAGTTTTATAAAACTAAATTTTACTGTTTTATAGGAAATAATGATACAGGAGAATAATCCTGGAGCCCAGTTGTCCAATTCTATGATGAATTACGCCGGAATGGAAATGGAGGAAGCAGGCATGACCCCCACACAAAGAGCTGTTTTCAAATTCATGAAAAGTAGTAGTAATCCAGAGGGAATTAGTCGGCAGACTATTCAAGATAATTTCCCGCCAAATCAACGCAAAGATATAGAGTGAGTAAAAATTATTTGCCAATTTATCAAGAATGATTAAATATGTGTATTGTTTTACCAGTGCCGCTATTAATTTTCTGGTTTCGGAAGGACATATCTTTTCTACAATTGATCACGATCACTTCCAACTCACTTCTTTTTAGTTAATGTTAATAGTTTTGTTTATAATTTTTTACTGTTGAATAACATTGCAGTTAGGCGTTAATTATAAGAATAAATCATAGATTTGTATTATATTTATGTATTAAATACTCCTGTAAAATAAATTGTTGTATCTTTCATATACCCATATATGAGTATATTCGAAATGTGTAAAGTAATAAATTTAATAGATTTTTGCAGTAATTTAGTTCATTCTTTTATTGCCCGCAGTTATTTTTAAAAACTCAATAATTTAACAAATTTCTAGCGTCTATTCTTGTATTGTACTTGATCTTATAAAAAGAGCGAATAATATTTGTGAATTGGGCGTCCGTGTGATTGACTACTGTACATTCAATGTCTCTTGTATTTTTTTCCTGTGTCGAGTTTTATATTATAGCTTTAGGAACAATTAAGTTGTGGAGAAGAAATTTTTGAATCAGAAGGAAGAATTCTGCTTCAGCGAAAGAAGACCGTAGAAAACCAATATACTGTCTATGAGCAAGACGGTTATCAGTAAATTTCTGAAGATCCCATCCGAAAAATTAAACTAATATTCGTATATAAATGTGAAAGTTCATATAGAGGCCAAATTTTGTAGAGATATTTCAGTTTCCGGGCGGGTCGTAGAAGTAGTTAAGAGTTCAAAATTTTGCAGTATTTTTATCATTAATTTTCAAAGTTTACATAAGAAAACCAATGATATTGGTGCGCCCTTAAAATAAAGACGTGAGTATGAATCGTCATCAGATTTTAATTAAAATATCGGGCGTTAAAGTTACTATTAACTGTTATCAGGTACCTTTAATCTTGCGTTCAATCCTAAATTATTTATTAACTGAGTGATGTGTTAAATAGTTAATTAAATTTCTCCCTATGTACTTAAAAAAGCGATGGTGTTATAGTTTAAAAAAAAACAGTATAGAAGTGCACCAAACATTGAAAATACAGAAAATTTATAATTTAATACCATCACCCTATAAAATTGTTTGTTGCAAATATTTGCAACGGGTACATCTAGATTTAATTTACTGATTATATTTATTTATAATTTAGATTAAAAATAGTTTTAATGTCGTCTCAAAGATATTTTAGATCTCGGTTAAACAAAATTTTGGCAATAAATTAATAATTATTTCCGGGCGAACGACGAGGGGTTGGTAGCGAAATATAAAAAAAAGATAATATATAGGTAAAATATCTTTATGATCTGTACAAATATATGTCTATATAATACAATAAATTAATATATCGGCCCATCATCCAAATTATCATCCTCGTCTTCATAATCTTCTCCATTATCAAAATAATTATTTACATAATCTGTTCCTTCATCCATTTCTTCATCCTGTTCTTCATCTAGTAACTCTTCCTCTTCTTCGGGTTCTGCCGCTTCTTGTTTGATTGTCTTTTCTCCCACATTTCTCTGCTCTAGTTTCTCCAGCTGTGCTAATCTAGTTTCTAGATCAACTTCTTTCGCAGCTTGTTTGTTGCGCTTAGCGGTGATTTTAGATCGAAGTTCTTTTGGTAGAATTCGCCAATCGAATCGGCACGATTCTTGCATTTTTGGTAGTTGCGCAAGCAGTTTGTCGATTTCTAATTCGGGTTCTTTTTGTTGCTGGGGTAGGTTGACATACGTGGATTTGTATTGCATGTTTTCTAGGAAATCTTGTTTTAAGATTAGCATGTAGTTTGCCTCCTTCGACGGCTAAGAAAAAAATGAACCCATTATTGTACAATTTTCAGTATATTAAAATAGTACACTACTGTACAAAATACGAAAAATATATTTTAAAATCATAACTACCGCGGTAAATATTGCAGAGTTCATCGCAATAACAATTGAAGTTTGTTTATAATAAACAGCAAATGTTTTTCTTACCACCAGCGGTACGGGTTTGCTGTCCAAAAGCGGGTACAAAGGAGGGGGCTGCGTAACGGGTCCGGGCAGCTGTTCCTGGTTATTTCCAACCCCTATATAATCTAATTGTTCCCTTGAAAAAGTAGAAGATCCTCCTCTACCTCTCCCTCGACCTCTTCCAGCCATTCTTAACTCTTTCAAGCAACTTGAAGCTTCTTAATATCTTCTGTTAACGTCTCAACTTCTTCCGATTCGTTCTGCAGGGCCTCCAGATCATAAATAACTTTTATTACCAAAGAACAGCTTGGACATGTGGCTACTTCTTCACCAGCAAGTAATTCGTCCTGGAAGAATGAAATGTTAGTACTAACCTACAGAAGTTGTTGGTCGTACTTTTGTAATTTGGAATCTGTCTCCACAAGGACATGGATAATAATATGTTTCTTCCTCTTCGTCGTATTCAAAATCCTCGATTTCTATTTCGTCGTGGAATACGGACATTGCTGGATGGTTTTATGAGAAACACATGGTACGGAATTTGAAAATTCTTGGTTAGAATGATTGACAGATGATGCAAACAAAAAATATTGTTAAAGGCATGAAATAAAAATATGTATTATTTTTTAAGATATATATGTAAATATTATTGACATAAAATAATTTTTATGTAGAAGTAAAAAGTATTTAATAAAGAAAGAATAATTTTTAGTTCACAAGTTATCTGTAAGATGGCGATACAGGTATTGTTTCAGTTGTGTTTCAGGAATATATTTGTTTATTTACTGTCATTTTGTTTATTTTTATATGTGTGGTGACTGTAAATACGATTTTGTTTTTGTAATTGGTAAGATATTTTAATTATTTATTTCTTATTCATTGTATTTTTAATATATTTTTTAAATATTAATTAATAATATTTGATATAACAACATACATTTCGTTTATAATCTATGCTGATTTATGTTATTTTGACTGTGAGGCAGTAAAATAATTGTTTTTACACTTTGAAATGAATATGTAAGTGATGATGAAGTATTGCAATTATTATATTCTTATCAGAATGTCATAAAAGGTGTATGAATTTTTTACTGTATTCAAGCACACGAGTGAATATTGGATACGTGTCTACTGGTTCATTTTCAAAAGTAAACACATTAACGAAATTGAATTTCCAAATATACACCAACATTTTGGCTTAATCGTCACATTTACATAGAGATAAGTTACTAATTTAAGGGCTGCACCCTTCATATGAGTGCAACTAGTATCTGTGAAGAACTTTTACATTTTGAGAGTTTTAGAGAGAAAGAGAGAAATAGATAATTAGAAAACTGGAACAATTTCTAGACATTTAAATAATAATTATTATTATTACTTCGAATGAAAGACAGTACAAATTTTATAAATTAATACATAAATAAAATAATTGATACATATTATATTGCAATAAAAAAAGTCTGTTGTGGCCAGCACAAAACCTTCCGTCAATTCGATATATTTTGTATATATCCCATACCAAAAGTTCCTTGAAAAAGATTCTGTATATCCTGTAAAATTATAACACGAACACACTATTTTTTACAAATTCTATACCGAAAGTTCCTTTCCCTATTTTATTAGGGGTCGCTGTTTCTTACTCTTCTCTTTTAATCATTATTCCTGTCCAACGCATCTTCTTCACATAATTCTTCCTCTCTCAAATCTTCTGCTACACAGTCCTTTCATCTTCTTCTCTTTGGAAGGACACTCTATCACATTCACACATAACTTTCTGACGCTATTCTTTCAACTTTGGTTTTGCATTTGACACTGACATCTGTCAATTAAATTTTTTTGAATATATCTGCTGTTTCCATAATTTTAGCAAAGCAGACTAATTTTTGAAAGTTAATCTCTCTTAATGTCTCTATAACTCTATATCTATTGAATATGAACGAAACTGTATAATCAAACCGTATAGAGAATAAGATATTCTTTCATATTGATAATCACAAAATGTCGAAAAATAATATTTAACTGCTCTTTTTCAAGAAAAACTGTTAAAAACTTCAAATAAGGTTACTTCCGGTGGATCAATTATAACCAAAATCTAACCAGCTCTTCATATGGATGTAAAGAAGAGGAATACGAAAGAATTATAATTTTTAGAATTGTATTATTTGTCACACACACACACGGACACACATACGGACACACACACACACACACACACACACACACACACACACACACACACACACACACACACACACACACAGACATATTAAAAATAGTAAATTCGTATTCTACGGGCCCTAAAACGTGCTTATTCATTAAAAACTCACCACCGATTTTTTTGACCAAAGATAATATCTTCCTTACCTAAAAGTGACGGAAGGTAAAAATGATTATTTATTTCTTCATGGAATATAAAATAAACTTTTGCAGAATCTAATTTCATGTGGCGATCAAACATTATATTGAAATTATTTTAATTTATTTTTGAGTTATTGTGAAATTTACGAATATCTACTCAATAATGGGTGGAGGTATCACCGACATCACCAATATATCTTTTGGGACTGTCATTTCAATATAAATGAAAACAGTATTGTCAATTAAAAAAGTTCAATATCTGCAGCACTGAATTTTGAATAATATTTTACAAAATAAATTAGGTTTGAAAAGTTATGTATTATCAGTGAGTTTCAAGACTTGCACTATAAACTATGAGTTCCCGGACTTATAACGTTAATTACTATTAAAACATTGATACTCCCTATCATAGAGTTTTCAGGTCTAGTTTTAAAATACATATCATATTTCTAATTTGTTACTAGAAAAAGCGAATTATCAGTACTAGTTAGGAAAACGTTGCCCAGAAAACATGTATTTCCCAATCGGTTGCAGATAAATCCATTTTTCTACCAATTTGTCTGGGCAAATTTCTGATTCTTGCCCGTGGCCGTGTGCAATTCAGATGGTGTTTGTGTGTGTGTGGGTTCGACTGAGTTTCCCGGTGTAATCGTTTGTAAACAAGTTGTTTTGAGCGAATCAATTCCGAGGCTGCGCTGGACTCATATTGGCGTGTGACATATGTTGCACACATAACTCAGATGTTGTGCGTGGAGTGGAACCTATATTACACAAGCCTCCACCTCACATATATTACACGATTTTGCTATTTCAAATCAAATTGCTTCTTATTTTTCCCAACCCAACCTTTCACCGAAGAAAAGTTGATAAATTGTTACGCGATTCACATATACTATGGTACTCTTTAACAACGATAAAAAGGATTGCAAGAAATAAATGTACTTAGGGAATAAATGAGAACAGTTTTTAATAACTAGTCCGTCAATTTTTGTATAGTAGTGTTATGAATATTTTTTTAGATATCGGTCAGAAATTTAAAGGAATCTAAGTGCCTTTTAGATCAATTTTGAAAGCCTTTGAATGCTTTTTATTAATGTGTATTTTTTGAAATACTAAACACTGAGATCCAGAGTATGCCATAATATTTTAGTACATGTATTTGTTTACCATACTTAAAGGAATGGACTTGGCATTTAAATTTTTTGATATGAGCCGGTTTCTTTTTTAAAAATATTTTAAATGAAAGTTTATGCAATACTTTTCATGATAATAATAGTAATTAAGGTACCAAGGGTTGTTATAAGGACAATAATGCCTGAGGTCAACAGTGTACTGTCGAGGGCCTTTGGCCCGAGGCGAGTACGTTGACCGAAGGCATTATTGTCGTTTAACACCCGTGGTGCCTTCAACGTTTTATGTCTTACTAGAAATTCTTAATTAACATTTTGTCTGACTAGAATTTATCAAACAAAAATAATAAATCACAAAATTTTAATACAACTTACAAAGTAGCCTGTGAATGCGGTATCCAGGTAATATTTTGTTTCTGTAAACAAAGCATTTTTTCAAACAAAAAATATATTTCTTGTGGTATTTTTCTGTCAATATGGACGAGCAATGTTATTGCTAAGAATAAGAAGTATGTTGGTTTGTATTTGTGATGAAACAAATATGATTATAAACGACTACAATTCACAATGTTTCTTAACCTTAACTGCACTTTATGTTAGTATCAGTATTATTAACTTCAGTTTGTTGTCAACATTACCATAGCAACTTAATACGCCCTAGGGCATTATTTACTCAATAACGGACCTAATGTTGAGGTTGTTATAAAACAATAACATACTAGTAAGACATAAAAATATTAATAATAATTTATTGTTATTTTCGGAAATAATTAAATAAAAGGATTGGTGCCAGAAATAGTAATGAAAACAACCCCCCACTTCTGTGACGTCGAAACATACAGCACGTCATTCATAGCCAAAAGGGAAACAATTACGTTATTTATATAAAAAAAGTAAGCGATGGTTTGTCACATGTTAAACTTATGTACTCTGACGTCACATTTTGTTCCAGATTACGTGCCTTTTTCAAATTATTATACAAATTTCAACATTTAATTGTAAAATATCTAATTTATTTGTTTATTTGAAAATCTATCCAAAAGGAAAATATCCCAATTATAGAACGAAATTAACAAACATTAATAAAAAAATCAATAGTATGTAATACATTTTGATCATAGACGTAATTAAAATAACAAAAACTTTATACATATAGTAATAAAGGCTGATTTTATCTTACAAAAAAATTTTGTAATGCTCGTTTGAATTTCGTGGATATTTCGTGATATTTTCAAATTTGAGGCTCTAAAAAAAAAACAATCTTTTTTAAAATTTAATACTTCAAAGTCATACAAAAATTTTTGCAACAGCTCTATTGGTTTTTGACAGACTATTTTTTATTTTGAACATTTTATTTCTTAAATTAATATTAGAGGAAGTACAATGTGCAAAACATGCATATCGCTTTTTATACAGTTGTGTTGTTGCATTACTCGCCTGCAGCTCTCGTCGCTAACACTCGTGTAAAATAATCAGCCCCTTTAAATATTTGTTCCACTAGCCTCATCTGATTTGCTAGTATTTGGTATTTAGATAAAAACTGTGATTAGCACAGTACCTCTCGCCAATTCCAATTTTTTATTATTTGTTGTTTTTCAGTTAATTAATATTTCTTTTTTTCTGATTTCAGTACTTTTCGGGAGTGCCAAAACCGCGAATACTGTGATAACGTTATTTTGTTTAGTGTTTATTTATATTATTAATGTTTCTTATATATTTTTGTCTTTAAGAGTAATATAATAATAAGTAATATAGTAGTTCATATAAAAGTTTATCTAAGAAAGTATTAAAAAACTTCAAGAACATTTTAAATGATTGTGTGTGCTCTTGGACAGTTCTGGATAGTTCTGGGAGATTCATGGAGACCTGAAGAATTTTTTCAAAAGTGAGAAGTGATCTGGATACAACAAAGGTCAGTAAACTATTTTCTTTTATTAATAAAATCGTATTATTTAATAAAATATTAGGTACCTACCTATTGGAAATATTGCATACAATAATAATACATTATTAATGATTAGATATATAAAAATATTTTTATTTTAAAACAATTCAATGTATTTCCATATGACACATATTCCCTCCATGGCCGGCACAAGTGGGGCAATGCCCCGCTGCCCACCCCTGAATCTACGGTTGGCCAGGGCACCAGGCAATCAGCGAATGCCACCAAGCGCAATGTGATTTGATAAATGGCCACCCTATATGTCACAATCAGGCAACAGCCTGCGTTCGGCTAACTTACACTACCCCCACTGCTCTAAACTGAAAGTTGTGGTGCGCCACTGGAATACAGGGGGGGAATTAGGAGGGTTTAAAAAAGTGTAGTAAGCAAGAGGTTGTAAAGTTAATAAAAATTGGTTTAGGATTTAAAATTTTGAGGATATAATATGAAATTATGGTGATGTTTCTAAAATATTGCTTTTTTGGGTTTTAATAGATAAATATACTAAATTTGAAAAAGATAAATAAATAAATAAATATATCATCACGGCATATTACCCATTTCTGGGTGTGCCAGGATCTACAACACATGTAGACATCGGTAATAATGACGATATATTTTACCGTGTGGGCGCTTACCAGGCGTCACCTCACGGGCACTCATAGCTGGTGTGGAGAGTGCACCACAGGGGTCACTTTTGTGCCATTTAAAATTGGAAATATTTGGCGTCAGTCAGGATCGAACCCGGTTCCCCAGGTTCGCGACCAGACATTCAGGCACGCGGCCACGGGACCCCATTTGAAAGAGATATTTCTAAAAATGATTAAATAACCTAGGTAAATATTTACTAATTATCGAATTTATACATGTTTACTTAAAAATGGGTGCGAGATGCAGTTTCAAAATTCTGCTTGCCTTACAACATAAGTACTGCTGGTAATTTTTTTTATTAAATATTTTTGGAAAAAAAGGTTTTTAATACGAGTATGAAATTTGGTTCGAAAAATATGTTTTGGTGGTGGTAGATTAATACCATGTTAGCATAATCGCGAACAATATATGCTCATTTATAATTTGTCTGCAATTCACTGCTAAAAGTTAAAATAAACAAAATAATAACTAAAGTGATAGATCACAGCCAACTAAAATTAATTGCTCTTTTTAAGAGCTTGTAACTTGAAAATAGTGCATTACGAATATGAGTTTATTAGCAAAAATTTTAAGAAACTAATACTTCCGGTTGTCTATTTGTTACCAAAACCTAATCAATTCTTCGCATTAATGTCAGATTGAGGAATCCGTAGTTAAATAGATCCACACACACACGCACCCACACACACACACATACACATCCACACATACACACACATAATCGTAAAAATATTAAAATTTAATTATAGTTGTAGAGGCTTATAAGATAGATTATAACTAAATAAAGATATATAAAGTAAAAATAAGCAATGAAGCAATTACAATATTTATTTATACTAGTTACAGTAACATACATATACCATTAAGTACACCATGTCTACTCTACATTATATTAAGTTTAGCTAATTAATAAAATAACAAGGTACAAACTTACATATATGTTAATAATATATCACGTTTATCATTAAAATACATATATAAATAACAATTAACAAATTTGTATTTTTATTATATTATTAACATTTAGTTTTACA
Source organism: Ophonus ardosiacus (assembly GCA_943142095.1). Lineage (NCBI taxonomy): Eukaryota > Metazoa > Arthropoda > Insecta > Coleoptera > Carabidae > Ophonus > Ophonus ardosiacus. The sequence goes on from OW964832.1 coordinate 47,517,216, forward strand.
TTAAAAGATCAGGCTCTAAAGCACTCGGATCGTTGACCCTCTCAAACGCTTTTATTTTGATTTCTTCCGAATCATTTGAGTCTGGTCCATCGAAAATACCTTCAAGAAAAAAATACATAATCCTCCAAAAATCCAAGGTTTTTTTTTCGTCAGTTATGAGATATTATTTAATAAATTGTTATTACTTTTCATTAAATAGGGTTTTTTTATAGGTTTTTTAAGTGAGTTTTTTTAATTGAATTTTATATATTCAACTGTTTTTATATAGTCTCTCTTATAACATTCAGAACCGTGAACGATTCAATTATTTAAATACGAAGAAATATTTTGTGAAAAATTCATGGACTTCGCCGGGAATGAACCCAACACCTTCATATTACTCGTAGTTCAATTGGGAGAGCATCGTACCGGCTATATGAAGGTCCTGGGTTCAAATCCCAGTGAAGTTTATGAATTTTTCACAAAATATTTCTTCGTAAGTTTTTTTTTTTAATCCGAGAAGGTCTTATTGAGTTCGGGACAATTGACCCAGCTCTCATTCTGTTCCTATTTGCTTACCACTACAAAGATATTCGCATTTTTCTTTGGTTGTAAATTTATTTTGTTCATTATTTCCACAGCCTTCTCTGCAAATTCCTTTACTAGGATCGTAACTCCAGAAAGTTGTAGTAGGAGAACATTCGCCTATGATAAACGCTTGCCTGCATACAATTTCAGGAGAGATTTTGGCACCTTCTAAAAAAGGAAAAATAAAATTTTAGATTTAATTGGAAATTGATTCTTGAGAGACATACTAGTATTCTAGGGTCACGCTATAATTACTGAGAGTAAGATAAAAAATGATTTATATTTTTTCGAAATTTGTTAAAAGTAGTTTCCTTCAACAATAATACACTTCACCATTCTTTATTTTTTCCTTCCAATGGGGTATTCCACCATAACAAAAAATTTAAAAAAAATCAATTCAAAGTTTGGCTCAATAAATAATAGTTAAAACAATGAAAACATTTTTTTAAATAATTACTTTACGAGATATTTCACATTTGCTAAAAGGGAAAATTGACGTCATACAATTGTTATCTTTCTCTCGCAGCGTATTCAGAGAAGTGTGTGTGAGAAAGACAAGTATAGGGGAAATGTGACGTTACGCTGATTTCTCGAAAATAAAATACTATTAAACCAGGAACAATAAGATTTTTTAATACTATGAATTTCTTCAAAACAGAATGAAGTTTTATTTAAAATAATAAAAAAAATTGAGTGGAATACCCCATTCTTAAAATCTCCCAAACAATTTTCTTTTAGAATGATTTCAAAATAATCATGAATTATACTATTATAGATTGCACCATACGTTGCACCATCAATATTTTCTTCAGATAAAAACTGAAAACCTTCTACTTCATCATTTCTTTAAGTTTAAAATTTTGCCAAAATAGCGGGTGTTCTACTAATTCTCTTAGAAGATAATATTCTTTAGTTAATTCCATGTTTTCACCCACAATAATACTTTAAAAAGTTGATTAACTTATTTTCAAATGATGAATAAGAATAACTGATTAAAATGAAAGTGCAAATTTTGTTTTTCACGGCCTACTTGCTTTTCTTATGCCCAATACATAATTAACGTGACCCTATATTAATTTTTGGATGAATGTTTTTCAATTATTTGTTGTTAAATTCTGGTGTATATTTTGAAAAATAAATAATTGACTTTATTCCGATGAAAGTAGGAGAACTATGGAAATCAATGATTAAAAATGGATTTTCCAAGTTTTATATAAAAATGTGAACAATATGTTACGTATATACTTTTTTTATTAGTAATTTATCATAGGTATATAATTAAAAAGTTGTATAAATGTGAATTACTACAATAGAGTAATCAAATCAAATGTTTGTTTATTTCATGCGAAGAAAAATAGTTTATGTAATAATATATACCGTCATTAGCGAACACTGCGTAAAAGTACCTAATTGTTATATTTAATAATAGCTAAGAAATTAAAATGATATAATTATTATAGGTAATTTATATTTATATATTTTTAAGGATTTCATATCAAAGTTAACGGACCAGAAAATAATCAGAATCAGAATGTTTTTTATAATTTTATATTAATCAGAGATGAAAATATCGGGCTTAATACCCGAGACACACTGCAAAAATTAATGATCATTGGCTAGTTATAGTATGTGCATGTGAAGTTGAGACTGGTGACAGATATCAAAATTGCGTCTATTAACAAACCAGAAATAATTTATTGTAGTAAGCACGTGCTTACTACATTCAATATTTTTTGGTTTGTTAATAGACGCAATTTTGACATCTGTCATCAGTCTCAACTTCACATGCGCCTACTATAACTAGTCGTTAAACATCATTAATTTTTGTAGGGTGTCTCGGGTATAAGGCTCGGTATTTTCACTTTTTCAGATCTGCTTAAATTATAACACTGATATTATAATGTATAAGTTGTAAAAATTACACTTTTCAAATTTTCGGTGTGACATTTTTCATTTTCACTGACAGTTAACAAACACTTTGACCAGAGGTGAAAATAATGGACCTAAATGTTTATGAAATAAATACTTACATTCATTTCGAATTTATAAATTTAATAGTTGTTTTTATTTTTATTCTCATAATTAACAAGTGTACCCAAATATTTTTGAACTACGAATCCTTTAAAATATTGTTTAAAATTCAACAATCTGTCAATAATAACAATAATAATAATAATAATAATAATAATAATAATAATAATAATGATAATAATAATAATATTATTATTGTATTACAACCATGCACTATTAATCAAGATTTAAAAAACAAAAATTATTGTTAATAAATTTTGTTGTTTATACATAATAGTATGTATACAACTTTAATATTTTATTTACAACTATAATTTAATTTATAAATGAACACCTTACCTTTGACGGCAGGTTTGGAGTTCACAACCAAAACACCACAGAACAACGCACAAACAACAAACAACTTCATCTTGTTTCCAAATTTTCGCTAGCAACTCCTAGAATATTTTATCACAAACTGTGCAGAGTTACAGAGGTTATCTCTATTTGTATTTCAATTCGTTTATTAGTTAGCTATGACCGCTGAATGACAAATGCATTACTGAGAATGCTACTTTTTGCTAGACGCAGTCAACCATTCAGTGTCTGACGACACATAGAAAAATTAGTAATTAGCAACAGCAACATATACTTTCCTAGAGAGATTACTATGCTTTACTCATCAGATGAGTCACAGGCTTTATTTGTAATTTTATTAGGAGGTATACATATTTAAGAAGACGACAGAATACATTTAATTCAAGGTTATGTTTAAATTGTGATTACAATTTTAAGTAATTTAAAAAAGTACAGTGTAGTTTTGTAAATTGTAGCTGAATGTTAATTTACCAAGCAATTTTATTTTTTATAGAAAATTAATCAAATATATAGGTACAGAAAATATTAACGAATCAAATAATATAATTATTTTCAAAATAATAAGAATGAGTCAGGAGGAAAGTGCTAGCTAATGTAAGGGAATATATACAAAACAAATGTATATTTAAAAATCTGTTGTGGCCAGCACAAGACCTTCCGTTAATTTGATGTATTTTTTACAAATCCCATACCAAAAGATCGTTGGAAAAGATTCTATATATCCAGTAAAATTGTAACACAAACATAATACAGTTTTTTACAAATTCCATACAGAAAGTTCCTTGGAAAATATTCTATAAATCCAATAAAATTATCACATGAATATACATTACGTATACTCATATATAAATACTCTAAAAATGCGCACACTTACGTAACATTCTCTTTACAATCAAATAATATTACTACCAAGTTTATACCTCTACCCATTTTTGAATTCTTGCCCCAAAAGTCAATATACCCCACATTTAGATAAAACCTTCAAAATTTTCAAAAATATAATTTTAATGTATCTAGATACTTCTCAATGCGCTGATTCCAAATTTTGAAACCGCAGGTCGATATCTCTTTTCGTTCTCGAGATATTTAGATTTAAAGTTTTGCTCAAAACTGCCCATTTTTTGATAATAACCCTAAAATGGGTCGAGATATGAATTTGGCGACATCACCATTCGATTCTACGGATAAAAATACATAAGTATAGCAATTTTCATAATTTTTGTCCAACCGGTTCATTTTTTATGAAGAAAAGCATGAAAACATCTGAAAATAGCCAAAATCTGAAAAAATCCTAAGGGGTACACCTTAGATTTTTGCGATTTTTGGTCATTTTCAGTTATTTTGCTTTAGAGATTGTATGCGGTGTTCAAAAATTCTGAAAAGTGGTATACTTATGTAATTTTGCCCGTAGAATCGAATGGTGATGTCGCCAAATTCGTATCTCGACCCATTTTAGGGTTATTACCCAAAAATGGGCAGTTTTGAGCAAAACTTTGAACCTAAATATCTCGAGAACGAAACGAGATATCGACCTGCGGTTTCAAAATTTGGAATCAGCGTATTGAGAAGTATATAGATACATACAAATTAGATTTTTAAAAATTTTGAAGTTTTTATCTGAAAATGGGTTTTTTTGACTTTTGGGGCTATAATTCAAAATATTTAATTACAATTGTTATAAATTGTTCTGTGTGACAAAAATAAACTAAATCAATTACGTTTTTTGTCAAAAATCATACAATTTTTATTGCCAAATGCCATTCTTACGCAAAGAATACTATATTTTAAGAACCCATTTTCATGAAAAAAGTGCACTTCTATGAATTATGTCGTCAAAGAGACACCAATTTTTGAAAATTTTGAAGTTTTTATCTAAATGTGGGGTATATTGACTTTTGGGGCAATAATTCAAAAATGGGTAGATATAAACTTGGTAGTAATATTATTTGATTGTAAAGAGAATGTTACGTAAGTGTACGCAACTAAAACTATAATTAAAATTCTTATGGAATAAGTTTAATTGTTGAAAACTGTACGGTCCAATATTATTGTTTATAAGTATTATCAAATATACACTGATAATTTAAATATATACATTTATTCATAATCTTTGATACAATTTCTTAAAACTAATATTTACAAATTTATTAGGAACTACTCAGCAGTGATACCTGCAACAAAATAATAATTATTTTAAAGTGAGGCATTATTTTTTAATGACAAATGTATGAAGTTTATGTTATTGATTATTATTTATATATTGTTTTTCTCTAGAAAATAATATTTGCAATGAATCATGAAATGATTGAACTACATTTATATAATTTGCGGTTACATTTACATTTAAATTAATTGTTAAAGCTTCCGGGTGATGTATTTTTTATTTCCGCTGATAAATATCTTTGAGACATCGATTAGTAATTACTCTATCCATTCATTTGTACCATACTCGTAAATAAAAATTATTTATGAGTAGAAATTTAAATAAGTGGAAAATTTGAGCTGAGTTTGGTGTGTTAGGTTTCATTATTGTTGCTATATTTAGATAAATATATAAGCTAAATAATCTGTTCGTCATTTTATAAAACGTCTATATGTTTTATAAATTGACTAGCCAGATTGTGAAATAATCCGAAGTATATATTCTTTATGCTGTGTCGCCATCATATTGTACTTTATAGTACTGTTATTATCATTAGAGAATGCTTTGAATGTTCGGATACAGCAGATCTAATCGTATGTAACTCCGAAAAATTTCGATTTCTCGCTAATGTCATCAAATCTGGGTGTAAAAATAAAAAATATTACCGCTGCATTTTGCTTCGCACTCCTCTTGGGATTTGAAATTATTGTCATTGCCACGACAGCCTCCATAATAAAATTCTTCGCATTCTCCTTTAGATGCGTTATAATAGTGTCTCGGCATCAGAGCTCTGCATTCTCCTATAACTTGGGGTTGTCTGCAAATCTCTTTTGCTGTTTTTTCTATAAAAAAGAAGTACCTAGATTGATATTTATATATTTATTTAATTTTTTTGTCTGCAAAGTGAAAGTTAACGTTTAAATTAGCTTTAGAACTGAATTAAAGATTTTAAATTTAAAGGGATCTAAATTTTTTATTCCAATCACGTTTGAAATTTTGTAATTCTAGTACCACAACAATTGATTTGGCTCTTAAAACGTTTTCATGTCGAAATAATATATTTTTTTTGTACATCGATCATTTTCATTTTACATGTACCAATTAAAAAAAAAACCGAAATTTGCAAAGATTTTTTCTAGAGATTTCGAGATCCAACCTTTGTATATAAGTTCTCACTACTTTAGTTTCGTTTTCATTTATTTGCCTAATTTAAAATTAATATTGTAATTCAAAAGGTAAATATTATTTATGTAATTACATAAAGACATATGCAATTGTACATCCGAGTAATTTGCATGCCTTTGACACCATTCTTACATAAATAACTAATTACGTCGTAATTAAAATTTTCTCACTTGGACAAATTACAGAAAAAATACAATCATTAATAATTTCATATTTTAAAACTATCTTACCTTGTGCACTGGCGAGAAGGACAAAAGCAGCGAACACAATAACAAAAATATTAAAATATTTCATTTTCAGTTATTAAGGTCTTCTTTTCTATATGAAAAACGGATTACATATAATTTGAGATAACTAAGTTCACTCTATTTATATAAAAGGGTACATGCACAAATAAACACATAAGAGGTTAGTTTTTATTCTATTTTGTTTTCTTCTAATATTGATGATATGGGTTTTTCAGATAATTTTCTTCAAATTCCGTCAAGTAATAGTTATTTATGTATCAAAGCACTGAAGTTTTTTTTTTATCACGAATATGGAATTTATTTGCCGAGGCCTTTAGGGCCGAAGAAAATAAACCATATGAGTATTTTTTCGCATCTTTACGTTAAAAAAATATAGAAAATGAAGTTATTTCATAGCGCCATGTCGATTTGTGGTATATTCTGTATAAATATCGTTTCCCCAGCAACTTTTCTATATATAAATATGGCGCGATCCTATTACTGATTAGATTTTGGTAACAATTGGACAATCGGAAAAATATATATTCTAAATATTATTTTTAGAAAATGTTTTTAGAGATAAAGTATGATATATAATCTGTTGTAATGAATGTCGCTGCCCAAATAACTCCATGGAAACCAGTTAAGATAAATGTTTGTAATTAACAGGTAAATACCAAATGTCAGTGTCAAAAATTAACAATTTTACTGATATTATTGAAAGTACAGTAAAATTTTTGAAAGAAGTCATCATCAAGGCCATCTACGAATTGTATCTATGAATTAAAATTTTATGGTGTCAAATTTAGTAGTGTCGTTTACATAGTTTTTATGAGGTATACAAGATATTATGTACCTTCATAAAAACTAAGTAAAAGACACTACTAAATTTGACAGCACAAAATCTTAGCTCTTTCTGATCATTATTTAGACCGGAAAGTCCTTCTTTGCTGAGCTAGCTCGGAAAGTTGTCTATAAGGGATCGGAAAGTACTTTACCGATCCCGGGACCGGTAAAGCTAAATGTTTCCATGGAGATCAGTTGTTTATTTATTTCTTATTTGCTCGCAGTAAAAAATAAAATAAAACTTTTTTATTCTTTTTTCAGGATAGCAAAAAAATATTGTACCCAACATGACCTGAAAGTGTCTATACTGGGCTCACTTCCAAAGCTCGCCTACGGCTCGCTCTGGAATAGCTTGCTCACCCAGTAAAGTATCACTTTCAGGTCTTGTTACGTAAATTACTATTATTTGTCGGCTCTGGTGGCTCAATGGTTAGAGCAACGCCTCTTAGTCATGAGTGTGCTCGGGGTTCTGGGTTCGAATCCCACTAAGGCATGGATGTTTGTGTATGTGAACCTACTCAGTAATTGGGATTTAATCCTGTTGAGAGGTTTAAAAAAAAAGAAAAAGAAAAAGAAATTGTATTATTAGCTAAATATGTAAAATTATAGGTATAATAATATTTTCATATATTTTTAAGAAATAACGCTAATACCGTCAATGAATTTGAAGACTCTTGATCATATTAGAAGAGTAGGGCAAAATTTCCCGTAGAAAGAAAGAATAGATATAATTTTAATTATTTGTGTGTACAAGAAATGTTAAATTCCATCCTTATGTAATATAAAATGACAATGGCGAGAGATAATGTACTGCCCACAAGAGATTAATATAGGTAACTCTGTTAGGTCAGGTTTATCACCGTCACCTTATACTGAATTAAAATTTTTATGAAATAAGTTTAATTGTTGAGAATTGTAGAATCCAATATAATTGTTGATAGGTATTAGGAAATAAAAACTGTTAATTTAAATATCAACATTTATTCATATATTTAATACAATTTCTTAAAACTAATATTTACGACTTTACTAGGAATTACTCAGCAGTGATACCTGCAACAAAATAATAATTATTGTAAAGTGAGTCATTATTTTTAATGACAAATGTATGAAGTTTATGTTATTGATCATTACTTATTTATTGTTTTTCTCTAGAAAATACGATTTGCAATGAATCATGAAATGATTGAACTACATTTACATAATTTGCGGTTACATCTACATACAAATTAATTGTTAAAGCTTCCGATTGATGTATTTTTTATTTCCGTTGATAAATATCTTTGAGACATCGATTAGTAATTACTGTATCCATTCAATTGCGCCATACTCGTAAATAATCATTATTTATGAATAGAAATTTAAATAAGTGGAAAATTTGAACGGTCCAGCGTTCCAGCGTTCGGGTTTTCCATTATTTTGCACAACGATTCTATTAAATCACTCCTCATTGTTACTTTTTTTAAACGATCCTGCGTTTGAGACTGTTATGATATTGAAATAATGTAAGCAAATGATTAAGAATAATATGAGAAAGATTTAAATTTTTCAACAACCGTCCCGCGTTCGGGTTTTCCATTATTTTGCACAAGATTCGAATCTAATTGTATAAATAAATATAATTGCATTTGAAAAATTCTGATATCTCGCTAATGCCAAAATAAAAAATACTCACCATTGCATTTTGCTTCGCACTCTTCCTGGGTTGCGAAATTATTGTCATTGCCTTCGCAGCCTCCATATTCAAATTCTTCGCACTCTCCTTTAGATGCGTTATAATAGTATCTCGGGATCAGAGCTCTGCATCCTCCTTCCTCTTGGGGTTGTCTGCAAACCTCTTTTGCTGTTTTTTCTATAAAAAAGAAGTACCTAGATTGATATTTATATATTTATTTAAATTTTTTGTCTGCAAAGTGAAAGTTAACGTTTATATTAGCTTTAGACCAGAATTAAATATTTTAAATTTAAAGGGATCTAAATTTTTTATTCCAATCATGTTTAAAATTTTGTAACTCTAGTACTACAACAATTGATTTGGCTCTTAAAACGTTTTCATGTCGAAATAATATAATTTTTTGCACATCGATCATTTTCATTTTACGTTTTAATTAAAAAAAAAAAAAAATTGCAAATTTTTTTTCTAGAGATTTCGATATCCAACCTTTGTATATAAGTTCTCACTACTTTAGTTTCGTTTTCATTTATTTGTCTAATTTAATATTAATATTGTAATCCAAAAGGTAAATATTATTCGTTTTAATTACATAAAAACATATGCAATTGTACATCCGAGTAAATGGCATGCCTTTGACACCATTCTTACATAAATAAATAATTACGTCGTAATTAAAATTTTCTCACTTAGACAAATTACAGAAAAAATACAATCATTAATAATTTCATATTTAAAACTATCTTACCTTGTGCACTGGCGAGAAGGACAAAAGCAGCGAACACAATAACAAAAATATTAAAATATTTCATTTTAAATTATTAAGGACTTCTTTTCTATATGAAAAACCGATTACATATAATTTGAGATAACTAAGTTCACTCTATTTATATAAAAGGGTACATGCATTTCAAGATCACACATACTATGAGAGGTTAGTTTTATTCTATTTTGTTTTCTTCTAATATTGATGATACGGATTTTTCTGAAAATTTTCTTCACATGTCATCGTCAAGTAATAGTTATTTCTGTATCAAGGCACTAAAGTTTTATTTTTTATTATGAACATGGACTGTTTTTATTGGATAAAAATTATAACAAACCGTTTAAAATTTTACGAGTGTTTAAATTTAAATGTTGCAATAGATAGTTGGAAAATTAAATATTTTTTTAAATGATAAAGTAAAGGCTCATATTTCGAAATATTTCCATTAGATATAAATATCTTCTGAAAAGAGTAATATCTAAATAAGTAAGCCGAGACATAAATCAACATATGGGTCATGAACTTGATCAATTAGGTTAAATGAAATGCAAGTAAAATTGTTTATTCCTGGTCTAGCTGATTATAAACTTGTTTATAAGTGATGTAAACATATGAAAGTTAAATGGATTTATTCTACTCGAATATCTGCCGTTCCCAAAAATAGATGGAAAGCAAGATAATAGAGAGTTATTGCAGCTTCAACGCAAAAATAACGTGCACTTTAAAGTCACGTGGCAGCCCGAGTGCGCATGCGTACTAATAAGGTTTACGTTATAAGAATAAGGAGGCACGTTATGTGCAATGGAATAGCGAGCGTTTAACGTCACACGTTATTTATCTTTTGAGGTTATGTTTCAGTGAAAAGTGTGGATATAATCTAGTTTGTGTTGTTTTTAGCGTTAACGTTAGCGTGAATACACGAATTAAATGCGGTAAACATTGAAATTGAAAGTCCTTTATTTCTAAAATAAAGTGTTTTCTACATAAGGTTAACGTTTGCGTTCTTTCATTTTAGAAGTTGCAATAACTCCCTATATATTTACTTTTACGGTAGTCTTCTTCAAGGCAAGAAATTGTCTAATAACTCATGTATTAGTTGAAACGTCGGCTTGAAATAAATAATTTCACTGCAGACTGCTTGTCCGATTGTTATTCCTTCGGGAACCCTCATTAATAAAAAAAAGTTTAATTAAAATCTTTTGAATTCAATATTATTGTTTATAAGTATTAGCAAACAAACACTGATAATTTAAACATAAATATTTATTCATATCTTTGATACAATTTCTTAAAACTAATATTTACAAATTTATTAGGAATTACGCAGCACTGATACCTGCAACAAAATAATAATTATTTTAAAGTGAGTCATGATTTTTAATGATAAATGTATGAATTTTAAGTTATTGGTCATTATTTATATATTGTTTTTCTCTAGAAAATACGATTTGCAATGATTCATGAAATGATTGAACTACATTTACATAATTTGCGGTTACATTTACATTTAAATTAATTGTTAAAGCTTCCGGGTGATGTATTTTTTATTTCCGTTGATAAATATCTTTAAGACATCGATTAGTAATTACTCTATCCATTCATTTGCACCATACCCGTAAATAATAATTATTTGTGAATAGAAATTTAAATAAGTGGAAAATATGGGCCGAGTTTGGTGTGTTAGGTTTGATTATTGTTGTTATATTTAGATAAATATATAAGATAAATATCCTGTTCGTTATTTTATAAAATGTTTAGAAGTTTTAATTAATTAGCCAGATTTTAAAATAATTGCACGTTATGCTGGAAAGGCAAATATGATAGAGATTTAAATCTTTCAATAACGGTCATGAACGTCTGGTAAATCACGCCTCGTCCTTATTTTTTTAAAACAATCTTGCGTTTGAGACTGTTATCATGATGTTTAAATAATATAAGAAAATTGTTAAATATTTTAATATAGCAATTATTATACGAAAATGTATGTAAAAATTGGTGGAGGTGTAATTAACACATAAGAATAATGTAGGTAGGTACTATTTGTAGTAATGTGACAAACAGATGTTCATATCTTAGGCTCCAATAAAAAAATATGGGTATATAATTACTCGTACAAACAAATTGAACTTGTACTGTGATGGTTATTTAGTCCCTAATCATTATATATATATATATATATATATATATATATTACATTGAATCTAACATGATTTTAGTTAGCTTTGAAATATTGACAAATGATTATTAATTCTAATTTCAGATAAAAAAAAGAGTTAATTGAATAAATTTTTGATTTTCGCCGTTTTTTTTCTGAAATTAGAATTAATAATCATTTCAAAGCTAACTAAAATCATGTTAGATTCAATGTAACAACTGTGTATTATTAGGAGGACAAAATACGAAAAAACGTTATAATAAAAGAACCTTACATTAATTAAAAGTTTTAATAACTGAAACATACGTTTTAATTCAAGCAAAATTTTTTCTTCCTTTGGTATTTTTTCGTAAAATCAAAAATAAATTTTTTTTTCCTCTTGTAAACTCAATCCGGGGACATACTGTATATATATATATATATATATATATTTCTATCTATCGGTTGGTATGTTCATTAGAGAATAATTTGAAGGAGGGAGATACAGCAGATCTAATCGTATGTAGGGTGTTTCAAAGAAAGTGTAAAATTTTTTAAGGGCATACAGGGTGATTCTTGACCTATACGCATAAATGAGAGGAATGATAGTTTGTGATAGGTAATGACAGATAATGAAAAAAAAAAAAAAAATAGTAAAAGTTGTTTATTTACAGTGATAACGTATAAAGTTTGAAATTATTTTAGTAGCAATAAACTAATAACAAATTAATTAACTAGGGTGCTGTGCATTAGTATCATAGCAATTGTTCGAAGTTATTCCCTTCATTTTCGATGCACATTTGCGCGCGACGAATCCATGATGTACCACATGCACGGATGATGTCTTTAGGGAAACCTTTGTGCATAAAGGCGAGCTGCAGCTACTGAATTCAAATACACGAAAGATTACGAAATAATGACAGACACGATTGAAAACAATTGCTATGACACTAATGCACAGCACCCTAGCTGCTACTAAAATAATTTCAAACTTTATTCATTATCTTTGTAAATAAACAACTTTTACTAATTTTTTTTTTTCATTATCTGTTATTACCTATCACAAACTATAATGGGGTCATTTCAAAAAAAATAATTGTAGATTTTTTTTATAAAATCATGAAAACCATCTCATTGAATAGATATAGTAATAGAAAATAATTTGAAATATGCGACTTTTCATTCATAAATTTGCTAATAAACTTTCGCGCTTTTAAACACGGACTAAATTTGTGACGACACAAATTCATACTCACACAAAGACAATTCTCTCTCACACACACACGCTTCACAACATGAAACAGTAACCTAACCTAAAAGTGTGACAGCTGACAGCAAAATATACAAGAGAGAAGGTTATTATTACTTTCTATTTCTTTAAAAGTACTAGTGCAGTATAAGGTATGTAAATAAACCATTTATTTAAATAAATACCAAACCAAATAGTCATAGTTCTAAATTAAACCGGTAGAGCTCGACTGTCGTATCCGTGAATATGTGTCGTCAGCCGTTGAAATATTTGAAATTAAAAGCAACTTTTAAAAAATCATATCTTTGATTCTAAAAACTTGTAAGATGTAAAACATTTATGCGTATAGGTCAAGAATCACCCTGTATAGTACTGACTTAATTAAGTAAAAAAAGCTTAATCAACATGGGTCCGATCTTTAATAGTTTCCGAGATGAGGCAGAGAAAAATGAGTTTTTACGGGGTTTACCTCTGCTACTTTGAAAACAATAAGAGTTACGACTTTAATTCAATAAGACTTTTTGTTTACCTTTTAAAGGTCATCTTACATCTGCTTTTATTTTTTTGTTAAAAAAAAACAAATAATTGTACTAAGTTAAATGTTGTGGCGACCTTGGCCAATATTTAATTTTCATATAACTTCGTAATGCTTCATATAAAATTTTATTGTTTTTTACTGACATAGGTAAAATTTTGTTCGATCACTATCATTCTCAGTTTTTCTACGATTTTTCATTTATCTCGGAAACAGTTGAAGATCAGACCTATGTTGATTAAGCTTTCTATTCATTTTTGTCAGTATTATATGCCCTTCAATTTTTTTACACTTTCTTTGAAACAGCCTGTATAACTGCATCCGAAAAATTCCGATTTCTCGCTAATGCCAAAATAAAAATATTCACCGCTGCATCTTTCTTCGCACTTTTCCTGGGTTGAGAAATTATTGTCATTGCCTCCGCAGCCTCCATATCCAAATTGCTCGCATTCTCCAGTAGATGAGTTATAATAGTATCTCGGGATCAGAGCTCTGCATCTCCCGCGAATTTGGGGTTGTCTGCAAACGTCTTCTGTTGTACTTTCTATAAAAATGAAGTAGATTGATATTTACATACCTATTTAAATTGTTTATCTGCAAAGTGAAAGTTAACGTTTAAATTAGCTTTAAAACTGAAATAAAGAATTTAAATTTAAAGAGATATAAATTTTTTATTCCAATCACATTTGGAATTTTATGGCTCTAGTACTACAATAATTGATTTGGCTTTTAGAACGTTTTCATGACGAAATAATATAATTTTTTTAGCACATCGATCTTATTATTTTCAATGCTTTAATTAATCAAACCTTTGTATACAGGTGTTCTGAAAATGAATGAAAAGCTTCAGATAGAACGATTCTTTGATTAATTCTGAGTCGATAATCCTAATGCAAAATATTTGTACGGCCCTTCGTAAAGCCGCACGATGCCATCAAACTTGTAAATGTGCAATTAGAACTAAGCGATTTTTTAAAAATTTTTTACGTAATATCATTGCTCTTTACATTCTAGAAGAATTGTGTAAAATTTGATCTAAGTAGCTAAACGTTTGATATCAAATCTTTAAAATTTTAACTTTTCTAAAATAGATTTTTTTTAATTTCAATACGTACGACAACCATGTCTAAAACAGTTTTTTGTTTGAAACAGAAATTATAAATAATTTGTCAAATTTTGACGTTTATGAGTTGATTTTTGATTTTATAATTTATTTCTTTTTGTATGGTGAATGAAACATTGGATAATTAGAATGTATACCTTTAACGAATACGATAATATGTATTATTATTTTTGTTATTTTTATTACTACATAAAATATCGTTTACTTTGAATTTTTTTTAATTAATAAAGCAAAGCCGGTGCTGGTATCTTAAGTAAATAAATTCAATTCCCAATTTGAATTTCCACTGAGTGTACCTATGTCAAAATAATGTTGACATAAAATTCATACTGATTTGCATAGCTACCTGATAATTACTATAACAGTTTGATTCGGTATTGCCAAATTTACATTTATTTTAAGTAGCTCGTGTGGCTTTAGGAAGGGCCGTACAATTTTTTTGCATTAGGATTATCGACTCAGAATTAATTAAAGAATCGTTCTGCCTGAAGCTTTTCACCCATTTTCAGAACACCCTGTATAAGTACTCACTGCTTTAATTTCGTTTTCATTTATTTCTCTAATTAATAATGTAATTCAAAAGGTAAATATTTTAAGCGTAACTATATAAAAACATATACAATAGTACATCCGTGTAATTTACATGCCTTTGACACAATTCTTACATAAATAACTAAATACGTCGTAATTAAATTTTTCTCACTTAGACAAATTACAGAAACATACTATCATTAATAATTTCATACTTGAAAACATTCTTACCTTGCGCACTGGCGAAAAGAACAAGAGCAGCGAACACAATAACAAAAATATTAAAATATTTCATTTTAAATGATAATGGTCTTCTTTTCTGTATGAAAAATTTATTACATATAATTGTAGATAACGAAGTTCATGCTATTTATATAAAAGGGTACATGCATTCATGGTCACAAATACTCGTAAACAAACACAAAAGAGGTTAGATTTTATTCCATTTTGTTTTTTTTAACATTGATGATACGGGTTTTTCATATATTTTTCTTCAAATTCCGTCGAATAAAACAATTTTTGGTATTTCCTAAATTTTTGGTATAACAATGACATAGTTTTTATTGAAAATTAATAATAATAATAATTAATAATAATAATGCAATCAAAATTTTAAAGGAATGTTTAAATGTTTTCGGATCTTAAAGAACTAAATTAATTAACTATAATAATAGCGTGTAACTATCCTAATTTAATGTGCAATGTACTTATAATGGCGATGTACTTATAATCAGGTGTTGTTCTCTTGTGACAGATATGACGCAGAGAGACATCCTAACGTCAGGTGAAGAGATGCATTGGTTCAATTATTTTTAAGATGAATCTCGTAAGATGCATCTGTCTTGTTAAAAATGCAAGGCTAATGCCCAGTTTCATATACGCTTGTTAAATCTTAACAATTTGTTAAATAATATAGCAACTGATGAAGTAGGAACTATTGTTTCATCAACAAATGCTAAATTTAAACTATGGTTCAATTGTTTGCTATTATAACAACAGTCTCGGGTCTTGTTAAATTTTTAACCAGTTGCTATTTATGACATCTGTCACATCATGTGTAATCAGAACAAAATATTTATTTTGTCCTTTCCGTCATAAATTAATTTGCAACAAGAAAATTAGTAAGTACAAGTTGCATTAGCTGTGTAATTTAAAATAAAAATATATTCATTACATTAATGTCATAGGAAATATGATTCAACTAATCGTAATCTGATGAGTCTGAAGAAGAATTTTTTGAAATTGATATTCGATTTCTGCGAAGAGAAAGAGTATTCAGAGATCGAAGAAATCGTTTTGAATTTTTTGATGATGTATAATTTAAAATGAGATATCAGCTATCTAAGGACACCGTTCTGTTAATTTTGGATCATATATATGAAAATTTGACATCATACACTGAAAGAAATCATCCAATTGATCCAATCAATCATTTATTATTAACATTAAGGTTCTATGCAACTGGTACTTTCCAGTCTGTCAATAATGACATTTATTATTAATAACTATGTAATTGGTTTTTATATTACTAAAAAATACAATATTTCCCTAAACAAATTTTAACATGCATGTTGACTAACAACAGTTTAAAATTGATTTGCTAATTTCATGAAACATCATAAAAATTGAACAAGTTGTTAATTTTGAAAACTTGTTAATTAACACAAGATTTAACAATCGTATATGAAACCGGGCATAAGATCAAGAAAGCAGGATAATAATACAGTTACTGAAAATGGGAAAATATAAAATATTTTAGCAAAATTAAATATTTATTTAAATTATTTATAACTACTATAATACAAAATATACAATACATTATTTTATAATAAACTTAAAATTATTTTATTTACACTAGGCAGTCAAAAAATTCAGGTGGATTTATTTGGCATTACAATTTTTCTTTCTTCTTATATTATTTTCGGACTCCTGTAACAAAAAATTTAAAAATTAGTTAACAATTCATGCAAATATTACTTTGGTTAATAGTTTATCTACAGGGTGTCAATAAATAGATGTCATACATCAAAAGACAAAGTTCAATAGGTTCTCAATGGCAAAACAAGATCTTTTCAAAAAAACGTTATTTGACTATATGGTCGTAAGCATTTGAAGAAAATGAATAAGAATATTAATAAAAAAGAAGTCATTGTTTTAAGCAGAATAACTTTAAAACTAAATATGGCACTTATGCCCATATTCATATACACTCATTAAGTTTCAAAACGGCTTGTTACAATTTTTGACAAATAAAATCATACTTGACAAGTTATATTTCGATTTTTTTGTCAGTATCGATAAATAGTTGAATAAATAGATAGTTGGAAAATTGAATATATTTTTTAATAATTTATTACTTTAGTAAAGGCTCATATTTCGAAATATTTTCATTAGATACGAAAATCTTGTGAACAGAGTAATATGTAGCTAAGTAGACCGAAACACAGATCAACATATGGGTCATGAACTTAGTCAATTAGGTTAAATGGAATGCAAGTAAAATAGCTGATTATAAATTTGTTTACAAGTGATATAAATATATAATAATTAAAAAAGAATTTATTATTCTACTTGAATATATCTACCATACCCAAAAAATGGATAGAAGGCAAGATATATTTACTTTTTATCCTTTTGGACACACCTAAACACGCAGATTCGCAATCGCTTCTGGATTTGAAGTTGTTGCTGTTCCCGCCACATCCGCCATATTTAAATTCGAGGCAGGCTCCTTTTTTGACGTCAAAGGTCCAGCGAGGAATTAGGGCTCTGCATTGGCCCATTTTCATTTGTTGTTTGCAAACTGGAACTCCGGTGTCTTCTTGCCCTGAAAAACAGAAATGTTTTACATATTAATTTATATTAACTATATTTAAAATTCTTGTGATGCCAGTTGTAATGCTGATAGTTAAATTTTAACTTTTGGCGCAGATTACTACATTTTTTTTTTTAAAAAAAAAACACCCAATTACTGAGTAGGTTTACATTCACATACATCCATGCCTTAGTGGGATTTGAACCCAGAATCCTAAGCACACTCATGACTAAGAGCCGTTGCTCTAACTATTGAGCCACCGGAGCCGACAATATATATATATATATATATATACACATACACAGGGTGTAACACGTACACCGACCACCGCCATTATTACCTTTATTATTATAGTTACAAAAAAATACTATAGAACAAAGTTGTAGTGGACATCCTTTCAGAGAAGACAAAAAATTTTAAACCAGTGGTTCTCAAGTTACAACACAAAGTTATATTTTTTCAAATGGGATTCTACATATTTTTTATGCCTATTCGATAGCATATTTTTTTCTGAATTTAACCATGTATTAGTTTTATATCCTTACATAATAAAAATATTGAAAAAAATGCGATTGAAATTTACATAAATTTTTATTTTTAATATTATTGTACAGTAGGCCATGGATGAGAAACAAGAGTGATAAATTTAAATTGAAAATTAATAATTGTTAATTACTCCTGATAAATAATGTTTTATTTGATTTCCATTATTTTCTAAGCATAGTTCTATTCTATTTAAAACAGAAGAAGTAGCTTTTATTACAGTTTCTGGTGTCAAAGCAGCGCAAGCTTCTCTAACTCTGTCCATCAAATTTTGTTTCGTTGTCACTGGTTTTGAATATACTCTATCTTTAAGATATCCCCATAAAAAAAATCAAGGGGTGTCAAGACCTTGAAACATTTCGTCGAGCCGTTCGTACACTCGACGAGTATTGTGAGCCGGCGCTCCATCTTGTTGGAACCACATATTTTGTCTTTCATTCAAGTTTAAATCTTCTAAATAATTTAATAATTCATTTTCCAAGAAGAATAAATAAATAAGCGGTATAACTGGCCTTAAACATAAAATTTTAATAGTATAAAAAACGAACATTCCCGAAACAAAAGTAAGTACATATAGAATTCTAAAGTGCATGCTACCAAGATTTGTAAAAGTAAAATGGCATTCGCCTGTTTTCTATGATAAAGTGCGTGCTGCTACTACTGGTATCTTATTCAACATAATTATTATCTTTCACTTTCATACAAGCGCTCTTAGTTTATATCTGGCACAATAAAGTCAAACAAGTATTATATGGTTTGCTTTCGTTTTTGTATTTGAAAATGGATTCCGCATTTCAAACAGACAATAGCAAAAGGCATAAAAGTAGGAAGAATTTGGAATAGAGAGATGTGTTACATACATAGATGTTAAGTGTATTCAAACTTGAAAAATTTTTGAAATTTTGTATACCCATTCTATACTAATGTGGGAAGAGTTAAGAGCTCATTAGTTTTTAGTGTATATCGGATAACCGGAAGTATCATTTATACAAGCTTTTAACAGTTTTTATTGTATTGAATACAACTTTTCAGCAACTTTTACTAATAACAATAGAATATAATGGAACAACCTTCAATTCTACGATAATGGCATTTAGTAAATAACTTTAAATAACTCTAAATATAAAATTATAAAATAATTTATTTTTGTGTATCATCTTGCTTATGCGTTAAACAAAAACATAATATTTTAATAACAATTTTGACATATTTAAACAAATGTCACTGTCAGGAAACAGTTACATTAAAATTAGTAATGAAACCGTGCTAAGGAGAGTGTAATGATTCTAATGAAATTAAGGTTTGTAAAAATAATATATTTTCCATCATATTATAGTGTATTACTGTGTTGACCACATCAGATTTTTTTAGTTATAGATACAGAACTCTTACACCTAAAGTGGGTATAATATACGATATGAGAATATATTTTTATATATAATTTCCTTACCTTGTGGGGTCGGAAAAGAAGTCACTAGGCACACAACCGCCAAAAAAACAACCAAGAATACACTGAATTTCATCTTCAACAATTGTTAAAAATCTTTCAAAAATCGCTCTCAGAAAACTTGTCAATCTCTTTCAAAGCCTTCTTAGCTTTTGTTGGTGAAAGATGTGGATGGCCTGTATATATGTGCCTCCAACACCGTCATTTGTTACGTGTATTGACGTCATTTAACACGTGTGAAGAGAAACTTAGTAAAGAACATTCTAGGTTTGTACCCCTTTCTCTTCACACTTCTTTAGCTAGACGGTGACACAGATTTTGAAGAGTAGGCTGTGATAAACAGCTGGGGATTCCCGAAGATGTGATAAGGTGATAAAGATGAAGAGAAGAATGAAGATGACGAAGAAAGTGGGAAATTTCGGATGAAGAAAGTTTTTATTTATGACAATAGTATTAATGTATTGTGTACCAAATCCGGAAATTGCCATTTTTATCAGATGAAGTTGGCAATTTTTATTTTCTTTCTACTTTATACCACTATAGAACTATAACTCTCAATAAAAGCGCATCATTTTTAGTGTCACACGATAATAAATGTATTAGTAAACAATAATTGTTACGATTTTGTTCACTTTTACATTTTTATAGCGTTACAGAAAATTACAGAATAGCACTATAAGCCTCAGGTATATAGGATTTAAGAAGGACTTTTAACAATCAATATAATTGATTCCGATGATGACGTATTTTAATTTTAATGCACGGTAAATAAAAACTTTGTTGTGATTACTAAAAATAAGTTCCAGTATCAATTTTTTTTTTTGTCAATATAGAACCAGCAAATATATTTGTTACAATTACCAAGGTAAATTTGCTGGTAAAAAATTGTTGTGGCAACAAATACAGTTTTGTTATATATAACAAAAGATATTTGTTATACGAACAAATAAAATAAGTTACCATTAAGAAGTATACATTTGTTATGCGAACAAATAAATTAAGTTACCATTACGAAATATAAATTTGTTATTCGAACAAATAAAATAAGTTACCATTAATAACTATAAATTTGTTTTAGAAACTAATTAATTTTGATTGATATGTATAATGAGGTAGTAAGGTAAAAATTAAATACATGCGTATTATATTATTTTTATTTATTTATAATTATAATCTATATACATGTAACAAATATTATATAAAAAAATAACATATGAAACAATAGTCATTTAAATTATATAGATTTATCAGTAATCTATACATACCTTCAAATTTCTCAATAAGACACACTAATTGCCATTGTTTTAATATATCTTTTACAAAATCATCCATTTTTATTGACGGGCACAAGAAATAGGCACTTTTAAAACACAATTTTCGACAGGCTAAACTTAACTGCGCAAGCAAATGCGACACGACGTAATATAGTACACGAACAGTGAATTATGCTGTATACCAGGGAATACCCTGTGTACACAAAAGTTTTAGTTACCTGTACAAAGTATATGGCGAGAAAAAAAATATTTTGTAATCTTTACAAAATATAATGTCACAGGAAAAAAAAATTCAATTTGTCCCAGTAACAGATGAAATATTTTTAATTGTTGCAAAATGATTTTGTAATCGGAACAAAGTAACAAAATGACTGCTTAATACTACTAATAATAATTGCTGCCATGACTAATATTCTGCAGCAAATAATACTTTTTATGTACAACAAAAATTGTATAGTTTTGGAAACTTAAAATAATTTTTTGTTAAATTGCGGGAGTGTAGTGAAAATGACGTGTTTTCGCTGTTTAACATACTAATTCTGATCTCCTACATTTTATATACCTTTTGTGGAAAAATTAAATGCCAGTTTCTCATTAGTGATTTTATGGTGGTATTTTAAATGTCCTGGCTTATAATCAGGGGCTGCCTTCTCTATAAAGGGGCCTGGGTGCAAGAAATATTTTGGGACCCTATTATGTTTTTGAGATAAAGAAAATAAGAACTTTATTGTGTATACTTTATTTAAATATGTGATTTTTTCAGCTAAATCATTAATTATATTAAACAAATTACAGTTTTTTATAATTTCTTTTTTATGCTTAATACAGCAAGTGCCTGAAAAGATCATGTCAGCACCGGGAGTTGAACCCAGGACCATTAACTTGTCAGGATAACGCCTACCAACTGAGCTATGGCGGACTCCATCCCGATGACTGAAAAATGATCTTCCACTATGCGATCTGCTTCATACCCATATATTAAGTCGAACATTCTTTTAGGGGATAATAAAATGCAAGAAAAGTTTGTTACAGGAATAGAAAGATATAATAATTATCTTTTCTAGGACTTAAGACTAACGACCTTTATATAATGAATTATTATTCTTCTGTCATTCTTATATAATTCTTCCAAATTAGTAGCATACGGAAGAAAGCTTCTATTGCATTGTTCTTTTGTTTGCAAATTTATATTGTCACATGGAAAATGGGAAGTTTCGTGATAAACACTAAATGACTCACATTACTTATAAATATAAATAGGTACTTATTTGTTTTTATAAAAAGATTGTTTACACCTAAAGAAATAAATATTTTCTTTATGTGCATTACATAATTTTATCCATGAACTTTTGATAAGAAATGAGCTTTGTATTGAGAGATATATTTTAATTAATTAACATACACATACATAGATAAAGGTTATTATTTTGTCAGTTGCTATGAGATTGTTGAGCGTTTGCTATGTAAATAGCAACAATAGGCAGTAAATAGTTATTTAAATTCGAGTGCGTGTAAGTTGTATTTTACAGTGCGACAGCTTTGTTTAAGGCACGAGCCCTTAAGGCGAGTGTCTTATTAGCTGGAGCGCTGTAAAATACTTCACGCACGAGAATTGTATCAAATTTTTTCGACGATAATGAAAATCACTTCTTTTAATGAGATAGGTCGTACTTCTGAAAAGGGTTAGTTTAAAATACTGGGGTTAAGTCAATTTCCAAATTTGATTTTACTTTCCTTCATTAGAGTACTTCTTCTAGCGAAAATTTATTTGTAATAATAGACGTTGTTTATGACTGGTAATATATTTATTTGCTCATGTTTTCTTCGTAATAAATAATAGGTAGGTGTCGATATTTGACATTTCAGGTTCGCCTCGCGTATTTGACAGGTATATCGATCGGTGACTATGTCAGTAACGTCGGATTTTTACAATATTGACAGATGTCGCTGCCGTGATTTTGGTTTATATAAATTAATTTTAACTATAGGAAATGTTAAAGTAAAAAAATAACTTATGTAGGTAGGTAGTATTTTTTTACATGATCTTTATTATAGTAAAGATGATTTCTTTTCTAAATGCCCATAAACGTTCAGTGTATTTTAATTATTTTACCGCATAGTTAGACAAGTTACAACACAGTAAGTGTAAAATGTAGGTTAAACTTGCTGTGTATACAATTGTAAAGTTCCCATTACACTTCAGGAGGGCAAAAATATATTTACTGCCTAGGCTGTATGACTTTCTACATACTATTAGCTTTCAAAAATCGTACTTTTATTGTCAATCGGCAAGAAGTAATTTTTGTTGATTTTAAGTTCTCCAAATACCTTCAATGCGTATGAAACAATACTGTATTTCCGTTTGCACTTCTTAAAATAATTATAATTGACATTATGTCTGTGTCTAGTGCAATTCACATATTATATGTTCATGTTATAATTTTATTGGATTTATAGAATCTTTTCCAAGGAGCTTTCGCTATGGAATTTGTAAAAAATTGTATTATGTTCGTGTTACAATTTTACTGGATATATACAGTAAAATTACGAAATACAGAATGAAATATTCTAATATTCTTTAACATATAAAATGCCAAAAATTTATATTTAACAGCGTTTTTGCAAGAAAAACTGTTAAGAGGATCAAATGAGCGTACTTCCTGTCCACCATCTATTATTTATAATCAAAATTTAATCAGCTCTTCACATGGATGTAAAAACGAGGAATTAGAAAAAATTGTAATTTTTATGAAATATATTATTGGGTTATTAAAGCCGAAAAAGCGACACACACACACGTACACACACGTTCAATGTTCAACGACATTATCTTCATTACCTATTGGTGACGGAAGCTAAAAACTGCTAAATCACAATACACAAGTACATCACAAAATACAACCATTTATTTTCTTCACTATAAAAAGATACGACAACAAAAACACAAGAAATAATCATTTTATCAGTCACGCTGCTCGATTAATTTCTACAAAAACCACATCAAATTCAAGGTCAGATTTTAAAATAATAACAGGAGGTTCCTGAGTTATTTCGCAGAACTTTTATCTCTCATCTTCCGGAAATTCCACAAAGTTAAATAATCTTTTTTATTTCATTAAAGAAAATATTACACATTTGTTTACTATTTGTCACTGAAAACCACAGAATTTAAAAAGAAAGTCTGATTGATAAAATTCTTAAAACTTCATGAAATAGCTGATAAAGAATCAACTTATTTCAGAGAGCTGTAATTTTCAATTTATCTACGAATAAATATTTTTTTATTTATAACTATTAAAGTACCAAACATTACCAATATTTAATTGGAAAAATACTACCTTTTTTAGCTTAAGTTCTGTATTTATTAATTTAAACCCAACGTTTCGGCACCATAAACTGGTGCCTTCTTCAGGGGATACATTGACATAAATATGTGAAATAACAAAAAACAAGTAACCAAGGTAACAAGAAATATTCATAAATGTTACTTTTTTATGTATACAATTTTCTAGACAATATACGCATGCTCGGCAATAACATGGACGGCGAACATGCATCTCCTCAGGAAAAAATCTCCTTAGAGAAGCCATTGAGATTTATAAAACAAGAAATATCAATCTCAATCATTGTGACGGATTAGAACTTAGTCGCGCATGGCTTCCATTATTAAATATGTTGTAATTTGTAATATGTATACAATTTTTTCTAAACTTTTTCTAACATCTGTTAATAAAGAGTACGGCTGCGGTATTTCGCTACCGATAAAGCGTCTCTGAGTTATACAGATTACTTCTCTGCCAGTTTTTGGGACGGTTTTTCCTCTGGCAAAAGGAGATTTTTTCCTGAAAAGATGCATGTTCGCCGTCCATGTTATTGCCAGGCATGCATATATTGTCTAGAAAATTGTAAGGTAAAATTTTCTAAGAAACTACTACTTTCGGTTGTTCAATTGTTACCAAAACCTTTTCAGCTCTTCCCAGGAATATCAGATTGAGGAAACTGCAGTTAAATATTTTTTAAGTCATATAGTTTTTGAGAAATCGTGTCTACAACATCCAGACATACATACACACATACACACATATACACATCCACACACACACAGACATCATTTTAAAAATGTTATAATCGGATTCTAGGAACCTTAAATCGTGCTTATTCAATAAAATCTGAACATGCGAATTTTAGCATGAATCTAATACCTCTCTTAGCGAGAGGTAAAAAAGGTAGTATTTTTCCAATTAATAATATGAGTTCTGAAAGATATTTTAATAATTACCAATATTTATTTATGTAACATTATTTAAGTTCATAAACCCTCAAACCAATTTACCAATAAATTAATTTCTGTAAACATAGTTTCATCACCAATGACGTCAATGTACAAAGTGGGGAGTGTACCACGTTCTACTTTCACTAAAAACACGAGGAAAACCGCACGTCTGTGGGTCACTCACCTCAGACACTGACCTACGTTGACGCAGGTATGCAAATCGTATGAAAACATTGCACAATATGCAATATGTTTATAAATATACGTACCTATGTAAATATAAAAATGCACGGTTTCATCTCGTGATAAAAAAATCTGTTGTGGCCAGCACAAAATCTTCCGTCAATAGTCAATTCGATGTATTTTGTACATATCCTATACCAAAAGTTCCTTGAAAAAGATTCTATATATCCTGTATAATTTTTATAAATCCATACTGAAAGTTCCTTTGAAAAGATTCTAAAATCTAATAATATTTTAATACGAATACGAACGTACATTATGTATTGCACTTAACACTTCCTCCTGCTTCAACTTTGCCCTATTTTATTAGAAGTCGCTGTTTCTTACTCTTTTCTTCTACTCATTCCTGTCCAAAGGACCTTCGTGACACAGTTCTTCCTCTCTCAAATCTTCAGCTATACAGTCCTTCCATCTTCTCTTTTGCCTTTCTCGTACTTCTGGCATTATAAGTTCCTATATCTTGAGGCGAGGCCGCAAATGCAAGTCACTGGCGAGGGACACTCTGTCACTTATATCACTTTCAGATCATATACTTTCCACTTTTGTTTTGCACTTGCCACTGACGTCTGTCAATTAGATTTTTTTAATATATCTGTTGTTTTCATAATTTTTGCAAACCTGACTGATTTTCGAAAGTTAATCTCTCTTAATCTGAAGGAAAATGTATAATCGAACCGTATAGAGAATAAGATATTCTTTCTATTGATAATCACATAAAATGTCGAAAATGATATTTAACTGCGATTTTTCAAGAAAAACTGTTAATAATTTCAAATAAGGGTACTTCCGGTTGACCAATTATAACCAGAATCTAATCAGCTCTTTATATGGTTGTAAAGAAGAGGAATATGAAAGAATCATAATTTTTAGAATTATAGTTTTGGAGTTAGCTTCGGAGAAAAATTTGTCACACACACACACACACACACGGACACACAAACAGACACACACACACACATACAGACATCATCTTAAAAATAGTACATTCGTATTGTAAGGACCCTAAAAGGTGCTTATTCATTAAAAATTCACCACCGAATTTTTTGACCAAAAACAATACCTTCCTTTTGACGGAAGGTAAAAAGATGACTGAAAAAATGATTAGGTAATACAGGATGCATAAAAATAGAAGGCAAAAAAGACCTACATAAAATTGAAGGGTATTATGTCTGTCAAAAATATATAGAAAAGACGTAATGATGTACTGGTTTATGTACAAATTATTTTATTAAACGTTGTGATTCCTCTTTCTACTGAAAAATCTGTTAATGACCAATCAGGTCCCGGTACAGTTGTTTAGCCTAAACAAAACCCTGTCGACGTTTGTCAACAATCGCATTAGCCATGACGAGGCCGGGGTCGCCGAGGCTCGACACCGACGCCGACGCTGTTCATTTGTCTGTAGTGTACGTGCGTCGCCCGCTTTGATCTGATTTCAAAACGTGTTAATTCGCCCGTGCTATAGGGGTACGGTAATTGTTTCAGTTTGTCAGTTAGTGTTGGTACCATTGCGTTGCGATACGACAGCCCAAAATAAAATACTTCATTAAATAGTTTCTTTTTCTATAATTTTTGTTGAAATCACGAAACTTTTATCAGGTAATTATTCCACACCTTAAAATGGGTGAGATACAAAGAAGGTAGGACTGAGGAAAAAGGATGAGATAAGAATTTTTCTTTAAAAATCCATAGGGCAAATGCTTAAAAAAAGACATATAAATATATAAAATAAAAATCTGTTGTGGCCAGCACAAGACCTTCCGTTAATTTGATGTATTTTGTACAAATCCCATACCACAAGTTCATTGGAAATTATTCTATAAATCCAATAAAATTATCACATGAATATACATTATGTATACTCATATATAAATACTCTAAAAATGCCTACACTTACGTAACATTCTCTTTACAATCAAATAATTTTACTACCAAGTTTATATCTCTACCCATTTTTGAATTATTGCCCCAAAAGTCAATATACCCCACATTTAGATAAAAACTTCAAAATTTTCAAAAATCTAATTTATATATACCTAGATACTTCTTAATGTGCTGATTCCAAATTTTGAAACCGCAGGTCGATATCTCTTTTCGTTCTCGAGATAAGTATGTAGATTCAAAGTTTTGCTCAAAACTGCCCATTTTTGGGTATTAACCCAAAAATGGGTCGAGTTATGAATTTGGCGACATCACCATTCGATTCTACGGGCAAAATTACATAAGTACACCAATTTTCAGAATTTTTGAACACCGCATACAATCTCTAAAGCAAAATAACTGAAAATGGCCAAAAATCGCAAAAATCGTAAGGGGTACCCCTTAGGATTTTTTCAGATTTTGGCTATTTTCAGGGGTTTTAATGCTTTTATTCATAAAAAATGAACCGGTTGGATAAAAATTATGAAAATTGGAATACTTATGTATTTTTGTCCGTAGAATCGAATGGTGATGTTGCCAAATTCATATCTCGACCCATTTTTGGGTTAATACCCAAAAATGGGCAGTTTTGAGCAAAACTTTAAATCTAAATATCTCGAGAACGAAACGGGATATCGACCTGCGGTTTCAAAATTTGGAATCAGCGCATTGAGAAGTATCTAGATACATAATAATTAGATTTTTGAAAATTTTGAAGTTTAATCTAAATGTGGGGTATATTGACTTTTGGGGCAATAATTCAAAAATGGGTAGAGATATAATCTTGGTTGTAATATTATTTGATTGTAAAGGGAATATTCACTAAGTGTACGTATTTTTAGAGTGTTTGAACAACTGCGTGAATTTTTAGAAATAAAAGTATTGAAATAAAAATGGATAAATGCTTATAAATAGTTCCTTGTGTGTGAGTGGTAGAATTTGAGTTAGAGCGATACAGAAGATCTTAGTTGTGGATGATATATTTTAATCTAGGAATAATACTAGCAGATATTTCAAAAATATTTCACTCATGACGCTAAAGAACGTCGAAAGTCTATATTTCCAAACGATATGAAAGTTTTAAACTTAAATAGTGAGTCTGCAAATATGTCAGTATCTGCTCTGAAAATGTTATTGTATTTATACTTGAAGTTGTGTGTGTAGCTTGTATAAATCTAAATAAAATGCAAATTAAATTACTATCAAATGAAAGCCAGGTGCATTACCTGATAATTTCGAAGTAGTTCGGAACAAAATTTCTAACTCACATATTATTATCTATTAGTGTCTAGTGTATTCTATAAGTGTAAACATAGGTAAAACTCAAATATGTTCCGTGGAACTATTTACGTTATATCTAGAACAGCTCTGTGTATATGTAAAGTGTTGAATCCGCGAGCGGTCCACTTCTCGCTTTAGTAATTTATCACTGCGTTCCGACAGTCCGAACATGGGTAGGGGCCCACCAACACCCCCACGCACCCCGGAAATACCAACATACCGACAACAATCAATGCAACTAAATACATATTAATATTGGATGCGAATTTTGAAATAGGAGGGTTAAATAAATTCTTTTTCTTTTGTAAGAAATTCTTTCTGTTTCATTGACAATTTTTACTTGCATTTTATTGATATGGGTTGTCAGACTATACAGTTTTAAAGGTACTGTATGCCATAAATAAAAATGTAAACACCATCATTGGTTTCTTAAGTTTTGCACAGAATTGGAGGAATTAAATTGAACAACTTTTTAACCCTGTTAGAACAATTTTTATAAATAAAAAAATAAATAAATAAATATATCATCACGGCATATTACCCATTTCTGGGTGTGCCAATCTGCTTTCTCACAGATATTGGTAATGATGATGACATATTTGTACCGTGCGGGCGTTTACCAGGCGTTACCTCACATGCATTCTTTGCTGGCGTGGAGAGTGCACCACAGAGGCTACTTTTGTGCCATTTAAAATTCGAAATATGTGGCGTCGGTCGGGATCGAACCCGGTTCCCCAATTATTTTAAATCCTAAGATGAAAAATTGTTGAAAAAGATTTCCTTTTTACCTCCCGCTACCCTTGGTAAGGGAGGTATAGGGATCGTGCTAAAAAATACCATTAAATGCCATTTTTTCGCATTTTGTCATTATGAAAATTAAAGATTATTGAATTTTCTATAGGAATACATTAATACTTTTTCTATATAATTTACAGATAAATTTAAAAATCTTTTTTTTTATACATCCCGAAACCTAAGATAAACACAATGGCTGGTAGCACAAGCCCTGTTCTAACTAAAACGCTGTTTTAAGAAATGTCAAATTCAAATTTCAATGTTTAATTTCACCCTTATGTGTAAAAAACGATTTTTTAAAAAATATTTGATTGCATGCAAACTATGTGCTGCTTCAAAATCATATTTTAATATATTTGATGTTATTTATTTTTGTTATTAAATAATGAAATTTGACATTTCTTAAAACAGTGTTTTAGTTAAAACAAGGCTTGTGCTACCAGCCAATTTCTTTGTTACACAGTTCATATTTCAAATAAATGTAACTGACAGGTGAATGTCACTCAAAAAACTAATCACTTCAAATTAATAATAGTGACATTTTAAAAAGATAATAGTAAATAATGCAATAGGTATATGCAATGAAACAGTTTGCTGCATTAATTAATACGTAGGTATGTATTTAAATTAATAAAAATTAAATAGCGGGTGGTTTTGTGTTGGCCACATCAGATTTTTGAATAAAAGACAGTGTTACGAGTTTATAAATGAAATAGAATTAATTGGTAAATATATATTAATAAACCGTTATTATTATTTCTTTTAAGTTTAGGGAAATTACATTTGTGCCCATATTCATAAACAGTTGTAATATTTTAAAACGGCTCGTTACAATTTTTGACAAATAGAATTAAACTTGACAAATTAAATTTCGATTTTTCTTGCAGTGTCGATTGTTTTTACTGGATAAAAATTATAACAAAACGTTAATTTTTTTACGAGAGTTTTTGAATATGGGCATATATATTCAATATAATAAAATTCATAATTTTTACAAAATTGCCAAATAGCGAAGTGTCATTATGCGTTCCGCTTGTTAAATTTTTATCTGAATTCAGAGGATTGCAGCGTCTGTTCCTCAAAAGTTAGCCCATAAAGACCTATGTCAATTTTCTGTAGCATGTACAATAAGAAAGTTTTTCTTATTAGAAACTCGAATTTTTTGCATCCTGTTCATCGTCATTAACAAAATCTGTGAACGTACAAAGATTGGCTCACCTAGAAAAGGATAATAAACCGTGATAATACAATTTATTTATTCACTATCAATCTGAAGTAAATTGAATAAATTTAATTAGTTATTGTTTAATATTAACCCGCCACATTCGTATATATTTCGCCGTAATAAAATTCTTATCAGTAAAATGACGTAAATTTGAAATTCATTTAGGCCGATCGGTCAAACGGTGACAGGAATGAAAAAGCAGCGAGGCAATGCGTCAGAATGAATTTCCAAAGCTTTAAAACTGTGAAAAACAAACAGTTTCTAACACTTTATTACACTCAACAAGTAAATAAATAGACACCAACAACATTGGTTATCGAATGACATTCTCAGATAAGGTTCTGGTTTTAACTCAATGAAGTTTCTCAATAGTGACGTCAGAGAGAAGAAAGTACAACATCCAACCTTGGAGAAGATCATTGGAACGGAGTTTAATTACAAACAAGAAAAATATATATTTTTTTATTTAATACAATCGATTTTCTTTATATCAATTTCCTTTGTTACTTTGCAACTTTTCACTTTTTATTTTTACCTCTAGCTAAGAGACGTATAAGAATCATGCTAAAAATCGCTTATCCAGATTTTAATGGATAAGCCTCGTTTTAAGGTCCCTAGAATCCGGTTATAATATTTTTACAATGATGTGTATGTTCGTGTGTGTATGTGTGTGTGTGTGTGCACGTGTGGATGTTGGAAGGACGATTCCTCAAAAACTATAAGACTTAAGACCTGTTTAACTATGAATTCTTGGGAAGAGCTGAAATGATTTTGGTAATTTTATTATATCTTCTATAGATTTAGAGATAGAGAATTATATATATATATATATAAATATATATTCGTCTACCAACTATTTCAAATACTGAATTTTTACCTCTCGCTAAGAGAGGTATTGGATTCATACAGAAATTCACATATCCAGATTTTATTGAACAAGCACGATTCAAATTCCCTAGAATCCAATAATAACATTTTTAAAATGATGTCTGTGTGTGTGTGTGTGTGTGTGTGTGTGTGTGTGTGTGTGTGTGTGTGTGTGTGTGTGTGTGTGTGTGGATGTGTGTATGTGTGTGTGAGTGTGTGTGTGTGTGTGTATGGCTGGATGTTGGACGGACGATTCCTCAAAAACTATAAGACATAAGACCTGTTTAACTATGAATTCCTCAATCTGACACTCCTGGGAAGAGCTGAAAAGGTTTTGATAACAATTGAACAACCGGAAGTAGTAGTTTTTAAAAGAAATTCTTCCAAATATTAATTTTTGAAAATTTTTGATATTACTAATTTTGAAA
The DNA here is from genome assembly GCA_943142095.1 of Ophonus ardosiacus. Lineage (NCBI taxonomy): Eukaryota > Metazoa > Arthropoda > Insecta > Coleoptera > Carabidae > Ophonus > Ophonus ardosiacus. The sequence continues at coordinate 47,549,693 of OW964832.1, forward strand.
AACAAAATTCTACACCTGATACATTTAAATTTTTTATTATATCTTCTATAAATTTAGAGATAAAGACGGAATAATATATAGAACATCGAGATATATTAAGTCTAGTAGGCGAAACTACACTAAGGAAACCAGTTGACAAATTCAAATGTTTATAACATAATTTGTAAATGACAGATTTCAGTGTCAAAAATTAACAGTTTTAGTGACATTTTGATAGCTTTTTCTGGGAAGTACATTAATCTTTCTTATTGTTTTATTAATTAAATATTTTAAATTATAGGTAATATGCATATATCAATCAGAAATACCGCCAATCTGGTTAATGAATTGGAAGAATCTGTGACATTTAGAAACTTCCTCATACAATGAAAAATAGATATAATTAGAATTATATATATATATATATATATATATATATATATATATAATAAAAAACAATATTTTGGTAAATTTCTGTAATATTTTGTTATAAAACGACGGTTCGATAGCAAAGTGGAATACAATACTTATATAGCCTAATATGGAAATGGCGAGAGGTCTTGTGCTGGCCACAACAGATTTTTTTTTATTGATTTTAAATCCCTAGGTAGTTTGAAAATAACAAATTGATAACATTGGTTATTTTTGCATTAAGACACTGATATATTATCATTCTCGGAAACCGTGTAAAGCAGTTTTATATACTTACTCAACATTAACAGATAAAAATATGTGATAATATATTCATTTAATTTAATTAAAAGTATAGTGAATGATTTTACAATGAAAATAGATAAAATAGTTGTAGAATGCGTTTGCAATGTTCGTTTGCCAACCGTACGGACGAAATTAGCGATTTCGGTGCATTTTAATCACCTTGTGCAATTACAATTAATTGAATAACTGAGTGATTCATAAAAAGGCCCGCTGCACTCGCTCGGAATAAAATAAACAAAATGACGAGCGCGTTTATTGAATTTTGTTATTTCATTTGAACGTACAGCTGAGTTATATGAGGTTTGTGATTCGATCCAGATGCTCTTTTGTACAACCTGCTTGATTTTGTTATTTGTATTTGGTTTTTGAACAAACAAATGCGGGTGTCCCGTTTTACAGTAAATAAATAATAATTTAAATAAACCATTTAGGCTTTTGCAACGTGTTTACTGTTGTACAACATGCTCTATCTATTGTGCTCAATCACAGAATTAAATCATTAAATTGTTTTTGGTTAAGTTCAGTAGTTTAATCTAATTTATTGAAAGACATGAAAAGAAATTTACCTACTGCATTTAATTTATTAAGTTTAAGGATATTATAATTCATTTTTAAGAAATGATAAGAGAAGAAATATTAAATGTACTTCTCAGAAAAAGTCTTTAGTAATGTCTCTGGCATTTATGCCAGTTACAAATATTTTAATTTTTCAATTGGTTTCCATGCATTTATTTTTTAAAAATGGGAAAGGAACCGAGTAAAAATAATGCTTGCTCCTTGCATTTTGTAAAGCAAGATTATATTTTGCCGGGTATAACTACAAGATAATAATTATTTAGTGTCTTTATTAAAATACTTCGTAATGAAATCTAAACTTGTAGACCTGCCTGCACAAAGATGACAATAAAATAATAATACTTATCTCTCCATTAATCTACCAAAGACTGTAATATTGCAGTACTATGTAGATTCAAGAAAACAAAGACTCGAATCATGTAAATTCAAAATTCGAGAGAATGCTGAACATAATTTTTATATGAAACGGACTAGTTCGCAAAATTCAAAATGTTATTCATACTAGAAACATTATTTTTATTTAATATTAACTGTAATATTAATATTACTTTGTATTTCAAACGCCGCAGTGTATAAGAATACAGTTGCGGGAAACGAAGCATCTACCTTAAACCGGCCATATTGTTACGTCAGGCGCTAAGCTCCTCCTCATCTTCACAGTGTCAGTATGAACTAAACACTCTCGTGCTATAAATATATTTCATCATATCGCGCCCCGGCGAGAATAGTGACAAGTCAAAATTTAGATATTCTAATGCCCAGTTTTATAAACATCGAATAACTTGCTGAGTTATTACTTTGAAAGTAAATTTAATCGATGAGTAAATAAAAATGTCTGTTTTATAAAATAAGTTGCAGAGTAAAATAAGTACTTGCAGAGTAAATATTTTATTCTAGTGATTTACCGACAGAGACATCATTTATTATTATTCAAATGTCAAAATAAAGTGTCATAAAGTGTCAGTTCTCATTAAAAATGGAAAAAAGAGAGAATGGGGAAAGAATTATACTGAAATAGATAAAGCGAACATGTTAGAGATAAAAAAATATATTATATTGAAAACAAGCAGACAGACGTAGCAAGCGTCAAAAGCAAAAATAGTGCATGGGATGAGATTTGTAAAGAATTTAATGCAGTTTTACAAATAGGTCCCCGGAATAGTGTTCAAATGAAACTGTTATATGACACATTGAATTTATGTTGGCTTGGAATAATTGGGTTTTGTACAGATGTTAATAAGTAATTTTACAAGGGTATCCACTATCCCCTAACAAGTAGCAATTGCCAAATTCTTTGTTTTCAAGCCTAGCTCTTATTAATGAATTATTAAATAGGTTGCTGTCGCGTGCGGAACCAGGCCATCTAGCAACAACATCCGTTATTTTTAGATTTGCTGAACATACCATTTGGCAATTCACAGAAAACCATCCTTTTCGGTTTCTATCAATTTCTGCAATCTCTATAAAATAATTAATTTTGACATGTGTCAAATTTATTGTACAGAAAAAAATTTACTTCCTCGAAAATCAGTGGAGTAATTTATTCCATAGATTTACTTAGCTAGTATTTTTATTCTTGCTTTATAAAACGAAAATCTCTGGAATAAACTATTTTACTTCGATAATAAATTTTACTTTGCTAGTAATTTATTTATCCATCTTTTATAAAATTGGGCGTAAGTTCATCAGATAAAATTTGTCAATAATATGCTTCTAATAATCAGGAATAGTGACATAAATCAAGATTATATTTTTTGAGAGATGGAGCTAATGTCATTTCGTTTCGAGCTAATGTAAGAAACTTTATATTCGAGAACTGTCTTCTTTAATTTAAGTTTTACGCAAAACTATTTTTTGGACTTGTGTCACTGTTCTCGCCGGGGTGCGATTATGTTTTTAGAAATACCGCAAATCTCATCAATGAATTGGAAGAATCTCGAACATTTAGAAGAGTAGGAGGAAACTTGTTCATAGAATGAATGAAAAATAAAGAGTAGATGCAATTAGAATTTTTGTGTGTACCGGAAATGTTGAAAGTCCGATATGAAAATAGCGAGAGGTAGAGATGCATTCGGGCCGGGTCGGGCCGGGCTTTAAGGTTGGATCGACTCGGCCCGAAAATAAAAAAATGCCGGCTCGATTCGAAGATCGACTCGATAAAAAATTAGCTGGTCCGGCTCGAAAATTGATCCAAAATCGGGCCGGACTTCGGGCCAAGCCGGGCCTAAGCTCGAAATTGAGTACATCCGGCATTCCTAATTTTTATTTTTATGTGAGGCGAAATGTTTAACTTTTTTCGTGTCAAACTTAAAAAAAAAACCTCTACATCCTTATAACGTTTCACATTAGTTAACAGAAGTAATAAAAAAAAGACACTTCTAGTTTAAGTTTGTTATAAAAATTACAGACCTATCCGTATTTGACACTTTGTTTACCAAAGGCGTTCGAAAATTGAAACAACTTTTTCACAAATCTTATACAAAAAATATCATTTACATAATGATTTTTACCACCCGCTACCTTTGGTAAGGGAGGTATAGGGATCGTGCTAAAAATCACATATCGAGATTTTAGTAAATGACCACGTTTTAAGGTCCCTAGAATCCAATTTTAACATTTTCACGATGATGTCTGTATGTGTGTATGTGTGTATGCATGTATGTATGTATGTGTGTGTGTGTGTGTGTATGTGTATGGATTTTGTCTTCACTCTAACTCAAATACTATCATTCAGAAAATTCTGAAACCTTGTATTTATACCCTATTCTAATATGAAAAGAAGCCATTAGATTTTGGTGTAAATGGGATAACCGGAAATGGCACTTTACCTGAAGCTCATAATGGTTTTTCTTCAAAAAATACCATTAAATGCCATTTTTCCGCATTTTATGTCTTATGAAAATTAAAGATTATTGAATTTTCTACAGGAATACATTAATACTTTTTCTATATATTTTACAGATAAATTTAAAAATAATTTTTTTTATTAGTCGCGAAGCCTAAGATAAACACAATTCCTTTGTTATACAGTTCATATTTCAAATGAATGTAACTGACAGTAAATGTCACTGTCAGAAAACTTATCACATCAAATTAATAATAGTGACATTTTAAAAAGATAATAGTAAAAAAAGCAATAGTTTTCTGCAATGGAACAGTTTGCAGCGTTAGTAAATACGTAAGTATGTATTTAAATTAATAAAAATTCAATAGCGGGAGGTTTTGTGTTGGCCACATCAGATTTTTTATCTAACTTTGCTTGTGCTCAAAAATAAGACAAGAAATCATTATGATAGAAACAAAAATCACTTTTATTTAAGTTTACGAGTAGTAACAATAGTAATAATAACATCATAATAGCATTATTATGCTTTAATGAATAACCTTGAATTCTTGAAGTAAAATAACATTTTTATTTGTATGATGTGCATTTGATTGAACAGTAGGATTTTTCGGGCCGGCCCGAAACGCTCGAATTTTCGGGCCGGACCAAAATCAAAAGTCCGACTTGCCTCAACTTTTGCAAATGATTAGCCCGATTCGGCCCGATAAAAAAAATCTGCCTCTTCGAGTCGATCATCGAGCCGGGCCGGGCCAAAGCTCGATATCGAGTGCATCACTAGCGAGAGGTATTGCATTATTTCAAACAGTTCAAGTTTGAATCCACTTCGACCACAACTATATTTCACTTGTACTAGCTCTAACTTAGAGAATGTGTAATATTCCAATTGTTCCTCCATTCCTCTACGTCTCAATATTTAACAGTCTGCTCCTATCCCTCACCTATTGGCTAGTAGTTGACAGACGGTTCATTAATTATAGCACCGCTAGCGATACTGTTGGCTAAATTTCAATTACTAGTAGCGATTGTGAACGCCGGGGCAGTAGCCGTACCTGTCCGACTTGGGAACTTAGTGTTTTTATGCGGAATAATGGATCGCTGTTGTTATAATTTATCATAAATAAATCGATCAGCAATGACGGATTGACGATTTTTCATTCTGGGATGGAACTGGAACTTTTAATCGAAAAGTTGTGTATTCTTTTATTTTTTCTTTCTGTAGAAATATATATCATCATGATACAGATTCGCTAGAACGGTAGCTGGTGCATTAAAATGTTGCGATGGGATTGCATTTTTTTTGTTGCCAAGTTATTGTGATATTTGTTTGTTTACTTACCACGTTGTTTTAAACTAAAAGAATATTACGGTTTCTGCAGAAGTCCAACTACAAGAAAATTAGCGAACTGAAAAAACCAATTGATTAGAAATAATTAAGAATGAATAGGTATCTAAATGGTTGAATATTTGATTTTGGTAATTTGAAGAAAACTTACCAGTTTTCATCTAAAATATACAGAGAATTTATTTTAAAATGCAACATTATAGTTCATCACTTCCATGGTTACTCACTATTGTCAAAAAATGACAGCAATGTAATATTTGTCCATATTAAAATGCAACATTATAAATAGTATTGCAGCACAGGAGATACCTCCAAAACACATCACAAATGGTGTCAATTCTTATTACGACCGACTAGAATATTGCCTCAGAGTGATTGGGGGTATTTTTTAACATTTATTTATGGGGTCCCGTGGCCGCGTGCCTGAGTGTCTGGTCGCGAACTTGGGGGAACCGGGTTCGATCCCGATCTACGCCAAATATTTCGAATTTTAAATGGCACAAAAGTGCCCCTGTGGTGCACTCTCCACGCCAGCAATGAGTGCCCGTGAGCTGATGCCTGGTAAGCGCCCGCACGTTACAAATATGTCATCATCATTCTGCGATAAAGCAGATTGTGGCACATTCAGAAATGGGTAATATGCCGTGATGATATATTTATTTATATTTTTTATATTTATTACTTGAAAGTTATGAATTTTTGTAAGCTAAAGTTTGTTAAGATGTACAACATTCATGTTTTGATTATTTGTTAATCATATGTAGGCTAATTTATTGGAAATTAGTTTTAATAATACAAAACTACAAATTTTGTATGTTGCATTTTAAAATGGACAAATATTACATTGCTGTCATTTTTTGACAATAGTGAGTAACCATGGAAGTGATTCGCCATATGTTGCATGTTAAAATATATTCCCTGTATAAACTCTTCATTACATAGGAGTATTCCCGTTGCTGCTTTGGTTACAATGGTAATCAAAGATCGCGGTATGGAATTAAAGATTCCATTTACTTGCAAAAAGGTGTACAATAAAATTATAAATTATTTAAAGTTGACTTTTTACCTCCCGCTATCCTTGGTAAGGGAGGTACAGGGATCGTGCTAAAAATCACATATAGAGATTTTAGTAAATGACCACGTTTTAAGGTCCCTAGAATCCAATTTTAACATTTTCACGATGATGTCTGTATGTATGTTTATATATATATACACTGGTGGCCATAAGTAAATTGACTAATGAAGTTTGCTTTGATATTATTATAGGTACGTATTCACTTCGAAAGTAACAAATGGATGTAATAACAGAAAGGTAAGGTAATTGTTGTATATTCAAAAAATATTTAAATTACACTTACAATTCGAACTATAACAAAAAATATAAATATATATTGGACAAAAGTAAATTGACAGTACAAAAAGCAAATAAAATGTAAAAAGAAATAATAATTCAGTTAATATCCTGATGAATATCTTTTATTTTGTTAACTGCCTACAGTCTCCGTGGCATAGAATCTATTAATTTCCGGATATAATCTGGATTAATTGTATTCCAAGCTTTACGAAGAGCCATGAAGAAGTGCCCTTTATTTGTGAAGTTTTTGTCTCTTATTCGTTTGTCTAGGTGATCCCACATATTCTCGATCGGATTTAAATCCGGCGATTGCGATGGCCATTTGATTTTTTAAATTTTTTCCTTACTTATCCTGTCAGTAATTAGTTTTGAAGAGTGTTTGGGATCATTATCTTGTTGGAAATAATGATTTAAAAGCATAACTTCATCAGAATAAGGTGTCATTTGATTTTTTAGTATGTCCAAATACACAATTCGATTCATTTTCCCTTCAATTAAATGTAATGGACCCATACCGTACGATGAAAAACAACCTCATACCATTATTGAACCGCCACCATGTTTCAATGTTGGAATTGTATATTTTGGGTCATACCTTCTGTTCTTAGGATATGTAATATACAACTTACCATCTGAATTCACCAAATTAAATTTCGATTCGTCGCTAAATATGACTTTTTCCACTCCTCGTATGTCCAGTGTCCGTACTCTCTTACAAATATTAGTCGCGCTTTTACATTTTTTCTACTGAGCAAAGGTGAACTTGCTGATCTTCTAGAATTTAAGTCACTGTATTGCAACCTTCTTCTTATAGTACGAGAACTCACTGAAGGAAGCCCTTTTCCATCTAATACAGACTTTATTTCTCTAGAAGTGAAAACCGATCTTTTTTTGCTACCCGTAAAACGTACCTATCTGTTACAACGCTGGTCTCTTTAGGCCTTCCTGTCTTTTTCACTGGCAATACGTGTCCTCTGGTATTGAAACATTTAAAAACACCGGAAACGGTGGCCCTTAGCAGGCGATATTTTCTGGCAATGTCTGATTGTTTCATGCCCACTTCGTAATCAGATATAATTAGTTTTTTCAAACCTGTTGAAAAAGGAACTCCAGAAGGCATTATGTTAAATGATTAATTTCGATTTCTCGCTACTGACATACAATAAACGATTCAATTTTGTACTGTCAATTTACTTCTGTCCACTACACATTTATATTTTTTGTCATAGTAAGAGTTCTAACAAGAATTTAAATATGTTTTTAATATACAGCAATGACCTTTCCTTAGTGTTATTACATCCAATTGTTACTTTCAAAGTGAACACATATCTACAATAATATCAGACAAGACTTCATTTGTCAATTTACTTATGGCCACCAGTGTATATATATATATATATGTGTGTGTGTGTATGTGTACGGATTTTGTTAGCACTCTAACTCAAATACTATCATTCAGAAAATTCTGAAACCTTATATATCTACTCTACTCTAATATGGAAAGACACCATTAGATTTTTGTGTAAATCGGATGACCGGAAATGGCAGTTTACCTGAGGCTCATAATGGTTTTTCTTCTTAAATGCCATTTTTCGCATTTTTGTCATTGAGAAAATTAAAGATTATTGAATTTTCTACAGGAATACATTAATACTTTTTTTTATATATTTTACAGATAAATTTAAAAATAATTTTTTTTTTTAAATCCCGTAGCCTAAGATAAACACAATTTCTTTGTTATACAGTCACTGTCAAAAGAATAATCACTTCAAATTAATAATAGTGTCATTTTGAAAAGAAAATAGTAAATAAAGCAATAGTTATATGCAATGGAACAGTATGCAGCATTAGTAAATACGGAGGTATGTATTCAAATTAATAAAAATTAAATAGCGGGAGGTTTTGTGTTAGCCACATCAGATTTTTTCATCTACCCAAGCTGATGTGGAAAAGGAAATATAAAACATGCTCTTTTACCGACACATGTATTTGCAAAAGTCAACTTTAATTAATCTACATACAAGGTACCAGAAAAAGTATTACACAATAAAAATATAAATTATTCTTCTTATAACAGTACGCTCGTAAAGTGTACAAAAGGTAGTAAATATTTTCTACAATATAAATATGTGCATGCATACATATCTGTGTTGAGGGGTAACAAAACTTCTGGAGATCTGTCAGTGACAAGTTTTTTATTTTTGGCCTCAACCGGAAGTTTATAGTGACCTGAGAAAAGGTCTGTTACGACTTCTCACATGGGTCACATGTTGAGTAATTCTAATTTCTCTTTTAATACGGTTTGGTTTTACGTAAAATTTTACTACTGAAGATGAAAATATTATATTACTAATTTTAAGTTTAGGGGTAATCAATATGCTTAAGAAGGCACAAGCGGTGCCGGAACTGGTAGGGCCGAAAATAAATAAATAATATTTCTAATTTTAATAACTGAATAAATGAAATAAATTTTTATTATTGTAAGAAGTTTAAATTGTCTTTTTTGACATTTTATGTATCAATAAATAGAATATTATGATTTTCAATTCCAAGTACAGATAGTACAGAATTATTTTAATTTCTAAAAACATTGATAAATAATCCACCCCTTGTTCCCCAAACTTGGTGGGGGGGGGGGGACTGCTCACCCTTGCCACCTCCTTGCCACCCCCAAATAGATATAATACACTAAACTATAACAAATGAAAAATAAATATGTAAAACAGATTTTTTTGTAGATTTATTATTTGTATGTGTTTAAAATGAAACTATTAATGTTTAATATTGATAACACATTACCCTATGCTATTTTCCTATTTATACTCCCGTATCTTGTAATGAGGACGCATAGAGTTTACTTTTTACTCCGAAGTTAAGCAATAAACTGTTAAATATATCGATACCTCCCCGTAGGACGTGTTGCCGTCGACGTCGCCGAAGCTATGATCGTCCCGTCGTAAACTTTTCAACTTATTTCTCTCGATACCGCTTTATACAGCTTTCATTAAAATGTACGACTTTATAAATGAGTTCCATGCATATTTGACAAGCCCCTCCTCCCGGTCGAATGCTATTTGTAACTACATAAAACTGTTTAGCGGGCGAATTAATACTACTATGTTTTCTACTTTATTATTTCATTAATACTACATAAACAGGAATAGAAATATACAATCAAAATCAAGGCTAAAGTACAATAAGGTCTATTAACCCCTACGTGCAGCATTAAACATAAATTACACCTATTTTAGTAACATATTTACTTGAATATGGTGTTCAATGGATTTAAAAAGAAATGATTAAAAATATGTCGTGGCAGCACAAGACCTTCCGTCATTTCGACGTATTTTGTACAAATCCAATACCAAAATTACCTTTAAGATTCTATATATCCTGTACAATTGGAACATGAACACACTATTTTTTACAAATTGCATACCGAAAGTATCATTTATACAAGCTTTTAAAAGTTTTTCTTGTAAAAAATTCATTGAATATTATTTTTAGCAACTTTTACTTATTAAAATTGATTAATGGTACACTCTTCAATTCTACGATAATAACATTTAGTAAATATCTCTAAATAACTTTAAATATGAATATATAATATAATTTATTTTCATGTATCACCTAGCCTATGCGTCAAACAAAAACATAATTTTAATGACAGTTTTGACATATTTAAACAAATGTCACTGACAGGAAGCAATTATATTAAAATTAATAACGAAACCGTGTTAAGGAGAATATAACAGTAAAATATTTAATTAAGGTTTGTAAAAATAATATATTTTCCATCATACATAAATGTTAGATGTACAGAATGATCTGATGTAAATTTGCTAATTGCTGTTTTTGCAGCACTATAAATTAATATTAATTTACAACTACACATTTACGAAATGGATCATGTCCGGCGAAGAATTTACAAAGATTGCGTTTTAGAGCACCTAGATGATGCTGATTTTTATAAGAATATGTAATTTGAAACAACATATTAGAATTTAACCATATATGATAAATCGGATGTAGTACTTAATTTGGAGCTCTAACAGATTTTTGAGGAAAAACAATAAAACAATCCAAAATTTCGTATTACAGACTTTTCTATTTATTGGACAACAAATTAGATTTTATTTACAAACGATTAACCGGAAATGATACTTTACTTAAAGCTCACTGCTATTTTAAACATGGAATTGGCGGGAGGTCATGTGTTGGCCACATCAGATTTTTTTGGTAAGGCACATCAATTTTTTTTCTGAAATACTATTAGTTTTTGAAACATAGACCGTCGTATTTCGTATACAATATGTAAAATAATTCTGGCCTTGCTTTAATCCTTGGTGAATATTCTCTGTCACAGTTTACGTCTCATATCATCTTGTCTTGTTGATGACATCAACTATTCATTCTATCCTGTCCCACATTTTGTGTAGTGTATATGAACCGTGAACCCTACTTGTAGTTGTGAAGTATTCAGGATAATCCAACCCTGATCACAGGACTCTTACATGGGGTAGAGTTTACCTCATTGATTAGCAAACAAGATTAATTACTCTAGCGAAAATAAAACAGGAGAAAAAAGAAAGGAAAAATATGGCGGAGCCATCACGCACGTAATATTATAAGTACAAAAATATACATATATTGCGAGCGTAAAGTTAAAAAAACTAGTAAAATGTTGTTCGTAGGGTAATCGCTCAATAGCAGCTGTAGACACGTGTTTCGCTCTTATTAGAGCTCATCAGTACAGCATAGCTAGTTAATAGATGGACATTAACTAGAGTACAGTCAGAAATTATATTTTGAAATACATATATTAGATGAATGTCGCTTTTATAATTTTTTTCTGCAAACCAAAACTTCCTTTGAAAAGATTCTATAAATCCAATAAAATTATAACATGACCGTACACTATGTAAATTGCACTTGACACTTCCTTCTTTTTTCTTCAACTTTTCCCTATTTTATTAGGGGTCGCTGTTTTTTACTCTTCTCTTCCACCCATTCCTGTCCAACGCATCTTCTCTTTCGCCTTCCTCGTACTCCTGGCATTGAAAGTTCCAATCCTGCGGCGAAGCTGCAACTGCATGTCTCTTGCGAGGAACACTATGACTTATACTACTTTCTGAACCTATGCTTTCCATCTTTGGTTTTGCACTTGACATTGACATCTGTCAATTAGAATTTTTTGAATATGTCAGCTGTTTCCTTGGTAAATAGCAAAGCTGACTGATTTTTGAAAGTTAATCTCTTTTATAATTCTTTAACTATATATCTATTGAATATGAAGGAAAATGTATAATCAAACCGTATAGAGAAGAGATTTTTTTTAAATATTGATAATAACATAAAATGTCAAAAAATAATATTTAACGCCTTTTCTTTTAAGAAAAACTGTTAAAAACTTCAAATAAGCGTACTTCCGGTGGATAGAATTATAGTACATATTGGAATTATCGTTGGAGAAAATTTTGTCACACACACACACACATACACACACACACGGTTACACACACGCACATGCAGACATCATTTTAAAAATAGTAGTATAGTAAGGATCCCAAAACGTGCTTTTTTTAAATGGCACAAAAGTGACCCCTGTGGTGCACTCTCCACACCAGCTATGAGTGCCCTTGAGGTGACGCCTGGTAAGCGCCCACACGGTAAAATATATCGTCATCATTACCGATGTCTACATGTGTTGTAGATACTGGCACACCCAGCAATGGGTAATATGCCGTGTTTACATGTGTTGTAGATACTGGCACACCCAGAAATGGGTAATATGCCGTGATGATATATTTATTTTTATTTATTTATAGAATTGGAGTTATCGTTGGAGAAAAATTTGTCGCACGGACATACACACACACGCACATGCATTTTAAAAATAGTAGTATAGTAGGGATCCCAAAACTTGTTTATTTATTAAAAACTTAGCATCGGTTTTTTTGAGCAAAGACAATACCTTCCTTACCTAAAGGTGACATAAGAAGAAAAATGTGCGTCTAGTGCTGCTCTCTCTATGTTAGGACGGGAACTTTGCGATCCATCTAGAAGTAAATACCAGCTGATATCTCTAGAACGTGTTCCCCTGTAGTTTTGGAAATTAGTGTAGGAACAGAAACTCATCGTGTATTCATTTCATTATAATGTAGGTATGGAGTTGTAGTATATTTCACATCTGTTGCCTGCCTGTACATACATGTCCTAGTAATAACTCCGCAAAACTAAAATGAAATTGGATAGTGGTCCATAAATCGTTTGCTACAATTACTAGCGATCGAAAGCTGTGGCGTACGTCGGCCGAATTCCCGGGGGCGTGAATTATAATAATTAAACGCTAATGCAGTGGCGTGGCAGCGGGGCAGGCAGTACATCACGGCGCAGGTGGCCAGCGCCAAGACGCCTCGCGGCGAACCCACCAACTAAGTGCCGTGCTCAAGCATTTACATAATAATTCGCGCTGTATTTCACCATGCTAATTGCGATCACTATTTGCAATTAAAAATAACCACTTAGTAATTACAACATTGATTTACTGCCGCACAACATAAGATTTGTGGCCGAATTTTGGAGGTACACTGTTAAATAAACTAACAGGAAACCTCGCGGTGCCTGTTGCGCTCAACAAAAGAAGCGCATCCACCATTTTTCACATATCTATATTACTTAAAATCAGGGTATCGAAACCGCCAAAAACTGGGTTCGGTTTAGGTTCAGGTTTATTTGTTTTTTGAAAGATGGGTCCGGGTGCGATTCTGGTTCAAACATTAATAAAATTTGCGGTTTTGTTCGCGGTTCAGGTTCAAAATAATGTAAAATAAAAACCGGAATTTACGCAAAACGCAACAAGAAACGAACACAATATTCACGAAAAGTCAGCCCAGACAGCAACGCAGACGCCTAAGACGTCGATTATCGGCTGTATTTACTTTTAGAACTAAAAATTAACCTGAACCGGAGTTGAACCCCGAACCTGAATTTTAATACTCGGTTCGGTTTCGACTCAGGTTCAATTAAAAATATATCTGAGGTGCGGTTCTCGATTTGGGTTCCCTAAAATTTTACAGTTTGGTTCCGGTTTTGGTTCGGTTCAGGTTCGGGTTCGATGCCCTGCTTAAAATAAGAGTAAATATAAATACAGGGTGTGTCTTAAATAGGGGGACATGGCTTAACCATAGATTCCTGAGACTAAAATAAGACGATTTAACCAAACTTGCTTCTACCGGAAACTGTACCATTTAGCCAGAATCCTTCTTCAAAGTTCTTCGAAAAAAAATTAATTTTGCTTATAATAATCGGACGCTTTATTCGATTTGAATGAAATTTGGTATGACAGTTTATATGGTTATGTCATCTTAAAAGGTGATACTTGTTATTAATAGTGAACCACTAGTGTATGAAACTTAGGTGTCCCAACATTAATTTAACCGTAACTTTTTAATGGCAATGCCGAAAACGTAAAATTATTTTTCTTCAGAAAGATATATTCAATAGTAAACTTTTCTCTCTCTGTGTAATTTGTGATATTTGTTACGGTATCCAAATGTCAAACAAGTAATTTTTAATGACAGTAACGAGTTGTCAATCTTCTCAACTTGTTTAGGAGTAAGATTAGATATGTAATCGTCTTATTTATAATAATGGTAGTAAAATATTATTAGACCGAACAAACGGATGTTACTAAGCCAATAGCGTAAAAACAAAAGACGATAAAAAATTCCTGCGGTGGCTATTAAATTTGTAAAAAAAAAATTACCCTAGAATGTACAAACGGTTATGCTCTTTTGTATTAACTGAAATACCTTAAAAAATCCGATACCAAAAGTTCCTTGGAAAAGATTCTATATATCCTGTAAAATTGTAACACGAACACACTATTTTTTACAAATTCCATATTGCAAGTTCCTATAAATCCAATATAATTATAACACGAATGTACATTCTGTAAATTGCACTTCACACTTCCTCATTGCTATCTAACGCATCTTCTTCACACAGTTCTTCCTCTCTCAAATATTCTGCTACGCAGTGCTTCCATCTTCTTTTTGGCCTTCCTCGTACTCCCGGCATTGAAATTGCAAGTCACTTGCGAGGGACACTCTGTCACTTATGTTATTTTCTGATCCTATACTTTCCACTTTGGTTTTGCATTTCACACTGACATCTGCCAATTAGAATTTTTTGAATATATCTGCTGTTTCCATAATTTTGCAAAGCTGACTGATTTTTGAAAGTTAACTTCTTTTAATATCTCTATAACTCTATATCTATTGAATATGAAGGAAAATGTATACTCAAATCGTATAGAGAATAAGATTTTCTTTCATATTAATGATATTTAACTGCGTTTTTTCCAGAAAAACTGTAAGAACTTCAAATAAGGGTACTTCCGGTCTAATCAGCTCTTCATATAGTTGTAGAGAAGAGGAATATGAAAGAATCATAATTTTTAGAATTGTAGTTTTGGAGTTATCGTCGGAGAAAAATTTGTCACACACACACACATATATACACACGGACACACGGGCATACACAGGAACACACACGCACACACACATACAGACATCAATGTAAAATTAGTAAAATCGTATTCTAGGGATCTTAAAACCTGCTTATTCATTAAAAACTCACCACCGAATTTTTTGACCAAAGACAATACCTTCCTTACCTAAAGGTGACGGAAGGTAAAAATTAGTAATTATCAAAATCCACGATTACCGATAACGTTTAATCAACGATATTAATATCAGGTATAATATAAGAATAATAATATGGCATACTTATATTAGTTCATTCGACTACTGCAAACGGTACAAGAATGGGATTGAAACATTCTTTAAAGAGTTTAAAGCTTCTCTTTAATTTTTCATGACTTCTTCTCGTTTTTATTTTGTGACTATCACCTCCTGGGGCTTTTCTGGTATCAGTGTAGGCGTCAGTGTCTTCCCCTTCCCCTGCGGTGTTCCGTTGGGCCCGGTACAGCAGGTGCGTCGCGGTACACGTTGATTACAAAACTAATTATGCCGGGAAACTTAAAAGCCGCGCGCTGTATTCGTGTTATTATTTATTTCTGCTCCTCGCAAAACTATACAAGAGTATAGGTACCTTAGACCTACATCAGACACACAAGGGGACGGGAAATAT
Source organism: Ophonus ardosiacus (assembly GCA_943142095.1). Taxonomy (NCBI): domain Eukaryota; kingdom Metazoa; phylum Arthropoda; class Insecta; order Coleoptera; family Carabidae; genus Ophonus; species Ophonus ardosiacus. The sequence continues at coordinate 47,565,662 of OW964832.1, forward strand.
TTGATTTTATTACCGGGTGTGAGAAACGTTTAAAAGGTAGTTTATTTTTAATCGATAACATGAAACTGGTGCTGATTGTTGTCGATATTTTTGGTGGACGTTCGACGTTCTTTAGTGTCATGAGTGAAATATTTTTGAAATATAAATAAATAAATAAAATAAATATATCATCACGGCATATTACCCATTCTGGGTGTGCCAATCTGCTTTATCGCAGATATCGGTAATGATGATGACATATTTGTACGTGCGGGCGCTTACCAGGCGTCACCTCGCGGGCACTCATTGCTGACGTGGAGAGTGCACCACAGGGGTCACTTTTGTGCCATTTAAAATTCGAAATATTTGGCGTCGGTCGAGATCGAACTCGATTCCCCAGGTTCGCGAGCAGACACTCAGGCACGAGGCCACGGGACCCCATTATTTTTGAAATATCTGCTAGTATTATTCTTAGATTAAAATATATCATCCACAACTAAGGTCTTCTGTTGCGCTCTAACTCAAATTCTACCACTCACACACAAGGAACTTTTTATAAGCATTTATCCATTTTTATTTCAATACTTTTATTTCTAAAAATTCACACGGTTGTTCAAAAACTCTAAAAATACGTACACTTACGTAACATTGTCTTTACAATCAAATAATATTACTACCAAGTTTATATATCTACCCATTTTTGAATTATTGCCCCAAAACTCAATATACCCCACATTTAGATAAAAACTTCAAAATTTTTAAAAATCTAATTTGTATGTATCTAGATACTTGTTAATGCGCTGATTCCAAATTTTGAAACCGCAGGTCGATATCTCGTTTCGTTCTCGAGATATTTAGATTCAAAGTTTTGCTCAAAACTGCCCATTTTTGGGTATTTACCCAAAAATGGGTGGAGATATGAATTTGGCGGCATCACCATTCAATTCTACGGGCAAAATTACATAAGTATACCAATTTTCAGAATTTTTGAACATCGCATACAAACTCTAAAGCAAAATAACTGAAAATGGCCAAAAATCGCAAAAATCTAAAAAAAAATCTTAGGATTTTTTCAGATTTTGGCTATTTTCAGGGGTTTTTAAGCTTTTATTCATAAAAAATGAATCGGTTGGACAAAAATTATGAAAATTGCTGTACTTATGTATTTTTGTCCGTAGAATCGAATGGTGATGCCGCCAAATTCATATCTCCACCCATTTTTGGGTAAATACCCAGAAATGGGAAGTTTTGCAAAAAACTTTAAACCTAAATATCTCGAGAACGAAACAAGATATCGACCTGCGGTTTCAAAATTTGGAATCAGCGCATTAAGAAGTATCTAGATACATGACAATTAGATTTTTGAAAATTTTGAAGTTTTTAACTAAATGTGGGGTATATTGACTTTTGGGATAATAACTCAAAAATGGGTAGCGTTATAAACTTGGTAGTAATATTATTTGATTGTGAAGAGAATGTTACGTGTACGCATTTTTAGAGTATTTATATATCAGTATACATAATGTATATTCATGTGATAATTTTATTGGATTTATAGAATATTTTCGAAGGAACTTTCTGTATGGAATTTGTAAAAAATTGTATTATGTTCGTTTTACAATTTTACTGGATATATAGAATCTTTTCCAATTAACTTTTGGTATGGCATTTGTACAAAATACTTCAAATTAACGGAAGGTTTTATGCGGGCCACAACAATTTTTTTTACTCTGATCATTGCTATCGTGATCCTAATAAAACAAGTTAAACATTGCACGGTAGTTAGTTTCTTGTGATATTTCAAAGTGTTCGGGTCTATATTTCTGTGTTTTGTGTATTAGATGATAATGTACAATTTAACATTTAAAGTGAAATACAAAAATTTGTGTAAATGTGTTTTCTTAAACCAAGGCATCAGGTATGAAGATTTCCCATTACCTGGTAAGTACTATATCATCATTTAATCTATGTAAAATGCGTTTTATAAATAAGATCATTGAACATATTGGTTCGTACCACGATCACGGTTCTAAGACCCGTATTAGTTAAAACCTTGACGACGACTTGACACATACTTCAGGGATATAAACAAAAATCAGTGATGCCATTATACTGATTAAACCGAAAATGTACTGACAGGCATATTCAATACATTTGGCTTTAATATTCTAAATAATTTATCTTAAAAACAAGTCCAGAGACAAATCATATTAAACAATTTAAAATAATGAAGCCAAATGTATTAAATATGCCTATCGGTACATTTTCGGTTTAATTAGTATAGTGGCATCACTGATTTTCTTTATAACGCTGAAGTATGTGTCAAATAGTTAGCACGGTTCTAGCTAACACCAATGATAGAACCGTGATCGTGGTACAAGCCATTGTTTTTATTTATTTATAATACAAACATTGTTACATATACATACATATTATGTATATTGTAACAACATTGCATTGTTAAAATACATTAGTTAAGGGTGTGATACGAAATATTCGTATGCAATTTTGAACCACTTCAACGCGTACTTTTATACCAAATTTGTTAGTGGTTAAATTTACACAACTTGGTGTGGACCTATAAAATTAATTTAAGTGTTTATTTTAAACATTTCTTGGAGTGTACAAGTGTTATAAAATTCCAGACTCAGTTGAAATGTAAAGACAAAAATACGGATTGTGATAATCACGTATTTTGATTCGAAACGTATATGAAATTATGCGAGATTTTAATGACAACATCTACTACATTTCATATTCTTTCTCCTGTCAAGCTTTGAAATCTGGAATCAATTATTTTCAAGTGAGTAAATGATCACATAAAATAAAGAAACAATGAAAGTAAACCAAATATTACAATTAGTTTGAATTCCAGATGGCATGACATGCAGAAAATCTTGTGCGTTTGTATGAAAATGAAATATGTGTTAAGTTTTAAACATATTTCTTATATATTTTTATAAGTTTGAAATATGAAGATCAGTTTATATGACATCGAACCAGCAAATTACCTTCCGTCAATTCTATGTATTTTGTACAAATCCCTTACCAAAAGCTCCTTGGAAAAGATTCTATTTATCAGCTTTTTCCATGACTATAGCAAGGCTGGCTGATTTATGAAAGTTTAATCTCTTTTTGATTCTTTATTTCTAAGAAAATCGTTGAATCAAATCATATAGGCAATAAAATATTCTTTTATATTTCGTAGTCATCTAAAATGTTAAAAATTGATATTTAACTGCGTTTTTCAAGAATAACTGTTAAGAACTTCAAATATGGGAACTTCCGGTAGACTACTTATAACCAAAATCTTATCAGCTCTTCATATAGATATAAAGAGGAATTCGAAAGAGTGAAATTTTTAAAATTGTAGTAATGGAGTTATCGTCAGAGAAATTTTTGTCACACACACACATGCACACATATACACGGAGGCACACAGACATACAGTCATCATCGTAAAACTAATAAAATCGTATTCTAGAAACTCTAAAACGTGCGTAATCATTAAAAACTTACCGTCGAATTTTTTGACCAAAGAAAATATCTTCCTTACCAAAAGGTTATGTTAGGGTAAGAAGGTAAAAAAATAGTACGACTTTGCGAATAATAATTAAGATTTTCTAAGATAAATCACTTTAAATTTATCATACGAAGAGGTTTTTGGATGAATGCATCATTTATTTCAACATAGTCAATAATTTACAATTTCCAACTGCAACTTGAGTTGACTTTTAACCATGAAGTCTTTAAACTCATTGATTAAAAAAAAAAAAATACAAAATCGTTTATAATTAAAATGTAATACTTTCAAATGCTTTAATAATTTATTTATTGCTTGAAAATGGTTCTAAACAGAACCCAAACGTCGCAGTTGGAAATTGTAAATTATTGACTATGTTGAAATAAATGAAGCATTCATCCAAAAACCTCTTCGTATGAAAATTTTTTAATAGGGCTGTTGCAGGAATTTTTATATGACTTCTAAGTATTAAATTTTAAAAGATATTGTTCTTTAAACAGCCTCAAATTTGAAAATATCACGAAATATCCTTTAGATATTTTACAATTAATTTTTGAAATTTGGATAAAATTTTGAATAAGTCACGTGATCAGAAACAGAATGTGACTTCAGAGTACATACATCTTCAGTGGTTCTAATTGGTCCGTTTATAATGTAAAAATTTTTGTTTGGTGTCAAGCGTATTGTCAAAGTTGTCAAACAAGTGTCAAATTTTTAAGATTGGTTCAAGTTATATATAATATATATATAAAATGAGTAATTTACGATATTGTATTGTGCCTTCTTACAAAAATACTGTTAGGAACAAACCTATTATCGAGTTTATAAATTTGTCAAGAATAGAAAATTGTTGCTAGAAGCAATAGGTCGAAGAGCTGATAATTTGTCAGAAAAATCGTGTCTTCATGTTTGTGAAGATCATTTCAACTTCCATCCACCTTCAAGATAACAGTATATTTTTGTTGCTTCACTTTATGATTAGGGAAAACTTTACATCTGACTATACAGATATTTTTTTCTCGACATAGATCTACATATCCTATAACAGATTCAATGTAAGAATCACGACCAGAACTTTAAAGTAAAATATATTATCAATTTATATAGTAAATTCAGTTTTTATATTTTATTTTATCTCAACTCTTTAACATCCCTTATGTCGGTAACAGTAAAACAATCGTTCTCTGATATAAATTCAGCCACCATCCAGCTTTCGACCTTCGGTAAATTGTTCGACTTAGCTTGAGTGTAATTTGAATTAGCCATTATTACTTTATTATTCATTTAAATGAGCAATGTCAGCGTCAAATGTCAAATTAAAAGATTTTTTATTAACATATGACAAACCATAGCCTACGTTTATTTATATAAATAATATGAATAAACGTAGGTAGGTGATGAAAAAACTATTTTCCTATTGGCTATTAATGACGTAATGTATGTGCTTCTACGTCACAGGAGTGGGGGGTAGTTTTTCAGGACGCCAATCTTTTTATTTATTTATTTCCATAAATAACAACAAATTATTAAAATAAAAATTATTACTAAGAAAATCATTGCATAAACTTTCATTTAAAATAGTTTTTGAAAAATGTGAAACAGGCTCATTGCTTCCAAAAACTGAATCACTTTAAATTTAGATGAAATTTAATAGAAAATTTAAAAAAATAGTGAAGGACCCTATTATTAAGAGTCAATGTAGTGTCACATCAAATTTGTAAACATTTATTCAAATCAGAAACCACTATTACAACTATTAAGTTGTATTTAAAATCACATTTGGCTTGCTTGATATTCCTGCCCTCCCGTTCCGCGATTTGCGTGGCTCCGTCAAACGGCGTCGGTATAAATTCAATGTCTATTTAAATCTCATGTTTTTATAAACGCTTATCCCTGCGGGGTAGGTGTATCCAGGAGCCGTAGCCGTAGCCGTAGCCGGAGCCGAGCCGGAGAGTTAAGTAGTTGGAAACAATGGCGCAGGTGTACGAAGGAGTGGCGTTATTCACTCGGTATTATTTTTAGAAAATGAAGCAAAGTGGATAAATCCGGAGACTTTGTGTCGTGCTACAAGGATAAAACATGCTCCGCACAAATGAATATAAAACACAAGTTTTATACAGCTGCAAGTGCACATGATGACGAAGGATAATACACTTTACATCAATTGTGCTATTAACATATCTAACCATATCCTATTTAACTCCAACTTTTTATAACTATAAAAAGTTCTCTCCTGTACATACAGTAGCAGTAACGAGCTCTTAGGCCCGGATTTTCAATATCTGTTTAAATTTTTACTAATAGTTAAACAAAATTGAATCGAAATGATCCTGTGGACACGATTAATCAAATACTATTAATCAGAAAATTTTGAAATTTAGTATACCTATTCTATACTAATGTGGGAAGGGCTCATTAATTTTTAGTGTATATCGGATAACCGGAAGTATAATTTATACAAGCTTTTAAAAGTTTTTCTTAAAAAAAATACATTAAATATAATTTTTCAGCAATAAATTAATCCTTAGTTAGTTACTGCACAAGTAAATTAAACGGACCATTAAAAAAGAAATGGATATTATAAAACTAATCTCACTATCAAATAACTAACGGGGGATTTAATTAAATATTAGTAGTGTGTTTGTGGTTTTGGAAAAGTTTCTATATTCACATTCGTTATAAACGTAAATCAGTTGATTTGACAGTTGGAAAAGAAACGTGATCGTGGGAAAAATCATATTGATATTGAAAAATATATCCTATTAGATATTGTTGAAAATTATTTTCATATAATTTGCAACGACCCGGTTGCGTAAAATCATAAGGTTATTACTAGCTGATTCATTGCGGAAATTGACATATTTCTTAATGTTAGTGGTCTTATATTTCTTTCAATCTGTCCCAATATGTGTAACACACATTGTTTTGACAATCGAAATCTCTTTTTAAATTCATGGCTCGTACCACGATCATGGTTTTAACAAAAACGCTGTTTTAAGAAATGTCAAATTCAAATTTCAAAATGTAATTTCACCCTTATGTTAGAAGAACAATTTATTTAAAAATATTTGTTTGAATACAAACTATGTTCTGCTTTAAAATTTTGATAAATTTCATAGTATTTATTATCATCATTAAATAATGAAATTTGTCATTTCTCAAAACAGTGTTTTAGTTAAAACCGTGATCGTGGTACAAGCCATTGTCATCATATATTTCATATGGATTTGTCCTGTTTCGGAACAATTTTGGTAGCCTACCTCGTGCAAATATAAATGCATCATCATTATTTCTTTATGAATCCGAGGACACTGATGATACAGACTCTAAAGATGACATACTCGACACATACATTTCTTAAAAAAATATTTAAAAAGTAAATAGTTCCCTATTTCAATTGTTTTAAAATAAACATAACAAAAAAAAAAACAGTTTGACGTTTCTTTAACTGATTTAAATCCATTAGATTTAAATTCCACAGTTACAATTTTTATTAAGTTTTTCTATTAGTTTTGTCAATATTTGTCAAATTTATTTTGTGTTATTGTTATATATGAAATATTTAAAATAAAATTCTAAAAAATATGAACTGTACAGGGTGTTAAAAAATAAGTGTCACAAATTATGAGGGCATATAGTACTGACCAAAATCAGTAAAAAAAGTTTAATCAACATGGGTCCGATCTTCAATAGTTTCCGAGATATAAGACAATGAAAAATGAGTTTTTTCGGTGTTTACCTCTGCTATCTCGAAAACTGTAAGAGTTACGACTTTGATTAAATGAGACATTTTGTTTACCTTTCAGAAGTCATCTTAGATGTGTTTTTATTAAAAAAAATTAAATAATTATACCGAGACAAAAGTTGTGGCGCCCTTGGCCAATACTTAGTTTTCGAATAACTTCGCAACTGTTAGAAAGTAAAAAAAAATGTTTCATATAAGATGTTATTGCTTTTTATAGTCTGTTTACTGGCCTAGACAAAATTTTGTTCAACCACTACCTTAGTCAGTTTTTCTTTGATTCTAATACAAAATGTCCTCTTTCTCAAAAACAATTGAAGATCGGACCCATGTTGATTAAATTTTATTTACTCATTTTGGTCAGTACTATAGCCCTCATAATTTGTGTCACTTATTTTTTAACACCCTGTATACGTTATTCTAATTCTAGAATGACTCTCGTATTATTGCTAAAATCTATTTTTCATTTTTCAAAATTTCCGTCGTCATTGTGTTTTTAGCATTCCTCCCACAGTGTTCTCCTCGTAATCCATTTCTTGTAGGTGAAATCCATTAGACCTGTTCCCCGGTGCTCCGGGTCCCTGCGGTGTAGTGCTACATGTCGGACTGCAGGTCCGCAGACTCCGGAGGATCCGGTGACTCCGGAATAGCTCCGGTCCGTTGAGACAGCGCGCAGTCCGGTCACAGACTCAGCTGTTGATCCTATGTAATTATATCACGTACAACGGATACAAGTATACAATTAGGAAAGAGATGGAATTTATAACATATAGGATTAACACTTGTAAAGTAGGGAACTTTTATTTTCGAAGGTCAAACTAGAATTATTGAGAATAAGAAAAACAGGAATTGGAAAACTAAATTGGTACGATCATTTTAAAGAGTTATTTATTGGTCATTTGAAATTAAGTTGAGAAAGTTAAGTTTCTAAGGCTGTGTCCGATGTCGCATTTTGACATTTAGATTTTAGAATTTAGGTCTTCTTCACATTAATACAACTCCGAATGGCACACTAGTGATATCTATTGGTTTGTATGGCAACACTTTAGAACAACAAAAATGAATTATACTATTCGATTCAATTTGATGCTTGAGAGTAAATATTAATATTGTATTTCATAAAATAGAAGCTAAGAAGAACATGATTTGTTTAATTAGTGCGTGTCAACTTCAAGGCATAGTGTGCTCCTGCAAAACCCTAAAATCTAATTCCTAAAATCTTAAATAATCACTAGACTTAGGGCTTATAAATTTAGGATTTAGATATTAGGGTGATAAAAGTGCAACATCGGACACAGCCTTAAGCCTGTCAAACGTCAAAGCTGTCATTGCGTTCATCAGTGTTTATGCTCGTATTCGTTTCAACAATATTCGATATGGATTTACTTGATTTTCTTAATTTTAATGACATTGATATGTCAAGGAATCGCTGAAAAACAATACCGTATTTTTTAACATGAAACATTGGGTTTGTTATATCCATGGTTACGACTTGATATTTAATTGACAGCAATGTATTTGCCCGTTCCATTTAAAATGGAACATAGGGAACGAATTTGACAGAAGTATTATATTTAAATATTGTAAGAAATTTAGCCGAGTCAGAAAACCACTCAAGAGCACTAAACATATTTCGGGCACAAGGTGCACACAGTATTTTTTCTACATCTAAATTTAATTTTTAGAAAACAGGTATAATATTTAAACTAAATTAACCTCTAATGACATTTTGTCAATATGACAGATAACCGTTGAATTTTCCTATAAGTTATGATTTGACATTTGATTGACAGCAATGTATTTGTCTGTCTCATTTAAAATGACACATGGGGAATGAATTTGACAGAAGTATTATATTTAAATATTGTAAGAAATTTAGCCGAAACAGAAAACCACTCGGGCACAAGGTGCACACTATTTTTTTTCTGCGACTAATTTTAATTTAGAATGCAGGTATAATTATTTAAACAAAATTAACCTCTATTGAGGTCTTATCAAATGTCAAATTCTGTCCCTATGTTTCATTTTAAATGGAACGGGTAAATACATTGCTGTCAATCCAATGTCAAGTTGTAACCATGGATATGACAAGCCCACCTTGTTTGTTGTTTCACCTTAAAAAATACTCACGGTATGAACTTTTCTTATCACTTTAATTCTTTAATTTAACAGGCCTATTCTGTAACAAAGTGGTTAATTTTTAACAACTGGTTATAATTATTAACCAATAAATGTTTTTTGGCAACTAAAAATCCAATTTTTTCTTATATATCAACCTACTTGATTAGTTAATTTTTTTAAGCAGTTGTTAAAAATTAACCACTGAGTTACACAAAAGGCTCGTAAGTATTTTTTTCGCGATCGCCCAGAAAATGAGCTCTTTCTGATCACTATTTAGACCGGAAAGTCCTTCTTTGCTGAGCTAGCTCGGAAAGTTGTCTATAAGAGATCGGAATAGTTATTTACATTCGAGTGCGTGTAAGTTGTATTTTACGGGGCGACAGATTTGTTTAAGGCACGAGCCCTTAAGGCGAGTGCTTTATTAGCTGGAGCGCTGTAAAATACTTCACTCACGAGAATTGTATCAAATTTTTTGGCTGACGATAATGAAAATCACTTTTTTCAATGAGATAGGTTGTATTTCTGAAAAGGGTTAGTTTAAAATACTGGGGTTAAGTCAATTTCCAAATTTGATTTTACTTACCTTCATTAGAGTACTTCTTCTAGCAAAAATTTATCTGTAGTAATAGACGTTGTTTATGACTGATAATATATTTATTTGCTCATGTTTTCTTCGTAATAAATAATAGGTAGGTGTCGATATTTGACATTTCAGGTTCGCCTCGCGTATTTGACAGGTATATCGATCGGTGACTATATCAGAAACGGCGGATTTTTACAATAATGACAGACGTCGCTGCCATGATTTTGGTTTATATAAATTAGTTTTAAATATAGGAAATGTTAAAGTAAAAAAATAATTTCCGTAGGTAGTACTTTTTTACATGAACTTTATTATAATAAAGATGATTTCTTTTCTAAATGCCCATAAACGTCTAGTGTATTTTGCTTATTTTACCGCATAGTTAGACAAGTTACAACACAATAAGCGTAAAAAGTAGGTTGCACTTGCTGTGTATACAATTGTAAAGTTCCCATTTCACTTCAGGAGGGCAAAAATGAAATTTACTCATTTTACGCACAAAACTGTCACTTTTACTCATTAAACTGTCACTTTTACGCATTCAAATGTCATTTTTAAGCACTAGTGCTTAAAAGTATTTCATTTATGGCCGATTGCACCAACGAAACTTAATAATTTGGCTGAAATTGACAATATTGCATCAAAATGAAATGTCAAATAAATTTTAATATATTGCTGTCAAAATTTCGATTTTCATATTTTGTTTAAGCCTAGCTTAATATTAAACCTTGTTGGTGAAAATGGGCATTACCAACAAAAATGACAATCAAAAAGTTGTTGTTATAAAACACTATACTCTGTTTTCAAACTATAGACAGTAACTAGAAATTCTAGTGAAAAAATCAAAGCCTCTGATTGGCTGCTGCGATATTTCGTGAGGCCGCATTTAACCAGACGAAATTTCAAGTTAACCTTCAAACGTAATTTAAATGTCAAACTCTCAGTAGTTGTCAAATCACTTGTTGAATTTGCACGTGTTTTTTGTTTCATTTCTCTTTTTGTGGTATTTCACGAATAAAAACAATTATAATATATAAATTTTTCATCAAGGAATTACAAAAAAATAATGCAATTAATTAATTTATAATTAAAAGTTATGTATTTATGATTTTATATGAATAAATTAAGTAGATTATCTATAATAGTCTTGGTTAATGAAAATATAACCTGGAAAGTATAAATGCTTAACATTTCAATTCCCCCGCCAAATAAATCTAGTGACTTTTTTTGGTAACTTCTAGCGGTGTAAATGTGACTTCGTCTAGTGCTGTCTATAGTTTAAAAACACGGTATAGTTATTTATGATTCAAAATTTTTGTTGAAAATATTAAGTAATACGTGGATGTGGTATATGTTATTTATTTTTACGTATAAATATAAAAAAGTTATAAATAGAATTACATAGTTCAAATAAAATGTATATTAGTGCACCAGTGAGAGCAGAACATCTTGCTATGAACTTAAGTCCTTAAAAATAATCTTAAGATAAATATAATTTAGTTTGTTCATTTTTAGACATACCTTCTCACTGGTGCGTAGTGACACAGTTTTGTATACCGACATAATGACATAAAAAAAAGCTTTATACTATTTATTATTAAGAAAATGGAAAACTATATTCCTAGAGTCAGTTTGACCATTCCCATCTTTTAGCCATTGATCTAGTTTATTGGGACGAAACCTATTCAGTGTTCTCGCTGTCTCCCTCTTATTCCTGAAATACAGGGCTCGTTTAACCAACTTTATGAAACTATCTTTCTTGGGCGCGTTGCCTGCCTTATACGCAAAATTATCCGTCCACACTTGATGGCTCCTGAGAAGATCCTTTGCTCGCTTGATCTTCCGAACACGTTCTGTCGGGATCTTCATGAACATGTCCCAGTATGGGTTTTTTGAAGAGGAGTACACCTTTCGAAAAGGATGGTGCAGAAGAGGGATTTGGCGTTTGGATATTTTAAATTTTGAGGCTTGTATGTGACGAAGGATACGATCTAATAATAAGTTCTGTTGGTGGAGGTAAAAATAAACGTTGCTGAATCGACGCTGGTCTGCTGATGGTAAGGTGTTGTATTGGTCGAGAAGATGTCTGATTTCTCTTTTTTGTTGCGGGATTTTGATCATCAGTTGCTGGAAAGATATGGAAGAGTCACTTGATTCTGCAGAATGAAAGTTTACTAATGATTGACTTAATTAAACACTTGAATAAATATAAAGGTGCCCCAATAAGAGTGCCTAATTCTAAAATAAAACAAATCTGTTTTATTCATCCCGACGACTCTGTTCGCATTTTAAAACCTTTGGATTTCGGCCTTTAGTTCGAAAATAGTTTTCAGAAAACCGCGCAAGGCATCAAATTATAAAATTGTATGGGCCAATTATTCACATCTATTCTGTAACTCAATCGATAATAATTTTTGACATTAGAATCAAATGTATCATCTATGGGCGCATTTAAGGTCTATTTGTAATGAAGTAACATTAAACACAACGCAATAAATAGGCCTTAAAACAAAACCCTAGCATTGCTGGCAGATTATCAGGGGTACCAGCCAAATAGAATAAAAATTGTGCCAAATTTAAATCCGGCGTTCTTATTGGAACAACTTCATATTTGAAACAGAAAATCAATTTTTTGTATGGTAGAAATGAAATGGCAGAAGACTTACGTCATCAAAGAGTATCCCTAAAGTAATGACGTCATATACTACTAAGTTTACATAGGATACTAATTTATAAGGCGCGAGCAGTTATGTTACTTTGTTGGTCTTTCTTGACAAGTTTAGGTTAGTGTTCTGTGTTGACAAGCAGACATGGGGACTAATGACAGAATGACAGCTAGTAATATAAATGACAAATGTCATCATTTTTCATCCCAAATTTCATGATATTTCCAATTTCAGGTGGTTTATCTTCTTACTAATGATTCGAGTTTGCGCAGTTATATGATTTTGGTCAGCTGTTTTGTTAAAAATTAACCTTGTAATTTGGCGTCATTTTCTGTTATATATATGATTGACGAATTTTCATTTGAAGAGTCGTATGAATCGGGGGAATTTTCTTCTAGTGATGAAGACAATCTGGAAATGTTTGGCGAAAATCCGAGGTCAAAGAATGAAAATTATTTAGAACAGTAATAGTAATCATGTACATACATAGATGTCAAATGTCAATATTTTTCATTCCAAATTTCATGTGATTTATGTAACTCGCCAAGTAAAGTCCACGCACCTTGTGACAAAGAAACCACGTGAACTTACAAAATCTTGATATTTTGAATTAAAATTTATGACATTTGTAAGTTATGTACATGATTACTAGCTGTCATTCTGAAACGGGTGCCCATATCTGCTTGTCAAGATTTGCTTATTTGCAGGGCATTTGCTCCTCTCTAAAAATACATAGTTTAAACATTGATAACAAGAGAAATATTTGAAAAAAAAATACCTTTTGAACGGCTTTCAACGGAATTAATGGCCCACAATTCCCATTCGAAATAGTTCATGACAAGGTTAGTTTCTGAAATTGCTTTTTACCTTCCGTCAAAAGGAAGGTATTGTTTTTGGTCAAAAAATTCGGTGATGAGTTTTTAATGAATAAGCACGTTTTAGGGTCCCTACAATGCGAATGTACTATTTTTAAGATGATGTCTGTATGTGTGTGTGTGTGTCCGTGTGTGTGTCTGTGTGTGTGTCTGTGTGTGTGTCTGTGTGTGTGTCTGTGTGTGTGTCTGTGTGTGTGTCCGTGTGTGTGTGTGTGTGTGACAAATTTTTCGCCGACGATAACTCCAAAACTACAATTCTAAAAATTATGATTCTTTCATATTCCTCTTCTTTACAACCATATGAAGAGCTGATTAGATTTTGGTTATAATTGCTCAACCGGAAGTACCCTTATTTGAAGTTCTTAACAGTTTTTCTTGAAAAATCGCAGCAAAATATTATTTTCGACATTTTATGTGATTATCAATAGAAAGAATATCTTATTCTCTATACGGTTCGATTATACATTTTCCTTCATATTCAATAGATATAGAGTTATAGAGAGATTAAGAGAGATTAACTTTCGAAAATCAGTCAGCATTGCAAAAATTATAAAAACAAATATATTCAAAAAAATCTAATTGACAGATGTCAGTGGCAAGTGCAAAACCAAAGTGAAAAGTATATGATCTGAAAGTGATATAAGTGACAGAGTGTCCCTCGCCAGTGACTTGTATTTGCGGCCTCGCCTCAAGATAGGAACTTATAATGCCAGAAGTACGAGAAAGGCAAAAGAGAAGATGGAAGGACTGTATAGCAGAAGATTTGAGAGATAAAGAACTGTATCACGAAGGTGCTTTGGACAGGAATGAGTAGAAGAGAAGAGTAAGAAACAGCGACTTCTAATAAAATAGGGCAAAGTTGAAGCAGGAGGAAGTGTTAAGTGCAATACATAATGTACGTTCGTATTCGTATTAAAATTTTATTAGATTTTAGAATCTTTTCAAAGGAACTTTCAGTATGGATATGTAAAAAATAGTGTGTTCTTGTTACAATTATACAGGATATATAGATTCTTTTTCAAGGAACTTTTGGTATAGGATATGTACAAAATACATCGAATTGACGGAAGGTTTTGTGCTGGCCACAACAGATTTTTTAAGCTTTATATGAATGTAAACTGACAACCAAGTGACAATAGTGACAGGATAGATATTCGATCGATATAAAATTTAATGTAAACATTGTCATGCCAACGTACTGGTATAAAAATGAACTACAATTATTTCAAATAATTTCAAATTGCGTAAAGGAAACGAGATTAACTTAAAAATACTTGTAAATTTCATTAATATATACGTTTCTTAATACTAGTATTTTTCTTGCTTCTGTATTTAAAAGTAAATAATTTTTACAAGGTATATTTGATTTTATAAAGTTTTTTTCAGATCTATGACGTAGGTCTTCTGCCATTTCATTTTCACTATATCAGGGATACCAATTTGAAATAATTTTTTGTTATTGCCAACTAAATCAGTTCTTTTTGATACTCTGTAGTTTTAGGCACATGCAGTTGCGTAAAACATTGGTAACTTTAATCACGTCAATAACTTTGATAAGGAATATTTTTCAATGTATTTTGACACGTATCCATTGGTATAACGTGCAGTTCAACACCCAACTAACAACGTTTTTTTGGCTAAATTTAGATAAATATACCGAGAGTTTTTTTTTATCAGTGAACATGGGCGTATGATTGTCATTATCATAGTTACATTTAAAATGATTGACAGCAATGCATTTTCGCGTTTTTTTTTTAAACTAGACATAGGACGTGACATTTAGTATATCTGTCAATGTCATCAAATTGTCATACTTCAAAATGTATACAGTTAAAGAAAAGTTCAAATTGTAAATTGGTGTAATTATAACGAGTCTACAACAAGTTTCTGACTTATGTGCATTAACATTTAATAAGCGACCCAGTCCAACAACTATAAGAAAAATTTACAATGACTACAGAACTAAAGGATACGTCAATAAACAGCACAAGAAGAAAATCAGACCAAGTACTGTAGTTAATAGTAAGAAACAAGAAATTATGCAATTAATTGAAAGTGACAATACCCTGTCAACAATTTTTTTTCTGAAATTAGGAATACTAGTATACAAGGTTTTAAGATAAGAACATTTTAAGAGTTTTAAATATCAAAATCACCAAGAGTTATTACACAACGATATAGAACGAAGAAATATCTTTTGCGAAGATATGATGAACAAAATTAATAGTGGGGAAATTTTATTTTATTTACGGATGAAGCGACATTTTATATTAATCGGAAAGTAAATTCCCAAAATTGCAGGTATTGGAGTCGTCAAAATTTTCACTTATATCTGCACCAGGTATTCCCCCAACGCTGGATAGGACGTGGTGGAGAAGTGGAATGGCCTGCAATGCCACCAGATCTTGCACCAAACGATTTTTTTTTCTTTGGGGCCATTTAAATTTTTTTATGTACAATGGTGACAAAATAAATATTGATCAATTAAAAAATAGGGCTAAAATAGAATTTATATTAATTATTTTTTGCCTTAGGCTTATGTCAGAGTATAGAATTATACCATACAATTTGAACTTTTTCTTCAGCTGTATACATTTTGAAATATGACAATTTGATGACATTGACAGATGTACTAAATGTCACGTCCTATGTCCAGTTTTAAAAAAAACATGTTCACTGATAAAAAAAACTCTCGGTATATTTTTCTGGACAGCCAAATGATTGGTGATTGAGTTACGACTTCGTCATTTCATATTGTAATCTACGTTAAACAAATTCCAAAACCCAAAAATAATTAAATCTGATAAAATACCAACCTTGGTGTCTCCAAAATCATTCAACATCTCATCCCGTCTCATACCAGCATCCTTCTTTTTGAATTTGACTTCCGGAAGACTCGTTAGTACTCCCATAAAATCCGACGTACTTAACCCTTCACACTGCGTCGTTGTTTGCTCTGTCGTTGTCGTTGTTGTTGTCGTCGTTGTTGTAGGCCTTGTTCTTCTTGGGGCGTGGGTTGTTGAGGGAGGTGGGGGAGGTGGTGCGGGCGGTGAAGGCGGAGGCGGTGGTGGAAATAAGAAGGTGTCCTGCTTTTGGTATGGTGGTTCTTCAGCAGGTCTTATAGTTCCCAAATTATCTGCTTTGCAGTTGACGACCTGGTGGTCGCTTTCTAAACGGCAACCAGTTGGATGTTCGCCGGTGATCTTGCGAAGGAAGCTAGCGGTTTCTGGGTCGAGGTGGATGCAGGTCTTGTCTTTGATTTCTTCTTCGATGATGAGGTTTAAGCTTTTCATCATCCCGTGAAGCATGGTTTCGAGCTTTTTCACGCCCTGACGGACCTCGTTGTTGTGGAAGGCTTCCAATTTTGGCTAAAAAGATACCAAAATGATAAATGTAAACTCTTTATAAAGGATTGTGTATAAAAAGGTTTGTAAATAGGCTAAATTTGAATTATTGATTCCGAGAGGGATTTGAATGTTATTTACCCAGCTATGAAATAAAGGATCCATCAAGTTGCAATAAAAATTGTCTGAGTTTTGTATTTTCCATTTGTCTACTATAAAATTAGTCAAGTGACAAGCATTATACCTGTAAAGATCTTGATAAAAGACAGAGTAATTATGGTTGAGCAATTTGAATGATGATACAAAATGTGGAATGTCTGTGGAAGCAATAATGAAGAATATCAAAATGGCTTAAGATTTGATTTTAACCGAACAGAGGTTGAAAGATTTAGTGTTTGCAAATATAATAGAAATGTATTTTCGCTACGCTATCATAGCGTAGTCTTGGAATTCCACTATTGCTCATTGAAAAAAGTACAAATATTTTATTGCTTATAATTTTTTAAATGACATATTAGTATTGGCAAATGGTATGACGTTTAGGGTAAAAGCCTAAGTTATTAAAACTTACAATAGGATTGGGAGGCTTGTGTTCATGTGTTAGACCACATCCAATCGCTTTACTGACAATTGGACACTTATTGGCTTCGGCAATAATGTTGCCTACAATCTTAGCTGCGAGTTCTCCTCGTATGATTTGGGCTTTCTCGGCGTCTTCGGGATTCGGCCGATGGATGAACTCCTACGAAAAGAAGACAGTTATTTCACTAAAAAAAATAATTAACCAAGTCTTTAAATCTATAAATATTTGTCACACATTAACAGAATTAAATACATCTAGTATATTGATGATCAGGCTGTGATTTTAGAGTGAGGAAAATTTCTAAGAATGACCAATAAAATAAATTTAAAGAAATAAAATGTAATGTAATAAATGTAATAAATCAGATGTTAAATTGATAAATTAGTGAGTTTTGATAAGTGAATTTTTTTTGACGTTTTAAGCGTTTTAAGAGTGCCTAGGAAATATTGTTTATATACCTGTCAAAGTCCTGTCCACTTATTTTTATTTTTGAAATAGTCATCCGAATACCATTCGTGGTTAAATTTTATCCAGGCAATATTTTCAGATTGTTACCCGAGACTTTTGCTAATTTATCTCGTGATATTGATCAAAAATCACTCACTTGACAGCTCGTGATTTTTTTGTCAATGTCACTCAATAAATTGCTAGGCAACCGGCTCTCGTAACAATCTGAAAATTTTTCCGGCCAAAATTTACCACTTATGATATTATATATGATAAATTCCAACGACTAGTTTTTAACCAATCATGATGCAAAACACTTGAAAATTCAACCAATGGGAACAGTATTATACTGATAAAACCTTGTTACCCCGATAAAACCGCGTTACCCCGATAATTTTCCGCTACCAAGTAAATAAACTGTTGTTATGGTTTGTCAGTGTGACAATAAAGCTTCATTTCCACCGATTGTCGTAATGCGTAAGAGCTATAATTAAGGCTTAAGAATTAAGAGCAACGCGTAAGAACAAAAGATTGCAAACTTCTAACCTGAACTGTCAACTGTCAATCTATTTTATAATTATTAAATTTTTAATTTTTCGGTATGGATATAAATACAGAAAATTGTGTACATCGCAAATTTAAAAAAATAATTGTTGCTGCAATTGCAATCTGCTAGACAACAAGGAATAAGGGAAAAACATGTGACATTTCTGTTGAATTAGTCACTAAACAAAATAGCTGGAAATGGTAAATTGTCATAATGATTAAGTCTTATGCACTAATCATTATGCATTAAGCAATAAAACATTCGGTGGAAATGAGGCTTTAATGTGTCAAGTTTCATTTTGCGTTGTCTTTGGAATTTATCTCACCAAATACCACACGACCTCTCAGATTTTCTCAGATAAACTTTTATTTTTAAGCACTCATTTTTTTTGCTTTTAAGCAAAATCACTCAAGCAAACTGACATTAGGTAAAACCCCTTCTCCTTCGGAGTCGGGATTTTACCATGCAGTTTGCTTTCGTGTTTGTTGCTAAGCAAAAAAAATTCGTGCAAAATAAAAATTTATCGATAAAATCAGGAGGTCTTGTGATATTACTTCTGATAAAACCTCGTTACCCCGATAATTTTCCGCTACCAAGTAAATAAACAGTTGTTATTGTTTATACCTGTCAGTGTGACAATTAATGTGTCAATTTCATTTTGCGTTGACTTTGAAATTTATCTCACCAAAAACCACACGACTTCTCGGATTTTTCAGATAAATTTTAATTTTTAAGCACTCATTTTTTTTTGCTTTTAAGCAAAATCACTCAAGTAGACTTCGGAGTCGGGATATACCACGATTTATAATATACTGGTTGTGCCAGAAAGCTTATTGTTACATAAGAAATTTTTTCTTACCTCCGGGAGATGTTTCTGATTATCGTCAGCCGACTCCCGAATATTAGGGATGTGCTCTTTATGCTTAACTACGTTTTTTTCCGTTGATCGATAATTTACTTCTTTTTTCGCGTACATCTTAGTCTTAGGTAGTTCTTCTTCTTCAGCTGCTGTGTGGTTGTGATACTTGAACGCCTTTCTCATTGCTTTCAAATATTTTGCGTTTGGGTTCACCACTTTTGGCTGTCGTCTTCTACGAAAAAAATAGTCACTTGACCGGCGGACTCTATTTCTCGTCCAGTCTGATTGGCCCATACTAACCGTTTTATTTTGGCTTAAATAATTTTCAAGTTCTTTCTTAAAGAGATTATTTTTTACGTGAAATTTTTCTTGCTTTTCTTGCTGTTCATTTCTTTTTTTGATTTTATTTAGTTGGTTTTGATATTTGTTGAGATAAAACTTTATCAAATTCTTTTTGAAAATATTTTCCTCGTCATTTCTTTTGACTACGTAAGAGGGAGTAGCAAAAGGACATGGCATACGTGTGTGGTTATTACTTATAGTTATGGCACCATTTCTGTCTGTAGCGAGTTCCGCAGGGTAAGATGGTGGAATTGTAGGACACAAAGTTGTCGTGGGTGTTGTAGGTGTACTACAAGTTGTAGTTGTAGTCGTGGGAGTGGTTGTTGTAACTGTTGTTGTTGTTGTAACTGATGTTGTTGATACTGGCAACGATATATCAGTAGTTATTTTTAATTGTTTCAACATTACATCTTGATTTCCTGATTTGGCTGCTTCTTTTGACTTCCCGTTTGGACATGTTGTTGTACTTGGTTTACAAGTTGTTGTAGTGGTTGTTGTGGTTGTTGGAACTTCTCCTTGAGTGTCTATACAATTTTCTTTGGCTTCTAAAACTAAATTTTTATCTTCTCGTGTTTGAGTATGAACTGATTTTTTCCCTATGTAAGTACTCCTTAGTGTTGTTGTTGTTGGCAGAGCAATATCTGCGAAATCTTTTGTTGTTGGTTGGTGATCCTGGCAGAAATGTTGTTCTTCATCTTGTATGTCGTCCCGATGTTTTTCAGGTATGTGTTCTGGACATTGTGTATGTTGTTTGGGTCTATCTAGTGATAGAAGTTTGGCGAAACTTTTATCTAAGCTTTCTTTAGTAGCTGTAATCTGCGTTTTGGTCACTTTTGTTGTAGTAGTTGTTGTTGTTGTTGTAGTTGTTGTTTTCTGAACTGATTTGTTGTTAGGATCACAACTGTCATCTAAGTAATCATCAGCAAGATAGTCATCGTCATCTATGTCTTCCTCAACGACGTTTGGAATGTCACTGCATTCTCGATCTGTTATGTCGTCTAAGTTTTTTCTTTGGCGATTTAGTTGAATTTTTAATTTGTGTCGACTCATTTGATTTTCTAAAAGTCTAGCTAGTTTTGTCTTTCCGTAATAGTATTTTCGGTGCTTACCATTATTTGGTTTTTTAGTCATTTGGAAAACTCTGTGTTGAATGTCTTCAACGTCGTATTCTGTATCCGGAAGAACATATTCGCGGTCTTCAGCTGATGGGTAATCTTCGGTTACGTCGTCATTATAGCTGTTTTCGTTGCCGAATCCAAAAAACTTTTTTAATTTTAAAATAGGGGTTTCGCTGGTTGACATCTGACTTTCTTTGTCGGTATCGAGGCTTCTGATTTCTTTATTTTCGATTTCGTCTGTGTCGTCGTAAGAATTTAACCGTCTGGATCGAAAAATTGATCGTTTGTTATGTTTAGATTTGCTTTTTCTTTTGCCGATTTTCAATAATTGATACTCTCTTTTTCTTATTAATTTTGGTTCGTCGTATAAAAAATTCTGCCCCATAGCTTTGTTAATTTCTAGATTGTGCCGGCGTTTTTCTCTTCCCAAATCGTAACGAAATGGTCCTGTGGTGTCAATTTTGTAGCTGGGATTTTCGCCTAAGTCTATTTTTGGATTTACGTCATACTCGTCATAGTAAGTAGGAAATCTGTCTTCTCCCAAGCCAGTTCTATCGTTAAAATCGTCTTCAGTGTTTAATACTTTATTTGCTTCTACTCTAGACTTAAATGAGTCGTCTTCAACAGTCTTCATGTTATTACCAAATATTCTTTCTCTATATGGTGGTTTGGGGTAGTCCATTCGAAAAATCTTCGGAGGTTCTTCTGTCATACCTTTGACATGTGTTCTGTAGCTTGGATACTGTCTTTCTGTCGGCAACATATATGGAACAGGTTCTGGTCGAACTGTAACTTCATCATATATACTTCCATCTGGGTTTTGCTGAAAATTGGGATTATGAATCATGTCTCTAGGTGCATCTGGTGTAAATATGGGTCTTTCTGCTGATTTGGGAGGAAACAAAATAACTTCCTTCTTTTGCATTTGTTTCAATCTTTGTAAGCCTTGTCCGGGAGGTCCTTTAGTGGTTAAAATAATCAACACAGGAGCGCTGCTAGGATTTTCGCAAGCAGGTGTTGTGATTTCTTCGTAGTCCTCTGCTGTCATTTCTTCTGGATGGTTGTCCATGCTTCCAGTAACTTCTTCCAGGGTGGTGACTCCTGGAGTGTAAATTGAAGCGTCTGGCATCGCTGGGGTGGTGGTGGTTACTGGGAGATAGCCTATTTTACCAGTATTAATTATTTTGGGGTAGATTTCTCGATTATATGTAATACTTGCGGATTTTTTGTTCGGTTTTTGTACGCTGACGTCTTTTTTCACTTTCGGCTTGACTGTTGTTGTTGTTATCGTTGTTGCTACTGTTGTTGTTGCTCCGCCTGCTGCTTGCATTTGTTTGATTTCATTTAATTTTATTGGAGGGAAGATTTTGTCTATATCTAATTCCAAGTTGGTTGTAGGTGATTGTGTTTTATTTGATAATAATTTGTCTTGCTGGACTTCCATAATTTTTCTAAAAAGCTCATCTTCCGATTCTCTTTTTCCAACCTTTTGAGACTTATATCCATTTAGTTTTAAAACCCCTGTTAACCCATTATCTATATCTCTAACTTGTATTTTTCTTGGTGATCTGTTTTCACGTTTTTTTCTTCTGGGAATATAAGCTCCAGAGTTTCTGTGCCACCGACTGGGAAACTGTCTCCGTCGAAATAGATTCTGTAGAGGGGCCTTATTGCGTTTGGAACGGTTGTCGGTGACAATAAGGTTCTGAAAAGAAAAATATGAAGTTAGGATGTTAGAAAATGGTGTGGGAAAAAAAGGTGAACGTACGAGTGGGTTGACTAAGTCTGGATAGCCTCTGTATTGTTGTGTCAAGCGGTCGGCCCATTCCAAGTCTTTCTGGTGTTTGAGAAGCGATCGGACGAATTCGTTTGTATTTAGTTGATTAGAGGGGGATTCTCGGAGCTGCGGCAACAACTAAAACAAAATAAAATTATCTAGTAAACAATGAGCCGGTTTCACAATTCATAAAGAGTAATTTATATGAAAGTTTGTATAATATTTATCACAGTATTAACAAAAATAATAATTTGTTGTTATTTTCGTAAATAATCAAATAAAAATATGCTGTGGCCAGCACAATACCTCTCGTCATATTCATATTAGGCTATATAAATTAAACTTTTCTGATACACAAAAAATTTTAATTACATCTCTTCTTTGAACAAGTTTTTCCTACTCTTCTAAATGGTCGAGGTTCTTCCAATTCATCGCCGAGATTAGCGGTATTTTTGAAGGGTATATGATGAATTATATGTATAGTAAGCGCGTGTTTAGTTGACACTGATACTGTACATACTTTGGCTTACAAATGCATCCTATTTCTTTTTATACCAATTAGATGTTGACGGACTCTTTTCCTCGTTATTACAATAGAATATTATACAGAGAATTTATTTTAAAATGCAACACAGGAGATACGTCCAGAACACATCACAATTTCACAAATGGTGACAATTCTTATTACGACCGACTAGAATATTGTCTCTGTGTGAATGGGGGTATTTTTTAACATTTCTTACATGAAATGAATTTTTGTAAGCTAAAGTTTGTTAAGATGTGCAACATTCATGTTTTGATTTGTTAATCGTATGTAGGCTAATTTATTGAAAATTAGTTTCGATAATACAAAACTACAAATTTTGTATGTTGCATTTTAAAATGGACAAATATTACATTGCTGTCATTTTTTGACAATAGTGAGTAACCATGGAAGTGATTGACCATATGTTGCATGTTAAAATAAATTCCCTGTATTACTATAACATCGAGTTGGCCAAGTATGAATTTTAGTTTTTTAAATCGGATTCTTTTGAACTTAAAACGTGCTTATTCACTAAAATCTGTATATGCATAATTTCAATACCTCTCTTAGCGAGAGGTAAAAAGACGGAATAATATACGTCGGTTTTATTATTTGTACGGTTTTAATAAATGTTTATTTTTTACAGGTTTCGAGCTTGCCATATATCACAAAATCAGTAAGTCTTATTTATTATTATTTAATTATTTCTGTATATTGTAAGAAACATTTTCATTTTGTATTTACATCCATTCCCAAAACAACTGTTCGAATCCATCTTCTTAAACTTAAAATAAGTTAAAACTTTATAATTCTTGGTTCTTTCCGCTATTTTCGTATAATCCTTTCACGTTCACGTGTTGTTAGATGGTGGATATGCCACGTGTTTAGTGTAATCTGGAGTAATTGGATTATGAGAGTTGTCGCAAGCGTTGAGATTCTTCGCGGATTAGCGCTGGCTTACAAGGATAACCAGAACGCTCAGCTCAGATTTAACTAGGTGCTCAGATATGCACGCCACAAGAAATCAAACCAGCAAAAAACCAACCAAAATTATTTTGAATAAGATTCAAAAAGTGGGATCTATGAGTAAACTTAAATTATGAAAATTCGTTCGACGTATGTATTTATTTAAAAAAATTGGTGTGGCCAGCACAAGACCTTCCGTCAATTTGATATACAGAATGTTATGTAAGTAAGTGTACAACGCTTAACTTATGGTAGAACTGATCCCAGAGATAGTAAATCTGGCAATAATTTTTGTTTAACGTGCTTTCTACAAGAACTGAAGGCCTTTAAAACTGACCAATCAAATCATAGTTCAAAATTTTGTAAAAAAGTAAAAATCGAAGTTCTCTAAAATCC
This sequence comes from Ophonus ardosiacus, assembly GCA_943142095.1. Taxonomy (NCBI): domain Eukaryota; kingdom Metazoa; phylum Arthropoda; class Insecta; order Coleoptera; family Carabidae; genus Ophonus; species Ophonus ardosiacus. The sequence goes on from OW964832.1 coordinate 47,590,056, forward strand.
CTAGAATCCGATTATAACATTTTTATGATGATGTCCGTGTGTGTGTGTGTGTGTGTGTGTGTATGTGTGTGTATGTGTGTGTGCATGTTGGAGCCACGGTTTCTCAAATATTATAATACGTAAGATATGTTTATTTGCGGTTTTTGACATTACTGGGAAGAGCTGATTAGATTTTGGTAACAAATGGACAACCAGGGATGGTAACCGTAAAAAATATCGGTTTGAGTTACGGTTTCGGTCATCGTGAAAATAAAAATTCGGTTTTGATTTGGTTTTTATGCAGCAAACGGTTTTGGTATACCGGTTTTACTAAAAGGGTTTCGGTTTTGCAAAAGTAATTTACGAGAATAATAATATTATTAATTTTGAACAATTAATTATTAAAATGATGCAAAAACACATGAACAAAGTTTTATAACAATCAGTTATAATTCAAAATATTCTAATTTTCCAAGTTAAATGCCTATGTAAATGTAACATGTAATGGATTTCGAGCGCCACCGGATTGAGGTAATACGCTGACTACGTTGAAAACTGAAATACTTTTCGACAAAAAAAAATTATACTTTTTTATACATAAGTATTTTAATAATAAAAATTTACATTATTTGACAACTAACAAGAAACCTTTATATAATGCGGTAACCGATAAATAAAAAGGGTTTTGCTTTCGGTTCCGGTTTTGTACCTGTTTCGAATTTCGGTACAGGTTTCGGTTTCGGTTCTTATTTTTTTCCGGTATTTTTCGGTTAATGGTTTCGTTTCCGGTTTCGGTTACCATCCCTGTGGGCAACCGGAAATATCAGTTTTTAAAAAAAAATATTTTTTGAAAATTTATGTTATTACAAATATTAAAGAACCAGTATAAAAATCTCTATCCGATACATTTAAAAATTTTATTATATCTTCTATAGAGTTAGAGATAGAGAAATATAAATATATAAATAAAATTATATGTTGTAATAGAATCTCACAGCCCATGGAAAACAAGTGGAAAAATTAAAATGTTTGTAATTGACGGATAATTGTCAGTGTCAAAAATCCAAAGACATTACGGAAGAGTTTTTCTGGGAAATACATTTAATATTTCTTTTTTTAATATTAATTAAATATTTATATAAACTTTTCATATATATCGCCAATCTCATCAGTGAATTTATAAGAATCTCGACCATTAGACGAATAACAGGAAACTTGTTCTCAGAATGAATTAAAAAATATAAAAATATATAAAAAAGATATGTATTTTTGCGTGTACATTTTTGGCCTAATATGGAAACGGCGAGAGGTCTTGTGCTAGCCACAACAATTTTTTTTCACTTCTTTTATACATAATACATAAAACATATAATAAAATACTTCAAGGTTTGATTAAGGTAGTTAACTTGTAAATGACTAAGGTTGTATGATTGTTGCACTGTTGCTATCTCTTTCAAGGCGAGATGGACTGTAGTTTTTACTAATACTATTCCCTCTCTTCCCCCTGGCTCCCGTATTGTTTTCAGCTTTCAGGCTACAGTCATCGCTTTCAGCTCTGGGCAAAACCAACCTCGTCCGGAGCCGAGCCGGAGCGGTGGCTGAATATTAGTCCGAGTCGTACGCTTACGTTTACCGCTGCTCTGTTTATTAATACATCTCTAACGCAAAAACAGATGAGGCCAGTCTTTTGTTCCGCTCTTGTTTAATATCTTTTTTTATTTGCCGGACCGCTTTTGTTTTATTTGTTAGGTTATTGTCCAAACTTCCTCCGTACAAGAAGCGGAACAGATGAGTACATGAATATTAAGTGGATTTCCTGGGGTTAACTTATTGAAATAAAATTGCAAGTTTATGAAGAAGATTAGGGTGGTGGCTAAAAAGTTTGCACTGATTTCGACAGAGATTCTATTAAACACAGAATATTAAATTGAACAAACGGGAATATTTTATGAGTTATGCTTTGTTTATCATTGTTGTTAATTAGATGGGAAGTCTCCAGAGTAGGGGAAACTATAATTAATAACTTAATTATCATGCATTATTACCCATTGTTGGGTGTGTAAATAGCAATATCGTATCTTCGTCTTAAATACGAAGTGTTGAAATTAAATAACAAGATTTATTTTTTTCGGCTTCCCTGTAAATTTGGCAACACTGCAGGCTATGTCGTATTATTTTGTCTTCTTCCCTCCATCCACTGTTAAAATTTCAAGATAATTAGGCAAACCGTGCGGCAGTAGCCTTTGATTGAAGTTAACTACTTTCTCGTACTCCTCCGGAATTAAGTTAGTGTCAATATGAAATTCTGTGTGAAACTTAAAAAATCCGCTACAGAAATGTACGAATTGTTGAAGAATGTTTATGGTGATGAGGGTCTATCTAGTACTCAAGTTTTCGAGCTGTTTAGAAGATTTAAAGAAGGAAGAAAAGAGATCGGAGACGATTAGCGCCTCGGCCGCCAGTGACATTGTTTTTTCCGAAATGCGAGTGATTGTTCACATGGATTGGGTGCCTGAAGGGCATATCGTTAACCAAACATACAGGGAATTTATTTTAACATGCAGCATATGGTCAGTCACTTCCATGGTTACTCACTATTGTCAAAAAATGACTGCAATGTAATATTTGTTCATTTTAAAATGCAACATACAAAATTTGTAGTTTTGTGTTATCAAAACTAATTTCCAATAAATTAGCCTACATACGATCAACAAAAAATCAAAACATGAATGTTGCACATCTTAACAAACTTTAGCTTACAAAAATTCATAACTTTCAAGTAATAAATGTTAAAAAATACCCCCATTCACACTGAGGCAATATTCTAGTCGGTCGTAATAAGAATTGACACCATTTGTGATGTGTTTTGGAGGTATCTCCTGTGCTGCAATACTATTTATAATGTTGCATTTTAAAATGGACAAATATTACATTGCTATCATTTTTTGACAATAGTGAGTAACCATGGAAGTGATTCGCCATATGTTGCATGTTAAAATAAATTCTCTGTATTACAAGAAGGTTTTGATAACCCTTCATGTACGGGTGTGAAAAAAAAGGGCTGAAATGTGATGGATTCCCCACGAAGACAACGCCCTGTCCGGCAAGATATTTTTGACGAAATACAAAATAACCTTGTTGGTACATCAACCGAACTCACTTGACCTAGTGCCATGTGACTTGCTTTTATTCCCAAATTGTAATTCTGCGTTAAAAGGCACAAATTCGGGGCCGAGATGTAGTTATAGAAAAGCGGCAGAGCTTATGAACAACTTGACAAAAAAGGCCTGCAGGCATTGCTTCCAACAATGGAATATTCGCATCGGGCGGTGTAGGGTCCGGGGAGGAGAGTACATTGAAGGTGGCAATATTTGTTTTGTATAATTTTATACATTGTACATTGTTAATGTTCTAAGATCAATCTTGTTATTTAATTGACACACCTCGATTTTGAACATTATTTAAAATAATATTCTAAAAAACATGAGCCATGATTTTATCATCAATAACTTTTCCACAGAATTATGGTATACAAATTTGATGTAGTTGTTTTAAAATATGAATAAATGATTGACCTAGAGCCCAAGGTAATAAGAAGATACGTGTTATTGTTTGTGAGTAGTAATCTTAAAAATGCGTTTATCTTTTCTGTATTTTCCTGCGGTATGTCGGTGTACGTAAGTTATTGTAGTACTTAGCACTAGGTTGGCTTAATAATTGATAAGATTGCCGCTTGGCGGCGTTGAGATCAGCTCCAGGCGAATAAACACGGGGGATTATTCTAAACACCTACCCTTACAATGCACAGCACTGCAAGTTTTAAGAGACTTGGGTTTTTGAAATAAAACAGAAGATTTTTTATAGTAGCCATTTTACGAGTATTATTGACAGACAAAATTCTTGTATTATGATTTATAAAAAATATTTATTTATTTATTTATTTGAATATATCTGTCCTACAGAGAAACCAATTACAGGACAGGTAGATTGAATGAAAAGAACAATAACATCAGTCAAACCCAAACATTACAAGTTATAAGTAACAAAACAAATAACAAAATAGACAGTTTAAATTTAAAGCGGCAAGTATTAAATAAATAAGTCTGGTTGGTCTTGAAGAGAGAGAGAATTATAAAGTGCACACATGCGGTGGATGGGAGATTTGTATAAAATATTGGTGTGAGGTATGGGCAGGTTAGTGATGCACTGCGAGGCGAGAGTACTCTCGCATCTCGCCTCGCCTCGCATTATTATGCGAGGCGAGAGCGAGATCGAGATTGCGTTTTAAAATGCGAGGCGAGATCGATATAACAACTGCGAGAAGCGAGAGTCTCGTGAGAGTCTCGCGAGACTCTCGCAATAACAAGACAAAAAACGGAAAAATAAAATGTTTTCTGAAATAATTTTTAATTATTTAAAAAATAGATACATAAAAAACATGTATATTATATAAAAAATAAATGTATTGTATTTCGGACTAGGCAAATTTAATAATAAAGGAACTTCAAATAAAATAAATATATTGGTACTGTTTTGGAAGCAGGTGCACATAAAATTCTCTGTGAACTTGAACAAATAACAATCTTACTTACTAAATACAGAATTATAGACAGATAACAAAATAATAAAGAAGTCCGCATAAAGTAAATATACAGGATATCCAGGATAACTTTTCCAACAAGGGGATTTCGAGAACTGTAAGAGATACGAGGTCGGTTAAATTAGACAAAAGTTGCCCCATTAGGAGACTATTTTAATAGTATTTTAACATTTGAGAAAAAATACATAGGTCACTAAATATAGGCGAAAATGTTAATTTCGCAGTTTTTTTATTTTTGCAAATATCTTTCAAATGTGAAATAATATTATCTTTACGGCACTTTTTTATGTTCTTTTGAATGACGATGCTCAATTTTTTTTATCACTATTAGTTTTCGAGTTATGATGTCAAAGTTTTAATTTTTATATGAACGCCATATTGGAAAGTTGCACCATTGAAAAGAGAATTTTTTTAGCTTTCCAGTCATATGTAATTTGTCTGTTTTCATTTGTTTCAAACATCGAAAATACAACAATTTCTAAATTTATAGGTTAAAAACAATGGTTGTTGCATAATGTTGCAATGAAACAATTGAAAAATACAATTGGAAATAACAATTTGATTATTTCATTGATAGTTTCTTTAATTAGTTCGCAAAATTTTATAGTTTTAATATTTTTACTTGGACGTCATAGTAGGCAATGACATTTATAGCGAAATTTAAAAAAATGTTTCAATGCTATGTATGTTAGAAATCTGGCCGACTAGCCCTTGCCTTTGTGACTGATTCTGACATTGCAATAAGGTCGAAAATCATTAGGATAATTTGGAACGTCGTCTTATGGCGAAATACATAGCATGCCCTGTCTCCCCTCTATTCCTGGTCTAAGGTTTACCGTGACGCATATATGCATTGCGCAAGCGCTATTTTTATAGCGAAACTCTCGCGAGAGTCTCGCGAGACTCTCGCGCGAGAACGAGACGAGGCACAAAAAAATTTGCGAGAACGAGAGTGAGTTCGAGATTACAGATCCAGAAACGAGGCGAGATCGATATTTCATATTTCTCGCCTCGTCTCGCCTCGCATGCATCACTAGGGCAGGTGAAATAAATTAGTGCTCCTAGTTCTTACGGGAGTGGCTTTAAACATATCAAATTAAGGCACAAAGGATCATCCACTCGGTTGTTGATAAGTTTATTAAGAAACAGGATGGAAGAATGTGTCCTACGGTCACACAGCTTTGGCATTGAAAATATGTTGATGAGAGTATCATAAGACAAAGTTTGTGGGGGATAAGTGCGCATTATTTTCAAATAAACAAATTTCAAAAATTTCTTTTCAATATTTTCTAATAAAGTAATTTGATTAGTATAAATTGGGTTCCAGATTAAGGCACAGTAATCAAGTTTCGATCGTATGAAAGCATAGTATAAAGTAAATATAGTATGAATGTTATTAAAATTGCGACTGTTACGCATAATAAATCCAAGCATTTTTAGAGAAGAGGATACAAGGTTTTGGATATGTGGCGTAAAAGTAAGTTGAAGATCAAATATGATTCCTAAATCAGTCGATTTCATACATCTTTCAATAGAACTGAATGACACATTGTAGTTGTGAGTAACATATTGCTGTTTTCTAGTGAACGTCATAACTTTACATTTTGAAATATTAAGTTGAAGCTTGTTTAAATCACACCAGTTACTTAAATGATTCAGATCTTGTTGAAGGGAAAAGCAATCATCAATATTATCTATATTTCGAAAGATTTTTAGATCATCAGCGAAGAGAAGTTTATTGTTATGAATGCACTCCGTAATATCATTTATAAAAATAAGAAAAAGAAAAATATGGGAAATACATAATATTTTAGTAGTTTATAAAAACTGGAGTTACGTGAAAAAGTTCATGAATGTGGTGGCATGGATAGAGCAAATCAAACATAAAAACAAACACAAATCAAATTTGCAAATAGGTCAGTTGATGTGCATCCCTTCCTGGTCTCGTGACGTATGACGTCATAGTTATAAATCATCGATAACACATTTGGTTGATCAGTGATTTCAAAACGCAACGCATTCGTTTGTTATAATACAAACACAGACAGAACAAATGGTATAGTCTTTTTTTTAATCGAGAGCTGGAATATAAAAGTAAATGAAAGCACTTGAAAAGTCACTATGGCTGTGTCTAATGTCACATTTTGACATTTAGAATTTAGGATTTAGGTCTTCTTCACATAAATACAACTCCGAATGGCACACTTCTAACATTTATTGGTTTTCATGGCAACACTTTAGAACAACAAAAATGAATTATACAATTTGATTGAAATTGATGCTTCAGATTAAATGTTAATATTATATTTCATAAAATAGAAGCTAAGAAGCTATTCTTTACAGCACGATTTAAAATATACTGGTTATGCCACTTGTCATGTATTTCATTGTTTCTAATGGTCCGCTTGATACGTGTTTCCTTGAATAATCCTCTAGATGCGCTACGTGAGAACGACCCTACCACAGCAAACTATTTTTACATAAAATATAAAAAATGAAATGCATAATGAATTTATTTTTAATTTAAATTTATATATTTAATGGAAACCTGAATCAATAGGTACATTGTTAGAATTTAAAATTGGAAAAACTAAATAAATTGATAGAACTGTACGCTTCCAGATTTCCATTCGGTAATAATATCTTCTTCCCGAAAATGTTTTCGACAAACATCATTCAATCTTAATTCGCGATCATCTCCACTAATTGCACATTGCCATTTTTTTAAAAGTGATATATCGAGTGGAGCAGAAAACAGAGATTCTTTTTCAGTGGATTTCTTGTAACCGGTTTCACATTCACATTCACAATGACACATTTTCTATTTAATTTTCTTTTCATTTTGCATTAATTGCAATATCTTTTAACAAAATACTTATATTACATTACATATAATACGAATATGTACTTCAAAACCTGTTTTATTTACCTTTCTATAAGATATAACATGTAATATTTTCAAAATGACATGCAAATGACAAGTGTCAGCTGGGTCATTCTCACGTTGCGCCTCTAGCGGAAAAAACGTATCGCTTTGGACCCTCGTTTTTTGCAGACTGGCACAACCAGTATATTTTAAATCGTGTTTAACAGTAAATTTGACATTTTGCACAAATTATAGCAACGAACATAATTTGTTTAATTAGTGCGCGTCAACTGCAAGGCGTAGTGTACTTCTGCAAATTTTAAAACTGCAGGTCGATATCTGTTTTCATTCTCGAGATATTTACATTTCAAATTTTACCCAGTTTTGGGCCATAACCTCAAAATGGGTGGAGATACAAGCCTGGCGACTTCACCATTCGATTCTACGAGCAAAATTACATAAATTTAATCACACCACGTTTTTCGTACTTAGAGCCAGAAATAAGTAATAAGACATTATAATTTGTAGCTTCTTGTAGAAAACTTCGAGAAGATATAAAAATATTATGAAGGGTATCTGGTGACTAGCTAAAAATCAAAAGGGTGATCATCTACTTAATATGCAAGAAGAGTGTTTGTGATTCTATCTTTGATGTAATACTTTAATTTCCTGCAAGACTGTGTGAGGATTTTTTAAATTCATTGTGGACGTTCTTTCTGTAATGGAATAATATTTGCGCTTCCGTTAAGCTAAGCTAAGGCGAGATGAGGTCCGGATTAATGGATAGACATGACAATTCGATATGGAATCTAATTATGGATGTTTGAATGAGGGAACATTTCTGAAACTCTTGAGGAAGTTATAAATTTTTTTAAACGGTTGAACAATAAAATTTAATAAAGAGGAGAGTTCTTTTTCATCTAGGATTACACCAGCAAGCCTGACAACATGGTATTACATATAAATCAGATTTTATAATTTTGGTTATATTAATATGCAGTAGTAACAAAAAATGAATTCTGTAATAAAAATCTGATGTGGCCAGCACATGACCTCCCCCCAATTCCCTTTTTACCCCTCGCTAAGAGAGGTATTGGATTCATGCTAAAATTCGCATATCTAGATTTTATTGAATAAGCACGATTTAAGGTCCCTAGAATCCGATTATAACATTTTTAAAATGATGTGTGTGTGTGTGTGTGTGTGTGTGTGTGTGGGGGATGTGTGTATGTGTGTGTGTGTGTGTATGTATGGATGTTGGAGGGATGATTCCTCAAAAACTATAAGACTTAAAAAATATTTAACTGCAATTTCCTCAATCTGACATTCCTGGGAAGAGCTGAAAAGGTTTTGGTAACAATTGAACAACCGGAAGTAGTAGTTTCTTAGAAAAATTCTTCTAAATATAATTTTTTGGGAGTTTTTTTTTATTAAATATTGAAGAACATAAAATTCTCCATCTAATACACTTTAAATTTTTATTATATCTTGCATAGATTTAGAGATAAAGACACTATAATTTATAGAGTACACTAATCGCAGAGGCAAAGGCACTAAGGAAACCAGTTGACAAATTCCAATGTTTATAACAAGACACATGTCATTGTCACATATCAACAGTTTTAGTGACATTCTGATAGCTTTTTCTGGGAAGTATATTTAATTTTTCTTATTGTTATATTAATTAAATAGTTGAAATTATAGGGAAAATTGTGATAAAATGCATATATCCATCAGAACTACCGCCAATCTGGTTAATGAATTGGAACAATCTCTGACATTTAGAAACTTCCTCATACAATGAAAAATATATATAATTAGAATTATATGTGTGCAGAAGACATGTTAAATACAATAAAAAACAATATTTGAGTAAAGTTCTGTAATATTTTGTTATAAAACGACGGTTCGAAAGCGAAGTGCAATACAATACTTATATAGCCTAATATGGAAATGGCGAGAGGTCTTGTGCTGGCCACAACAGATTTTTAAAATAGCAATGAGCTTTAAGTAAAGTAACACTTCCGGTTGATCGTTTGTACACAAAATCTCCTTCATTGTTCCAATAAATAGAGAAGTCTGTAATACGAAATTTTGGATTATATTTTATTATGTTTTTCTTGGCAAATCTGTCAGAGCTCCAAATTAAGTACCACATCTAATATTGAGAAGTTTTGGATCATATTTTAATAGATTTTAAGGAAAAATCGTCACACATACATTATTGTCAAAATCAGCATAAACTTCTTGATGCTCTAAAACGCAATCTGTGTAAATTCTTCGCCGTACATGATCCATTTCGTAAATGTATAGTTGCAAACTAGTATTACAATAAAAGTATGATCTGTAATTGCTTCTTTGTTTACTACTAGGTTACCATCTGGTGGTGTTAACAGTACTATTGCATGTGCCTGCGTCATTAGTTCTTATTTACTTATTTAGTATTTTCCTCTGTTACCTTTTTTTTGGGTGTCGAGGTTCAAGGTTAGTTCAAGGGTAGTTAATAAAAATAAAACAACGAAATGAGTCATTGCATGAACAAACAAGAGGGGTTATCACAATTTTTGTATATTTTATATAATATACCTAAAAAATAAGACATGTATTTTTAATTATTTCTATAAAGAATCACTTACTGCAAAAAAAAAATAATAATAATAAACAGGCCTATGCCCAGTTTTATAAAAGATGGATAAGTAAATTACTAGCAAAGTAAAATTTATTCTCGAAGTAAAATAGTTTATTTCAGAGATTTTCGTTTTATAAAGCATGAATAAAAATACTAGCTAAGTAAATCTATGGAATAAATGACTCCACTGATTTTCGAGGAAGTAAATTTTCTGTAAAATAAATTTGACACATGTCAAAATTAATTATTTTATAGGGAACGCAGAAATTGATAGAAACCGAAAAGGATGGTTTTCTGTGCATTGCCAAATGGTATGTTCAGCAAATCTAAAAATAACGGATGTTGTTGCTAGATGGCCTGGTTCCGCCCACGACAGCAACATATTTAACAATTCATTAATAAGAGCTAGGCTTGAAAACGGAGAATTTGATAATTGATACTTGTTAGGGGATAGTGGATACCCTTGTAAAAATTACTTATTTACACCTGTACGAAACCCAACTACTCCAAGCCAATATAAATACAATGTGTCATATAATAGTTTCATTTGAACACTATTCCGGGGACCTATTTGTTAAACTGCATTAAATTCTTTACAAATCTCATCCCATGCACTATTTTTGCTTTTGACGCTTGCTACGTCTGTCTGCTTGTTTTCAATATACTAATATATTTTTTTGTTATCTCTAACATGTTCGCTTTATCTATTTCAGTATAATTCTTTCCCCATTCTCTCTTTTTTTCCATTTTTAATGAGAACTGACACTTTATGACACTTTATTTTGACGTTTGAATAATAATAAACGATGTCTCTGTCGGTAAATCAGTAGAATAAAATATTTACTCTGCAAGTACTTATTTTACTCTGCAACTTATTTTATAAAACAGACATTTTTATTTACTCATCGATTAAATTTACTTTCAAAGTAATAACTCAGCAACTTATTCGATGTTTATAAAACTGGACATTAAGGAAGTAGGTTCGCAGCCTTAGAACATGCATGTGAATGTAGCATAAAAAGCGTTAGACATTAAATAGAGATAGATATACCGATATACCATGTTTAAATGGCGTAGGCAGAAATAAAATATAATTTATACATAGAGTGATGCTCATAGGTACACATCTCAAAATATACATCAAATATATTATTTCTATTCTTTTATCGAACCTTATTCTCCAAATTTTTGGTCCTTCGAGCCGGATTATGCTCTAACTTGCAAGTTAGTAGTAAAATTAGTGATGTGCAAATTTATTATTTTGAAAAGTATTTATTTAATTTTAAACCGACATTTCGATTATATAGTAATCATCTTCAGGGTTAAATCAGGTCTTGATTTTACCCTGAAGATGATCATTGTATGATCGAAAGGTTAGTTTAAAATCACTTTTAGACTGCAAGTTTCGAATATTTTCTCTTTCATTCATTAATGTCCAGTCGATCATCGTTACTGCAACATTTTAGTTTAAAATATGCTACCTTATAATTATAGAAGTTTGCAATGGTTGAATAATCCATTGACGTTTCTAGTAACATTTTAAACTAGTTAAAAGTCTGTATAATTCTCCCCAAACATAGATACTTTTTAAAATCATGTTAAATTCTTCTTTTCGATGCCTGCATCCGCTTTAACATCTGAGAACATAATAGCTCAAAATCGTAATATTATTTCCTCCCCTTTTTGCTTCTCACCCCTGGGTTTTCCCATCCTCCCGTTCTGTTCGCTTTTCATTCCAACGGGTGCGGATCGATCTTGTGACAAGTCCGCACCACTAGCCAGCCGATGCATGCCTAATACCCACCCTCAACAACACAGCATAGACAGACAGACTGGGATGCTCCGCAAACAGGGTTAATTATTTTTGAAAGAAAATCGCAAGGGTTTAATTATTTTTCGGAATGTGGATGTGACAATGTTGGAAAGATACTAATAAGAAGAGATGAGGATATTAATGCTATTTGTTAGAATTAAGTAAATTATTTTTGCTTCCTAAGAAATATGGTGAAGGAGTCCAGGAATCACTTTTGTGCTATTTAAAAATATCTGGAGTGGGATCACGTAAAAGTGAAAACGATATTGCGATTATCGAGAAGTGAAAACGATATTCGTTTCCTTAGCGATCACGTAAAATTAGTCACTCACTATGTTTTCAACTTCGGTTATTTCCGTAAAGTGACTACGTTTTGTGAAAACGATATTGTTTACAGACTAATGTTTTTGTATTAAATAGTAGTTTTGACACATAATTTATATGAATGTCATTAAAATTTTTAATCTAATGTCAAAAAGTATTATTGTCGCCTTTCGTTTTTATTTCGTTCATAATAGCAATGCTGTAAGAATTGAAGAAGGATACAAGTTAAATTATCAATTAGTTACAGATGCCATGTATCATCTAATTTTGTTCCTTTTGATATTCCAGAAGAAAAAATTATTAAGTAAACAAAAATATTTCTAAATATATAATTAAAACTTCAAGAGACCTTTTAAGACTGCAAGTATACAAGATTGTTATTTTAAAGTAATCTAGTTTTTATTAAGTTTTGCATTTCAAGTAAATAAAGTATGGGCCACATTTTAATAACGGCGCACAACCTTCGACGGGCTGCAGAAAATGATCAATTCACAAATTTTTATTAAAATTATGTAAAAACTACAAAATATTAATCACAAAGCACAAGCTAGAATCGTTATATTTGATGCTTCGCAGAATACAATATTATTAAAATATTAATAAAATTTTCTTTCTTGGATTTATTCTTGTAATCAATCAAAATATGCTTTGTTGTAATCAACACTTTTACAGTTATTGGAATATCAATATTGCCCGAAAATATTTCTTTTGGGTAGTTCTTTTACTAAATTTTAATAGTAAATCAGGGAAATTTCAGTATAAATAAGAAAATATCTAATCACCAAGATTTAAATTTTCTATCATAGATTTCAAAAGAGTAAAAATATATAGTAAATCATAAAAATATTCATTAATTTTTTTTCTTAGATTCATGCTTGTAATCAATTTTCATTTTATAATTATCGTATTTTATTACAATTGTTTCATTTTCACCTTACTAAATAAAATAATAAAAAATACCTTTTAAATTTAAAATATTAATTTATTTTTAAATCATTTATAATGAAATTTCTTTCATTCTTTTTCCAAAACGTCAAATTCAACTCACTGCTCACTACATTCTTTTACCTAAATGCAAGTAAATAAGAAAAGGATATACCTATACCCAAATGTATGAAATAAAAAGAGACGTAAGAAACGACTATCGTTTTCACATGCTTTGAGAGTGTCGACTAGAATTCACATTTTTTTCAGTCTAAAACGATATCGTTTTCGGTTTTCACTATTTACGTGATCACATTTTCACTTGTCGACAGTCGCAATATCGTTTTACGTGATCCCACTCCTGAACTTAATTATGAGGCATCTTAAATTTGGAGTGTCTACATATTTTTTGAATAATTTTGCCTTACCGTAAGACAAGCTCTTCTTTTTCTTTTGTATATTGTTTTTTTTATAGAGTAGGGAGTACATAAACTTACCTGAAGAAAATTTGTACTGACTGTAGACGTAATAAAAAAAATCACGACACATAAAACCGATTTGCCCAGAATAAAGCCAATTGCCATAAAATCTGAAACAAACATATTTATGTAGATTATTGTGTCTTACAAATGAAAATTAGATTATTAGAAATATGTAACTAATGTACGGTTACAGAAACGTTAATCAACGCCTTGTTCAATCAACGGTTCATAAAAACGAACAAATGCAACGCGATTTTTTGAAATCAATGATTTAAATGTAATAAGAACAAGGAAACTGATTCGAATTTGTTCATTTTGATGAGCCGTTGATTGAACAATGATCTACGTTTCTGCAACCGGACAAAAGAGTATAAGTTCTACAAAAATGTTTTTTCCAAGACCAATTGTAAAAGATGTTTTATTTTTTTGACACGTAATGACATTTAATGCTTCTTCATACAATTCTCGGAATTTTGGGGGTAATTTTTAGTAACTTGCTAATAATTAATCACTAGAGTCGGATTTTCAATATAAAATAAAAAGTTATATCATCACGGCATATTACCCATTTTTGAGTGTGCCACAATCTGCTTTATCGCAGATATCGGTAATGATGATGACATATTTGTACCGTGCGGGCGCTTACCAGGCGTCACCTCACGGATTTTTCAATATCTGGTTAAAATTTTAACTAAGAGTTAAATAAAGAAAATTGAAACGAAATGAACTGTCAAACGATGCAATTATTGTTTACTTAACTAGAAGTTAAAATTTTAACCAGAGGTTGAAAAACCGCCCCTAAGTTATACAGATCAGATTAGGTCCATGAGTGAGCTATAACAAAATAAAAATATGTGCAAGAATACGAACTAAATAATTCCAAAGAAGTTTGAGATAAAATATATACGGAAAATGACAGAAAAATGTGCACGAAGAACGAACTAAATAATTCCAAATATATTTGAGATACAACATATAATTTTGAGTGTTCTTTACAATAATTTCAATGTTTGAGTGTCAGATTGACAGATATATAAACGTAAACTATAAAAATAAATATTTCTTTTATTTTCACAATTTTTTGATTTTAAATAAAATTTAATATGTACCGCGGTACCAAATTTCCAAATGCTTTATTTTCTTGAGCTATACGGGCCTCGGCAATTTAATTCCACTTTTGTGATAAAAAGATTCATCTTTTTTTGCTTTGACACATAACAATTGTGTACATAAATAAATAAAATAAATATATCATCACGGCATATTACCCATTTCTGAGTGTGCCAGTATCTACAACACATGTAGACATCGGTAATGATGACGATATATTTTACCGTGTGGGCGCTTACCAGGCGTCACCTCAAGGGCACTCATAGCTGGTGTGGAGAGTGCACCACAGGGATCACTTTTATGCTTTTGTGTACATAAGAGTCTTTAAATTTTTTGAAGAAGGCATACTGAAACGTCGGTTATGTAAGAAAATAAATGGTTTGTACCGGAAAATTTGAGTAATGTTATCATCTATGTTTGTTCTTGTTTCTAAAAATATCTCAAAACTAAGGGTATAATTATAATCTAAATTTAGTAATTTGTATCTAAATAAATCAGAAACTTTCAGAGAGTTTTCTGAAAACATACTTATTACCAACCCTAAAACATTTTTTTGCAGTTCACTGATACTGAACTCGTATATTATTATTTATTTTCTTTATATCTATTCGAAATTCATATATTCTATTAAATATAAGAGCAATAAATTTAGCTACCCTATAGTATTAGAGGCAGGCTTTCTCTGCAACCTCTACAAGTGTTTTGCGAGGGCAAACTACGTTTCAACCTGACACCTTACAACGTAGTATTTTACTTCACCCTTCACTCACTACATCGCTTTAATTGTTCTCTAATTGTAGCTCACTCTAACAGTTCATGGACGTACGAGAAGTATTTAGAATTGAACATTTGGGGGCAGCGCTCTTAAATGCAGTAATACTATATAATAATAATTGCTGAAGCTGTCATAGTTTAAATATGATGCGATGTAATGATATATGTATTAAAAAAAAATGTATGGAAGAAAGTATAATTTGATAATAATTTCCTTGTGAATGAATAGAAACAATGGGGGTGATTTTTGCGCTCACTTCTTTTCAAATTCTTTTCGTTCCATTTTTGAAAGAGATTAAAATGAAAGATCCATTAAAAGATGTTGGTCACACAAAAGACATGAAGAATTATCCCAGAATAATAATTGAAAGAATAATAAAAGATGTAAAAATTAGATAGGAGCATTTCGCTGTCATTCGTTACCATTAACATCGCTTGAAACACGGACACATCTCGGGCTTGAAATATTAATTAAATAGAATAACGTCTACATGTCTATTAAACTTATAAAGCTGCTTCAAAATCGAAGGTTCATGTTGTAGACTTATTGATACTAAGAAAAAATAGTATGCCATGCAAAACATTAGATAAAGGCTCATTCACAGCTATGAAAATAAGAAATATAAATAAAATTATAAATAAAACTTTTTTAGGCGACCATTGTGATAAGTATGACATATCAACGTAGTATCCTAACACTGAAAGTTGAACTTATGGTATTAGTGTTACGATATATTTCATATCGTAATAGTTGACACGGTTGCTAGGTTACTATGTCATTATTTTCTGGCTATATGTATATATTATTCATTTGTCAGCTGTCCGTACGTTTGAACCTAAATTTCAGTTTTGGAAAAAAAGTAAAATTTATTTATGCTCGTCTAAAAAATAATGTTCATAACTTGTATGAAATACAAATATCTTAGCTCGTGTGTAGTGACTTGCACTCCGCTACGCGTCGTGCGTCAATTTACACTCGCATGATATTTGGTATTTTTCATAACTTGTTACGAAAATAACTATATCGTTGGTATTCACAGCTTCGAAAATAAAACGTAAATTAATATCAACTGTCATTTAATTAACAAGCAATAATAACAACTTCATACCTTTTAAAGCATTGTACGTAATCATATATACGGACCATTGTCTTAAGACAGCTTTTTAAAATTATATTTAAATTGAAATTCTTTTCTCAGAATTGACAGCTCAAATGACAGTTGTTATGTATGTGCTTATTTTTGTGTAAAATATTTAACATTTGCAAATCCTTGTGTTTATGTCTTATGTTTAATTTTATTTTATAGAGCTGTGAATACTTTCATAAGAATCTATTGTTTATATCGTTATTTTTATTTTTACGTATAATTTTATTTTTATTTTCGGAGCTGTGAATGAGGCTTAAGTAGTTATTTATTTGTCATTTGAAATTAAGTTGCGAAAATTAAGTTAGAACTTAGAAAATCAATTGTTTTAACGCCTAAATGAGTGCCCGTTAGGTGACGCCTGGTAAACGCCCGCACAGTACAAATATGTCATCATCATTACCGACATCTGTATACAGCGCAGATCGGCACACTTAGAAATGGGTAATATGCCGTGATGATATATTTATTTATTTTATTTACATATGTAAAGTTGATACTTTACACACTGTCTGCAGTTTTTTTTATTTACTTTTCCGACGACCACTACGAAAAGTACATAAATTCACACGCTAAACTATTACTGAAAGTTGGTCATTGCACATCACTACCAAAGCTGTGTGAAATGAAAGCTCGTTAGCCAATCAGATGCGTCCGCAACTGTGTGATATGATTTTATCACACGCTGCGATAACTGAGCGAACTAACCTAAAAATTTGTATGTAAAAATTTGACAGTTGTAAATAATTTGCTGAATTTACACGGATTAAGAAGGCTGGACACTGATTTATCAGATTTTAACATAATTTTTGGTGAATTCTGATAACAATGATGTAAACATAATGGCTGGTAGCACAAGCCCTGTTTTAACTAAAACGCTGTTTTAAGAAATGTCAGATTTCATTATTTAATAATAAAAATAAATAGTATCAAATTTATGAAAATATGATTTTAAAGCAGAACATAGTTTGTATTCAAACAAATATTTTTTAAAAAATCGTTCTTGAAACATAAGGGTGAAATTAAATATTGAAATTTGAATTTGACATTTCTTAAAACAGTGTTTTAGTTAAAACAGGGCTTGTGCTACCAGCCATTGGCTCGTAATATGATCACGGTTTTAACTAAAACACTGTTTTAAGAAATGTCAAATTTCATTATTTAATATCAATGATAAATAATACCAAATTTATCAAAATATGATTTTAAAGCAGAACATAGTTTGTATTCAAACAAATATTTTTTAAAAAATCGTTCTTTACATATAAGGGTGAAATTAAATATTGAAATTTGAATTTGACATTTCTTAAAACAGTGTTTTTGTTAAAACTCATACTATGAGCCAATGGGTAGAATTCAGTGGGTTGTATTAAGGTCTGTATTAAAGCTTGTATTAAGTATATGGCAACGTTGTAATATTTTCCACATGTATCAATGAGATTCAATTGTGATGTAGAAATTTTACCACAGGGAAAAGTAATTCAGATATCCTTTAGTCAAATGAGGAAGTATTATTGTAAATGGAAGGTATAAAACGAAACTCATTATTGCAAAATTGGGTTGGAAATATGTCAAATTTTATGTGTCAAATATTTCATACCTGAATGCTAATGAATTTTAAAATATCTCAACCCACGTTTTGATCAGTTTTGACATTTGTCCTTTTTTTCTTACTTCTGTTAATAATATTTTTTTCTTTATTTGATCCTTTAGCCTCTCACTTTTTTCTGACAGGTATTACAAAGTTGCCAAAATATTTTTGACAAAGGACTGTTTTAGCTTAAAACACGCTAATACAACCCACTGAATCTCACCCAATCTGTTTTAATATTTTTATGAAAATTTTATATTGTTTTATTTTTTGTGGTCGTCGGAAAAATATCTTTTGTTTGTTGACCCTTATTTTCAATAATTCTAGCTTGATCGCAACATTTTAAATAAAATAAATCTCAATATTTTGTTATTATTTATTATAATCTAAACTTTATAGTATAAAGAGGAACACCACATTAATAATTTTCATCTTTAACTGTCGGTTCTGTTCAAACAAATCGCAAATTCGTAGTAGATCATACACTCGTATATTGTCTTGGTATGTGACGTGAGCGTTACTTTCCATAATTTCTTTAATTTCCCACAATCTGCGAAAGTATTTTTGCGTTCTCAGCCATGCGGAATGTGCTGTGCGTAGTATCGTTTAAAGCGCAGTACAGTTTTTAGAGTTGTGCTCGCATTTATGCATTTCTTGAACAATGCAGCGCGCTCTGCTCTCCGTTTCATTGTAAAGAGATCTAAATTAAAAAACACGAAGCGGTCAGAGATTGCACTGCAGGGGTTCCCAAAATCCCGAAAAACGTGGAAGACAAAGAGGCGACCGTATCATAATAAAGAACAATGTGATCAAATATTGATCAAGGTGTTAGAATTCGATTTTCGAATCCCATGAGGGAAGGCACAAAGTATGTATGGAAAATTTCGATGTATTTATATCCAGCGAGGTTCCAAAACTTTGATTAACTTGTAGAAAATTACACAAAACAAATATTGCCACCTTCAATGTACTCTCCTCCCCGAACCCTACACCGCCCGAAGCGAATATTCCATTGTTGGAAGCAATGCCTGCAGGCCTTTTTTGTTATGTTGTTCATAAGCTCTACCGCTTTTCTATAACTACATCTCGGCCCCGAATTTGTGCCTTTTAACGCAGAATTACAATTTGGGAATAACAGAAAGTCACATGGCACTAGGTCAAGTGAGTTCGGTTGATGTACCAACACAGTGATTTTGTATTTCGTCAAAAATATCTTGCCGGACAGGGCGTTGTCTTCATGGAGAATACATGAGCCGTCGAAAAGAGAAATCTCGAGTATGAGACGAGACGAGAATCGAGAAATATATCGTCTAGACAGAATCACTATTCGAATAGTTCCGTAAACTCAAATTCCAGAAAAAAATCCAAACGAACCTTATAGCGCACCTTTTACACTAGAGGATGCATTTTGCTAAGGGCCCGTCCTTAAATTACGTAACGCAAAATTAGGCAATTGTTGATGCTCTCTCCCCCCCTTCTAACGCACTCGTAACGCAAATATGAACCCCCCTCCTAAATATTACGTAACACAGTACTCTCCCCACTATTTTTATTACAATTTTGAATGAGATGTTTTCTATCAATAAATACACAATTATAATTTGGAGTTACGATGATCGACTGGAGATTGATGTGTGGAGAAAGAAATTAAATACTCGGAAACTGCAGTCAGTATGGTTTTATTTGATTAGAACCTACCTTTCGACCATTACAATGGTCTTCCTCAGGGTTAAATCAAGTCATAAACTATGAAGAAGATATTTCTAACTCATGTTAACAAACATCAGTTTATGACTTGATTTAACCCTGAGGAAGACCATTGTAATGGTTGAAACTAGTGGTGGGATCCGGATAGTTTTGGTTTCGGATCCAAAAATATCCGGATATCCGGATAATTGAATGTTGAACTATCCGGATCTCGGATCCAAATCTCAGTATCGGATTTTAGATCCGGGTCTGAGTATTGGATTTTGGATCCGGATCTGAGTATCGGATTTTGGAACCGAATCTGAGTATTGGATTTTGGATCCGGATCCGAATATGAGTATGAGTATGAGTATCGGATTTTAGACATGGAAAAACATTCCCTTTTATGTGAAACACGTGCACGATATAAATAAATAGGTATTTCGGCACTTGCAATGAACCTGTAACCATTATTTCTCAAATTTATCTTAATCTCGTTTTCTTTGAAGTATTTGTTGTAATGAATGTTAAAATTTTAGAACTACAGAATTCAATGTTCTAAGAAATATCTTTCTCGTATTTGCACCAGCTACCTGTCTATTTTAGAGGGGTATTATAAAATTTATTGCTGTTTACAGACCGCTGTAGAGATAAACAGACCCACTGTAACGGTTTGAATTTGAACTCACTTCCAGATATTTGCCTTTACATTCAAAATGATGAATCGGATCCAGAATTAAAATTCGGATCCGGATCCCTAAACAACACATCGAATCCTGATCCGGACCCAAACCAGGATCCGGATCCAAATCTGAGTTAAATTTACGGATATCCGCTTCAATATCCGAACATCGGATATCCGAGAAACCGGATATTTTGAAATCCGGGACCTCGGATCCATGTTTTGTCGGATCCTCACAGCACTAGTTGAAACGTAGGTTCTAATCAAAGAAAACCATACTGACTGCAGTTTCCGAGTATTTAATTTCTTTCTCCACATAATTATAATTGTTTTCTATAAAGTTTTACTCTACCACACGGTACCGATGTCTACATGTGTTGTAGATACTGACACACCCAGAAATGGGTAATATGCCGTGATGATATATTTATATAAAAAGTTTTGTTGTGTTAATAAAAAGTTTGGGGACCTCCCAGTGGCGGCGGGAAAGGGGTAGGAAAAATAATTATGAAAAGAGCATCCCGCACAGTGGTGTGTTTTGTTGAGCAATCACGCGAGAATCAAAGGCGGTTGTGGATGTGAGAATCTTATAGCTATTACAATTACGTGGATTTCTCTCATTTGATGAATATTTTTTGCTCTGATGTAATTTTTAAAGGACGCAGTTGAGATGATTCTATGTAACTCGGTTGAAATTTTAATTTTCCGGAGAGGAAAGTGGATTTAAATTATTTATAGTTGTGCAAATGAGCCCCGTTCCGTATTTACCTTAATTCAAATTGTGCAACAATTTTTCCTTACCCGCTAACTACGGACACTAGGAAGTTTATTTTTAAAAATGCACCAAAAATAATTTACTCTGATTATATTCAAAACCAGTCTGTTAGAACAGAACCACAATCAAATTGAAAACATAATTGGAAATGATAAAAAATATAATTACTAGCATTTTTATCTACATTTTCAATAGTCAAACCTTTCTTGTTTTGTATTGTTGCATCTATAAAGAAAATATTCGTCTGTGGACATAGTGTGCTTTGGCGTGCGGGCGGGCGCATGTCCATTGGAACAAAGAGCCTTTAATCTAAGGACTCAATCAGCGAAGACTTACAGCACAGACTGCAGGCAAAATTAATATAAAACAACGTCCTAGCCGCGGTGCTTTGTGTGCATCCATTATCCTTACACACACAAACACACAACACGCAAACACACAGGATAGTACACATGGTCATTACGGGAGAAAGGCATACGCACTTTCAGGGAAAAATAGAAAATGTACGTACGAAGATGTTCAAAAAAATATTTCTTTGATTCATAGTACAGGATAATATGTTTCTCAGATTATTCTGACGGCTCGCGTTCGAATCTCATTTTGTAATCTTGTTCTACTAAAACTTTATTTATGAGCACATTGGCTATAAATAAAATAAATAAATATATCATCACGGCATATTACCCATTTCTGGGTGTGCCAGTGCCAGTATCTACAACACATGTAGACATCGGTAATGATGACGATATATTTTACCGTGTGGGCGCATCACCTCACATATATATACAGTGTGTCCCATTTAGAGGTGCCACCATTGGGATCTCGAGAACTGTAAGAGATACGAGGTCGGTTAAATGGAACTTTTTATGCGCCTTTGGGAGGCCATTTCAGATGTCCTTTTATTTTTTCAAAAATTCTCATAGGGCACTAGATAATGACGAAAAATTGAATATTGTTGATTTTTTCTTTTTCAAATAACTTCTAAACTATTAATAATTGAGAAAAAAGTTTCAAATATAGAAGATAGATATTTTTATTAACTAACCAGTGGCGTACGAAATAAATTTTTATATCCGTAAATTTTTGAGATATAACACAAACTTATATTTTTTTAAATGGAACCCATATCTGATTTTAATCTCAAAAAAATAAATATTTTTTTCTGTTTTCAACGATGTAAGGGTTATTATGTTTTATATTTGTTTTGCCTTCAAAAATGATTATTTTTTCCTTATTTTGTATTAAATTTACAATTATTTTGAAAATATTGGTAGATTTCTATTTGGAAATACTCCTTGTAATTAAATAATTTATTTCCTTAAAAATATTTTCTCAAAATTCGTATCAAATTAATTTTTATATTTTGTATCAGGTCGCCCTTGGCACATCATAGTATAATTTGTAATTATGAGTCTAGAATGAAAATATTAAGTAATAAAGGCATTAAACAAATTATTTTGATCAAATACAATATAATTAATAAAAATAATAATGTTTTTATGGGAAATAATTAGAAAATTCAGGAAAATAAAGAGAAAAATTAAATTTTAGGAGCAAAATACATATAAAACATAATAACCCTTACACCATTGAAAAGAGAAAAAAATATTGATTTTTTTGAGACTAAAATCAGATATGGGTTCCATTTAAAAAAATATAAGTTTGTGTTATATCTCGAAAATTTACGGATATGAAAATTTATTTCGTACGCCACTGGTTAGTTAATAAAAATATCTATCTTTTATATTTGAAACGTTTTTCTCAATTACTAATAGTTCAGAAGTTATTTGAGAAAGAAAAAATCAACAATATTTAGTTTTTCGTCATTATCTAGTGCCCTATGAGAATTTTTGGAAAAACAAAAGCACATCTGAGATGGCCTCCCAAAGGCGCACAAAAAGTTCCATTTAACCGACATCGTATCTCTTATAGTTCTCGAGATCCCAATGGTGGCACCTCTAAATGGGACACACTGTATATATATATATATATATATATATATATATATATATATATATATATGTATATGTATAAAACAGTTTTTTGTGTGAAACAGAAATTATAAATAATTTGTCAAATTTTGACGTTTATCAGTTTAATTTTATAATTTATTTCTTTTTGTATGGTGAATGAAACATTTTATAATTTAAAAGTATACCTTTGTTTATGGTATATGGATTTTGCAATGGAGATGCGAACTTGGCAAAAGAAGAATATGAAGCACGATACCCAAACCGGCGGCACCCATGTTCGAACACATTTGGAAAATTAGAATACTTCGCGAATCTTATTATTGACTATTATAATTATAATTAATATTATTTTTGTTATTTTTATTGCTACATAAATACTCTAAATATCGTTTATATTGAATTTTTTTTTAATTAATAAAGCAAACCTGGTATCTTAAGTAAATAAATTCAATTCCCAATTTGAATTTCCACTGAGTGTACCTCAAAATAATGTTGACATAAAATTCATACTGATTTGCATAGCTACCTGATAACTACTATAACAGTTTGATTCGGTGTTGCCAAATTTACATTTCTTTTAAGTAGCTCGCGTGGCTTTGCGAAGGGCCGTACAATTTTTTTGCATTAGGATTATCGACTTAATTAATAATTAATCAAAGAATCGTTCTACCTGAAGCTTTTCATCCATTTTCAGAACACCCTGTATCAGGGCATCGAACCCGCCAAAAACTTGGTTCGGTTTAGGTTCAGGTCAATTTGTTTTTTGAAAGATGGGTTCGAATGCGGTTCTGGTTCAAGCATTAATAAAATTTGCGGTTTTGTTCGCGGTTCAGGTTCGAAATAATGTAAAATGAGAGCCGGAATTTACCCAAAACGCAACAAGAAACGAACACAATTTTCACGAAAAGTCATCCCAGACAGCAACGCAAACGCCTAAGGCGTCGATTATCGGCTGTATTTACTTTTCGAACGAAAAATTAACCTGAACCGGAGTTGAACCCCGAACCTGAATTTTTATACTGGGTTCGGTTTCGACTCAGGTTCAATTAAAAATATATCTGAGGTTCGGTTCTCGGTTTGGGTCCCCTAAATTTTACGGTTTGGTTCCGGTTTTGGTTCCGTTCAGGTTCGGGTTCGATGCCCTGCCCTGTATAAATGCTTAATATGATTTTTCTTTCTCCAATGTTTTTTAATAGACTTATTTACTCATAACGATACGATGACGAGTCAATGATGTTCACCCATTTATATTAGAGTACGATGACAATACCGGATCATTTTGGAAAACTTGAAAAAAGTAGTAGTTTTTGAAATATAATTAAACACTTATATTCAATGGAATTAAACACCCACCAAAATGTAACAACACGATAATTGAGACTATACTTAATTGTTATATTTTCATTTGTTATTTGTCGTGCGTGTAGAATTAAGAGCACAAACATGAAAGCTATAGAGTTAAAACTTTTTTAAATACATAACCTTTTTTGTTACTTTAATTTTACCGGAAATGCTTTTCAATTTATTCGTTAAGGGTGAAGGCTGATAATTGTAGAACATTTTTAAAGCTGCAAATCGATATACTATATCAATGTTTAAGTTGAAAGCTCTAGGGAGCTTTTCTAAAAAAGCTCACTCCTTAAACCTGCCCTAAATTCACTAAATGTGTGCCGATGTTTATTTATGAGATACTTGCGAAAAACATACGTCCTGCATTTTAAAAAACAATCTTAAATTTTTTCGTTATCCACTTTGTTCTTTATATTTAAATTAGGAAAATTAATTTCTAAAACCAAAATGAAAATGTGACTATATTATTTAGCTTGAGGAACCGTATATTATTCCTCGATCTATAGACTGAATCCTAGTTATGTAATGCAGGTATGCTACTGCTATTTGAGTTATGTGCTAGGCGAATGAATTATCCTTCTATATCAGAAAGCGAAACCACAGGATTCGCAGGATACTAAGGATGCTGCATTGTTAATGCCATTCTTGCTAAAGATACACAAACAAAAAGGACTAGATTATTTACTCGTAAAGTTATTGGCGATCTTTTCTAATACAAATTAATAAAAGGATAATAATTCGATCCTAAAATTTTACATTTGTAATTTTCACATTTCCATAACGTATTTGAATAATTTGGTGGCAGCGTAATTGTTTACATCTTAAAGTACATAATTTATGATTAAAAAATCTGCAGTAACTTCTTTAATCAATGAAGGATACCTTTTTGACATATGATTTTTCAATGACATAAGCCTTGAATAATGATCTTTCCGTAGCTTGTTTTAAAATAGGTGTAAAAGGAGTTACTTCAGATTCGCTTATAGTAAGAATAATAAGATTTGAGGACTTACTTATGTCGGTAGAAAAGTCTATGTTAGCTGTCACAATTTGTAAAACACAAAAACTTAAAATATGACACATTAGTTCAAAAGAACGTAACTACATTGTTTCATCACATCATGGCACACTCTGAACGAATATATTTGACAGGTCATAATAATTTTATGAGGAATTGCTCTTTTATTTTAAGTTAAATTTATATTCATGTCAAAATAAATAAAAGTTTGATAAATATGTAAAATATTTTCAATTTAAAGCTAAAATTACATCTAAATTTAAACCAGATTAAAATTTGGAATAGCATTAAAACTTCATGATTTATTGTTTCTTTTTACATATAATTTATTACTTTTTTGAATATATTTAACATAATTTCGTATTTATAAATAAATCCTGTAATTTTTTCAGGAACATAGGCAGTAAATACACCTGTTTCTTGTCAGGGTTTTGTAATTTAAAAAAAGTATAAATAAGTATTACGGTCAGTAAGTGCTCTTTCTTATCGGTGTCATCCTCAACACTGGCAAGAAGCACTTACTGTCGTTAATACTTAAATAACTATTGTATCTTGTGAAAAATGCTACATAATTTGTACAATTTTGTAAGTAATTTTCAGTATGCCATGGAAGGTAAAACAAATTACGATTTTCAAGTTTTTCAGTTTGACGGATGTAAAAGAATTATTAAGGTATACCCAAATCATTCAAGCAGCCAATGCACGTCATCACTTAGTGTAAAAACCTTAATGCATTAAAATCACTAATAGTGAAAAATGAAATAAAATTTCAATTATTTTTAACCGTCAAAAAGTGTATAGCCTTATATAATTATTATTAAGATGAATAGTAGAGTTTATTACTTATCGTATATGACATGAATAATATATAAATAATGTACATCAACGTCATATTATTCGTTTAATTGTTGCTATAGTTGGCAACATTGATAATTTGTATGTTCATACTGTCAAAGTTATTATTTGAAAAATATTTGTATCGTGTTTGAAACATTTTTGTGCGTTGTAAAGGCCTATTTATAATAAAGTAATGTTAAACGCAACGCAACGACGCAACGTGACCGTTAACGCAAACACAAAATCTGTGAATCTGCCAAAGATAGCACTTCTAATCAATGAGAAGAATTCGGTATATTTAAATAAGGTTATTATTATTAAAATATCTTTCAGAACTCATATTATTAATTGAAATAATACTACCTTTTTTTTAGTTTAAGTTCTGTATTTATTATTTAAACCCAACGTTTCGGCACCATAAACTGGTGCCTCCTTCAGGGGATACATTGACAAATATGTCATATTGTCATATTTGTCAATGTATCCCCTGAAGAAGGCACCAGTTTATGGTGCCGAAACGTTGGGTTTAAATAATAAATACAGAACTTAAACTAAAAAAAGGTAGTATTAATCCAAGGTTATTATTACAAAATAATTTATATAGAAATGGACAGTGACGAAAATATAGTATTTATTTTGTAGATGTGACAGTTCATGACCATGTCGATAATACAGATACTCTTTTCATAAAAATTCTAAAACCTCTGCAAACGTACCAGTACATGACGTCACACATCTGGTTACTTTTATTCAATTTTTATTAATGACTTGCATTGGCTGCTTGAATGATTTGGGTATACGTTCAATAGTTTCTGGTTTGTTAATAGACGCAATTTTGATATCTGTCAACAGTATCACCGTAAGGTACGCATACTATAACTAACCGTTAATGATCATTAATGGTTAGATATTGTTTGCGCACGTGAACTTGAGACTATTGACAGATGTCAAAATTGCGTCTATTAACAAACCAGAAACTATTGAATGTAGTAAGCTCGTGCTACTTATTGTATTGTACTCATACAGTACAAAACAATAAATAACACGTTCTTACTACACTTAATATTTTTTGGTTTGTTAATAGACGCAATTTTGACATCTGTCAATAGTCTCAAGTTCACGTGCGCATACTATATCTAACCGTTAATGATAATTAATTTTTGTCGTTTGTCTCGGCTATTACTCCGACCAATGGAAATGTTACCTATTTTATAATATTGCAAGGAAATAGTTGACAACCCAGAAACTTATACTCACTCCCTCAATAAGTTCATTGGTTCATAGAACGCGATTAAAGTTTCTACTCTTTAATCTGTCCTATTTCACCGGTTCCTTCTGGTGTAAATTATCCCGAATGAAGCGATATTTAATCACAAGGTAGTGGGGGGCGTTAAGTTAGTGGAGGGGGTAACCGGAAGTGCACGTGTCGCCTGGTTTATGCCTACAGTTCCGGGAGGCTGACGTGAGATTGTAATTCAGTTGTTTCAGGCACAGCAACTTAGATTCTTACAAGGGTTCATGAGTCGAAGCCAGGTGAACCAAAGGATTTTTAATTTTGGCGAGAAATACGAGAATGGGGATACTCAAAATGTTAGAGAATGATTGAAATAAAATTGAACATGGTGCTTATAGTTAGGAGGATTTAGGAAAAACGAAAAAACTTTAAAGTAAAAACTGGAACATGCTCTATTTTTTTTTAAAAAGCCTCTATAAGTTTTGATTTTCAAGTAACTGTCAAATGTCATTTGTGTTTATATTTTTGTTGTGTGCAACTGTCATGTTATAAGTGATTTATATTAAACTGAAAAATCTGTTGTGGCCAGCACAAGACCTCTCGCCATTTCCATATTAGGCTATATATGTATTGTATTGCACTTCGCTTTCGAACCGTCGTTTTATACAAAATATTACAGAACTTTACCCAAATATTGTTTTTATTGTATTTAACATGTCTTCTGCACACATATAATTTTAATTATATCTATTTTATATCATTTTCATGTCAGAGATTGTTCCAATTTATTAACCAGATTGGCAGTATTTCTGATGGATATATGCATTTTACCACAATTTTACCTATAATTTCAAATATTTAATTGATAAAATAATAAGAAAAATTAAATATACTTCCCAGAAAAAGCTTTCACAATGTCACTAAAACTGTTGATATTTGACAATGACATGTGTCATGTTATAAACATTGGAATTTGTCAACTGGTTTCCTTAGTGCCTTGGCCTCTGCGATTAGTTCACTCTATAAATTATAGTCTCTTTATCTCTAAATCTATACAAGATATAATAAAAATTTTAAGTGTGTTAGATGGAGAATTTTATGTTCTTCAATATTTAATAAAAAAAACCTCCCAAAAATTATATTTAGAAGAATTTTTCTAAGAAACTACTACTTCCGGTTATTCAATTGTTACCAAAACCTTTTCAGCTCTTCCCAGGAATGTCAGATTGAGGAAAATGCAGTTAAATATTTTTTAAGTCTTATAGTTTTTGAGGAATCTTGACTACAACATCCAGACATACATACATACATACACACACACACACACACACACACACACATACACACATACACACATCCACACATCCACACACACACACACACACACACACACACACACACACACACACACACACACACACACACACACACACACACACAGACATCATTCTAGGGACCTTAAATCGTGCTTATTCAATAAAATCTGGATATGCGAATTTTAGCATGAATCCAATACCTCTCTTAGCGAGAGGTAAAATGGCTTCAAACTATTCTCTCATCTCCCATCCTTTCTACATGACCATTCGAGTTTTGCGAAAATGAATAAAATTGATTCGAATTTGTTAGTTTGAATAAATTTATTATGGAGGTAAATTTATTCTGCCCTTTATAAAAACGGGGGTAAGAATATTAATAAAAATAATAGGGCCGATTGCACCACTGTAACTTCTGTTAAAAATAGGGTGCTTATAATATCTTTATCAACAGTTTTAGAGTCACTGTTTCCGTTACATTAAGATGTAGAAATCGTAGCAAGTCGAAAATTTGTGTTGCTGAGAAGGGTGAAATAATTACTCCAAGTATTTGGTTTGTCATGGAACACTAAATTATTGTTCTTCATTTCGTTAAACGGCCTCATATATTTTCATACTTTCCGAACACCTACGCGAACCAAATACACCTACATTTACTTACAATTTATTATCACAAACGCACCAAAATTATAACAGAATATATTTACATCAGTATGATGAATGTCAATAAACTTCGAACATATACTGAATAGAGGCAGCCTTATGGCGTATGTTGTGATCGGAAGATATGTGGAAGGGGAGATTTGGGGGGATGGAAGCCATGGTTTAAGCCAATAGAGACTTGAATATGGGTGCAAAAAATCGTATTATAGTCTATTTGGGAATGACTGGCAGTAATAAATCATTCTGTCAAAGACATTCCAGTGGCGCGCCAATAATTGTTTGCACAGGGATAGTCGAAATGACTAAATTCGGTAGAGAACTATAGTTTTAGGTCTAAGTTGTTTTTCAGGGTCAGGTAAAGTCATTTAAATAATTAAGAAAACGTGACATAGAACAGTGGCTATCGTCAAAAAATATTGATTTTGAGATGGGAATTGTCAAAACTGAGCTTTTGGCTATAGCTAAATTACATAGACATAAATTTATTCATCATGTTATTGATGATATGGCAGCGAATCGCGGTATTACTGTCCTTCGTTTACCGCCCTATCACTGCGAGCTCAATCCAATTGAATTAGTTTGGGCTCAAGTTAAAGGTGAAGTAGCGCGAAACAACACCACTTTTAAATTGGACAATGTGAAAAAACTTTTTATGGATGCATTAAAACATGTGACTGCCGATAATTGGAAAAACTGTATTCAACATGTCATAAAGGAAGAAGACCAAATGTGCAAACTTGACCATCTGATAGACGAAACGATCGAGCCATTTATAATTTCAGTAGGACAAGATTCAGAATCAGATTCTGATTTTTAATAATTTATGTATAAATATATAAGTATATGTAATGTAATATGTATATTTAATAGAAATATGACAGGTACCAATATCTTGACAACACACATGAAATAAGTATAAATTTTAGTATGTAACAAATAAAAATGTAAATATTGAATGTATGTATGTAAATATTAAAGATCACTCTACAAATCCTATCTACGTCTATGACACAGTCCGACGGGGATTATCGGACGGCATTTCTATTGTTCGACAAGTAAGTTTCGTTCCAGGTACAAAGCGTGCGGCTTATTTTGACCATCCTAGTGTAGTTACAACTGATTTTTCTGGTAGTTTTATTTGCCGCATTGCTGGCAAAAATCCAATACTACTCTTGCAAATAATGATTTATTACTGCCAGTCATTCTCAAATAGACTATAGTGATCAATGAATATTTAAAATTTTATTCTTATCCATATATGATTTGTTCCCAATGAAAATAAATACCCCGTTCAAAGGTCAAGTTCCCACAAGGTTATCCAGCGGCGTACGTGCGGTTGGGGCACGTCGAGCCAGAGTTTAAGATACCTCTGAGTCTGGCAGACCGCACTAAAATATTGAGAGATGTGTTATATATGCAACATAGGTACCGGATATAAAACCTGCCCTCTATTGGCCATATCTTAGTATTACGTCTCGAGTCGGCCGCCTAGGACTCGGCAGGAAACGGGGGGGAGTAAGCACCGCCCACAACCCGGAAAACTCACCCTCAAATTTTCCACCAATGGGCAGGAAAATTTTAAGAAATAGTTTACGAAATATATATGAAAATAAATACTTATAATAATTGAATAAATTAATATGAATTAAAAATGAGGAATAATATTCGAGTACAGTAATAGACTAGTACAATTTATTTTTGTAAGGTTGGTGGTTATGAATTGCAAAAATATCAAATATCAAATCTCGTTAAATAAACGAACACAAACGATTGTTAAGAATTTTATTTTCATATAATTTTTAATTTAAAACTAAGAATAAGAAAAGAGATGAAATACAGTAGTAAAGTTAGCATGATATAGAAAATAGCATATGGTGTTACAAAAATAAGGTTAGGGTTGTCAAATGAATTTTCAAACGTCACCAACTGACAAAATTTCCTTAATTCTGGCATTATCATTTTTACCTCCCGCTACCCTTGGTAAAGGAGGTATAGGGATCGTGCTAAAAATCACATATCGATATTTTCGTAAATGACCACGCTTAAAGGTCCCTAGAATCCAATTTTAACTTTTTCACGATGATGTCTGTATGTGTGTATGTGTGTGTGTGTGTGTGTAGGTGTGTGTGTGTATGTGTGTGTGTGTGTGTGTGTACGGATTTTGTTAGTGCTCTAACTCAAATAATATCATTCAGAAAATTCTGAAACCTTGTATTTCTATCCTATTCTAAAATAAAAAGAAGCCATTTGATTTTGGTGTAAATCGGATAACCGGAAATGGCACTTTACTTGAAGCTCATAATGGTTTTTCCTCAAAGAAATCCATTAAATGCCATATGTCTCTTAAAGATTATTGAGTTTTGTACAGGAATACATTAATACTTTTTCTATATATTTTACAGATAAATTTAAAAATATTTTTTTTTATTAGTCCCGAAGCCTAAGATAAACACAATTCCTTTGGTACACAGTTCATATTTCAAATGAATGGAACTGACAGTAAATGTCACTGTCAAAAAACTAATCACTTCAAATTAATAATAGTGACATTTTAAAAAGAAAATAGTAAATAAAGCAATAGTTTTCTGCAATGGAACAGTTTTCAGCGTTATTAAATACGTAGGTATGTATTTTAATTGATAAAAATTAAATTGCGGGAGATTTTGTGTTGCCCACATCAGATTTTTTATTTAAAAAAGGCATAGGAAGTTCAAAATAGAAAAAATGGTATAAGGAACTCATGTCATAATTGTCGATTATGACATTTGTCTTTAATGTACTATACAGAGAATTTATTTTAAAATGCAACATTATACGTATAGTTCATCACTTCCATGGTTACTCACTATTATCAAAAAATGACAGCAATGTAAAATTTGTCCATTTTGAAATGCAACATTATAAATAGTATTGCAGCACAGGAGATACCTCCAAAACACATCACAAATGGTGTCAATTCTTATTACGACCGAGTAGAATATTGCCTCAGGTTGATTGGGGGTACTTTTTATCATTTATTACATGAAAGTTATGAATTTTAGTAAGCTAAAGTTTTTTTAAGATGTACAACATTCATGTTTTGATTATTTGTTAATCGTATGTAGGCTAATTTATAGGAAATTAGTTTTGATAATACAAAACTACAAATTTTGAATGTTGCATTTTAAAATGGACAAATTTTACATTGCTGTCATTTTTTGACAATAGTAAGTAACCATGGAAGTGATTCGCCATATGTTGCATGTTAAAATAAATTCTCTGTATCTTCTATAGATTTAGAGATAGAGAATTATAAATATATAAAATAATCCATTCTATAATAAATCATACAGCACAGAAACCAGTTGAAAAATTAAAATGTTTGACATATTGACATAAATGTCAGTGTCAAAAATCCAGAGACATTATTGAAGGTTTTTTCTGGGAAGTTCATTTAATATTTCTTATTTTATCATTAATTAATTATTTAAAATTATAGATATAGCTGCATGTTAAAATAAGTTCCCTGTATGAAAAATATGCACATCACTTACCGATCAGTAATTTGTAAACAAAGCTTACTGCTTTGTTTATCCAAAACAATGTAATTAGTTTTCAGTTTACTCTGAAAATTTTAAACAAAGTTAAAAATTGCGGAGGAATCTTACATCCTACATCCTACATCTTCCAAGATTTGTACTATCTTGCACATTTTTATATTTGTACTCGTATGTAATTTTAAATGGAGAACAGCTTTATATTATTTTGTACAACTGGACGTCGACATACGGTCATAGCAGTTATTTTCTTATAATAATTAATAAAAAAATATTCGTGAATAATAATCACTAGTACCTATTTTCTTATTTATTACTGTCACCAAATTGCGTCATCTACTACATATTCGTAGTCTGTAATAAGCTATGAAGATTTATTTAAATTCTATGTTGGATGTTGAGAATACATGTTGAAGAAAACATGCATGTTGGTACCCGTTTAAAATATTTATGGGTTTGATGTTCAATTAGAGAAATGTCACCCTTTTTGCATCCCCCAATAAAATATCCCCATAAAGTCCAATACTCTTAACAGAGTCACATAACCTTTCAACGTTAGAGTCGGAGCACCCTGTATGTCGACGTCGTATACCTGTATGGCCGGAGTATAAAGTATAGTGTAGTATACGTATCAATAACACGACCGATGTTATTGACAATAAAATGTAAAAAGGAAGTAAAACACCAATAAAACTAACCTGATACATGCCGTAAAACAAGACGGAGGAGGGGACGGACGAATTATATTACTGCATATACACCAATACTTAACTTCCAAATTTTCTATTTCAAATTTTACGTTGTGGCCAAATAAATAAATGTATCAACTTCTACACATGTTTTTAATTGTGGCCGATGTCTTTAAGGTATCTTAAGAATATAGTAGAAAATGCCGAGAACATTTAATATATAACTAATAACATAACCTTTATTTATATTGTTGTGTTATTTATTGTTATAAGTTATAGTTTTATATTCTTGTATTGTTATTTGTATAGTGGTATTGTTAATTTGTTATAGGGTAATAACCTTTGTAGTTGAAGCCTAATAAATATTAATAATAATAACATAATAATAATATTTAATTTACATACGTACCAAAAAACCAGAAATCCTTATTTTTATTTTGATATTTATTATTTAACCATGATTTTAATTTAAAAAAATCTGTTGTTTCCCGCACAAGACCTTCCGTTAATTTGATGTATTTTGTACAAAAATCATACCAAAAGGTCATTGGAAAGATTCTATATATCCAGTAAAATTATAACACCAACATTACAAATTCCATACAGAAAGTTCCTTGGAAAATATTCTATAAATCCAATAAAATTATCAAATATTATGTATACTCATATATAAATACTATAAAAATGAGTACACTTACGTAACATTGTCTTTACAATCAAATAATATTACTACAAGTTTATATCTCTACCCATTTTCGAATTATTGCCCCAAAAGTCAATATACCCCACATTTAGATAAAAACTTCAAAATTTACAAAAATCTAATTTTTATGTATTTAGATACTTCTCAATGCTCTGATTCCAAATTTTGAAACCGCAGGTCGATATCTCTTTTCGTTCTCGAGATATTTAGATTTAAAGTTTTGCTCAAAACTGCCCATTTTTGGGTAATAACCCAAAAATGGGTCGAGATATGAATTTGGCGACAACACCATTCGATTCTACGGGCAAAGTTACATAAGTACACCAATTTTCAGAATTTTTGAACTCCGCATACAATCTCTAAAGCAAAATAACTGAAAATGGCCAAAAATCGCAAAAATCGTAAGGGGTACCCCTTACGATTTTTTCAGATTTTGGCTATTTTCAGGGGTTTTCAAACTTTTATTCATTAAAAATGAACCGGTTGGACAAGAATTATGAAAATTGCTATACCTATGTATTTTTGTCCGTAGAATCGAATGGTGTTGTCGCCAAATTCATATCTCGACCCATTTTTGGGTTAATACCCAAAAATGGGCAGTTTTGTGCAAAACTTTAAATCTAAATATCTCGAGAACGCAGCGAGATATCGACCTGCGGTTTCAAAATTTGGAATCAGAGCATTGAGAAGTATCTAGATACATATAAATTAGATTTTTGAAAATTTTGAAGTTTTTATCTATGTAATTGTGAGGTATATTGACTTTTGGAGCAATAATTCAAAAATACTAAATGCTCTTATGGTAGACTTGAAGATTGTACCATTATATTCAATATTTATTAATAAAAGTTTCGGAAAAATTATATGGAATGAATTTTTTACACGATTGTTGTATAAATGAAACTTCCGGTTATTCGATTTACACTAAAATATAGAATGGGAATGGGTATATAAAATTTAATTTTTTTTTGTTTGATAGTATTTGAGCAGTCGTGTCCACACGATTCACACACACACACACACACACACACACACACACACACACACACACACACACACACATTACTTGCATTTCTACAGACATCATTGTAAAAATGTTAAAATCGGATTCTGGGGATATCAAAACTTGCTTATTCACTAAAATCTCTATATGCAATTTTTAGCACAATCCCTATACCTCCCTTACCTAGAGTAGCGGGAGGTAAAAAGGAATCATCAAAATGAATTAATGTATAAAAACACGTGTTTATTTATTTTATTTATATCGAATAACATGTGTCTGGTTGCTAATCTGGTGACCCGGGTTCTATCCCGGCCAGTGCAGACTTTTAATTGCACAAAAGTGATCCTTGTGGTGCACTCTCCACACCAGTTATGAATGCCCGTGTCACCTGGTAAGCGCCCACACGGTAAAATATATCCTAATCATTCATTACCGATGTCTACATGTGTTGTAGATACTGGTAAGATGCCGTGATGATATATTTATTTATTTAATATGTAAAGAAAAAAAAAAAAATAGTGAAGTATCCTATTATTTCTTATTAAAGTGCACTTAAGGTGTATGAACTTAATATTATAGCAAATAAAGTCTTGTACAGTTCCTAATAAATAACAAACTTCTGGGAGTAAAATACTCGCTTCAAAATTTGCATGATGTCCCCTCGTTCCTATAAATTCCTATTACCTCGTTTATAACAATATTTTCTAATCCATTCAAATGCTCGTCTCAACCCTAAGTTATCCAGCAAATACATAAATTCTCTCCTCCCCCTGTGTAAGACGGAGAGGCTTTTCAACTTCTTATTTTCCATCCTCATCCCTCCTTTGCGAGACGAAGACGTGAATTATTTATTTAAGATGGTTGGTGTGTCGCTAGGCACTCGTATAAAACAATTTGCGACGTTCATTTTTATCAATAATACAGTCAGTTGTGTTGTTTAATATGGAGCACCGGGAATTTATGACTGCCCTGTGGATAGCTGGTGCTGCTTGTTCCTTTTGTTAGGGAACCGCACGTGATGTCTGCATACTGAGCAGGTTATGACTTTGGGACGTGCGGGAGCCAAGGAGGAAGCTGCTTTTTTGAGGGAACAAGACAACACATAGCAAATGGTCTAGCTACTTTGTAAATATTATATGTACTGTACTTAGGGAAGAATCGTACTAAATATAAATATCATGGTTTGTGGTAAGCTAAAGACAGTAAAATTATTAAGTGGATGGCTTACCGTTGAGTACAAAATAATATGCAGTGATAAATTTCTGGGCTTATGTTACAAAAGTTGATGTCACTTTTCTGTTTTTACTTTATACAAGGATTGTTTAAAAAAGTCAGTGCAAAGTCAGATTAATGTCACCAATGGTACGTATTGAGGATATTTTTGTAGTAGCATCTCTAGTTTCAGCCAAATCGATCAATTTATATGTGTTTGACCTTCGAAAAGGTCGAGTGAATGCCAAAAATGGATGAAATCATATGAGGTGTTCCAAGGGAAATTTGTAACGTTTCAGCGGGATCTGTAGGACTTTAATGCCCGGCTTTTCAGTGGCCGTTTTAACTTCAGCTCAGATGAACCTTGAACTTGAACCTGAACTTTTTTTGTTTATAATGTGTATATTTGTCGTTCAACTGTTTCCCTTCTCCGCACCCTGTCCCTTGCCCAGCAGTGTTGCCGCATCTTCATAGCTTAGCATTTTCAATATTGTCCCTGAATTGGCAACAGTGTAGAAATCTGCAGTCCATAATTATTTGACGGCAAGTATAGTTCAGTTGAACTTCAATCAAATGTCATAATATTGAAGATGTGCTGTGTAATTTGCGCTCTTATTCAATTTTTTTTATCATTAATATGTCATTTTGACACTTCGTCACTCCACGCTGACATATAAGAAGGATATTTAAGTATTATTCTTGAAGTAGAAATGGAAAATAATGATAGAAATAATAAGAAAGCAACAAATTTTTACCCTGAAGAAATAGATATGTTGATGGATATAGTAAGAAAAAAACTCTTAAGGAATGTAGAGAGACGGATGAGATATTTTATAAAGACAAAGAAAATAAGTTTTGAGAAGAAATTATTAATTAAATTAATTAGCGGCCAAAATTAGTACGAGAACGTATTTGGTACAATTTCTTGTGGTATTCACATAATTTCATTTCTTCAATCGATATCTTACAAAATAATCAAAATCTTCTCATTAAACAAACTGAATTATTGTAGTTATATTATTTTTGGTATCCTATCTCGGCCCAGGTATTCAATAAAATTAATAATATCTTCGTTCATCATACTATGATTCTATTTATACCTTATTGTAACAGCAATGTATCTATATGCCAACAAAATATATCAAAATTAATAACTGAATTACAAAATTACTGTCAAAATATTCCACTGAACCAAAAATTCGATATTTAAGCTAGAAACGTTGGCGGTTCAAGTTCATGTCAATTTGAGCTGAGTTCAAGGTTTAAGTCAGACTGAAAAACACTTTAAACCCTGAACCTTAACTTGAACAAAATTTCTGATTTAAGCCGTGATTGAAAAACCGGGCATAAGCGTTGTTAGTTTCGTCATTGTTGACGAAACATAGATGCACCACTACACATCTAAGACCAAAGAATAGTCCAAACAATTGGTTGTCTTTGTTAGTGGGGATCCTGCCCCAAAGAAGGCGAAAACCATTCCTTCAGTCGAGAAGGTTATCACAGCCGACTTTTGGGTTTGCAAGGAATAATCCTTATTGACTATTTAATAAACAGTAAAACTACTACAGGTGCATTCTATTCATCGTTATGATCTCTACAACGAATCAGCTCACTCCTCAATAAGAAAGATGAAATGTACTTCCCAGAAAAAACTTTGAGAATGTCAATAAAACTGTTGATTTTTGATACTGACATTTGCCTGTCATTTACAAACTATGTTACAAACATTTGAATTTGTCAACTTGTTTCCTTGGTTAAGTTTAGCCTGTGTTACATCTTATTATTCTATATATATTATAGTGTCTTTATCTTTAACAGCCCGATTCACAAAAAGATTTAAGCTAATCCTCATTTTTGAATTAGCGAATTCTACTCTAATTTTGACAGTTTATAATTTAAAACAGAGACCTGAAACTAAACCCGAACCTGAACCGAAAACCCGAATTAACCGGATTTTTTTATGAACCTGAACCTAAACCGAACCTTTATTTGTTACGGTCAATAAACCTGAACCGAATTTAAACCGTTTTAAATTCAGATCCGGTTCAGATTTGTTAAATATATAATTAAAAACTATAAATTCAAATTAAATATGATTTTAAATATACTAATACCAAAATAGTTTTGCTAATCATTTACTGCTCTGAACCGAAAATCGAACCCGAACCCAAAACTGATAAACCGTTATAATTCTCATTTTCTTGAACCGAAACTGAATCTGAACCGATATTTATTTCCTGAACCTGAAACGAACCTGAACCATAAATACATTTTGGTTCAGGTCCCTGATTTAAAATATAGTCTAATCTATTCCTAGTATCTACTTTCATTGATATCATAAAACTTAAATTTTAAATACCGGAATAGAATAGAATTCACTAATCCAAAAATGAGGATTAGCTTAAACTTTTTTGTGAATCGGGCTGTAAATTTATAGAAGATATAATAAAAATTTTAAATGTATCAGATGTAGAATTTTATGTTCTTCAATATTAGTAATAACAAAAATTTTCAAAAAATAATATTTAGAGTAATATTTTTGAAAAATTACTATTTCCGGTTTCAAATTGGTACCAAAACCTTTTTAGTTCTTTCCAGGAATGTCAGATTGAGGATTTCATAGTTAAACAGGTTCTTATAGTTTTTGAGGAATCGTCCTTCCAACATCCACACGTACACACACACACACACACACACACACACACACACACACAAACACACACACACACATCTACACAAACACACAACACAGACATCCTTACCTACCTTAAATCTTGCTTATTCACTAAAATCTGTTTACGTGAAAAATTAAAACTATTACCATTGTCGAATACCAAAAAGAATTTTTAAATATGAAATGAACAAAAAATAAATAAATTATGTGCTACTAAATTCAATTTTGCATCATTATAAATGAAATGCATTCTTTTAAAATACAACCCTATTAAAAAAGATAATGTCACTTATACTTTATGGAGCATAATAACAACTCTTCGTAGCTGACGTACGCCACTGGCTGTGACCTCTCGCAACTCTGAAGCGTTGCCGGAGTCGAGTCCAGTCCGGAGTTCCAGCTCCGGTACTCCGGGTAATGTATGTCGATCTCAAATTGATATAGTCCGCAATAGGAAATATGTGTTCCAGTATTATAATTTATGTGTGCAGGGAGACGGATCGCCTTGGCTCTGAAATCCCAGGGGCGTCCCCAGTGGGACAGGGAGAGGGGAGAGGGAAAATTTATTTAAAGATGCAGAAAGATGATATAGGAGTGCGTTTTTGGAATTATTCCTACTCAGGAGATATTTTTTCTATAACTTTAATGTAACTTGGTATTTTTTTTTTTTAATTGTAAATGCGAACCTTCGATGTATGAGTCAGAATATTTTATTTGGTACTTGTACTTCTTTACCCACAAAATTCATTGTTTATACAATTATGTATTTCCAATTTTGACTTTTACATTCAACCACGTATTTTATGATGCACTGATTTTTAATTTTTTTTATGATCATAATATAAAAATATAATTGGAATAATACTACCTTTTTTTTAGTTTAAGTTCTGTATTTATTTATTATTAAAACCCAACGCTTCGGCATCATAAACTGGTGCCTTCTTCAAGGGAAAACATTGACATAAATATGTGAAATAAGAGTACGGCTGCGGTATTTCGCTACCGATAAAGCGTCTCTGAGTTATACAGATCACTTCTCTGCCAGTTTTTGGGACGGTTTTTCCTCTGGCAAAAGGAGATTTTTTCCTGAGAAGATGCATGTTCGCCGTCCATGTTATTGCCGAGCATGCATATATTGTCTAGAAAATTGTATACATAAAAAAAGGTAACATTTACGAACTTTTCTTGTTACCTTGGTTACTTGTTCTTTTTGTTATTTCACATATTTATGTCAATATTTTCTCCTGAAGAAGGCACCAGTTTATGGTGCCGAAACGTTGGGTTTTAATAATAAATAAATACAGAACTTAAACTAAAAAAAAGGTAGTATTATTCCAATTATTAATATGAGTTCTGAAAGATATTTTAATAATAAAAATATAAATTTTATTTAAAAAAAAAAATTATTTGTTTTTTAGTAAATTAAGAAAGATTTTTTTCTGTGACGTCATTATATTAAATTGGAAAAGGAAACCATGTTTAAAAATGTAACGTATAGATGGCATGTCTTGCGAGAAAGTTGTAATTTGAAATTGACATTAGTTCATTTTTCTCTCTCTCTTTGGGTTTTCAAATATATTAATTACTTCACAAATCAACACAAAGGTAGATACATGTAATTTAAAATATCGATACCTGATCGATACCAAAAAGACAAACTAAAATACTAACCTCCAAACTATTGCTGAAACGTCAAACAAGAGATCTACATTACCCGTATAAACAAACGCTATAGCTTTCCGAACATTCATTGGTGCGGCGTAATTCTACGTCATACATGGCGGTAATTCAAATAATCAAATTTCATTATCTTTTTTTCTGGATAATTAATAAAAATTTTGTCAAAAGAAAAAACACAGGGAATTTATTTTAAAATGCAACATTATGGTTTATCACTGTTACTTACTATTGTCAAAAAGTGACAGAAATGTAATATTTGTCCATTTTAAAATGCAACATTATAAATAGTATTGCAGCACAGGAGAACCCTCCAGAACACATTATAAATGGTGTCAATTCTTATTGCGACCGACTAGAATATTGCCTGAGTATGAATGGGAGTATTTTTTAACATTTATTACATGAAAGATGAATTTTTGTAAGCTAAAGTTTGTTAAGATGTGCAACATTCATATTTTGATTTTTTTGTTAATCGTATGTAGGCTAATTTATTGGAAATTTATTTTGCATAATATTGCATTTTAAAATGGACAAATATTACATTGCTGTCATTTTTTTGACAATAGTGAGTAACCATGGAAGTGATTTACTATATGTTGCATGTTAAAATAAATTCCCTGTATATGTAGCAAGTTTTTACTTGCTCTTCAAAAATATTAAATAAAAAAAGGGTACGCAAGTAGTCCAGTATGACATTCGTTTTTTAATATACCATTAAATCTATTTTCTAATTATGATATTCACTATTTTGTATATGTTTGTTCCCAATCGAAATATTTTTAATCTACAGCGTTCCCCTTGTGCTCCATCTTGCATCTTAGCGTTTGGGGTTAAAAATGAGCACGATTAGAGCCTCTGGGGTGAAGTTAAACGCTCACATGAACATAGATCTCCTCTCGCAGGAGCAGACGTGAGGGCAGGGAGCTTGTGGGAGATATGTGGCTGGATCACGGTAAGCCCAGTCGTATTTACACCCCCGGCCCGAACCAGAAGGCCAATGGATATTCATGGCGCTCTTAACACACATATTGAAATACATCGACATATAGAATACAGTAATTATTATCAATAAGATCAACAAATAAAAATGAAGTGGAAGAGTAACACGCAATCAATACTAACTCTTTTGTGTTTTGAAGAAAAAGAAAGTATATAATTTATCGAGTGATATTAAGCTAGGGTATTTTTTGAACGTAATAGGTGCAATAGTCGAAATATAACATACATTGAAGAAAATAGCACCCAAGAAAAATGTGAAATACAAACTTGCATAAAAAGTGGATTACATGATGAAATTTTTATTTTCAGCTGACTTTACAAGTTTATTTACACATCAAGTTTTGCGTGAATTAAAATATCCAAGTGTCAAAATTTAAGTTATACCTACATTAAATTGCCATGAATTTTCATCACTTGAATTTTTCATATATAGCCATCAAGATTTTAATTACTTCTCTTTCCCATTTTGCCATTTTACTATCGATCACTTGTAACACTATTTGAGTACATCAAAAATATAAACACAAATGACTTTTAAAAAAAAGTAGCGCATGCCCTAGTTTTTCATTAAAAGTTTTTCGTGAAAAGTCTATTCAGTTGTCTCTCTTGCACTCATGTTAACTTTTCAAGTCACATGAAAAGAAAAACTCCATCGTGTGATGCGTGCTTAACTGACAGTATCGTTAATACTAATAACCGTGATTTGTACAAAACTGGAAGACTTACTGATCTGTAAATCTGTAAAAAACTGACAAAAACAAATTTATTTTTGATGATTAATGTAATTATACAGAAGAGTAACAGCTTTCGTTGCGATTTTGTTCAATATGTACAGATTTAAACTGCATATTTAAATAACAAACAAAATCGCAACGAGATATGCCGCTTTTACGTATAGTTTTATTGTTATATATTAATCAACAAAAATAGATGTGCATGTTCGATAGTTTCTTTTTTCGCGGATTTGCAGATCTATAAAAACTTTGACCCGGTTTCATAAAACAAATTAATTTATGATTAAATTTTACTTCCATAGTAAATTTAAAAATTATGCAACGCAATTTTTTGACATTAAATTTAAAGTTATAGGAATTTGGAAGTCGAATTTGTTCATATAATTTACTTCCAAAGTAAATTAACTGGATGTTTATAAAACCGGCCTTACAGTTTCGTATAGGATACGGCCATTATATTGAATTTACTTCTAAAGTAAATTTATTAAATTAACAAATTCGAATAATAAAGAATTAGAAAATACTCGCCATATTTCACAAGATTTCAGCAACCGAATAAACCTTTCGTCTCTTTGCAGAGACAATTCTCCATTGCGAGAGATATGCATCTTTAACCTATAAATAGTTCCCTTTGAATTTAATTAATTAATTAATTAAATTAATTAATTTAATTTTTTTTCCCTTTATGGGGTCCCGTGGTCGCGTTCCTGAGTGTCTGGTCGCGAACCTGGGGGAACCGGGTTCGATCCCGACAGACGCCAAATATTTCCAATTTTAAATGGCACAAAAGTGATCCCTGTGGTGCACTCTCCACGCCAGCTATGAGTGCCCGTGAGGTGACGCCTGGTAAGCGCCCACACGGTAAAATATATCGTCATCATTACCGATGTCTACATGTGTTGTAGATACTGGCACACCCAGAAATGGGTAATATGCCGTGATGATATATTTATTTATTTTACTTTGAATTTAAATGCTTGAATTATTATATGATATATCAAGAATATTGACAAAAAGAATCAACACTTTTTGTAGAAAACAAATTTTCTCCTCTTTTCTTTGTAAATGATTTCCGGGTTAATTTTCCGCTTATAAACATGGTAGTCGTTGGCCGGTCGTTTGTAACGAGCTTGCTGATTGGCTGATTGCTGCCGAGGGGTAAGGGGATTGTATATTAGGGGCTAATAAAAATGTTTATGTTTAAACTGGCTCCTGTTCTTTGCAGGGTGATAAATTAATACAACAGATTTAATTAATATACGCTGTGGTTTAAGGTTCGCTCATTGCTTATGCCTGCCCTGGCGTTTATGGGGTTTATTATAGTGATTATGATGGAACAGGGGCGTACTGGCCCCGAGGAAAGCAGTTCACTTATATAAATTTGTTGAATGCTACGTAGCTTTACTAATTTCCGTGTCCGTGGGCCTCACAAACCTATAGCACAGAATAGACATTCATACAGAAGCGACAGTCAGAGAGAGAAACGAAAATTAGAGAGAGAAAGAGTATGCCAACAAATTTAAAGGGCTAATCGGATAAAATCGGATTGTTCCGGCATATCTTCGTATCTTACGATTCTTTGTTCTTTTCATTATCTCGACGAGAACATTTTCTGTTAGGGGTCAATAATAAAAGTATATTGAGAAACACAAATTGATTTCTAATAAGAACAAACATGTTATTTTTT
The DNA here is from genome assembly GCA_943142095.1 of Ophonus ardosiacus. Lineage (NCBI taxonomy): Eukaryota > Metazoa > Arthropoda > Insecta > Coleoptera > Carabidae > Ophonus > Ophonus ardosiacus. The sequence goes on from OW964832.1 coordinate 47,634,741, forward strand.
CAACAAACGATAGGAAAAATCGTTATCATAAAGAAAATCATTATATTTCACGTATTCTGGAAGAGCTGTTGTCTCAGCTTGTCACGCCCATGTATTTTAGGGTTATGGCTAATTCAAGCAAACTAAACACTTCTTCTCACTTTTGACATATGTCATTTTGTGAACCGTTTGTGAATTTTAGAAGTGGTGTTAGTTTTTAATAAAATGGAAAAAACGAAGATAGAATCGGGAGGACTTGTTTGTTCATATAAAAACTGTATAAGGAGATTTAAAAAATGGAGAAAACGAAATGTAAGTTTTTTTCGTTTCCGAAAGATCCATAAATGTAAGTAATGCAAAACGACTTCCATATCATGCAAAATATTATTATATTCACTTAATAAATATAGGTGTAAAATGTGGCTCAAGGCCTGAGGAAGAGAAGATTTGATGGAGAAGGATATTTGAGACATATTCATTGAATCTGACGTTTGTGTTTCCCACGTCAAAGAAAATTCTGCATTGTATTGAACTTGTAAAATTCACGTATTTGTTCAATAAAAACATAATTACTTACTTAATTATAGTATTTTTGTATTTATAGTACTTTTGTGTTCTAATTTTTCTTTTACCATTTAAAACAATTTAAATTTCGCGCGTATCTGCCAACAAATTTAAAGTTCAAGGTCATAAACATCAAATCGCAACAACAATGGTGTAGACAAGGAGTGTCGCTTCTGTATATGTCTATTCTGTGCCTATAGTACATATTAATAATATTTAGATTAGATTGTTGGAGATATGCACAATTTATGCACCTCGCTGTAAATAAATCACCGACGCGTGATTGAAAAAATGAACTGGAGTTGAAAACATGACACCCGGGACACAGTGGACATGGAACATCACGGACAGCCATGGAAACAAAACATAAAAAGTGGGTGTCACTGTGTACTCATAACAAATCAACATGGAACAGTTGAAGGGAAATTTTACACTCCACCGGACTTCATAACTCGATAAGGAGTTATTATAGTTTTATTTAGAATCTATCGCTAACTCACACGTGATTTTATCCAATTCAGCTTCGACGATTTTATAAATTTACTTCCAACGCAAATAAAATGTATTCCTTTAAATGACAATCGAACTTTTGACAGTAATGTTCATGTCATAAAATGAATAAAAATTATTCGAATGAGGTCATGCACGACTTTTTTTTATAATTTTAATCGAGTAGTGAAAAATAATAGACCCGTATTTTTTATTTTTCCCCAAATCGATCTTTAATCATGAAAAAATTGTAATTGAAATTGACATTCTTTAAAATGAGGCTGCTAGACCCCCACTTCGTCTCTTGTCCAGTGACGTCACAGAGTGACAGGCACGACCATTTTGATTTTCACATTGTTTTAAACGTCAAAGTGACATTTAAAGATAACCTAAAATTTATGAAAGTAAACATGTCGATGGAACGTTGTTTCGTACCAAAATAAAGAATAAAATAATATTCTGCAATATATTCAATGTCTCACATGCGTTTATAACCTTCTACCGTCTAATTCAAAGATTCAAAAGTGAAATAAACATGTGATGTAACGTAGATAAATTCACGCCAAATGAAAATTATGTTTATAAAAATAAATAGAACGATATTATATTAATGTATTATAGCATATTCAGATATGTAATCCTCAATTTATAGTTTATATATATTTTTCTTTTAGAAATTATGTGTCCATATAAAATGTCTGTTTGAAATGAGTATGAACTTGGTACGTAACGTTGTGACGACAAAACATGGCTGGTTTTTGCAACTTTTTAAAAATATACTTTAAAACGATTTTATACAACAAAAAATATAAATAAAAAATAATTTAATCATACTGATCGATGAATTAGACTATCCTTTTTCGATTTAAACAGAAAAAAGGTACAATTATTTTTTTTTGCATGACCTCATTTTATAAAAGTACAATAGCGAAATCTAGGTGAAAGTGTTTAATAAAAAATAGAAAACACTCTCCATGTTTCACACGATTTCAGCATCTGAATCAACTTTTCGGTTATCAACAGATGCCGGCCGTGTGCAGCTAGTAACCACATACGCGTTTCGCAGTTATTGCAGCTCTTCATGTGCTCTGCATGTGGTTAGTTTCATATGAAGCCATCTACAGTTTCGGTGCATGCGTATTTGGCTGATGTACTTATATGTGACAGATTTATTATTTTTTAATTGCAACAACACATTAAAACTACACAACGTCAGTTTATTTGTAGGTTAGTAATACAAAGCGGCAGAAACTTTCTATTATGGACGCAGGCACAATATCGAAACTGAATTTTAAATGTTTTGTGGGTAATTTTTGGAAATAGTTTTCGTCAAACTCAAAAATAATATTTATTATTATTTATATTAATGCATACCTATAAAAATTAAATAATATTTACTTATTATAAGAACATAAATCGCGAAAAAGTGACATTTACGGTAGGTATTTTTCTAGGAAAAACTATTTTGGGCTTCAAATAAAGTGACAATTCCGGTTATCTGATTTGCACCAAAATCTATTATTAATACTGAACATTTATGAAAAATACTGAGCATAAAATACTGTTCATTTAAATAATATATAGAACCAATAAATTGTTGCTATTTCATTGTAAACTTTGAGTAGGCCTGTCCTACTCCAAATGAAACAAGTTAAAAATCGCAATCGCAAGGTGCAAGGTAGTTAGTTTGTTGTGATATTTACCAAAAGACAGACGTGTGTTTCTGTGTATTAAATGATAGTGTACAAAATAACATTTAAAGTGAAATACGAAAATTTGTGTGAATGTGTTTTCCAAGTATCGTATGAAGATTTTTCGTTACTCTGTAAGTAAAATTACCTTCATTGAATCTATATAAAATGTATTCCATAAATGAGACCTTTGAACATAATTGTTTTTATATACAGGGTGTTAAAAAATAAGTGTCATAAATTATGAGGGCAAGTAGTACTGACCAAAATGAGTAAAAAAACTTAATCAACATGGGTCCGATTGTCCATAGTTTCCGAGATATAAGGCAATGACAAATGACTTTTTTTGGTGTTTACCTCTGCTATCTCGAAAACTGTAAGAGTTACGACTTTGATTAAATGAGACATTTTGTTTACCTTTCAGAGGTCATTTTAGATGTGTTTTTGTTCTTCTAAAAAAATTGAATAATTTTACTAAGACAAAAGTTTTGGCGATCTTGGTACTTTGTTTTCAAATAACTTCGTAACTGTAAACAGCCCATGTTGATTAAACTTGTTTTACTCAATTTAGTCAGTACTATATGCCCTCTTAATTTGTGATACTTATTTCTTAACACCCTGTATAAAGTACATATATGTTACAACATACATATGCAGAAAATGGTGTTCTTTTCGTGACTGACATTTCTTGCCCCCAAGTCTATTACAAATGTTAATAAAATGTTATATAAATGTCATCGATAAAATGCGAGAATGATGCATCGACCCTTCAACTTCTTTCTCACTTCTCTACAGTCCTCGTCTTTTCTATTAGACACAAACACAAAACAAGTACAATTTTCTTACATTTATTTTTAATCTAGAAATGGACTTACCGATATTTTTATATCGGTAAGATACGTATTCTCTGTTAATTTGTATCGATACACAAAAAAGGTATGGATACTTCAACGATATTGTTATTGTTAAAATTAACAATGTTTGCGCTTAAAATATTTAAGACTATGGCCCATCCAGTGAATCAAGCGGTTTACGTCATAAATACAATATCACTAGAAACAATGACGTCATATGTTAAAAAGTTTATATGAGCAATGAGCATGTAAAACGGATTAAAATACGATCTGTAGGTTGCCTTCATAAATCCAAATCTTTCTTAAAAAGGTAACACGTCTGGTATAATTTTTTTTTCAGCGAAATCCAACTTTATTTAAAATATTCTGAACGTTACTGCTTACCCCGTTATAAATACTTCATTCTTGTAGTATATACAACAAACTATCTGGTATTATGTGAGATCCTTAAAAAAATACAGAATACTGCATACCATACAATTTCTCACTGTTTCTGTACATTGCGTATAGCGTTTGCCACACGCTGTACATATAGATTTAATTTTCAAATTATTACGAACAAATAGAATGAAATATTACCTCAATATTACAATTCAGTGAAAGTAAGAGCCCACCAATCTATTTTTCATTTTCAAAATAAGTCAATAAATTAATTACAAGCTTTTGAATTTAACATGACAGAGCATTTGACATTTTGTCAATGAACAACGAAATCAAAAACAAAATGAAATCACAATACAGGTTTAAAAGTATAATATAGACATATAATATTTAGTAATATAGATGTTCAGAATTACCAATATTAAAAAAATGTAATCAAAGGTCATTTTGCAAAAAAATACTAAATTTTGCTTAATAATAATATATCCAAATATAATTATTTCTATTAAAGGTGTCAAATACATAATAATAATAAAAAACCAATAAAATACCGTTAATAAAATATATTTAAAAAAATAAAGAAAATTTCAAAAATCCCTAAACGATGACGTAAACCGCTTGATTCGCTGGATAACCCATAACTTTGGTTATAAATATATAATTAATTAATATTACATGCCGGGAGATAATATCCTAGCCACATCATTTTTTTTTTTTTGATAAAATTTGTTAAATATAGTTTTCTATTTATATTTTTTTATTAAGAATAGTCTAATCATGGCAAATTATCTTTTAGCCTGTTTGCGATAAGACATAAACAAACATATAAGTGCAGTGTTTATGTAGCATATGTGGACAAGGGCGTACGTCACCAGGGAACGAGGACGCGTGAACACGTGTACACATACGTGTATGTTTTATATACAAGCAGAAATGGGCAAGCCCAGAGTAATTGCTAATAAAAAATAATACGATGAGAGCGTGAAATTAACCACGAAATTGACTGTGATTTTTATACAGAGGGAGAGAGATGATAACTTTTTTCGAAAGAATTAAATAAAATATTTCCTTGATTAATAATTTCTTACGGGATAGCGTGGCTGAGTGCGTACGTGACTAATGAGGTCTTCAACCATACTAACAAAATATAAATTGAGTCGTTTATAGTAACAGTAAACCATAAAACTGTATGAAAGAGACTATCAAAGTTTAAGAAAAATATTAGTTTTTTTAAATATTCGAGATTTAATACACTTAACATCTATGTCACACATCTACTCTATTCCAAATTATCATTACATAGAAATCTTTTGTTAATGCAAAATATATTTTAATGAAAAAACAGTTGCTATGCAGTAACGACTGCTTTGTTGTAAAGTAACTCATTACTCTATTATTTTGAGTATATTAAAATCGTACATTACTGTACAAAATATGAAAAAAACATCATTACGGCTTAACGAATAACAATTAGTACTTTTGTCTTTCTAAAACATCAAAGCGTCTCAATTTAAAATTTAAATGAAGTTTTATTAAAAAATAAAAAAAATGCGTGGAGGACGCTATTTTTTCTAATTTACACGTCTATATATGGTCAAAATAATAGCGACCATCATATTCTGCTTACTGAACTTTACGAATAGAAGGAGATTGGTACAGTCTCAGATGTGTAATATATTGCATAAATTGTATACCAATAATAGATATTTACACACCAAGTGAGCTAAGGTAACGTTTATTCATGAGAAGAAAGTTTAGTTAATTTCTTCGAGTGAATAAACATTCTTAGCTCACGTGGTTTGTACAATATTTTATTCAATTTTGACGAAATAATAATAAAAACTATTATAATATTTAATTTTGACAAAATAAAAACTGATCAGTTAGTAGGCTGAGCATGACAATCGTCGCTGATAGACGTCAAGTCATATATTTAAAAGCTTCATTGTCTGTCATTTATGTCGTAAAAAATAATGAAAAGGGCTGATAATGTCTGATAAATTATGAGTGTTATTTTCGTTCTTAATCTTATTTTTAAATGCATTTTTTATTGCAGAGTGAGTTACAATTTTGTGACAGTGATTTAAAAATTTTTTAATTCACATGTAAAAAAGTGTTACTTATAGTTGGTGCTATGGAGTTAATAATGACAGTTTAAAACGTCAAAATTGAATAAAAGTAATTAATTTTTGAAGGAAAAATCTAAAGAACTGTAGGTAACTCATTTTCTGAAATCTGCATGAGGTCCCATGGTCGCGTGCCTGAGTGTCTGGTCGCGAATCTGAGGAACCGGGTTCGATCCCTACAGACGCCAAATATTTCCAATTTTAAATGGCCCAAAAGTGACCCCTGTGGTGCACTCTCCACACCAGCTATGAGTGCCCGTGAGGTGACGCCTGGTAAGCGCCCACACGGTAAAATATATCGTCATTACCGATGTCTACATGTGTTGTAGATACTGGCACACCCAGAAATGGGTAATATGCCGTGATGATGTATTTATTTATTTATTTATTTATGCAGTAAAATTTACAAATGAAACATGTACAAATCATACTCGAAGCTCAACACAACGGCGCAATTCTATAATTTTTTATACCACTATAGAACTGTAACTCTCAACAAAAGCGCATCATTTTTTAATGCCTAAAGTTAATAAATGTATTAGTAAACAAAAATTGTTGGGGTTTTGTTCACTTTTACATTTCTATAGCGTTACAGAAAATTACTGAATTGCACTATAAATATAAGTAATTATTAATGTTTAAGTTTCGGTGGTTTATAATTGAAAATCTCTCCTCGATCTTCTCCAATTTGGGTAAAATCTTGCTAGTTAGACATAAGTGTTCAAGTTGTAAAATTTATGCTCGAAGTTAGAGTCCAGCCCTGCAACCCTGTCCAACAACAGTACAGAACACAGGTATATATTATCTACGAGCAAACTTCTAAACATAACTCATTGTACTCGTACATTACCCATATACACCTAAAACAATTTAAAAATGATTCACTTTGATTTAAATTTACCGCGCAGTTTAAGCGGGATATAGATCATCCTGGCGTTTAAGAGGAAGTTAAGAAGAGAATAAGAGGGTACGTAGGGGATAAATGAAAAAATAATGTGGAGAGAATGGGGTAAATGTTACAATAACTTTTAATATAGAATTATGAAAGAGGGTTAGAAAAATATGAAAATGTAGCGGAAGAAAATGCAACACGTGCAGATTTCCGGTAATTTACAAGGCTTGGAAATTGTTTGACAGAATTGTTTGAAAAAAATCTTTTTAGGATAGTACATTATCTCCCACCAGTTCCAGTTTTTATATCTACCAATTTAAGACAAGGTAAACTAATCAATTTACAGTAAAATTTTTGAAAGAAGTCCGATCAAGGCCATCTACGAATTGTATCGATGAATTAAGATTTTATGCTGTCAAATTTAGTAGTGTCGTTTACATAGTTTTTATGAGGTACACAAGATTTTATGTACCTTCATAAAAACTAAGTAAAAGACATTACTAAATTTGACAGCACAAAATCTTAATTCATAGATACAATTCGTAGATGGCCTTGATCGGACTTCTTTCAAAAATTTTACTGTAGCTGTATTTTGTCATAAACGTAAACAACGTTAGCACTTAGTTAAAAGTATGGAGACGGCGATTTATTGTCGTTAATATTCATTTTAGGAAATTATATTCAATACAAAAGTTTTTTTAAGAAATTTTGATCTACATTTGAGAATACTTGAATTTTATTTTTCTTCAATTGTTTTTGAGTTACGCTTGTCCGCGTAATTTTTTTAAATGGGAACATATTAATTTTACTCTACCATTCGATAGTGTTTTTTTTCTCTTTACAACAGTATGTTTGTTTTTTTTTTTTGTTTTTCAATTTATTTTAATAACATTTTTACAAGGAAAAACTCCGGTTCAAATATTTACGAATAGTAGGTACATCTAAGATAGACAAAAGCGAAGCGATAAACAAACTCGAGCGATGTAATTTACTTAGTTATTAATTTGCTTTTAATGATAAAATTGTGATCGATAACTTTATTGGAAATAATTTTGTTTCATTCTCATTGCACACTTCACACTGAACATATTCATAGCCACATTCACGTTCATAGCTACTAGTGACATCTACTGGGCTATGTTAGACACAAAAATTCTGTCAAATGCAAATTTTAGGCAAATTTAATGTTAAAACTGCAAAAAAATTTCTCACCGAATACCCCTCGATCATTGATAAATACTTATAATTTTATCACACTTCCTCAAGCACGTTGCTTTTAGGTAACACCACCTCCGCCTTCGGCGTCGGGTTGTTACCAAGCAACGCGCTTTCGGTAACTGCCATAAAATTATTTCGTAATTATCAATGTCCTCGGGATATTATAGTTGAAAATTGACTTAAGGCCGAAATATCAACCTCCTAATAACTTTATTTAGTGAATAGTAACTATGGATAGAATTGTATCAACAATGGGCTACTTGCGTGGTACTGAAAATCCGATTTCTGTCACTATATACGTAATGTTATATTGAAAACATATATAAAAATATAAATTTTATTTTAAAATAATTATTTGTTTTTTATTAAATTAAGAAAGAAAATTTTCTGTGACGTCTTTATATTGAACTGGGGGAGGGGAAGCATGTTTAAGAATGTTATCAATAGATGGCATGTCGTGCGAGAAAGTTGACAGTTCATTTTTCTCTCTCTCTGGTCTCTCAAATACATTAATTACTTAATAAATAAACACTTAGGTAGTTACTTGTAATTTAAAATATCGGTATCAAAAAGATAAACTAAAATACTAACCTCCAAACTATTAATGAAACGTCAAACAGGTGATCTACATTACCCGCACAAACGTACCATTACTATGGGACGGCACCACGCTGTGACTTTACGACTATTCATTGGTGCGGCGTAATTCTACGTCATACATGGCGGGAATTCAAATAATCAAATTTCATTATTTTTTTTCTGGCTAATTAATAAAAATTTTGTCAAAAGAAAAAATATGGGTAGCAAGTTTTTACCTTCTCTTCAAAAATATTAAATAAAAAGTAGCCCATTATTACCATATAAATTATTCGCCAAATAAAGTTATTAGGAGGTGGATATCTTGGGCCGTAATAAAATTCTGAATCTGAGATTTTTAGCGCGGTTCCTAACGTTCTTTGTCTAGAATAAAAACGTAGTTTACTGATGATATACCACTATTCATCTATTTAAAATAATAATGTTGGTGTCTAAATTGTGATATATTGTGGTGTCTGTGTAAATGGTGAGGCTATTAATGTAAATGAAAAAGCTATGAAAGTAATATGGTAGTGGAAGTGTCACAAAAATGCAAATTAATGAAAGAAAAAGAGGAGCAAATGATTGGAATCGCTGTGCGGTAATTAAAACGTCGGCGTTAAGAAGCGACGCCGTGCCAGAACAAATGGTGGAGGCGCTGCGCTATGCTCTTCTATTCTTTTGTTGTGTTTTTACACAGTTGATGAATAGCGCCTTTTACTCACATTTTATTCTATTTGCACTTGTATTTAATTTCATGATGTGTTATAATGACATGCAAATTGGTTGTCTGCAATGCTTTGTTCAACAATATTATTACCACAAACAACAGAATGACGAGTACATTTGTTTAATGTAAGGTGTCTGCGACCAAATCCTGCCTTGCATTGTGCTTTTAATTTAATATAAATTATTATACTGCAGAATGAACATGGGATATATACATATTTTATTGTGTTTTCAAAACTTCTCAGATAAGAAATAGCTGTTTGTATATTAAGGGCGCAAATTTCGAGAGAACAACCTCTCAATCGACAATATCCATTTGCGTTTGAAACACATACAAGATTTTTTCTACAGAGGCCACAATAAAACGTACACTTTGTACTTACAGTACTATTCAATAATAGTTATTTATGTATTAAGAGCGTAAGGAGGCTTTTATGGCCTGCGGCGGGATTTTGAGCCCGAGGCGTAAGCCGAGGAATAAAAACACATCAAAGGTCATAAAAGCTCGTGGTACACACAAAACTTTATGCACAAAACAAAACTCAGTTAATCTCTTTATAATGCTTTAACTCTATATCTATTGAATATGAAGGAAAATGTATAACCAAACCGTATAGAAAAGAGCATTTTCTTTAATATTTATAATAACATAAAATGTCAAAAAATAATATTCAACTGCGTTTTTTTAAAAACTGTTAAAAACTTCAAATTAGGGTACTTCCATATAAAATTGGAAATATTTGGCGTCTTTCGGGATCGAACCCGGTTCCCCCGGGTTCGCGACCAGACACTCAGGCACGCGGCCACGGGACCCCATAAGATTTAACTTATATGTTCCATTAAAACATTTTAAATTGAGTACATAGGAAACATGTAATTAGTATAATACGGAACCTTGTTTTAACGGCCACTGGGGATTCCTTTTAATAATAATAATAATAAATAGCATCAAATTTATCAAAACATGATTTTAAAGCAGAACATAGTTTGTATTCAAACAAATACTTTTAAATAAATCGATCTTGTAACATATGGTTGATATTACATTTTGAAATTTGAATTTGACATTTCTTAAAACTGTGTTTTAGTTAAAACCGTGATCGTGTTACGAGCCAATATATTTTAGTTTACTCTTTAATCTATATATTAACTCCATATCAAATTGTTTTCAAAATAGCAAATGTCTTCTTTTCGCAGATGACTTAAAGTTCTTTAGGCCTATAGACAATCTTGAGGACTGCCGAAAATTACAAGCAGATCTGAATAACCTTTATAACTATTGTAAAGAAAATAACCTCTCCTTAAATGTTAAAAAATGTCACTTTGTAAGCTTCACTAGAAATTATGGTAAAATTACTTTCAATTACTCTGTTGACAATGAATCATTAGAATCGAAAACATCTGTACGAGATCTTGGAATAATATTTGATCATAAATTACTCTTCAATGAACATGTTGACTTTATAATCAAAAAATCTTCAAAAATGCTGGGATTTATAATAAGACAACAAAGTCATTCACTCACAATCTGTTATACAATACATTAGTTAGACCACACTTAGAATATAATTCAATTATTTGGAACCCTTTTTATAATTTTAATATAAATACAATAGAAAACATTCAAAAAAAAATTACAAGAATATTATATTATTGACTACAGATTCCATATGAATCATACACATGCAGATTAAAAGTTCTTAATATGACATCTTTAGTAAAGCGAAGAAAAATATATGATCAAATATTTTTATACAAAATAATACACAATAAAATTTTTGTCAACGAGTTAATACAATATATGAAATTATTTGTACCACCTAGGTGTACTAGATCTCAAATCATGTTTCAAGTCGAAAATTGTGCCACAAATAGTTATATAAACTCGCCACTTCATCGGATTACTGTTGCACACAATAATCTTTGTGCATCAATTGACATATTTAATGTTTGCTTCTCACTGTATAAAAATATGTTAAATATTTACATAACCGAATCTCACGTTTAACTTTACTATATTGTTGTAAATTTCATTATTTGAGATAACTACTCTGTCCTTTATACATCTGTGTTTATTCTTATTATATTAGTGTAAATTTCGAATTTGTAAATAATTGTTTTTATGCATATGCATAATGGTGTATACACTTTTGTAAATTCGCGGGAACCTGTTTGGCCTAGGCTGTTGGTTCTCCTTAACTAAATAAATAAATAAATAAATAATCATCAGCTATTATACTTACAACTGGTACATAAACACATTTCCATTCTATGTCAATCTAATTTCGGTTGTAGCAATAGCAATACTTACTCCACCGTCTCGTGTTCACATTTTGACGTCCCCTAGCCCTAGCTGGCTGTTCATTTGGCAAACAATGCCGGGCTCCATTCTGTGTTGACGTGAAGTGGCCGTGCTCATGCAATGAGACCCGACGTGCAGATAGCAGCCTACTGCCCGGAGCTCTCTCCGGGCCAACTCCGGAGACAGATTGATACCACGATAGCTTTCAATTAGCGCTACCATATACCTACATTATGCTAGTAGCGCTCAATCTACCCATAGTTCGATTCAGTTAGAATTGGGAGTACTTAAAATGCAACTTTATTAATTAGAGATTAGCGAACATATCTACGAGGTGTAGTAATTAAATAACGAGGTTTATTTTTTCCGGTTACCTGTAAATTTGGCAACATTGCAGATTCCATCCACTGTTAAAATTTCAAGATAATTAGGCAAACCGTTTGGTAGTAGCCTTTGATTTAAGTTAATTACTTTGTCGTACTCCGCCGGCATTATGTTAGTGTCAATATGAAATTCTGTGTGAAACTTAAAAATTTCGCTACAGAAATGTACGAATTGTTGAAGAATGTTTATGGTGATGAGGGTCTATTTACTATTCAAGTTTTCGAGCAGTTTAGAAGATTTAAAGAAGGAAGAAAAGAGATCGGAGGCGATTAGCTCTTGTTAGTTTCTGTTGTTTCCATAGCAACAATGATATATGTGTATTAAAATATGAAATAAAATATTTAAATTTCAACTTGAAATAACTAATTTTGTTTTTAATTTTAGAGGCATAGTGATAATGAACTTTTATATTCAGATAATAAAAATCTTTTAAATGGTACCATTTTCAATATGGCATTCCATTTAAAAAAAGTTATTTTGTTGAATAAGTCGCGTATTTGATGTTCAATTGTTTTGTATTTGTCGTATAATATCGCCCAACTTTGTCCATTTAATCGTCTTTCTATCTCTTCAAATAAGAAAGTTAGCAATGGTGGCCCGCTTACAGCAGACACACTGTACACTTTAGTATTTCTTGATGAAGTTACAAAATGTGTAACGAAATATTGGAAATTTAAATATAATTAACTACTTTATGGAATAACAACAATATAATACCTTACAATCACCGCCGAGAAATCCGTGCGTTAATACATTATATCCATAGTTTATTTTGTTAAATGTTATTAAGGATACCGAAGCAAAAAAAATTCCGATTGATTTAGTTCCCTGAATCAATAAATAGGTAGTCTAAAAGGCGTATTTCCCTATTTTCGCTGTCCTAATTTTGAAGTCATAAAAAAAGTATGGCATGTGATAATGTGACTCATTTTATAAACTCTTTGGTCACGAGTTTGCTGACATGAGCGGAATAACGTTTATAATAGTTATTTACATTCGAGTGCGTGTAAGTTGTATTTTACAGCGCGACAGCTTTGTTTAAGGCACGAGCCCTTAAGGCGAATGCCTTATTAGCTGGAGCGCTGTAAAATACTTCACGCAAGAATAGTATCAAATTTTTTGGCCGACGATAATGAAAATAACTTTTTTTAATGAGATAGGTTGTACTTCTGAAAAGGGTTAGTTTAAAATATTGGGGTTAAGTCAATTTCCAAATTTGATTTTACTTACCTTCATTAGAGTACTTCTTCTAGCGAAAATTTATTTGTAATAATAGACGTTGTTTATGACTGATAATATATTTATTTGCTCATATTTTCTTCGTAATAAATAATAGGTAGGTGTCGATATTTGACATTTCAGCAATGTTCGCCTCGCGTATTTGACAGGTATATCGATCGGTGACTATGTCGGTAACGGCGGATTTTTGGTTTATATAAATTAATTTTAAATATAGGAAATGTTAAAGTAAAAAAATAACTTATGTAGGTAGTACTTTTTTACATGAACTTTATTATAGTAAATATGATTTCTTTTCTAAATGCCCATAAACGTCCAGTGTATTTTGATGATTTTACCGCATAGTTAGACAAGTTACAACACAGTAAGCGTAAAATGTAGGTTACACTTGCTGTGTATTCAATTGTAAATTTCCCATTACATTTCAGGAGGGCAAAAAACTTTTTACATATATTCTATTATACTACGTCGTATCATTTATGCCTCCTTTTTTAAAAGTACCTCTTTGAATAATACTTTAGAATAATAATTTATAAACACACCACTGACATAGTTTCCATTTTAAAAAGCCTCTCTTAATTCAATTAAAACTCTTCCGATTAGCTCGCAACTTGGAACATTACCCCGTCCTTGTTCTGTATCTCTCAAACGCTTAAGAGAGAGATGGGTTGCCTGTGAAGAAACCCAGGTGTTGTGTGCCTCACCAGGGACGGGCCAAGGAGGCAGAACATGATTAATGTTCGCCGCAGCGTATAGATGTCACCCTATGTCTTGCCCGGCCACTAGGGAGGTTGCCGGCTGGTTGCCTACTCCCTCGCTTTGATATATCTGTTAGCGCGAGACGCAGATTTGATAGCTCAATTGATATTTATGTATCAGATAAATAACCATTCTATACATGGAGATTAACAACACTAAAGGGAATTAGCAACTCAAAAATTTTCAGTATATGTAGATAAAGTTTCTTCAAAAACTAACAAATTTTCATATACAAGACAAGCTATATTTTACGAAACTAGAAAAGAATGAAATATTGTATTCTTATATCCCCAGATGAATTAACTAATATGCAGCTTGCTTACATATTGGTGACTTTACTTTTAAAGTTTGAACTAAATGGAAAAAAATCTGATGTGGCCAACACAACGTTTGGGGTATTCCACCATAACAAAAAAATCTGTTGTGGCTAGGACAAGACCTCTCGCCATTTCCATATTACGCTATATAAATATTGAATTGCACTTCCCTTTCAAACCGTCATTTTATAACAAAAAAAAACAGAACTTTACCCAAATACTGTTTTTTATTGTATTTAACATGTCTTCTGCACTCATATAATATATATAATTATATCTATTTTTCATTGAATGAGGAAGTTTCTAAATTTCAGAGATTCTTCCAATTCATTAACCAGATTGGCGGTATTTCTGATGGATATATGCATTTTACCTGTAATTTCAAATATTTAATTGATAAAACAATAAGAAAGATTAAATATACTTCTCAGAAAAAGCTGTCAGAATATCACTAAAACTGTTGATTTTTGACACAGACATGTGTCATTTAAAAACTATGTTATAAACATTAGAATTTGTCAACTAGTTTCCGTAGTGCCTTGGCCTCTGTGATTAGATTATTCTATATATTATAGTGTATCTCTAAATCTATACAAGATATAATAAATATTTTAAGTGTATGAGATAGACAATTTTATGTTCTTCAATATTTAATAACAAAAAATTATATTTAGAAAAATTTTTTTCAGAAACTACTACTTCCGGTTGTTCAATTGTTATTAAAACCTTTTCAGCTCTTCCCAGGAATGTCAGATTGAGGAATCCATAATTAAACAATTCTTAAGTCTTATGATTTTTTAGGAATCGTGTCTACAACATCCAGACATACACACATACACACATACACACATACACACACACACAGACATCATTTTAAAAATGTTATAATCGGATTCTAGAGACCTTAAATCGTACTTATTCAATAAAATCTGGATATGCGAATTTTAGCATGAATCCAATACCTCTCTTAGCGAGAGGTAAAAATGACAAAAAAATCAATTTAACTTAAAGTATGGCTCAATAAATAATAGTTAAAACAATGAAAACTTTTTTTTAAAATAATAACTTTACAAGATATTTCACATTTGCTAAAAGGGGAAATTGACGTCATACAATTGTTATCTTTCTCTTGTAGCGTTCTCAGAGCAGTGTGTAAGAAAGACAAGTATAGCGGGAATATGACGTTCACTGATTTCTCGAAAATAAAATACTGTTAAACTAGGAACAATTAAGACTTTTTAATACTATGAATTGCTTCAAAACTGATTGAAGTTTTATTTAAAATAATAATAAATAATAGTGGAATACCCCATACGTATTCACTAATGTGCCAAACTATGTTATATTTATTTGCATATAACTAATGCTTTATTTCCTATTTTCTTTTTAAAATGTCACGTATTAATTTGAAGTGATTAGTTTTTTGACAGTGACATTAACCTGTCAGTTACATACATCTGAAATATGAACTGTGTAACAAAGGAACTGTGTTTATCAAAAGCTCTGGGATTTATATGAAAAAAATTTCTTTTTTTCTATAATCTTTAATTTTTATTACATAAAATGCGAAAAAAATGGCATTTAATGGCATTTTTTGAAGAAAAACTATTACGAGCTTCAAGTAAAATGACATTTCCGGTTATCCGGTTTACACCAAAATCTAATGGTTTCTTTTCATATTAGAATGAGGTCTCGAAATACAAAGTTTCAGAATTATTGCCCCAAAAGTCAATATACCCCACATTTACACAAAAACTTCAAAATTTTCAAAAATCTAATTTTTATGTATCTAGATACTTCTCAATGCGCTGATTCCAAATTTTAAAACCGCAGGTCGATAACTCTTTCCGTTCTCGAGATATTTAGACTCAAAGTTTTGCTCAAAACTGCCCATTTTTGGGTATTAACCCAAAAAATGGGTCGAGATATGAATTTGGCGACATCATCATTCGATTCTACGGAAAAAAATACATAAGTATAGTAATTTTTATAATTTTAGTCCAACCGTTTCATTTTTTATGAATAAAAGTTTGAAAACCCCTGAAAATATCGAAAATCTGAAAAAATCGTAAGGGGTACACCTTAAATTTTTGCGATTTTTGGCCATTTTCAGTTATTTTGCTTTAGAGATTGTATGCGGTGTTCAAAAATTCTGAAAATTGGTGTACTTATGTAATTTTGCCCGTAGAATCGAATGGTGTTGTCGCTAAATTCATTTCTCGACCCATTTTTGGGTTATTACCAAAAAATGGGCAGTTTTGGGCAAAACTTTAAATCTAAATATCTCGAGAACGAAAAGAGATATCGATCTGCGGTTTCAAAATTTGGAATCAGTGCATTGAGAAGTATCTAGATATATAAAAATTAGATTTTTGAAAATTTTAAAGGTTTTATCTAAATGTGGGGTATATTGACTTTTGGTGCAATAATTCAAAAATGGGTAGAGATATAAATATTATTTGATTACGAAGAGAATGTTACGTAAGTGTACGTACATAATGTATATTCATGTAATAATTTTATTGGATTTATAGTATATTTTCCACGGAACTTTCTGTATGGAATTTGTAAAAAATTGTATTATGTTCGTGTTACAATGAGATCCTATACCATTTTTAATTTTTTTTTTCTGTAAGAATATGTCATGTATAATAAAAAGGAATTAATATATTGTTTTTGTACGAGTGTGTACCTTTGGGAGTGTGTATTCTACAACATTCCAAATAAATTTGAAAATGAGACGCAGGTGAAATATTATTTGTGCTCTTTTAATTTTGTGTCATTCCCGTAATTTATGTTTTCAAGTATTTGAAATATGTGGAACACCGTTCTCAATATTATAAATATATCATACACTTGTACAAATATTGTAACCATTACGTGTGTTATTAATACACTATTAAAATTTTGTTTCAATTGTTGGACTATTTTATATTAATTCTTTTGTTGTACCTCACAGGTTATCAAATTATTTTATTATTTTCAGTTTTGTTAAAGTAAATATTTCTTGATCTACGAATTTCATTGACACTAGTTTCCCCTCATACATATTGAGCCACTCAAAATTCTCCGACGTATTCTCCAATTTACAAGTTTAACGGTTTGCTTCTGTCCACTCCTGGCCAGATCTTGTGGCGTATGTGTGTGAATATTTGATAGTGTGTTGTCTTGGCGGCGCCCCGTTTATTGTACCCCGGGGCAGAGCGCTAGGGCTCCGCTAGGAAGATATTTCCTCAGGAACAAATAAGTCCTAGACAGACTAGTATACCTAGCAAACTGATACGTGACACAGGCCAGGTGGTTGCATTATTCAACGCTTATTGAAGACTACAAGAATTGATTTTGGATAAAGATAAATAATATACAACTTGGTTTCTGCTTGGAGAATGGAAATTATATATTTAACAGAGGATACGCGATAAATTAATACATGAAACACGGAGTTTGACAAGAAATTATACCATAATTGTATAAATATATCCTTACGGCTTTAGTACCCATTTCTGGGTATACTCCTATGCTTTTTATTATTAGATTTTGATAATAAAACAGGGTGTCTCAAAATTGTCGCTGAAAGAACAGAAAAAATCTGATGTGGCCAACACAAACCTCCCGCTATTTAATTTTTATTAATATAAATACATACCTACAGTATTGGCCATAAAGAAAGCAACTTAAAAAAAATTCAATTGCTCTAATGTAAAAACAGAGATTTCAGA
The DNA here is from genome assembly GCA_943142095.1 of Ophonus ardosiacus. Taxonomy (NCBI): domain Eukaryota; kingdom Metazoa; phylum Arthropoda; class Insecta; order Coleoptera; family Carabidae; genus Ophonus; species Ophonus ardosiacus. The sequence continues at coordinate 47,652,960 of OW964832.1, forward strand.
AATAAATTACTGCAGTATTAGTGTCTTGAACCAAGTTTAATTTACATTAAAATAATTTGCATTATATTAACAAAAATTGATTCACTTGATAAAAATTGGAGATTTTATCAATCGAAACTGTGTAACTCAAAAGAAATAAAGACAATGAAAGTTTGAAATACTTCTTTTATTCTTAAAAATTGATTTATGTGCAAAAAATATTTTTTATTTGGACATAAAAATAAAAATAGCAACTTTTATAAAATTAATATAAAAACTAAATTTTATAATATTTAGTGTAATAACTGGAACCACGAGAATTTATTACTTCTTCTCTTTTCATCATGAATTCAAGTAATTTTGTTATTACATTTCTATCAATTAATCTTAGTTCATCACTAAATAATACTCTTTTCCACATGTCAGTTGTCCAGTTTATATGATTTTCGGCAAAAAAATAATCGGGCCTTCACGTTCTTCTTCGAAAGAAGTGGTTTCTTTTCAGGCCGACGACTATAAAGTTCTCCGGCAACTAATATTCTTCTTCCCTGTCTTGAAGATATTTTATCTTTAACATTACTTAGTAGAAAGCCTAAAATTTTCTTTGATGATAACTACGGATTTTTAACGATATGTGTTTTATCATTCTGTCGCTTCGGTTTGATGTTTTTTTTTTGTCTACTAGAAATTGTAGAAGGCTCAATATTACCCTTCTTTCGAAAATGGATTATTATTCGTGCTATTGTAGATTTATGCAAATTAAAGTTCTTCGACATTTTATTCCGCGAAGCACCATTTTCATATAATTTAATTATTAAATTGAGAAATTCTTTAGTCAAAGTCTTATTACGACCCATAACTTTGAAGTACTAATTTATATTTTTTAAACAATTATACGATATAAACGTTGAAATTGAGAAAATAAAGACATTAATTATGTAGTTGCTATTTTTATGTTCAGACAAAAGTAAAAATTATGCAAATTAAATAAATTTTATATAAATTATTTTAACATAAAATAAACTTATTTTAAGAGGTTATTCTTTATGTAATTTATTTTCAATATTTTTATGTTCACTTCAGAGAAATACAATTTTTTAAAAGTTGCTATCTTTATGGCCAATACTGTACGTATTTAGTAATGCTGCAAACTATATTATGTTCCATTGCATATAACTATTGCTTTATTTACGATTTTCTTTTTAAAATTTCACTATTAATAATTTCTTTTCATATTAGAATAGGTAGAAATACAAGGTTTCAAAATTTTCTGAATGATAGTATTTGAGTTAGAGCGAAGACAATATTCATACACATCACATACACACAAACACATACACACAAACACATACACACAAACACATACACACACACACACACACATACACATATATACATACATACATACATACATACAGGCATCATCGTGAAAATGTTAAAATTGGATTCTAGGGACCTTAAAACGTGGTCTTTTACTAAAATCTAGATATGTGAATTTTAGCACGATCCCTATACCTCCCTTATCAAGGGTAGCGGGAGGTGAAAAGGTGTTTCTTTTCATTCTGAAAATGTTTTGATTTTCTGTGAACGTTAAAATTTTGTGGTTGCGCGCTAAAACATTTTGTTAGTCCCCCAATGCAATATATTCGACAGGAATCAATCTTGTGGAGAATGCAGGTTTTCCACTTTTAGTTTATTTAACAACCGGGATACTTTATTGAGATTCGAAGGTATATTGCATAGGTATTGTACTGCAACACCGCAATATAAAACTGCACTACTATGAACAGAATACAACACGGTATAACAAACTTTCTGAAAAGGTCAAAGATTAAATGATTATACATAAGGTAGATGAAATTTAGTAACAGCAACTTGAGTAAGGAATGAAGGATTTTTATTAATATTTTTTTATTAATTATTGAGTACATAAATGCAAAATGCTATAACATAATCATATCTAGATGAGAAAAACACAAATTTTACCTTATAAATTATATACAAATTTAATGATCTAAGAGACTAAACTACAAATTGTTCTTAGACAGTTAAGGTATTTTGATAACATTCAGCTCTGTGAAAAATTAAAAGTATAAATACTGAAGAAAGATTTTGAAATTTGAATCCAGGACTTCCCTTTGTCTACTAGGATGCTCATTGTCAATCGGTAATCTTACTAAACATAGAAAGGTTCCAGGTTCAAATCCTAGTGAAGTCTATGAATTTTTCACAAAACAAAATTTCCAGTAGGTATCTAGGATATTAATTTCAGAAATATTCTTATGTATTACACACGATTTAAAATATAGTGGTTGTGCCACTCTGCACAAAACGAGGGTCCAAAGCGATACGTGCTTCCTCGTTTTTCCTGTTAAAGGCGCAACGTGAGAACAACCCAACTGACACCTGTCATTTGCATGTCATTTTGGAGCTCGCAAAATTATAGTGTGGAGAGCACCGTAAATATAAAATAAATAAATATATCATCACGGCATATTACCCATTTCTAGGTGTACCAATCTGCTTTGTCACAGATATCGGTAATAATGATGACATATTTGTACCGTGCGGGCGTTTACCAGACGTTACCTTACGGACACTTATTGCAGGTATGGAGAGTGCACCACAAGGGTCACTTTTGAGCCATTTAAAATTTGAAATATTCGGCCGGTTCCTCTGGTTTGCGACCAGACACTCAGGCTTGCGGCCACGGGACCCCATAGCCATGCGTATCATTTTGTGTTATTTGAAAATCGGAAATAATAACTGGGTTACTTAACACACTCAGCTACGCGATTCCGTTAAAAATTATGTATCCTTATTCCTGAAAATTCCTCCCGTACGCTACTGGTTGAAGTTCGCTCCTCTTACGTCTCGTTTCCTTCTGGAAACATACCTGTATCGAGTGCGACCATAAACTAGGCTGGCAAATAATTCATGCGATCGCCTTGCCTCCTTCGCTTACCGCCTCCTCTAGCCGCAGTGTTATAGCTCAGTTCTGCCCCCCAAGCCTCCCGCAACTGCCACCCCTTTCCACGGAAACTCACACGCCACCAATATGTTTCCAAACAGGGAAAACATACTGGAAGATGAAGAGTTAAGAAATAGAAAAGGATCTCGAGAACTATAAGAGATACATATTAGACAAAGGTTACGCTATTAGTGGAGTATTTTAATGGTATATTGTCACTAAATGTAAGCCAAAATGTAAATGTTGAAGTTTTTTAATTTTACAAATAACATAAGTATGAGATTATATTGCATTTTGCTGTGAACTTCTTTAATACATATTTTTAATATTTTCTTCTATCACTAGTGCATAAACAAATGATAACTTTGACATCAAAATTCGAGAATCGCCATTCGAAAGAGTACAAAAAAGAGCACTGAAGAAACACAAAACACAATCCATATTAAGTTTCCTCTTACTCTTCTAAATGTTCGAGATTCTTCAAATTCATTGACGAGATTGGCGGTATTTCTAATGCGTATATGTAATATATGTATGTATCTATAAATTTTAATATTTAATTAATAATAAAATAAGAAATATTAAATGTACTTCCCAGAAAAAGCCTTCAGTAATTTATCTAGATTTTTGACACTGACATTTTCCTGTAAATTAATTTTTCAGCTAGTTTTCATGGAGTTATTTGGGCTCTGACATTCATTACAACGGATTGTTTTATACCGTGAGTATTTTTTAACGTGAAACATTGGGTTTGTCATATCCATGGTTACGACTTGACATTTGATTGACAGCCATGAATTTGCCCGTTCCATTTAAAATGAAACATAGGGAATGAATTTGAATTTGATAAGACGTCAATAGAGGTTAATTTTGTTTAAATAATTATACCTGCATTTTAAATTAAAATTAGTTGTAGAAAAAATATAGTGTGCACCTTGTACCGGAGTGATTTTTTGACTCGGCCCAATTTCTTACAATATTTAAATATAATACTTCTGTCAAATTCTTTCCCCATGTGTCATTTTAAATGAGACAGACAAATACATTGCTGTCAATAAAATGTCAAGTCATAACTTATAGAAAAATTAAACGTTTATCTGTCATATTGACAAGATGTCATTAGAGGTTAATTTTGTTTAAATAATTATACCTGTTTTCTAAAAATTAAATTTAGATGCAGAAAAAATACTGTGTGCACCTTGTGCCCGAAATATGTTTTGTGCTCTCGAGTGGTTTTCTGTCAGATTCGTTCCCTATGTTTCATTTTAAATGGAACGGGCAAATACATTACTGTCAATCAAATATCAAATCGTAACCATGGATATGACAAACTCAATGTTTCATGTTAAAAAATACTCACGGTATATTCATAATTCTCTATATCTAAATCTATAGACGATATAATAAAAATGTTCAATGTATCGGACAGAAAATTTTATATTCTTTAATATCAGTAATAACATAAATTTCCAAAAAATATAATATTTAGAAGATTATTTTTTAAGAAACTACTACTTGCGGTTGTCCAATTATTACCAAGACCTTTTCAGCTCTTCCCATTAATCAGATTGAGGAATACTTAGTTAAATTAGTTTTTAAGTATTATAGTTTTTGAGGAATCGTCCTTCCAATCTCCAGACACACACACACACACACACACACACACATCGTCGTAAAAATGTTAAAATCGGATTCTAGTGACCTTAAAACGTGCTTATTCAGTAAAATCTAGATATGATATTGTTAACATGAATCCAATACCTCTCTTAGCGAGAGATAAAAAGTGCCTTACATATTTGTAAATCTGTAAATAATGAACAAAATCGTTACGAAAGCTTCCACTCTTAAGTGTAATTTTATTTTAATCAACAACGGTTTTTGATTCTTTTAGTTTTTTTTTTTTTAAATAAACTAATGCTTGATCGATAAATAGTTAACCCAATATAGGGAAGACATTCTTGTAAAACATCCCGATAATGAAAAAAAGTGTACAAGTGGGTACAGTCATTTAAAAGTAAAACCGCGGTGACAAATTATTATTCATTAAAATATTCGTACCTATACTGTTGACAATGACAACACATAGGTACATATTTACATATCTGAAACCAATTTTTATTCCTATCCCCGTAAGTTGTTACGCTTGGAAACGCCAAACCACCCTCGTATCGAAGTGTGCTGGGGTATGTGAGCCGAGATGGGATCACGTACTCCCAGCTAAGTGCCTTCGTATCGCTCAGGCACGACAAGACGACAACTGCCAACCCTTAGTCGTGTAACAGGTACAAGGAAAGATATATAGGGTTTAATTAATAGCTTAAAAATTAAATAGGTACCACATCACAGTGGATGGATAGAATAAAAGGCATGAATTACTGAAAATTTGGACTAAATACATATTTAGAATAAAATTAAATAGTATATAATATAGTGTTAAAACTTGTTGAAATAAACATTTTTACCTCTCGCTAAGAGAATCATGCTAAAAATTGCATATCCAGATTTTAGTGAATAAGCATGTTTTTAAGATCACTAAATTCCGATTTTAATATTTTTACAATGATCTCTCTCTCTCTCTCTCTCTCTCTCTCTCTCTCTCTCTCTCTCTCTATGTGTGTGTGTGTGTGTGTGTGTGTGTGTGTGTGTGTGTGTGTGTGTGTGTGTGTGTGTGTGTGTGTTGTGTCTGTGTATGTGTGTATGTCTAGATGTTAGAGGGATGGTTTCTCAAATTCTATAAGACTAAAGACCAATTTAACTACGTATTCCTTAATCTGACATTAGCGGGAAGAGCTGAAAAGGTTTTGGTAACAACTGGACAACCGGAAGTAGTAGTTTCTTAAAAAAAAATCTTCTAAATGTTACTTTTTGGAAATTTATATAATTACAAATATCTTCTATAGATTTAGAGATAGAGAATCATAAATATATAAAATAATCCATTCTATAATGAATCAAATAGCCCATTGAAACTAGTTGAAAAATTAAAATGCATGTAATTGACATATTTACATAAATGTCACTGTCAAAAAGCCAGAGACATTACTGAAGGCTTTTTCTGGGAAGTGTCATTTAATACATTTTATTTTATCATTAATTAAATACCGTGAGTATTTTTAACGTGAAACATTGGGTTTGTCATGTCCATGGTTACGATTTGACATTTGATTGACAGCAATGTATTTGCATGTCCCATTTAAAATGAAAAATAGGGAACGAATTTGACAGATGTATTATATTATGTAAGAAATTTAGCTAAGTCAGAAAACCACTCAAGAGCACTAAACATATTTCGCGCACACAATATTTTTTTGCAACTAAATTTAATTTTTAGAAAACAGGTATAATTATTTAAACAAAATTAACCTCTAATGACGTCTTGTCAATATGACAGATAACCGCTGAATTTTCCTATAAGTTACGACGTTACGACTTGATATTTGATTGACAGTACTATATTTGCCTGTCTCATTGAAAACATAGGGAATGAATTTGACAGAGTATTATATTTAAATATTGTAAGAAATTTAGCCAAGTTAGAAAATCACTCGAGCACAAGGTACACTAGAAAGCAGGTATAATTATTTAAACAAAATTAACCTCTACTGACGTCATCAAATGTCAAATTCGTTCCCTATGTTTCATTTTAAATGGGACACGCAAATACATTGCTGTCAATCAAATGTCGAATCGTAACCATGGATATAACAAACCCAATGTTTCACGTTAAAAAATACTCATGGTCTTTAAAATTATAGATATAGCTGCGGTACGTTAAGTTGACACTGGCTTTGAATGCCCAAAAACTAAAATTGTTACTAGGACAAGTCGAGATGTAATTGTAATTATAATATGCTGTTGTTATAACGAGGAAAAGACTCCGTTAACCTCTAAAATTGGTATAAAAAGAAAGAGGATTCATTTATAAGTCAAAATATATATAATACCAGTGTCAACTAAATACGCGCTTATTATACATATAATTCATCATATATTCTTCAGAAATACCGCCTATCTCGTCAATAAATTGGAAGAATGTCGAACATTTAGAAAAGTAAAATGAAACTTATTCATAAATAAAGAATAGATGTAATTTTGTGTGTATCAGAAATGTTAAATACAATACTTATATAGCCTAATATGCAAATGGTGAGAGGTATTGTGCTGGGAACAACCGATTTTTAATTTGAAAGTATTGCGAAGAAAAATATTTTTTAAAATATATTTCAGTAAGTTTCTTGGTTGGAATTTCTCCGTGGGATCAGTTGTTAGCATGAATATTATCAATAGCTGATTGTGAAAGCATTTCCTTATCACTATTAGCATCACGTAGGCCTGGAGCGTTCTCGCGGCGTTGGCCGGAGTCTCGCTGCTTGCTATTCGCCTCGAGTCGCCCAGCACATTTTCCTAATGTAATGTTTGTGTATGCATTTTACAACTATACTGTTTTTGACATGGCGTCTCAGCGTTCACACGCACGGATGCACCCGGAGTCCCGGAAACGCTCGGCGGAGTTCGGATACGCTCGGGAGGGCTCGGAAAGCTGGGGATGTCAACGAATGTCCAGGCAAATTGAGAAGGGGCGATGGAAAATGTGTTACCAGGTTAGATACTCATTTAATGAGTAATTTTAGAAAGAGTATTCCTGGGACATAGACTTGTAATTTTGGAAAGAGTGTTCTTGAGACATTGGCTTTTAATTTTTTTAAAATGAATATACCTTGGGTCCCAAGCAAACCTTGACACAGATATTTAACATGGGAAAACAGTTTTTTTGTAAATAAGTAGTTTCCGGCAGAAAATTAAACCGTGTGGCCAACACAACGTTTGGGGTATTCCACCATAACAAAAAAATCTGATGTGGCCAACACAAAACCTCCCGCTAATTTTTACATACATACATACGTACATAAAATCACGCGATTCCCACTTAGGGGGTTAGCAAATACCCGGAAACAATAGTAACAATAAGAAAAGGGATAAGAGTAAGAGCTCAACTGACTCACTTCACTCTTTAACAACATTCTTCTTTCGCCTTGTCTACAATCATCATAGCATTCATACATAAGAACATATTAAAGTGACTGATTTTCGGTAGCGAATAACCCCATCCGGACCACAATAATAGTTACGCAACAATCATCCTTCGCCACACATTCCTATCCATTTTTTTATTAATTTTACGTATTTACTAACGCTGCAAACTGTTCCATTGCATAAAACTATTGATTTATTTACTATTTTTAAAATGTCACTATTATTAATTTGAAGTGATTAGTTTTTTGACAGTGACATTCACTGTATGTTACATTCATTTGAAATATGACCTGTGTAACAAAGGAATTGTGTTTATCTTAGGCTTTTTTTTAAATTTTTTAAATTTATCTGCAAAATATATAGAAAAAGTATTAATGTATTCCTGTAGAAAATTCAATAATCTTTAAGTTTCATAAGACATAAAATGCGAAAAAATTGCATTTAAAGATATTTTTTGAAGAAAAACCATTATGAGCTTCAGGTAAAGTGCCATTTCCGGTTATCCGATTTACACCAAAATCTAATGGCTTCTTTTCATATTAGAATAGGATAGAAGAGATTCGTAAAAATAAAATCATTAGTGGTAGCATGCACTTTAGAATTCTATTATAGAAAGCAGGCGAATATGATTTTTCTTTTACGAATCTTGGTAACATGCACTTTAGAATTCTATATTCATTTTTTAATTCGGAAAATATTGGATTTTATACTATTAAAATAAAAAATATTATGACAGTTGTATATAATAAATGTATATATTATATGTAAGTTGGCTTTGAATAGAATTGTGGCAAAATATTGACATTACTTTGACACTTTCGCCTCGAGTCGTACGCTTGCAGGCGAATATTTTGATACACGCATGCTACCAAATTTTTGCTTCGTGGCGAAAAGCGAAAACAAATGCCTCTTTTGATAGAATTCTAAAGTGCGTGCTACCACTACATATTCGCCTGCTTCCTATGATAGAATTCTAAAGTTCGTGCTACCACTACAGGTCGTACTATGTACACGTTCCGTAAATAAAATTCAAAATGACAAACAACTTTTTTGAGTACATATAACAAAATACCCAAACGCATCTATAAGTGAATATACGAAGGAAGGTATATTCGAATATACAAAGGTTCGTATATTCGGTTACCCTGGTTACTTAATAATAACCGCTGTGATACGTGGTAACTAAGAAATAACACATTCTTATTGGTTTATAATTTAGCGAACGAGATAGTCGTCTCCATACCGAGTAATTTCATGGTGTTTTTCAGAAATAATTTCTATAATATTTTGGTTTATTTCTTAATCAGCAATGTTGTGACAGATCAATTTATAAAGGATCTAGACCAAGATCAAGATCTGTTCAACTAATATGTTCTAGATTAGATCATAGGTCAATTTCTGCGATAGGATCTTTTTTGCAGATCAGATTAGAAATTTGTGTTCTGCTTTTCTTAGATCATAAAATAGAACAATAACGATTTTCAAATGCTTTTTATTTCTTATTAATTAATAGTTACTTAACTATCAAGTGTGTTAATGAGGGTAATTAATGATTGAGACATTTTAACACGTTAATTGTTGAGATCATTAATCCCAATTAACACACATATTATTTATAACATTTTTCCTTTGACCATATCTTTCTCAATTGGAAAAAATAATTTTATTCCATGACAAAAATTTTAGGTTAATAACGTTTCACACAAGTTTTGACAATAATTGTTCAGCAATATTATGCAGTATTTATGGTTACCCACTAAAACCGATTATTAATACAAAATCATACATTAATAGGATTCATTAATGAATGATTTTATGTATATTAACAGAATAACGGTCAACGGAAAAGTAAATTAAATTACAAAACCTCATCTTTATACATGGGAAGAAAAATTAGATATTTACTTAATTTTATTAATAATAAATTAAGACAGGCCATAACAAATGGGCAGACAATCATTCTGGTGTTCTACCATTTAAGTTTTTTAAGTTAGTTAAATAAATTATAATCTTACTTGTATTTGTATTTAATTTGTTCTTGGATTTTCTGGTTTCAAATAATACTAGTATATTTGATCTTTTTTGAGATCATAGATTATAGTTTTTAGATCTAGATTCAGATCAAGATCTGAATACATAAAAGGATCTAGATTAGATCAAAAACCATACTAAATGAACTAGATCAGTGATTTAAATCAAATGATCTACATCAGTCACAACACTGTTAATCAGAAACGGAACTAAAGCGATCGTTTTCGCTCATTCTACTTTTGTGTTGATAACTATCTGAGGTTTGTCAACAAAAACAAAAGCTACAGAGATTATTCCTGGGAATATTGGTTTTAAGAAATGTCAAAAAATAACCAGAATAACATACCGCATTCTACTATATTTTATGAAATATTGTTCGTGCTCTATATTTCACCTGAAATACTATCAACTGCGTTCTATATTTTCTCCATTTAATATAAAATAAATGTGATATCATTTAAAACTTTACAATACTGTTTATAAACAATAAACAATCGCTGGTTGACAATACATTTCTGTACATTCATACTGTCTGTTATCAGATGCTTGTGTCTACCTTGTAAACACGTCAGCCACTTCCGGTTCCGGTTTGCTATCTCCTTCCTGTTAGCAGGTGCATGCGCACACGCACACACCCTTAGCAAGCGCCTGCGACCACCAGAGTTTGTTGTTTGTTGTTGAACTGTTCGCTAAAGTATTCAACAGTTGCTACACCTGATACATACTCGTGCACCTATTGTGATGCAGGAAAAACTGAAGGGTTAGATAGAGAAAAGTTGGTACTATTGTCTAGTTTTATATTTGATAGGGATGAATATGTGTACATATGTACGTAACACAATGCGTTTTTAAAATCCTTTTGTTTACGGCTGATAATGATACGTAAAATTGATATTGTAATATTAGGAATAGTAGTAAAAGATAAAAATGGAATATATGACTGTAGTTTCATCATCGTCATCATTACCGATGTCTACATATGTGTAGATAATGGCACACTCAGAAATGGGTAATATGCCGTGATGATATATGATATATTTATATATTTATGACTGTAGTTTCATGCAAGAAAAATATTGCATTTCGTAATTGTGGAAAGAATGATTTAAAATAAAACAAACTTAAATCTAAAAAATCTGTTGTGGTCAGCATAAAACCTTCAGTCAATTTGATGTATTTTGTACAAATCCGATACCAAAAATTCCTTGTAAAAGATTCTATATATCCAGTAATATTCCGAACACATGCTATTTTTTACAAATTCCATGCCAAAAGTTCCTTTGAAAAGATTCTACAAATCCAATAAAATTATAACATGAACATAAACGATGTAAATTGCACTTGACGCTTTCTTCTTTTTTCAGCTTTCTCCAATTTATTATGGATCACATATCTTAATCTTCTATTCCACTCATTCCTGTTCAACGCATCTTCTTCACACAGTTCTTCCTCTTTCAAGTCTTCTACGATACAGTCCGTCCATCTTCTCTTTCGTCTTCCTCGTACTCCCGGCATTCTGATCCTATATTTTCCATATTTGGTTTTGCACTTGACACTGACATCTGTCAATTAGAATTTTTTGCACATATCAACTGTTTCTTTGATAAATAGTAAACCTGACTGATTTTTAAAAGTTAAATAAATAAATATATAAATATATCATCACGGCATATTACCCATTATTGGGTGTGCCAGTATCTACAACACATGTAGACATCGGTAAAGATGACGATATATTTTACCGTGTGGGCGCTTACAGTAAAATTTTTGAAAGAAGTCCGATCAAGGCCATCTGCAAGTTGCATCTATGAATTAAAATTATATGCTGTCAAATTTAGTAGTGTCGTTTTCATAGTTTTTATGAGGTACACAAGATATTATGTATCCTCATAAAAACTAAGTAAAAGACACTACTAAATTTGACAGCACAAAATCTTAATTCATAGACACAATTCGTAGATGGTGTTGATCGGACTTCTTTTAAAAATTTTACTGTACTATTCGTCACCTCACGGGCACTCATAGCGGGTGTGGAGAGTGCTCCACAGGAGTCACTTTTGTCCCATTTCAAATTGGAAATATTTGGCGTCTGTCGGGATCGAACCCGGTTCCCTAGGCCACACACACACAGTTAATCTCTTTATAATGCTTTAACTCTATATCTATTGAATATGAAGGAAAATGTATAATCAAACCGTATAGAAAAGAGCATTTTCTTTAATATTTATAATAACATAAAATGTCAAAAAATTATATTCAATTGCGTTTTTTTAAAAATTGTTAAAAACTTCAAATTAGGGTACTTCCAGTGGATCAATTATAACCAAAATCTAATCAGCTCTTCATATGGATGTAAAGAAGAGGAAAACGAAAGAATTATAATTTTTAGAATTGTAGAATTTACGTACTACTGATAATGAGAACTTAGGGCCGTTTTCATAATCCAGCTCACTTTAAGACTTTAATTAAAATTACTTTAAGACTTTATCGTTCATTTGAAGTAATGCTAAATTGCTCGCTAAAGTCTTAAAGTTGTATTATGAAAACGAACACAACTTTAATTTTAATTTAAATAGTTAAAGTGAAGATAAATTTTATTATGAAAATGGCCCTTAGTTCTCAAAATACGTATTTAGTTTTTACTAAAAATAAATTTACATATATTGAACTTATATTGAATATACATACCGGGAGTTTATTTTATCAGTAAACATAGGGTATATCATTGCCATAGTTACGGTAGGAATGTTTGACAGCAATGTATTGAAGCGTTTATTTTATGAGTAAACATAGGCGTTTAACATGGGAAGCACTTTTTGGTAAATACAAAGATCTGGCAATAAATCAAGTCATGTTATTGAACATGATAATAGTACATTACAAAAATTACAATAAATTACAAAAATTGCCAAATAAATAATTGTTTCAGTTTTTTATTATGCAATATGAAAACGTTTTTGAATGTCTCCGTGGCGCGGTGGTCATAACACTAGCGTCTGAAATTTTTGGTTGGGGTTCGATTCCCCATTGGGGTAATTATTTTATTTTTTTACATAAAAATTGTTGAACTTTTAAAAATCAGTTTATATTTCCATATTAAAATCATTTAAAAATAATAATAACATTGTAATAAATAAAGAGAAAATGATTGAGAATAATTGATTACAATAATCAAAATATTGATGTAATAACAATGCATTGTATTTTTTTAATAAATACAGTAAAGACATAATATTTGCACAAATTTATTATATTTCAGTTATTTTTATTAATATCAAAGGAAATACAATGCATTGTTATTGCATCAAAATTTTGATTATTGTAATCAATTATTCTCAATCATTTTCTCTTTATTTATTACAATGTTATTATTATTTTTAAATGATTTTAATATGGAAATATAAACTGATTTTTAAAAGTTCAACAATTTTTATGTAAAAAAAATAAAATAATTACCCCAATGGGGAATCGAACCCCAACCAAAAATTTCAGACGCTAGTGTTATGACCACCGCGCCACGGAGACATTCGGAAAATGTTTTCATATTGCATAATAAAAAACTGAAACAATTATTTATTTGACAATTTTTGTAATTTATTGCATTTTTTGTAATATTATTAAAGTAATTAATATTAAATAATGAACAAGATGTAATGTACTATTATCATGTTCAATAGCGTGGCTAGATAGATAGCCGGACACTTTGTATTTACAAAAAACTGGTTCCCATGTTAAACGCCTGTGTTTACTCATAAAATAAACGCTTCAATACATTGCTGTCAAACATTCCTACCGTAACTATGGCAATGATATACCCTATGTTTACTGATAAAATAAACTCCCGGTATATTGAACTTCATTGCTCAAATTGTATTCTTAGTTTACGATAGCTTTATTAACTTAAATTAAAGAACAACATCATGAAGTTTAAAAACTTTCAGTTTTTAGCTAATGAATCTCTATAATATTCTCTAAATTCAGCCTACTTTTTCATTTTGTATTTTTGTTTTGTCTCCTCTTCCTGAATCCAAAAATAAATCCTTTTAATATGAAAACAGTATCGCTTTTACACCGCACATTTTACTGTGATTCCAGGTAGACAGTAATTGAAAAATACCGCAAAAAAAGTCGGTGTCATAAATATAACTTTACAAAATTTAAATCAATTACAATGAGACTACGACTGATTTCCTAGGAGACGTCATAAAGCATTGTGAATACAGCTACGACTCAGGTTTTACTCCCTTCTAAGTATAGTTCGTACTGCATGCGACATCAGACAACAATCGTAAAGAATAGTAAAGTTTACGGCCCGTAGATTAACAATATATTAAATTATTTAAACAGAAATTGGGAGGATGTAGTTAACATGGTCGTAAAATTTTTGGTAAAGGTATTAAATCGTAGAATGCTGTGCTAATTCAATTATTTTTGCGTAAAACACAAGAAAAGTAAATTTTACGATGAGTAAAATTAAAAATCAAGATTTTATTGCAAGAATATTTTTGGACGTGTAGTAATTTGTGTTTTATTGTATGAAATTTGTGTAAGAAGAACCATCAAAATTATATTGCATTTTCTGGATTCAAATGAAAAAATCTCTGCCTTCAACCATTAAATTTTTACTAATTTAAGTATATATACACACTGTACAACATCAAATGCTCTAAATATGCGTACACTTACGTAACATTGTCTTTACAATCAAATAATATTACTAGCAAGTTTATCCATTATTGAATTAATGTCCCAAAAGTCAATATACCCCATATTTAGGTAAAAACTTTAAAATTTTTAAAAATCTAATTTTCATGTGTCTAGATACTTCTCAATGCGCTGATTCCGAATTTTGAAACCGCAGGTCGATATCTTTTTTCGTTCTCGAGATATTTAGATTCAAAGTTTAGCTCAAAACTGCCCATTTTTGGGCAATAACCCAAAAATGGGTAGAGATATGAATTTGGCGACAACACCATTCGATTCTACGGGCAAAATTACATAAGTACACCAATTTTCAGAATTTTTGAACACCGCATACAATCTCTAAAGCAAAATAACTGAAAATGGCCAAAAATCGCAAAAAACTAAGGTGTACCCCTTAGGATTTTTTCAGATTTTGGCCATTTTCAGGAATTTTCAAACTTTTATTCATAAAAAATGAACCGGTTAATCAAAAATTATAAAAATTGGTACACTTATATATTTTTATCCGTAGAATCGAATGGTGATGTCGCCAAATTCATATCTCGGCCCATTTTTGGGTTATTACCCAAAAATGGGCAGTTTTATACAAAACATTAAATCTAAATATCTCGAGAATGAAAAGAGATATCGACCTGCGGTTTCAAAATTTGGAATCAGCGCATTAAGAAGTATCTAGATACATGAAAATTAGATTTTTGAAAATTTTAAAGTTTTTATCTGAATATGGGGTATATTGACTTTTAGGGCAATATTTTAAAACTAGGTAGAGACCTAGCCCAGAAATGGGTAAATTTGAGAAAATATTTAAGGTTGAAAATCTCCAAAACTAAAAGATGTAGATCTTCCTTCTGATGGAGAGGAATTGGGCGTGTCAATAATTCAAAAATTGATATTAAAGAAATCATTATTGATATATTCTTGTTTCGTTTTTATCAGTTATCAGTTGTGTAATAACTTACGTAAAGATTTTTGCAAAACTTAATTCGCATTAATTATGTAAAAAGCGATATTTCATAACATCAAAAGGTTAGGTAAAATTTTCAACATTTTAAAACAGAATTAGATAAAAGATTATTTTTTTTAATACGGTAACTTAAATCGCGAAAAATTCTATTTATAGGTAATTAAAATTACTTTAAAACTTTATCTTTATTTTAAAGGAATGCTACAGTGCTTGCTAAAGTTATATTATGAAAACAGTCCTTAGAACTTTATATGAAGTGTGTTGAGTTATTCGATACTAAAATCTAATGTCTTCCTTCTATGTTAGAACAATGTATCTGCTTCTAAGGACCTTAAAGCGAGTTTATTTACCAAACACTCAATATACGAATTTTTATCACAATCTTTATATTACCTTTGGACGCGAGAGGTAAAAATATATTCCTTTGAGGTGCTCTCTAAAGCAGCAAAAAGTGCCTGCAAAGTGGTCGAATATCTGTCCCATATATTTTCTCTTGCAATTTATAAAATATTACATTTCCATATACAAATAAATATAATCCCTCTTAAGTCGTACAAATCATAAAAACGCTCGTGTGATAAACAGTGGCGTACGTGGCTTGGGGAAGAGATTTGCATGTGAGCTTCATATCGTGTAAGTGGGCCATTAATAACCCCCTGCCCCCTTGTGCACGAGTCGCCCCTGGCACGCGCCGGCAATCAGCCGAGTGCGCCATTCGTCAGGGCACAAACGCAGGGAAAAGAGTTGCAAAAATATCAAATATTGGGGGCACGGAAGGGCACGACTTTACGAATTAAATATAGAAATTTTCTTAATTAAACGAGGATTATTATTTTAAATATTATTTTTATTGTCGATAAAAAAGAGGCTTTTCAAAAATCATTATTTGGTTACAGAAAGAGAACAACTATACAGTGTGTCCCATTTAGAGGTGCCACCATTGGGATCTCGAGAACTATAAGAGATACGATGTCGGTTAAATGGAACTTTTTGAGATATAACACAAATTTTTATTTTTTTAAATGGAACCCATATCTGATTTTAGTCTCAAAATATTTTTTTCTCTTTTCAACGATGTAAGGGTTATTATGCTTTATATTTGTTTTGCCTTCAAAATTATTACTTTTTCCTTATTTTGTATTAAATTTACAATTATTTTGAAAATATTGGTAGATTTCTATTTGGAAATACTCCTTGTATTTAAATAATTTATTTCGTTAAAAAATTTTGCTCAAAACTCGTATCAAATTAATTTTTATAAAATTTTGTATCAGGTCGCCCTTGGCACATCATAGTGTAATTTGTAATTGAGCCTAGAATGAAAATATTAAGTAATAAAGGCATAAAACAAATTATTTTGATCAAATACAATATAATTAATAAAAATAATAATATTTTTTTGGGAAGTAATAAGAAAATTTAGGAAAATAAAGAGAAAAATTAAATTTTAGGAGCAAAACAAATATAATACATAATAACCCTTACATCATTGAAAAGAGAAAAAAATAATATTTTTTTTGAGACTAAAATCAGATATGGGTTCCATTTAAAAAAATATAAGTTTGTGTTATATGTCGAAAATTTAAGGATATAAAAATTTATTTCGTAAGCCACTGGTTAGTTAACAAAAATATCTATCTTTTATATTTGAAACGTTTTTCTCAATTACTAATAGTTTAGAAATTATTTGAAAAAGAAAAACTCAACAATATTCAGTTTTTCTTCATTATCTAGTGCCCTATGAGAATTTTTGGAAAAACAAAAGCACATCAGAGATGGCCTCCCAAAGGCGCACAAAAAGTTCTATTTAACCGACATCGTATCTCTTATAGTTCTCGAAATCCTAATGGTGGCACCTCTAAATGGGACATACTGTACACCAAAGTTTGAAAAGTACAAAAGTTTTACTAATTACATTAAAAAAATGGTTAATTTTGCAAATTCAAATATATACTTATATTTGGTTTAAAATGTATTCATTTGTTACAATAAAAGATTTAAAGCCCCTACTTTTCTGTTCCTGGACGATTTGGAGATATGTAAAACTGCTTATACCGACCCGGACGGAGGCACAAAAATAACCATTTCTTTTTTTTACCAAACAACAAAATTCAGTATTTAGAAGCCTCGTAGAAATCCATGTTTCGAAAACATTGTATTTCTTCGTCGTAAAAATCCAATCCCATCCACCGCAATAACAAAATCACAGTCACAAACAATCGAACATCACGCCGGTATCGAACCTGGTCCCCGGAGAAATCACCAGCCGTCAGATAACCTCTATTCCTGCTATAAACAGGACTTAGACCACGCTTCTTTTCTCCTAACGTTAAGGTAAGGTACGCTGTTGCTGTTGCTGACAGAAACCACGATTCAATCAGATGCTAAATCCTGTTATCACAATAAAGAAACCAATTGGGACAGATAAGAAACGGTAAGGATAACATACACGATATGGGATGGATGTTAAGAAGGTATATACTAAAGGATTTGTTAGTTTTATTAAGGGGAGTATCTAATAGAACAGCTTAAAAGATGTTGAGGTTTGAGATCTTATCATAAAAATAGGAAAGTATTTCAGGCATGTATGTCTGGTATTGACATTTGTATTGGCCTTAGAACGGAAATTCATAACAAGAAATCTGTTGTGGCCAGCACAAGACCTCTCGCCATTTCCATATTAGGCTATATAAGTATTGTATTGCACTTCGCTTTCGAACCGTCGTTTTATAACAAAAAATTACAGAACTTTACTCAAATATTGTTATTTATTGTATTTAACATGTCTTATGCACACATATAATTCTAATTATATCTATTTTTCATTGTATGAGGAAGTTTCTAAATGTCTGAGATTCTTCCAATTCATTAACCAGATTGGCGGTATTTCTGATGGATATATGCATTTTACCACAATTTTACCTATAATTTCAAATATTTAATTAATAAAACAATAAGAAAGATTAAATATACTTCCCAGAAAAAGCTATCAGAATGTCACTAAAACTGTTGATATTTGACAATGACATGTGTCATGTTATAAACATTGGAATTTGTCAACTGGTTTCCTTAGTGCCTTGGCCTGTACGATTAGTTCACTCTATTAATTATAGTGTCTTTATCTCTAAATCTATACAAGATATAATATAAATTTTAAGAGTATGAGATGGAGAATTTTATGTTCTTCAATATTTAATAAAAAAAAACTCCCAAAAAAGTATATTTAGCAAAATTTTTCTAAGAAACTACTACTTCCGGTTGTTCAATTGTTACCAAAACCTTTTCAGCTCTTCCCAGGAATGTCAGATTAAAGAAACTGCAGTTAAATATTTTTTAAGTCTTATAGTTTTTGAGGAATCGTCCCTACAACATCCAGACATACATACATACATCCACACACACACACACACACACAGACATCATTTTAAAAATGTTATAATCGGATTCTAGGAACCTTAAATCGTGCTTATTCAATAAAATCTGGATATGCGAATTTTAGCATGAATCCAATACCTCTCTTAGCGAGAGGTAAAAATATATAGAATTGAATTTTGTTTTAAGGCTGTGTCCGATGTCCGATATCGCATTTTTGCATTTAGTTTTTAGGATTTAGGTCTTCTTCACATAAATACCATTTAAAAAGATAGGTTATGTGTTGTACAGTTTGACGTTTCATGCAGAAGAAATTAGACTAAAGGCCTACGTGAAATTTACTGTTTGCTTTTTAATTTCTTTTTATTAATGATATAGTCTATCTGTATACAACTCGACAATAGAGAATTCTCGGCATACTCAATGGAGTTTCCTTTCGAAAATACCACTCGACCTTCGGAGGCAACACGTTTCGTATTATCGGAAATTTTCAATCGTCTTGTTGTGTAATATATAAATATATGAATTGCGCTGTCTAAAATATGTTATGAACAATACCAAAGTTATTTTAAGAAGTACCTACTTCTGAAGCAGTATAATATATTCATAATTTTCCCTTTGAATTGTAAGCATACATTTATAATCAATATATTGGAATATCATACTTAAAATCATCTTTCAATAATATTTCTGATTTGCGCAATTAAATATTTAATATCCGCATTTTAGCAATGAGGACGAGTGTACATGACTTTCGGGGTGTGAGGGGGTGTGATCCGTGTCGCTTGCCGTGTGTGACCAGCCGGTTCAGGTCATTAGCGCCACTAATGACAGAATAATAAGTAGGCGCCGTCCGATAAACTGTCAACTGTTTACCCACACAGAAACACACTCATACACCCTGCCCTGACAAATGACAACACTAACACACATTCCTCAAATTGATCATACATGAGTTATTGACAAATTGATGTTTTAAATCCGTTACACAGATTCGAAAGCACTGCAGTTCTTACACAGTTAGTTTTTAATGAAAAGCATATTGGCATATCTAGAAATGGGTAATAATCCGTAATGATATTTATTTTTTCGCGTCCGTTATGAAAGTAGCTTTCCAAATTCCAAATGATTGCGTAAAACTACAATGCATAGCTGCCCCAGTAGCAGATAATACAGGATGTTCTGAAAATGGATGAAAAGCTTCAGGTAGAACGATTCTTTGATTGTGAGTCGATAATCCTAATGCAAAGAATTGTACGGCCCTTCGTAAAGCCACACGAGCTACTTAAAAGAAATGTAAATTTGGCAACACCGAATCAAACTGTTATAGTAGTTATCAGGTAGCTATGCAAATCAGTATGAATTTTGTCAACAATATTTTGACATAGGTACACTCAGTGGAAATTCAAATTGGGAATGTCACTAAACTGTTGATTTTTGACACTTCTGTCATTTACAAATTATGTTATAAACATTTGAATTTGTCAACTGGTTTCCTTAGTGTAGTTTCACCTACTCGACTTGTTATATCCCGATATTCTATATATTATAGCGTGTTTATCTCTAAATTTATGGAAGATATAATAAAAAATTTAAATGTATCAGGTGTATAATTTTGTTTTTCAAAATTAGTAATATCAAAAATTTTCAAAAATTACTATATTGAAGAATTTCTTTTAAAAAACTACTACTTCCGGTTGTTCAATTGTTACCAAAACCTTTTCAGCTCTTCCCATGAATGTCAGATTGAGGAATTCATAGTTAAACTGGTCTCTAGTCTTATAGTTTTTGCGTAATCGTCCCTCCAACATCCACACATACATACACACATCCACACACACAGACATCATCGTAAAAATGTTAAAGTCGGTTTATATGGACCTTAAATCGTGCTTATTCACTTAAATCTCGATATGTGATTTTTAGCATGAATCCAATACCTCTCTTAGCGAGAGGTAAAAAGTATTTATAAACGATTACATTGAAATGAAGGAAGTTTAATTTTGCTTTCCGCACATGTATATACAATTATCAGAACCTTTTCAGCTCTTCCCAGGAATGTCAGATTGAGGAATTCATAGTTAAACAGGTCTTATGTCTTATAGTTTTTGAGGAATCGTCCGTCCAACATCCAGCCATACACACACACATACACGCATCCACACACACACACACACACACACACACACACACACAAGTCATTGTAAAAATGTTAAAATCGGATTCTAGTGACCTTGAAACGTGCTTCATTAAAATCTGGATATGTGATTTTTAGCATGATTCCAATACCTCTCTTAGCGAGAGGTAAAAATAAGCCTTAAGCCTTGTCAAAGTTAACAACGTCATTAAAGTTAATAATGTTTTATGCAACTGAATCTTAGAATTCATTTTGTAATATTGGTGGACGAATGCATAAAAAATCTTGTACTGTGGATCTAATAAAGTTAGTTTCTATTTTGCAAAATCTTTGTTAATTAAAGTCTTCAATATTTTTGAAAGTAATTTGCAAAACATATCTATTAATTTAGCAGATGGCATATTTTCTCCTTGCAGTAATTACAACCCTATATCTCATTATTTCTCATCGTTAACTAAAATAAAAGATCTTCTTTTATGCCGTTTTGTAAATAATTAATTCTTCCCGTGTGACGTATGAAGAAGTATGAGGCCATTGTGTGGCTAATAGCGATTTATATTTGCGGAAGTGGTGTCACGCTTTCCGGTCAGCCAGCGGAACGCCGCTAAGCGTTTTTCACCCCCAATCAACCCCTAAGCACGCCCTCGCACACCCCGGCCCTGCTAAACTTTCACACGAAATCCCGCACACACGTTACGCTGCTGATTATTTCATTAAACACTAGCTAAATATTTCACACGTGTCTAAAAAGATGCTCTGTTGATAGTTTATTAAAACTTCTCTGTAGTTTTTTGTGCAAAAATATATTATGAATAGCTATTAAATCATGAACTCTTTTATAATGACTTGGTATATGATGAAATAGACTCAATGGCTCGTACCACGATCACGGTTTTAACTAAAACACAGTTTTAAGAAATGTCAAATTCAAATTTCAAAATTCAATTTCACCCTTATGTTAGAAGATCGATTTATTTAAAAATATTTGTTTGAATACAAACTATGTTCTGCTTTAAAATCATATTTTGATAAATTTCATAGTATTTATTATCATTAAATAATGAAATTTGACATTTCTTAAATAAATAAATATATCATCACGGCATATTACCCATTTCTGGGTGTGCCAGTATCTACAACACATATAGACATCGGTAATGATGACGATATATTTTACCGTGTGGGCGCTTACCAGGCGTCACCTCACGGGCACTCATAGCTGGTGTGGAGAGTGCACCACAGGGTACACTTTTGTGCCATTTAAAATTGGAAATATTTGGCGTCCCCCGGGTTCGCGACCAGACACTCTGGCACGCGGCCACGGGACCCCAAACAGTGTTTTAGTTAAAACAGTGATCGTGGTACGAGCCATTATGTATGTCAGTAATACCAGGTGATCATTGAAGGATTTATAAACATATTAACTTAATTTAAATGATATTTTCAGATTTTAAAGTTATTCGTTTCCTTTTTCAAGAGGGCATTCCTTTTCTCTAGGTTAACTTTTAATCCATTCTTCTACTTCTTTCTTTTCTGTTCCATCTTTTTAATTTCTTCCAATTTTTACCTCTTTTATTTCCGAGTTCTGGTATTCTTCTTTCCCATGTTTTCATTGATCATCTTCTTCCTATTTTTTTTATTCGTATTTTTAGCTTCTACTATACTTTTCTTCTTAGGTGTTTCGATCTATCCTTATTATGTTCGTATTAGCCCAGGGGTGGGATCCGAAGACTACAGGAAATAATCGGGCCTATTCTGAAACTCAGTGGTTTATTTTTAACAACTGGCTAAAAAAATTAACCAATCAAGTATGTTGATATATATAAAACTACGAAAATAAGAAATATAAATAAAACGTTGTCGGCTCCGGTGGCTCGATGGTTAGAGCAATGCCTCTTAGTCATGAGTGCGCTCGGGGTTCTGGGTTCGAATCCCACTAAGGCATGGATGTTTGTGTGTGTAAACCTACCCTGTAATTGGGATTTAAACCTGTTGGGAGGTTTAAAAGAAAAAAATTATAAATAAGACTTTATGGCTGGTGTTCACAGCTTGGAAAATAAAACGTAAATTAACATCAACTGTCATTTAATATAATCATAATTAACAAGGATCAAGCAATAATAGCAACGTCATACATTTTAAAAACACTGTACGCAATCATATTTGCGAACCTTTGTTTTAAGGCAACTTTTTAAAATTATATTTAAATAGAAATCATTTTGCAAGACCGTAAATTGACAATTTTATTTTATTTTCGAAAGCTAGTGAACACGTTCATAAGAATCTATTGTTTATATCGTTATTTTCACTTTTATGTACCGTGAGTATTTTTTAACGTGAAACATTGAGTTTGCCATATCCATGGTTACGACTTGATATTTGGTTGACAGCAATGTATTTGCCCGTTCCATTTAAAATGAAACATAGGGAACGAATCTGACAGAAGTATTTTTAAATATTGTAAGAAATTTAGCGGAGTCAGAAAACCACTCGAGAGCACTAAACATATTTCGGGTACAAGCTGCCCACAGTATTTTTTCTACATCTAAATTTAATTTTTAGAAACAGGTATAATTATTTGAAGAAAATTAAACTCTAATGACATCTTGTCAATATGACATAACCGTTGAATTTCCCTATAAGTTATTATTTGACATTTGATTGACAGCAATGTATTTGTCTGTCTCATTTAAAATGACACATGGGGAATGAATTTGACAGAAGTATTATATTTAAATATTGTAAGAAATTTAGCCGAGCCAGAAAACTACTCGGGCACAAGGTGCACACTATATTTTTCTACAATTAATTTTAATTTAGAATGCAGGTATAATTATTTAAACAAAATTAACCTCTATTGACGTCTTATCAAATATCAAATTCGTTCCCTATGTTTCATTTTAAATGGAACGGGCAAATACATTGTTGGCAATCAAATGTCCAGTCGTTACCATGGATATGACAAACCCTATGTTTCACGTTAAAAAATACTCACGGTATAATTTTATTTATATTTTTGCAGTTGTGAATGAAGATAAACTTTAATCTCCTGAAATATTTTAAAAAATAACGTATTGATATTTGCAAGTAACCAAAGCAATAATCGTTCGAAGACAATTCATTTTAAATACGCGTTGCTATCAAATTTGAAATACATATTTATTTATATAAATTTAGGGTTCATTATTTCAAATTCCTTTGTATATATGTACATCATTAACTGTAATGTTTAATGTAATATGACGCGAATTGGAAATCGCATACTTCCAAAAGTAACTAAATTACATCTCTCGATCTTCCTTCGTCCATAATGAAGTTTGCTACACACTATTGTTTGTCATTAACAAAGCCTCACAAACTTCGTTTAAGAAAACTTTCGATTGTGAAACTTCCGCCTGCTAAACGAATCATTTCATTCGCGTAAAAAATAATAAACCATCTTCATCTTTTAATTAAAGTGGGTATTAGTGGAACAGCTGTCACCGACTGACAATGCTTACGGTGACAATGTGTGAGTTGCATTTCACAACCACCTCTGATAATATTTCTAATTTCCGCAACGCTCCCTGTTTCATTTACGGCCCCTTGTCCCACTTAACGCCCGTCGGGGGATGATACACAAAATCAGGTGTCGTGTATGGCCATGGCCGTTTTTGTTTCGGGGAGAATAAGGCTTATCACATTTGATTTGACGAATGAATGAACTCTGCAAAGATTATAAAGTTGATGATTTTATCTATTGGACTTCATAATTTACTTACTTGTTCGAGTGTATGAGAAGTGTATTAGACCAAATTTATGGCTAGGCATATAGTGTATTTTTGATAATGGTAACTATGCGTATTTTGAAGATATGTATTTAATATAAAATTCTATGAATGTGTGTATTTCTCTAAATAATTCTAGCATGATCATCGTATAAAATAAAAAATAAAAACTTTAGTGATCTAATGTTCGTATTCGTACCTATTATAAGTAATCACTCAAAATGACAATATTCGAAAAATGCATTTTTATGCGTTACCTATTCTCAATGCGTTGATTTAAAATTTTGAAATGACATGTCAATATCTCTTTTTGTTTCTGGGATATTTGCCTTTAAAGTTTCACTAAAAAATGCCCATATTTGGGCTGCTATAAACCGAAATGGGCCGAAATACGTACTTGTCAA
Organism: Ophonus ardosiacus; assembly: GCA_943142095.1. Lineage (NCBI taxonomy): Eukaryota > Metazoa > Arthropoda > Insecta > Coleoptera > Carabidae > Ophonus > Ophonus ardosiacus. The sequence goes on from OW964832.1 coordinate 47,678,323, forward strand.
TATTACCATTTAATACTATAGGTAAAATTACATAAACTTATCAATTTTTCGAAGAGCTTGTTCAGTATCTATGAATAAAAGTTGGAAAATTTATGAAAATCGACAAAATCTTAAATTGCATTTTGGGCTATTTTAAGTTATTTTTTTCAACGCAGTTAATTATTATTTTTTGACATTTTGTTATTATATATATTAAAGAAAATACTCTTCTCTATACGGTTTGATTATACATTTTCCTTCATATTAAATAGATGTAGAGTTAAAGCACTATAAAGAAATTAATTTTCAAAAATTAGTCAGCTTTGCTATTTATCATGGAAACAGCTGATACATTCAAAAAATTCTAATTGACAGACGTCTGTTGCAAGTTCAAAACCAAATATGGAAAGTATAGGATCAAAAATTCGTATTTCATAGTGTTCCTCGCAAGTGACATGCAGTGAAAGGCCAAAGAGAAGATGGAAGGACTGTGTGAAAAATTTTTTTGGACAGGAATGAGTGGAAGAGAAAAGGAAACAGCGACCCATAATAAAATAGGGGAAAGCTGAAGCAGAAAGAAGGAAGTGTCAAGTGTATTTTACTTAGTGTATATTTATGGTATAATTTTATTGGATTTATATAATTTTTTCAAATGAACTTCTGGTATGGAATTTGTAAAGAATAATATGTGTTCGCGTTTGATTTTACATGATATTATATAGAAACTGTTTCAAGGTCCTTTTGGTTTGGGATTTGTACAAAATACATCGAACTGACGGAAGGTCTTGTGCTGGCCACAATAGATTTTTTATTAAAAAAATTACACGTTAGTCAAAATTTGGTATTTGTCTTTTAACAACAACAATTGATGTTTGAAATAAATATATGTAGTTAATGTATTTCATTGAATAGTCAATTAGTCCACTTCTTTAAGAAAGTTATTAACTTTTAGCAAATAACCTATAATAATGGCTAATACTGATTAAAACTCAAAATATAGCAAGCTTTGTATTTGTTTGTAATATTAGTTAGGTATATTTTTTTAGCAATGTTGCTAAAACTTAACAACTTTCTTACAGAATTGGGTGTAATTTATAACATCTTGGCGTGTATTAAATCGAAATATTGTCAAAACTTTGGAAGAACCGAAAACTTTCTGAAACCCTTACTAGCTTAGTATCCAGGCTATTGGTGTTCGCTGATTGCTGTAAATGCATCTTCAGCTGATGGTAACATCCACTGCCCCTGTAACATTTAGACACCCTTTCTGACCTATATTGTAAAAGTAAACCGAGCTAGCTTCAGTGAAATATGATATAGTGATACACCAAAACCATATTGAATCGAATAATGAAATAAAAATACTGAAAAGGTATTAAATTCAATTTGTAAATTAATATTTTTCTTACATTATTTTGTGATATATTTATATCTTTTTACAAATCTTGAAATAGATCATTTTATGTAACTCCAATTATTAGCGAAGTCCACTGTTTGAGATTAAAATGAGCTCAACATCTACGTCAAAGAATATTGAAAAAATCATCACAGCTTAACGAAGGATTCCGCTTTTCGGAAAAACGTCGTTTGGAAAATTACTGATTTCCAAATATTTTGCAAATTCTCCAATAGCTGGTTAATATTAGTTGATCTGGTTTTGATGATTTTTTCACAGGGTGTTAAAGAAGCAAAGGAAAACAGTGGCAATTTTTTTTGTTATAACGTTAATTGGGAATTACATGAGGAAACAATTTGAGCACATAGATTTTTAAAAATGAAAAATAAGTGACATGTTAAACCCGCATACATTATTGACATATTTCCCTATCATTTACCTACTTATTAACTTGTGTATGTGAGAGAGTTCTTCCGGAAGTTTTTCACGTATGTGTGTGTGGCTACCTGAGGCTTTTGCGTCGCGACGTGTGTGGGTGGTGCGTCCCGCCCTTCGGGCGCATTGGACGACGGCGTCGCGTGACCTGCCGTCGCGGCCAACCGCGGCGCTGCCGTCTTACATGCCGCCCACACACCCCACGGTACGGGAGCGTCCCGACGACGAGGACAGTGACGTGCGAATGGGGAGTAAAAAGGGAGAAATATAGAAAAAATGATATGGTGCACGATTAAAATTTAATTTGAAAAGAATCGTTCCATGCTTACCTAATGGAAGAAAATATTGTTTTTCTTACTTATATTTATTCTAATATTTTCGAGGATTAATAGAAGAAGAATTAATATCAAGTTTTGACTAAAATGAGATTGATTGTGTCATTGCCTGTAAAACGCTATATTTTTATTTACAAGAACAACCAAAGTCTACCTGTAGCTTTGGAAATCGGTATGCAGAACCCATTTCATAAAACAAATTTTAATAATATTTGAAATCAACATTAAAATTGCAGAATGTTAAGTTTCAAAGAATGTGATACTATTGATATTAACTTTGAAAATTTCTTGTACATTTTAAATCGGGAACAATATTTTCTGTCAACAAAGTTTATATACAGTATTCTGTGATGCCCATGATAATTCAGTAGAATATTATTAGAAAAAAATCTGATGTGGCCAACACAAAACCTCCCGCTATTTAATTTTTATTAATTTAAATACCTACCTACGTATTTATTAACGCTGCAAACTATTCCATTGCATAAAACTATTGCTTTATTTACTATTTTCTTTTTAAAATGTCACTATTATTAATTTGAAGTGATTAGTTTTTTGACAGTGACAGTTACTGTCAGTAACATTCATTTGAAATATGAACTGTGTAACAAAGGAATTGCGTTTTTCTTAGGCTTCGGGACTTGTAAAAAAAAATTATTTCTATATTTATCTGTAAAGTATATAGAAAAAGTATTAATGTATTCCTGTAGAAAATTCAATAATCTTTAATTTAATTTAATGATATTTTTTGAAGAAAAACCATTATGAGCTTCAGGTAAAGTGCCATTTCCGGTTATCCCATTTACACCAAAATCTAATGACTTCTTTTCATATTAGAATAGGGTATAAATACAAGGTTTCAGAATTTTCTGAATGATAGTATTTGAGTTAGAGCGAAGACAAAATCCCTACACATACACACACACACACATACATACACACACATACATACATACACACACATACATACACACACATACATACACACACATACATACACACACATACATACACACACACATACATACACACACATACATACACACATACAGACATCATCGTGAAAATATTAAATTTGGATTCTAGGGACCTTAAAACGTGGTCATTTACTAAAATCTCGATTTGTGATTTTTAGCACGATCCCTATACCTCCCTTACCAAGGGTAGCTGGAGGTAAAAATGTTTTAGATGAAAGTTATAGGGAATTTTATTCTCAACAAATTCAAAAGTAATTATTTTTGCCCTGATGTAAATAGATGAAGAGATTTTTAAAAAAATTGCTTTTTGCATCTTTTTCTCAAGTTGGCGGGTCCTTTCCAAAAACCATCAAAGTCGAAAACTTGCATTTTTTTAGGATTTCTAAGTATATAACATATCCAAAAAGCAAAAATACCCGATCTTTTGTAGGCAAAATCTACCGAATGACTGCAATAAAATACCTATTTAAAATGATAACTTTGTTATCCACTGCCTCCACGATTACCTATTTATCTCAATAATTCTAATGTGACCCTGATGTAGTATTAGTTATTTATGCAACAAGAGTAAAAAGTATAGTCTTATTTCACGAATAGGACAGTTTGGCCGAACAAGTCGCAATCGAGTTCGTCAAATCATGAGTGAAATAAGATATTTTTTACTCAAGTTGCATACAACTTTTTTTACGTCTGTAATAAAGGTGTGAAGAAAACTACCGTAACGTTTCATTATTTCACGTGTTTACGTTAAAAAAGTACACTTTTTTCCTCACTTTTGTTATGTTAAAAAATGCATACTTTATAAATCCATTTTAATGAAAAATTTTTACTTTTTTTAGCAGACATAAAAAATAGTATATTTTGTAAAAAATCTACCATGTAAATTTGTGTAGAATCGGCTATTAAAATATATTGCCCATTTATTATTATACCTACGGTTATTAAAATTTATAGTTCGATATGCGATATGTAGAGTTCAACAAAGTGCCATACAGTCGTGCATACCGTTGTAATAATTAAGAAAATGTTAATAATCAGCGCTGCCACCAAATTCTTCATCTAAATTTCTATTGGTTTTTCTAATGAGATCTACAATGCTTGTTTTAAAATAAGAATACGGTTATTTTTAAACTTTCCTTTAAAATTAAATACCCCATAAACATAATTTTTAATGTCTGAATTATACCATTAACAGTCCTATTTCTCGAATGAAAATCTTTAAGTATATCTTAACACTGTTGTATTCATATTTTTAATTCGCTATAACATTTATTTTAATGCCTAAAACAAACATTTACTCTGGTTTTCATGTTTAATTTCCTTGTCACTTTGCTGGCAGGGCCGTAATGGTTTTAATTGCTACTTGCCCGTCTTTTAGAAGAATCCATGTGGGCTGTGGGAGGTGTATATATCATATCGCGGTTGTTGTGGCTTAAATATTTACAACTTCATTATGGCGCCTTACGCCGCAGTTAATAGAGTTTAAATAATTGATAAGTGCTTAACAGTGAGGCCGGTTCACACCTACAAACCGTTGGGAGTTGGGGATGTTAATTTGTGGATTGCTTTTCGATTTCAAATGCATTACATATAGGAATTACTTTTACAATGTATCCATATTTCATACAAAGAGAGACATTGAATGCATGTCAATAATTAATTAATGCTAATAGAAACAGTGAGATCTGCGAATAAAAACGAAGATTAGCACACTACGTATTAATTGAAATCAAATTATAATATTACATTTTTAGTGAAAAATAAAGAAATTAAGTTATGTTTCTATTAGAGAAGTTTAGGAATCCAATGGTACACAGAAACGTTATTCACTTAAAATAACCTGCACTTAAAAAAATATATTATAGAATCGGCATATCAAATTATATTAACGTTTGGTACATAAACTAAAAAACATTCTGTATACTAGAATAATCAAAGTATAACTGTAGGGACTTATAGGTACCGACATCTCTTGAACTATAAAAAAGTACCCCCGACTCTCTGTATTATTAAAGTTAAAAGTTTTTTGTTAATTTTAAATCACTCATTTTCAAAATGTTAAGGTCAGTTGTTCTTACCTTATGGTGTAATTGTTTCAAAAACCGAATATGCCCAAAAATTTTAATCGCCGGAAAACAAAAATAGTTCTCAACTTAAAACCGTTCATAGCAAGACTAGCAATTTTTCTCTATACGTATGTACTGGATGTTCATTTTGAAATTTTATTTTATTGATAGGTATCACTTTTTAAAAAATAACATAAAAATCTGGTTCTGTTTTGTTTTCGTAGGAACCTTGCCGATAAATATTTTAAAATTAAAAACAAAATACTTGATGAAAAAATTTTATAAACGAGCGTGAAGCTGTCAAAATTTAAAAAAATAAAGTTTGGTATATTTTTCAAATTATTATTATTTTGTTTAAACCATTTACAAACATATATATTCAAATACTCTCTTAATCCTGCACCTTTCTACCCTCACGGGTGTAAGGCGTTCCCCTGGCTTGCGGGGGAGGGGGTTGAGTTCTGGTTCGTTGGTCTTCTCCATATTTCTTTCCACTCTGCTCTATCTTGTGTTGCTGTCTTCGTTTCTTCCTAAGTTAGACCTCTTCTTTGCGCTGCCTCCTTTACTTCTTCCAGCCACGTTCTTCTTGGTCGACCTCGTGGTTTCTTTCTTCCAATTTTTGCTTCAAACACTTTTTTAACTATTCTCTCTTCTCCCATCCTTTCTACATGACCATACCATCTCATCTGTCCTTCTGCTATCTTATCTTCTATTGCTTTTACTTTTAAGTTTTGTCTGTAGGTTGTGTTTTCAATTTTGTCCAGTTTTGTTTTCCCCTCTATTTTTCTCAAGAATCTCATTTCGATCGCCGTAATTTTTTCTTTTTGTCTTTGCGTTAATGTCCATGTTTCAGCTCCGTGTATGAGTATAGGCGTCACTACTTTCTTAAATATTTGTACTCTGGTCTCTTTCGGTATTTCTTTCTTTCCTAATACTGATGGGACCTAATTTAGTGCTTATAGAATTCATAAACATTTATATTTCTTGTTCTTCGGTTAATTTTTGACAAAACTTTGTTGGTCGCCATAAACCGGAAACTTGAATAAATGGAATTGCCAATTTTTACATGAAATTTATCATATTAACTATAAATATAGAGTACCGGGAAATAAATAGTAGCTATTTTGTTATATTTGTAATAACAAGTGCGCGGGAAATTAGTGATTCTGCAACGAATGCAAGTTTTGGAATTTGTTTGGTGTTTCAAAATCACGTTTACCGCATGTTTGTCAGAAATAAATTGTGAAAAGAAGATCATGTCAGTCACCAGGATTTAAACCTGGGAATATTACCTTGTCGGAGTAACGCTCTAACCATCTGAGCTATAGCTGGACTCAATCACGATGGACAAAATGATCTTCTACTAGGGGATCTGCTAGTGCATCTCTCTCGTTTATTTGACACGTTATTAGATGTGGGGTTGGGTTTAAATTTCTAAATATTTGTTTCCCACACGATTGTAGAAAAAATTCATTTTCTATGTATCCCATAAGAATTAGCCTGTTTCACATTTTTCAAAAACTATTTTAAATGAAAGTTTATGGAATGATTTTCTTAGTAATAATTATATTTTAATAATTTGTTCTTTTTTGTGGAAATAATTCAATAAAAAGATTGGCGTCCTGAAAAACTACCTCCCACTCCTGTGACGTAGAAGTACATACATTACATCAGTAATAGCCAATAGGAAAATAGTTTTTCCATCACCTACGTTTATTCATATTATTTATATAAATAAACGTAGGCTAAAGTTTGTCACATGTTAATAACAAAATCTTCTAATTTGACATTTGACGCTGACATTGCTTATTGTAAATGAATAATAAAGTAATAATGGCTAATTCAAATTACACTCAAACTAAGTCGGACAATTTACCGAAGGTCAATAGCTGGATGATGGTTGAATTTATACCAGAACGATTGTTTTACTGCTACCGAAATGAGAGATGTTAAAGAGTTGAGGTAAAATAAAATATAAAAACTGAATTTACTATATAAATTGATAATATATTTTACTTTAAAGTTCTGGTAGTGATTCTTACATTGAATATGCTATAGGACATGTAGATCTATGTCGAGAAAAAATAACTGTGTAGTAGATGTAAAGATTGCCCTGAACATAAAGTGATGCTACAAAAATACACTGTTATCGTGAAGGTGGATGAAAGTTGAAATGATCTTCACAAACATGAAGACACGATTTTTCTGACAAATTATCAGCTCTTCGACCTACTGCTTCTAGCCACAATTTTATTTTCTTCGCATCTTTTGTAAAATTTATAAACTCTATAGTAGGTTTGTTACATATTATACAACTTGAACCAATCTAAAAATTTGACACTTGTTTGACAACTTTGACAATACACTTGACACCTTAGAACCGCTGAAGATGTATGTACTCTGACGTCACATTTTGTTTCAGATCACGTGACTTATTCAAAATTTTATCCAAATTTCAAAAATTGTAAAATATCTGAAGGATATTTCGTGATATTTTCAAATTTGAAGCTCTTTAAAGAACAATATCTTTTAAAATTTAATACTTAGAAGTCATATAAAAATTCTTGCAACAACCCTATGAAGAAAATTCGTACATACATTGTACATAATTCAAAATCCTTAACAATTTACAACAAACTTGTATGACCACATATCATCTTATAAGCCACTTTTCGCTTATAAAAAATTAACCCCACCTGCCACACACTTGCAATTAGCAATAAGTTACTTCTTATAATCACTTCTCTTAAACATTGTCATATTAACCCTGTTTTCTTTCTTTTGCAGATGTTGTGCTGTGGTCTCAGGTGAGTATCTCAATAACAATAACTAATTCTTGTTCGGGTTTTAAATTCCTGGTTGCACGTCACATGTAATTACCAAACGCCGTACACCCCACTTAGCTAAGTGCTGCAGGAAGTTAGCGTAAGACGAGACCGGGCATTTTTTGCGCGATTACCGTACGGTAAGCCACCGTTCTGATATACGGTAATTATACACGCCAGTATAAGCATAATTATCCCAAGAACACCTGGGAAAGAGTTGGAAGATGAAGAATAGGAAATACAAGAAGATATTTATTAAATGATTTACGAAGTTTGATTAAAAAGATCCGAAAACCGACAAGCGAATTTATTATTTAGAATTTAGGTTTAATTCTTAGAAATACAATTCCTAATGTTGCCCTGCCGTGGTCCTTAACCTTTTTACCTCTCGCTAAGAGAGGTATTGGATTCATGCTAAAAATCACATATCGAGATTTAAGGTCCATATAAACCGATTTTAACATTTTTACGATGATGTCTGTGTGTGTGTGTGTGTGGATGTGTGTATGTGTGGATGTTAGAGGGACGATTATTCAAAAACTATAAGACGTAAGACATGTTAAATATGAATTCCTCAATCTGACATTCCTGGGAAGAGCTGAAAAGGTTTTGGTAACAATTAAACAACCAGAAGTAGTAGTTTTTTAAAAAAATTCTTCTAAATATTATTTTATGAAAATTTTTGATATTACGCATTTTGAAGAACAAAATTCTACATCTGATACATTTAATTTTTTTATTATATCTTATATAAATTTAGAGACAAAGACGCTATAATATGTAGAATATCGGGATATAATAAGTCGAGTAGGCGAAACTACACTAAGGATACCAGTTGACAAATTCAAATGTTTATAACATAATTTGTAAATGACAGATATCAGTCTCAAAAAGCAAAAGTTTTAGTTACATTCTGAAAGCTTTTTTTGGGAAGTACATTTAATCTTCCTTATGGTTTTATGTCCTCCCGCCAATTCCAGGTTAAAATAGCAGTGAGCTTTACGTAAAACATCATTTCCGGTTAATCGTTTGTAAATAAAATCTAATTTGTTGTCCAATAAATAGAAAAGTCTGTAATACGAAATTTTGGAGTTTTATTGTTTTTCCTCAAAAATCTATTAGAGCTCCAAATTAAGAACTACATCCGATTTATCATATATGGTTAAAATCTAATATGTTGTTTCAAATTATATATGAATTTTAAATACCAAATTTGAGAAGTTTTGGATCATATTTTAATGGACTTTAAGGAAAAATCATCACACACACAATATTATAGAAATCATCTTCTAGGTGCTCTAAAACGCAATCTTTGTAAATTCTTCGCCGTACATGATCCATTACGTAAATGTGGAGTTGTAAATTAATATTAATTTATAGTGCTGCAAAAATAACAATTAGCAAATTTAAAACAGATCATCCTGTATATCTAACATTTATGTATGATGGAAAATATATTATTTTTACAAACCTTAATTAAATATTTTACTATTATATTCTCCTTAACACGGTTTCATTATTTATTTTAATATAATTGCTTCCTGTCAGTGACATTTGATTAAATATGTCAAAACTGCCATTAAAATTATGTTTTTGTTTGACGCATAGGCTAGTTGATACATGAAAATAAATTATATTATATATTCATATTTAAAGTTATTTAGAGTTATTTACTAAATGTTATTATCGTAGAATTGAAGATTGTACCATTATATTCAATTTTAATTAGTAAAAGTTGCTAAAAAATTATATTCAATGAATTTTTTACAAGACAAACTTTTAAAAGCTTGTATAAATGATATTCCGGTTATCCGATATACACTAAAAACTAATGAGCACTTCCCATATTAGTATAGCATGGGTATACAAAATTTCAAATTTTTCTGATTGATAGTATTTGAGTAATCGTGTCCACAAGATCCACACACATAGACACACAAACACACAGACACACAACACACACACACACACACACACATACATACACACATACATACCTACAGACATCATTGTAAAAATGTTAAAATCGGATTCTGGGGACATCAGAACGTGCTTATTCAATAAAATCTCTATATGCGATTTTTAGCACGATCCCTATACTTCCCTTACCTAAGGTAATTTTAAATGGCACAAAAGTGACCCCTGTGGTGCACTCTCCACGCCAGCTATGAGTGCCCGTGAGGTGACGTTTGGTAAGCGCCCACACGGTAAAATATATCGTCATCATTACCGATGTCTACATGTGTTGTAGATACTGGCACACCTAGAAATGGGTAATATGCCGTGATGATATATTTATTTATTTTACCTACGGTAGCGGGAGGTAATAGTGTCAAAACTGACCCTATTTCCGGTTTTTTGTTAATAACTCTCTTGATAAAATTTTTTTAAATAATTCCTCTTGAGAATTCTCCTAAAATATGTTAATATTTTTTTAAATACAATGTTCGTTATTAAAAGTTTAAAAAATGCTGAGGTATTAATCTTTTTTCTCATTTGGGTCTGCGAAGACACGATTTTGGTATTCAAAGTTATAATTTAATTCATTGGGATAGGATGGAGAATAAATTATATATGTATATAACAGACCTGGTGAAATCTTCGAGGACAATGATTAATAAATGTTATAGATCTAATATTTTTTTTAGCTGAGAATTTTTTTGGCCGCGTGCCTGAGTGTTTGGTGCGAACCCGGGGGAACCGGGTTTGATCCCGACAGACGCCAGATATTTCCATTTTTAAATGGCACAAAAGTGACCCCTGTAGTGCACTCACTACACCAGCTATGAGTGCCCGTGAGGTGACGCCTGGTAAGCGCCCACACGGTAAAATATATCGTCATCATTACCGATGTCTACATGTGTTGTAGGTACTGGCACACCCAGAAATGGGTAATATGCCGTGATGATATATTTATTTATTTATTTATCTTATGTACCTAGTTATTGTTTTCGGTTACACAGTACAGTTTCTGATCTCTTATTGTGTGTCTCATATTATTAGTGACAACCTCCCGTTTGTTGGGCACTGGTGTGGCGGTCACTATGCATAAACACATACATTTGTATAGAGCGCGCGTGTATATAGTCAGTTTGCTTATCAGTAGCAGATGACATATAAATCTCTCCGCGGCCACTAGATGTCCGTGACAGCGCTGTCGCTTGCCCCTGCCCCTGTTCCGACGCCCATGGATCTGCTCCGGCTAATCAACACGCCAGTGAACATACACAAACATATCCATAGTCTTTGTAGGCATACAAATTGTCATTTGCCAATAAGATGCATAATACGATGAAGATAGGCGCTGCCACCAAATTTTCACATATTTATAGATACATATACAATAATATATAATAGTTAATTATGCAACATGAGTAAAAACTACAGCGTTATTTAGGCGTTCGTCAATTCCTATGAGTGAAATGAGACTAATTTCCTTTGGTTGCATACATGTTTTTATGTCTGCAATAAAAGTGTGAAAAAAGTGCCATGGCGTTTTATTTTTTCATCCGTTTCTGTTAAAAAAGTGCACTTTTTCCACTTTTATTGTGTTAAAAGGGACATACTTTATAAACCTGTTTTAATGAAAAAAGTGTGCTTTTTTAACAGACGTGAAAAAATACAATTAAAAGTGTTCTCTCACAACAATTTTGAGAGCCCGCGAGATGACGCCTGATAACACATACACACACATATACACACATACACACACACATACACACACACCCTAATCCTATAGTAATTACATAGTATTTACAGTAGAATATGTAATTTTCAAAATTTCCAGTCAACTAAAAATTAAATATTAAAAATTAAATATTAAAAATTAAATAAACTTTTCCTTTTTAAATATGTTGCTATAGTTTTTATATTTATTTATTATCAATTTTAAATTTTTTACATTTTTCCAAATTTCCTTTTCCAGTCTTCTGACTTCAAAAATATATTATTTCCATTTAGTACGTATTTAATGTATCTATTTTGTATTACTTATTGTTTATATTGATTTGTTGTTGTCCTGATGAAGAAGAAAATTATCTCCGAAACGTAGACTAAAATTTAAAATAAAATAAGGGGAAAAAATAGACTAAAGTCCTGTGTATTTATTATATAATTATATAACTTATTTATTTATACCAATATTAACATTTATGTTAAAAGATACTTAGGTTACTTATCTTTACACAATGACAGCTATCAACTGCAGCTGATGAAACGAGTTTGTGGTGACTAGCATCGGAATTAAATTCAATGATACTGCTTAGTTTGTAAGTGACTATGTTTTAAAGGAAGGTTCTAGTTTTCACCTATTTTAATTTCTTTTTTCTTTCAAATAATTCCCAATGACAGACAATAATAATTATTGCAGATTTTTTTCAATAACAATACCCAAATCATTCAAGCAGCCAATGCACGTCATCACTTAGTGTAAAGACCTTAATGCATTAAAATCACTGATAGTGAAAAATGAAATAAAATTTTAATCATTTTTAACCGTCAAAAAGTGTATAGCCTTATATAATGGGGTATTCCACTCATTTTTTTTTATTATTTTAAATAAAACTTCATTCAGTTTTGAAGCAATTCATAGTATTAAAAAATCTTAATTGTTCCTAGTTTCAGAGTATTTTTTTTTCCAGAAATCAGTGTAACGTCACATTTCCTCTATACTTGTCTTTCTCAGGCACACTGCTCTGAGTACTCTGCGAGAGAAGGATAACAATTGTATGATGTCAATTTTCCCTTTTAGCAAATGTGAAATATCTTGTAAAGTAATTATTTAAAAAATGTTTTCATTGTTTTAACTATTATTTATTGAGCCATACTTTATGTTAAATTGAAATTTTCTTAATTCTGTTGTTATGATGGAATACCCCATTATTATTAAGATAATGCTGTAGCTGAAACAAATCCCATTGTACTTTATGTGCAATAAATATTATTATTATAAAAAAAAAAAAAAAATAGTAGAGTTCATTACTTATCGTATATGACATGAATAATATATAAATAATGTACATCAACGTCATATTATTCGTTTCATTGTTGCTATAGTTAGCAACATTGATTTGTATGTTCATACTGTCAAAGTTATTATTTGAAAAATATTTGTATTAAGTAATGTTAAACGCAACGCAACGACGCAACGTGACCGTTAACGCAAACACAAAATCTGTGAATCTGCCAAAGGTAGCACTTCTAATCAATCAGAAGAATTCGGTATATTTCTTTGAAATTCGGCTCACTTTTATTTATTTTCTTTACATGACATACATAAGTATAAATAAAGTTAGTATTATAAAATAATTTAAATAGAAATGGACAGTGACGAAAATATAGTATTTATTTTGTAGATATGGCAGTTCATGACCATGTCGATAATACAGATTGCAATCTGTATAACTCTTTTCATAAAGATTCTAAAATCTCTGCAAACGTACCAGTACATGACGTCACACATCTAGTTACTTTTATTCAAGTTTTAAAAAAAGTGTTGGATAAAATGTAGTATTACGCTCGTTTGCAATACATATTAGTCACTAAAGAAAATTAGTCACTGGCGGGCTTTCGATTGACTTGAAACTTTGTTTCTTAGAACAGAACCAATCTCTTAAAGCATTAGGTTTTCGTTGCAGCGCAATAACAATTATATAATGTCTGGACTATTTATTATTATATAGTATTATTTGGATTATAAATATTGAAATAAATATTAATAAACAATCTATCGAATTGATTTGATCGGCTTAGCGAGTGAAAAAGCCTGCAGCAGATCCTGAAAACGCGCAATCATCGTTCCTGCTTTATTATTGTCACTCATCGAGCGGACTGTTAAACCTGGTGTACGCACTACGAGTACATGTGAATCAGCTTTTTCATTGTGACAGGATTGTGAGCTTTATACAGTGGGCATATAGGAGTGCATATAGAGTACCACGCTCACATCATCACTGACTTCCCAGCGAATTTTCCAAACAATGTAAGTGGTATCGACTGTAATCGCCAAGCAGCAATAAAACAAGTCAGCCCAATTAACGTTTTAATCTCTATGTGAAATTTTAATTCTTTCCATTTTTCATACACAATATGTTCACAAATTTACGAAATAATAATCAAATTTGCATTGAGATTTTACGTTTCACATCACAATTAAATCAATCTCCACTTTTGAAAAAGTTTGAGTATACTGTCAAATTAAAAAAGAATCTAATTAGCACAAAAGTGAACCTTGTGGTACTTTCTCCTGCCAGGAGACGCTTCGTAAATGCCTTCAAAAGAACGATATATCGTAATTTTAATTTCGGAAAACACCCAGATACCTAAAAATATTAAACATTTTTACCTCCCGCTACCCTTGGTAAGGGAGGTATAGGATCGTGCTAAAGAATGCATACGGACAAAAATACATAAGTATAGCAATTTTCATAATTTTTGTCCAACCGGTTCATTTTTTATTAATAAAAACTTGAAAACTCCGGAAAATGTCCAAAATCTGAAAAAATCCTAAGGGTACACCTTAGATTTTTGCGATTTTACTTTAGAGATTGTATGCGGTGTTCAAAAATTCTGAAAATTGGTGTACTTATGTAATTTTGCCCGTAGAATCGAATGGTGTTGTCGCCAACTTCATATCTCGACCCATTTTTGGGTTAATACCCAAAAATGGGCAGTTTTGAGCAAAACTTTAAATCTAAATATCTCGAGAACGAAAAGAGATATCGACCTGCGGTTTCAAAATTTGGAATCAGCGCATTGAGAAGTATCTAGATACATAAGAATTAGATTTTTGAAAATTTTGAAGTTTTTATCTAAATGTGGGGTATATTGACTTTTGGGGCAATAATTCAAAAATGGCTAGAGATATAAACTTGGTAATATTATTAATTGATTGTAAAGAGAATGTTACGTAAGTGTACGCATTTTTATTTGGATTTATAGAATATTTTCCAAGGAACTCTCTGTATGGAATTTGTAAAAAAATGTATTATGTTCGTGTTACAATTTTACTGGATATATAGAATCTTTTCCAATGAACTTTTGGTATGGGATTTGTACAAAATACATCAAATTAACGGAAGGTCTTGTGCTGGCCACAACAGATTTTTTAAAGTAAAGGCCGCTTAAGCTCTTCTTATGATATCCTGTACACCTTTGTTGAGATAATTAAACAAAGTAGGTATAATAATTTAGTTTTGAATTGTTGGGAAAAGGTTTACTTCTTGGGCTATTATTTCTGAAAATCGATGATTTGCGACAGTAAAGTTCAGTGAGGCTTGTCTAAGTTACTCGCTCGCTTCTGTAGTAGCTTGTTTGTAAACTGACAGATTCAGACACATTATAGCACAGAAATACAACATACAAATTGCTACCCTTATTGCTAAAACATAAATCATATACCTACCACTAGATTTGTTACAAAACAGCTGTTTCCCTTATTTATTTCAAAGAAGAGGTACAGGTTCCTATTTCTTAATTGATGTTCTCCATTTGTATTTAAAACTAGGTATAAATGAACTACAAAGAATGAAGATGAATAAACTAGTGAAACGTTTAAATATGTGTTATAAAACAGATTTAAAATATTTTCATTTTAGACTATATAAATACATATTATATTTACCATTTCTGGTACACACACAAAAATTCTAATTACATCTATTATTAATATATTTTTATATTTTTTAATTCATTCTATAAATAAGTTTTCTCCTACTCTTGTAAATGTTTGAGATTCTTCAAATTCGTTGACGAAATGGCAGTATTTCTGATTCGTAGGTATATTTAATATATGTATCTAAAATTTTAAATATTTAATTAATAATAAAATAAGAAACATTAAATGTACTTCTCAGAATAAGCCTTCAGCAATGTGTCTGGATTTTTGACACTGACATTACAAACACTTTAATTTTTACATCTCGCTAAGAGAGGTATTGGATTCATGCTAAAATTCGCATATCCAGATTTTATTGAATAAGCACGATTTAAGGTCCCTAGAATCCGATTATAACATTTTTAAAATGATGTCTGTGTGTTTAAGATTATAAGTCATAAAAAATATTTAACTGCAGTTTCCTAAATCTGATATTCCTGGGAAGGGCTGAAAAAGTTTTGGTAACAATTGAACAACCGGAAGTAGTAGTTTCTTAGAAAAAATTCTTTTAAATATAATTTTTTGGGAGTTTTTTTTTTTTAAATATTGAAGAACATAAAATTCACCATCTAATACACAATTTAAATTTTATTATATCTTGTATAGATTTAGAGATAAAGACACTATAATTTAGAGAGTAAACTAATAAAGAGGCTAAGGCACTAAGGAAACCAGTTGACAAATTCCAATTTTTATAACATAGTTTGTAAATGACACATGTCAGTGTCAAAAATCAACAGTTTTTGTGACATTCTGATAGCTTTTTCTGGAAAGAATATTTAATCTTTCTTATTGTTTTATTAATTAAATATTTGAAATTATAGGTAAAATTGTGGTATAATGCGTATATCCATCTGAAATACCGCCAATCTGGTTAATGAATTGGAAGAATCTCTGACATTTAGAAATATCCTCATACAATGAAAAATAGATATAATTAGAATTATATGTGTGCAGAAGACATGTTAAATACAATAAAAAACAATATTTGGGTAAAGTTCTGTAATATTTTGTTATAAAACGACGGTTCGAAAGCGAAATGCAATACAATATTTATATAGCCTAATATGGAAATGGCGAGAGGTCTTGTGCTGGCCACAACAAATTTTTTTTACTTGTTTCCTTGGAGTTACATTACAACGAATTATTTTAGATAACATAAATTTCCAAAAAGTAATATGTAGAAGATTTTTTTAAGAAACTACTACTTTCAGTTTTCCATTTGTTACCAAAACCTTTTCAGCTCTTCCCATTAATGTGTTATTAAGCAATACGTAGTTAAATTGGTTTTTAATCTTATAAAATTTAGGAAACCCTCACTCCAACATCCTCATACACACACACACACACATTCAAACACACACAGATATTGTAAAAATGTTAAAATCGGATTCCAGTGACCTTAAATTGTGCTTATTCACAGAAAATTATGAAATATAACAACAAACAATAAAAATTGATTCCTTTGAAAACAAAAAATGTATTGATTGTAAAGTGGAATATTATGAGAAAGTGTAATAAAATTTTTAGAATCAATACCGTATTTTATTATATTAGTCTCGAAATTAAAGGGCTCTCGTATCAGTTTCAAATGCCAGTCGAACTTTTGATAGTTATACATGAAATAAAATGAATAAAATTGATTCGAATTTGTTAAATTAAATAAATTTACTATGGAAGTAGATTTACTTTTATAAAACCGGGGGTAAAATGTACCAACGGCCAAATTTTTAAGAACAAAAATATCTTGTTAAGAAAATGGGCATAAAACGTGATAATATACAATATAATTTGATCTCCTCCCATTGATTATTCTTGATACCCGAATGGAAACATTTCCTGCATTCAGTTCTTTGTAACGGTCAGTCGGTACCACAATAGCTCTCCCCATCTCCGTTGTTCCTGCCAGACAATGGCTGCTCCGTCTCTCTTGTCAGTTCTTAACGCTGGTCTTTTGTTTAGCGTTGGAAAATTAAAAATCTTCATTGCTGTTGTAATGAAAACCAAAGACTTTCTATCTTTCTCTCGCCAGAACTGAAGCTCTCACAATGTAATGTAGGCTGAATAAAGACCAGATGAATACACTGCGACACAGGACTGGTCTCTCAGGGTTTGGAAATGTCTAAGTAGGTTTTAATGTGCCCATATCTATGGAGAAGATACTTCTCTATGAAAATAATATATACAGTAAAATTTTTGAAAGAAGTCCGATCAAGGCCATCTACGAATTGATCTATGAATTAAGATTTTATGCTGTCAAATTTATTGTCGTTTACATAGTTTTTATGAGGTATACAGAAGATATTATATACCCATAAAAACTAAGTAAAAGACACTACTAAATTTGACAGCACAAAATCTTAATTCATAGATACAACTCGTAGATGGTCTTGATCGGACTTCTTTCAAAAATTTTACTGTATGTAAGTATTATATCACACATCTTAACTACGACGGTGATCCAAAATGTAACAGCAAATGAGCCTGCATCACATTTTTTAAAATCTATTTTAAATGTAAGTTTATGGAATGATTTTCTTAGTAATAATTTTTATTTTAATAACTTGTTGTTATTTGTGGAAATAATTAAATTAATAGCCAATAGGAAAATAGTTTTTCCATCACCTACGTTTATTCATATTATTTATATAAATAAACGTAGGCTAAAGTTTGTCACATGTTAATAACAAAATCTTTTAATTTGACATTTGACGCTGACATTGCTCATTGTAAATGAATAATAAAGTAATAATGGCTAATTCAAATTACACTCAAAAGGTCGATAGCTGGATGATGGCTGAATTTATATCAGAACGATTGTTTTACTGCTACCGAAATAAGGGATGTTAAAGAGTTGAGGTAAACTAAAATATAAAAACTGAATTTATTATATAAATTGATAATATATTTTACTTTAAAGTTCTGGACGTGATTCTTATTTGACATTTGTTTGACAACTTTGACAGTACACTTGACACTTTAAAACCGCTGAAGATGAATGTACTCTGACGTCACATTCTGTTTCAGATCATGTGACTTATTCAAAATTTTTCCAAATTTCAAAAATTAATTGTAAAATATCTAAAGGATATTTCGTGATATTTTCAAATTTGAGGCTCTTTAAAGAACAATATCTTTTCAAATTTAATACTTAGAAGTCATATAAAAATTCTTGCAACAGCCCTATTGGCAGTATTTCCGAAAAAGATCGCCTCAGGTCGAGAGATCATGCATTATTTCTTTTGGAACAATAAGTGCTTGTACCATTTTTAGACTGTAAATCAAAAGTCATAAAATATAATAATAATAATTTCGTTTTTACCTCTCGCTAAGAGAGGTATTGGAATCATGCTAAAATTCGCATATCCAGATTTAAGTGGATGTATGTGTGTAGATGTGTGGATGTTGGAACCACGGTTTCTCAAATACTATATATTTAACTGCAGTTTCCTCAATCTGACATTCCTGGGAAGAGCTGATTAGATTTTGATAACAATGGGGAAGTTTAGCGTGGTACAAATCTACATAACATACTATTTTCTCGCAAATATAACACAAATGACTGCTGAAATTGAAATTAAAAATTAAAATTATTGCTCCATTTATTTATAATTAATATTTTTTGGGTAAACTGTAAGTACGTCACAAGTCAGTTATGCGCAAACTCAGACAGAACGATGAAATCGAACCACTTGAACGTAGGTCGTAACGCGTAAAAGCGCTTCACTGGTAACCGCAACCGCGTGCGTCAGTGTATAAGCCGACATACGTTGCGCCAAGCCTCTACCGACGTCATCACAGCTTAAAATCAGCTTTTCCGGAAAATCTGGGCATTTTTGAAAACAATAAAACATGTTAAATCATTTTTCAAGTCATTTCCCATGGAATAAAAAAATTAAAAATCGCTAAACTTTCCCATTGGACAACCAAAAGTAATAGTTTCTTTACAAAAATCTTCTAAATATTATTTTTTGAAAATTTTGTTATACATATCTTGTATAGATTTAGAGATAAAGGCACTGTAATATGTGTATAGAATAATCTAATCGCAGAGGCTAAGACACTCAGGAAACCAGTTGACAAATTCAAATGTCTATAACATAGTTTGTATATGACAAATGTCAGTGTCAAAAATCAACAGTTTTAGTGACATTCTGAAAGCTTTTTCTGGCAAGTACATTTAATCTTTCATATTGTTTTATTAATTAAATATTTAAACTTGTAGTTAAAATGCATATATCCATAAGAAATACCTCCAATCCTGCCAATGAATTGGAAGAATCTCTGATATTTAGGAACTTCCTCATACAATGAAAAATGAAACATAGATATAATTAGAATTGTATGTGTGCAGAAGACATGTTAAATACAACAACAAAAACAATATTTGGATAAAGTTCTATAATGTTATTGCTATAAAACGACGGTTCGATAACAAAGTGTAATACAATACTTATATAAAATAAAATGGAAATGGTGAGAGATTTTTTTATTAAAAATTAACTACCCCTCATAATTTTTTCTAGTCTCTCCCTGTAAAATATAGTCCAGTACCCTGTATCCATTTGCAGGTCCGTACAGGGTAGTTTTAACTGTGGCCGCGTGCAGTGCAGTATAAAATATACATGTATCTTGTGTTGGTGAATAAGCCGTTGTGGCAGGAATGCCTATGGAATGTCCGATAATCCGGCTGACCCGAGTTACGTCATCAACATTCCACGCGGCACTGCACAGCCCCTAACCCCATCCCAACCGACGCCACTGGACGACATTTTTGTCATAACTAAGCCGTGCACACTCACACCACCAAGGAGATTCTGCAGGCGCCTCCACCAAGAAATAAGGAGGATATCAAATAGAAAATATTTGCAATCTATAACATATATACATATACCGTGAGTATTTTTTAACGTGAAACATTGGGTTTGTCATATTCATGGTTACGACTTGATATTTGATTGACAGCAATGTATTTGCCCGTTACATTTAAAATGAAACCTTTACAATGGTAACTTATTTTATTTGTTCGCATAACAAATTTATATTTCTTGATAGTAACTTAATTTATTTGTTCGTATAACAAATTTATACTTCTTAATGGCAACAACAACAACGACATATATCTTTTGTTATATATAACAAAACTGTATTTGTTGCCACAACAATTTTTTACCAGCAAATTTACCTAGGTAACTGTAACAAATATATTTGCTGGTCCTATATTGACAAAAAAAATTGCTGCTGGAACTCATTTTTGGTAATCACAACAAAGTTTTTATTTACCATGTAAGTTTAGAAGAGATGTAACTGAAAAATTACATATTGACGAAAACTGTTAAGAAATTAAATAATTTTCATCATTTTGGCTTATAATTTTGTGTTTTATATAGCAAAAATCAATTATTTTTATTAAGGAATAAAGTCCGGTTTTATAAACGACAAATAAATTTACTTTGAAAGTAAATAAAATTCATTCTTTCAAATGACAGTCGAACTTTAGACATTAATGTTATAAATGCCATAAAATGTTAAAAATTTATTCGAATTTGTTTAATTTAAATAAATTTAATCTAGAAGTAAATTTATTCTGCCTTTTATAAAACCGGGGGTAAAGAAAATTTAATAATTTCATAACATTAATCATTTTCTGATTTGTCGTTTGTTAATTTCCTGTAAGCATAGTATTTTATTCACATCCGAAATTTATTTAAAAATATATTGTGTTTTATTTTTTCAATAATGCGGACAATAAATGCACTCTCCACACCAGCTACGAGTGCCCGTGAGGTGACGCCTGGTAAGCGCCCACACGGTAAAATATATCGTCATCATTACCGATGTCTACATGTGTTGTAGATACTGGCACACCCAGAAATGGGTAATATGCCGTGATGATAAGACAAATATGATTTACATCAGATTTATCTGTATATAATAAATGTACGATGAAAGTAACATAGATGAAACTGTGTTAGATATGATTTAGTATAGTAGTGTGGTTATTTACAGCTAGTAATGCATCGCGCGTATGTGTGTTAGTGCGTTGGCCATAAACAAAAATATGTAAAAACAGCTCTGTAAATGTTTGGCCGGGCGTTAATGAGAATCTATCACCATATATCTGCGTCGGGCAGACGCCAGTAAATAAAAAAATCCACTCATTTAGCCCAACAAACGTTTTGAAATTTGTTTCACAATTATTTAAACTCAAACAGCAATACAGCACGCTTGTGCTCTGCTGCAACGCAAAAACAAACGAACTATGGACACCGGCCACCTATACGATAGTGAAATGTTCACAAAACGATAAATCACAGCTGCCCAGCTTTCATTTATCTTTTTAAACTGGTCGGGGAAAAGTCGGCTTTAACTCGAATTAAATTGCTCGAGGAAATCTTTATTCTTAATCGAATCACTTCGCCATAATTTATAACAAACTTTGCACTTGCACAGTATTATTGTTAGACACAACATTAATTACTCAACAATATTAATTATGATCATCTGGAGATTACTCTTCGTGTTCCAAAAGATTCATAAAAAATCTTTTTTATTTTAAAAAACTTATCTAATTTCTACAAGTGTCCGTATAGCGACGTTTAATTCATTTTCTTTCTAAATTCTAAATTTGTATGCCCTAAATGATTATTTAGGATTTTAGGAATTAGATTTTAGGGTTTTGTATAGGAGTACACTATGCCTTGAAGTTAACGCGCACTAATTAAACAATTTGTGTTCGTTGCTATAATTTTGGAAAATGTCAAATTTACTGTCAAAGAATTCCTGCTTTTATTAAAAAAAAATCTGTTGTGGACAGCACAAGACCTTTCGACATTTCCATATTAGGCTATATAAGTATTGTATTGCACTTCGCTTTCGAACCGTCGTTTTATAACAAAAAATTACAGAACTTTACCCAAATATTGTTTTTTATTGTATTTAACATATCTTCTGCACACATATAATTCTAATTATATCTACTTTTCATTTTATGAGGAAGTTCTTAATTTTGAGAGATTCTTTCAATTCATTAATCAGATTGGCGGTATTTCTGATGGATATATACATTTTACATATAATTTCAAATATTTAATTAATAAAACAATAAAAAAGATTAAATATACTTCCCAGAAAAAGCTACCAGAATGTCACTAAAACTGTTGATTTTTGACACTGACATGTATCATTTACAAACTATATTATAAACATTGGAATTTGTCAACTGGTTTCCTTAGTGCCTTAGCCTGTGCGATTAAATTACTCTATATATTATAGTGTCCTTGAGGCCTATTTTACTAAAAAAATATGATAACGATTTTTGCCAAAACCCTATTCTGTTTATTTATCGTTACGAATCGTTACATATCGTTGTTTCGAATCGTTTAATAACGACAAGTTCACATGCATTGTTGAAGTCGAAAAGTTAGACATATTTTGAGAACAAAAGTAAAATTGGCTGAAGAAGATATTTTGTTAATTGTAGCTGAGAAAGAGATTCTGCAAAGATGATTATTTATTTACTTCTGTACACTAATTATATATATTATACTTTTTAGTAGTAGTAGTAAAAATTTAGATTTAGATAATATTTAGTGGACGAAGGACTCCAATCTGTTCTGCATGTTGATAAGGGTAGAAAAAAGAAAAATCCAAGGTTTTTTCGTTGCAGAATGTTAATAATAAATAAATAATTTTCAAATATATTCTGCAACGAAAAAACTTTTTCTTTTTTCTACTCTTAGATAATATTATTTAATATATTGATATATAATATAATATAGAATATAGATGCACTATCTATGTATTTAAAAATTATATATTTGTATAGGGATGTCAGATTATATAATCGTACACTGCGTGATACATCAGATCCTTTTACCCGGTCCCACAGAATTTAAATGACTTGTAAGTCTTCTCCATATTTCTTCCAATTCTTCAATAGACAATTTATTAATTTTTAATGAACTGTTACTTTCCAGTTCTTCAACATATATTTCATACTGTCACTGTCTTTGAGTTGTCCTCGAAGCCCTTTTCTTTTATACATTTTCAAATTCAATTAAATAAACAAACAATGAATCGATATGTCAAATTTTAATTGAAAAATATATGAAAATTTATTCTATCAAAATCGTTATAATCCTGATAACGATAATTTATAACGATATGATTAGTAGAATAGGTTTTTGGCATTTGTCGTTATTAAAGTCGTTTAACCAAATGCTGAGCGACAGTCGTTCAGTAACGATATCGTTATACATTTTTTTAATAGAATAAGCCTCTTTATCTCTAAATCTATATAAGATATAATAAAAATTTTAAGTGTATTAGATGGAGAATTTTATGTTCTTCAATATTTAATAACAAAAATTTCCAAAAAAATATATTTAGAAGAAAAATTTGAAATTTTGATTTTTATATACCTATTCTATACTAATGTGGGAAGAATTCATTAGTTTTTAGTGTATATCGGATAATCAGAAGTATCATTTATACAAGCTTTTATCAGTGTGCCATTTGGAGTTAGACCACTAGACCTAAATTCTAAATACTAAATACCAAATGCGACATCCGATGCATCCTAAGGCAAACCAGTAAATGGTTAACAAACACAGACGAATTATTTGAAGTATTTAAACATGGCTGAATATATTTGCAAAGTTGCAGAATTATTTAAGTCCGTGTGCATTTCACTTTGAACTTAAATGAAAATGTATAAATTCCATTGCGATATTGAAATGTGGGTGAAATGTATATGCATCCTCGTATACATTTATCCAATTGAATTGAATTGAAGTTGGCATATGTTCACTTATAAGTTATCGTTGTTACGTCCCCATATTTGACACATGACAGCTGGCGCTGTGGCTTGGCTTCCTGTGATGATGCTACTTGCGATTTATTATGTTTTACACTCACAATGAATTGTCCGTGCTGTTTATCTTTGTGGCTTGTGTTTTTGCGGGCACTGGCAGTGCTTTATGATTTAAATTAAAATCATTTGGGAGGCCATTTGTTTGAAAAAGTGTGCGCTGGAATGCGCAGCGAACAGAGCGGTAAAGTGGACAGTTAGGCCTGAAAGAGTGACAAGTGAGCGAGTTTTTCAGCTCGAATGCGCGACAGGTATGCCACTGCCAGGGCGCCAACGGAAGAGAATACACTCATTATATCGCATTTTTGCGCTGAAAACATACTTAAATGCTATTGTAATCGTCTATGTAGGGACGCATTCTGGTGGAACTATAAACAACAAATACATTCTTTATTACATATACAGTACCGTACGAAAATATGGATACACCTTATAATTACGAGAAAAGCAGTACAATTTGCATATTTTCTATAAATTCCGTTTTATTTATTATTAACTCTTGCCATAAATTCTCTATTGGATTTAAATTCGGAGATTGGCATGGCCAGTCAAGAATTCGGATTTTTTTGACTTAAAAACTTTTTTACTAGTTTTGAAGGATGTGTAAGATCGTTGTCCCGCTGAAAACCCCAGCCCCATAGCATATTTGTTTTGAATAAGCTTTTTTAAAATTAGTGATTCGGTCGAGACGTGACGAGCCGAGAAATTCATTGTCTCGTCTCGTTTCGTTTCAAATTCATAAAATTATGTCTCGTCTCGAAATTTTTCTCGTCTCGTTTAATAGAGTCTCGTCTCGGCCGAGATTTTCGCCGAGATTTCTCAATGGAAATTTGATATGTATGTTTTGCTCCCATAAACTAATTATAAAATTTATACAATTTTGCATTAATAGTAATTTGTACAAAAAGATAAATATTTGTCGTTTTATCTGTCAAAATTTGATATAACCTAAAATTTGTGCAAATTTTATTAAATCAATATTTATCTAGCATTTTCTAAACTGTTATAAAACACTAAAAAGAAAATAACGCTAAAAATCTTAGCTAGAGTTATACTTACATTAATATTTCAATTACTTCTCTATCCCATTTTGCCATTTTTCAGTTTAATATCGATCACTTATAACACTACTTGTGTACCTACATCAAAAATATAAACGCAAATGACATTTGACAGTTAAAATTTGTAGGCACTTTTAAGAAAAAGTAGTGCATGTTACAGTTTTTATTTTAAAAGTATTTCGTTAATAGTCTATTCATTTGTCTCTCTTTCACTCATGTCATTGTGCGAGAGAGAAAACTTTTCAAATCACTTGAAAAGAAATACTTCATCGTGTAATGCACGTTTAACAAATTCTGACAGATAAAATGTCAAATAATTATCTTTTTGTTCCAAATTCCACAGCTAAATAGAGACAAATATCACTGAAAATATGTTAAATTTCACACGTTTGTAAATATAACTCATGAGAAAAATAACAACCGAGAAATCTCGGAACAAGTTTTGAGAATCGAGATCTCGGCAAATATATCTCGTCTCGTAAAATATTTTTCACATTTTTGTCTCGTCTCGCCGAGACGAGAAATCTCGAGTACGAGACGAGACGAGAATCGAGAAATATCTCGTCTCGACAGAATTATTAGTTAAAATATCCGAATATATAAGGGCATCCATGATTTAATCTGGACTAATAAACCTACACCGTCATGAAAACATGCACTGCATAAAATCACATTTCCTGTGCCATGTCTAATTTTAGAAATTTGGTATCTAGAATTGTATCTTGCACTTGTTGGTCACCGAATATACTGCATACCGTTATTTCCAAAAAAATCTAATTTTAATTCATTCGAAAATGACACTTTTCACTAGTCGACTTCATTCCAATGTTGATATGTTTTGCAACATTTAGGGCCGGTCTTATAAACAATAAATTAATCCTCAGTTAGTTACTACACAAGTAAATTAAATGGACCATTAAAAAAGAAATGGATATTATAAAACTAATCTCACTATCAAATAACTAACGGGAGATTTAATTAAATTTTAGTAGTGTGTTTGTGGTTTTGTAAAAAGTTTCTATATTCACATTCGTTATAAACGTAAATCAGCTGACTAATTTGACAGTAAGTGATTGGATTTTAACGGGGGTTCAATCTATGGCACCAATTTCATTTGGAAAACCACTTACATGAAAAAAAAATCGTTACAAATTTTATTCTTTTTTGGGGGAGTATCAGGCATTTCTATATAACTATTTCTTAATAACTCACTGTGGCTTTTGTAACATTAAATTGGTCCCCTATAACAATATGGAACGACCCGGTTGCGTAAAATCGCAAGGTTATTAGTAGCTGACCGAGGTTTTGACAATCGAAATCTTTTTTTAAACTCATTGTCATCATGCATATATTTCATATGGATTTGTCCTGTTTCGGAACAGTCTTGTTAGCCTACCTCGTGCAAGTATAAATTCATCATCATTATCTGTTGATGAATCCCAGGACACTGATGATACAGACTCCATAGATGAGCCACTCGATAGACATTTCTTAAAAAAATATTTAAGAAGTAAATAGTTCCCTATATCAAGTTGTTTTAAAATAAACATAACCAAAAAATTACAGTTTGATGTTTCTTTAACAAATGATTTAAATCTAATAGCACGAAATTCCGCAGTTAGTATAATAGGTCGATTTACTTATCACTAAACTTTTATAATACCCAAATCTGCAGTAAAATTAGTTTAGTAGCTACCTAAATTTTAACTGTTGATTAAATAGTTTTATAAGACCGGCCCTAAGGGCGCCTTTTTATTTCTTCTACTAACTAAAAGTTTTTTAAAAAATGAAATATCTAATACGTTCTTCATCTTACAGACCTCGAGACAGTACTTCAGCTGACATTGATAAGGTTTTCTATTCAAATTTGTTTTGAAATATCCTGAATAGTTTTCTTGAATCTGCTATAGATTTTAGTTTAATTATTTTATCTGTTCGTTTTGTTGGTTTACTGGGTCTATCACATCTTGGCTTGTCAGCTAATGATTTTGGTTACTTATATTTGGTAATAATTCTATTTGCTGTACTCTTATAAAACTTTAGTAAACCAGCTATCTCTCGAGAA
Organism: Ophonus ardosiacus; assembly: GCA_943142095.1. Lineage (NCBI taxonomy): Eukaryota > Metazoa > Arthropoda > Insecta > Coleoptera > Carabidae > Ophonus > Ophonus ardosiacus. The sequence goes on from OW964832.1 coordinate 47,705,988, forward strand.
CCCTTTTCTTGTAGAGAAAGGTTTATTACGGATTCTCGTACCTAAAGTTGTTTTACCATTTTGTTAAACAATATATGATTTTAAAGCAGTATTCAAACAAATATTTTTAAAAAATCTTTCTTTAAACCTACGGATAAAATTAAATATTGAAATTTGAATTTGACACTTCTTAAAACATTATTTTAGTTAAAACCAGGCTTGTGCTACCATTTGACGATTCTTAGATTAGTTAAAGCAAGGTTTATGCTACCATCTGGCGAGTCTTAGATTGCTAACAATTATTACAACATATTGGTTTTAGGCAAAAAAGAGGCATATTTCATGAAACACAATATGAACTCAACCTGAACTAAAAACTAAGATTTTCTGGAACATATTTTTGTAATATTGTGTGAGTATAGAAAGAAGTGGACACAAGCACGACATGATTCTGGTAATGAGTTTCTTGTGTAGTGTAATTTGGGCTTCAGATAATGCATGTCGTGTCCGAAATGCCCCAAAGGTAACAATGTATGTATCTAGGCACTTGATAATGCTCTTAGATATACTAGAATGGTATCATAGAACAAGAAATTTTAATACACCTAATGAACTGTATACGAATAGAACATCTACAGCAGAAATATAATAATTATTAATTCCTATTTTTACGATTTTATATTAGTAATTGATTCAAGTCTACAGGAATCAATTCGTGAGTTGTAATCCTAAAGAAGTACCTGCTATTGGTTTTTCTGTTCAGTATTTTATTTCGTTATTTATATCCTGCGTAAGAAGTAACAATTTTGCGGGGTGCTTACGGTGATATAAAGCGTCGTAGAAGTGACGATTAGAGCGCATTTCTGATATTCGATTCTGCGTAACTATGTGGAGTATGGAGCAGGAAATATTTGCCATATTTCATTGTCACAAGGTGCGTGCCTGAGCTTCGTATTATCTCGTGTATACGGTGATCATATTCACACTTGAACTCCATAGGAAAAGGAATACACTCATAAAATTACTTCATAATGTAAGACAACTTAAACTGCGTTTAGAATGCCTGTGTTTACATGAAATTTTATGTTTAAAATTGATTTTTAAAGTGGTACCAACTATTTATTGATAATCTGTAAAAATATGTATCTATATAAGTATTCCAGGTACATGAAGTAAAAATTTAACTTATTTCTTTTAAATTTTATTTGTGTTTTGAATTTGTAACCACCTTACACACAAAAAATCTGATGTGGCCAGCACATTACCTTCCGTCAATTCCATATCCTTTATAGAATGTTTCTTGGAAAAAATTCTATTTAGCCAGTAAAATTTTAACACGAATATAACTATTTTCTTCAAATTCCATACTGAAAATTCCTTGGAAAAGTTTCTATATGTCCAATAAATTTATAACACTAACACATACTATGTAAATTGCATTTGACACTGACAACTGTCAATTAGAATATTTGAATAAATCACCAGTTTCCATAGTTATAGCGTAGATGGCTGATTTATGGAAGTTAATCTCTTTAAGGGCCGGTTTTTCAATTGCTTGTTAAAGTGTTTGTTAACTTACTGTTAACTACCTAGCAGATTAAATTTATCCATCAGATAAACTCCATGGTAATGAAAATGCGTTTTTCAATACGAATTTATCTATTCGGTAAATAACAGTCGCATTTGGTTGTCAACTGTAAGGTTGGCAATAATTATTATCTGACATTTGCTATGTTCGTAAGGAACCACATGTCATTTTGAACATATTTCCATACATTTCGTTTCGAATGTGATTGACAGTTGCAGTTGTTGACAGTACTGAATCTGTGACGTTCAAGCAAATTTAAAATTTGCTTTAGTTTGTAGCAATATGTGGTAAGAATACATGAACTGAAGATTGGAAAAAACTATTTTAGTACTGACTGTCATATTATGGATTTTATTTTATTACATATATGCATCTTTCGGGCTTCAAGCATCAAGCAGTTGTAAATTTCTACTGCGATTTTGCCTACAAATGTACACATATGTTCTGTTTCTTAAAAAATGTACTGTCTCATTGGTCCTTAATTAGAAAAGGTAGCGAATTTCAGTATTTTTTAAGAGCAGGTTTGGTTCATGTCTTCTTGGCAATTCTCAATTTCGAAGTTATCAGTACAACATTGCGTTATAAATTCTATTTTTAACACTACACAATATATTTTATATAATTTATTAGGATTAAACAATAACTGCTATATATTGACGCAATATTGTTGTTATCAACGTTTTGCTTGTTATTAATTCTCTTTCTTGTAATCAAAATAAATTATTATAAAGTGGAAATCATTTTCATTGTATTATAATTTAATAAAATTTATACATTTTTTAACAAGCCGTGAAAAGTACTCTGCCACATTCATTGGTATACAAGACATTTTTAGAACAAATGTTTATACCATTGGAAATATCAGTATTCTCTGAATACATAGCAGTATTTTTGTGCTAAATTTGAACTTTTTAAAATATTTATTGTCACTAGAAGTCAACGAGATCTTGTCGACGTCTTTCAATATGCGGTTTTTGATTCACTAGCATTATATTAACAAACGAAATCTTCCAATATTTCCTTGTCCTTGTCTTTATTATCAAAAAACACATTTACATACGTCTATTATATACATATTTCTATACTTTTCTACTAATATTATTTAACTGTCAATGTCAATATGTCAGAACAGCTGAATTTATCCTACTGGTAAAATCTTATCGGTAGGTCAAAGTGTCTGTTGTTTACCTAAGACTTATTCTGTTGGTAACGCTAACATGACATTGAAAAACTGAAATGGGTGTTTACCATGAGAATAAATTTTTCAGAGACTTAACAGACACTTGCCAGTACATTGAAAAACCGGCCCTAAAAGTCTTTAACTCTATATCTATTGAATATGAAGGAAAATGTATAATCAAACCACATAGACAATCAAATGTTCTTTCATATTTATAAGAACATAAAATGTTTAAAAATGAGACTGCATTTTTTTAGTAAAAACTGTTAAGAACTTCAAATGAAGGTACTTTTGGTTGTTCAATTATAAACAAAATCTAATCAGCTCTTCATATGGATATAAAGAAGAGAAATGTGAAAGAATTGTAATTTTTAGAATTGTAGTGTTGGAGATATCGTCGGAGAAATTTTTGTTACACACGCACACACACACACATACACACACACACACACGAACACACAGACACACATACAGACATCATCTTAAAATTAGTAAATTCGTATAGTAGGGACCCTGTACTTATTCATTAAAAACTCACCACCGAATTTTTTGACCAAAGACGATACCTTCCTTACCTTTGTTATTAAAAAATATGCAAAAAGTTGACTTGGCCAATTATTATAAATTTGCGCTCGTATACGGTCACAAAAGTGACCCCTCTGGTACACTCTCCACACCAGCTATGAATGCCCGTGAGGTGATGCGTGGTAAGCGCCCACACGGTAAAATATATCGTCATCATTACCGATGTCTACACGTGTTGTAGATACTGACACACCCAGAAATGGGTAGTATGCCGTGATGATATATTTTTTTTATTTATTTATCTAAGAACTGTGTATGTGAACATTACCTTGGTTCATTTAAACTCAAACACAAGTTAAATTCATCGTGATTTTATGCGTGTCAATAATCGTATAAAAATCATATTAAATCACATATTTATTTTCAATTTAATAGCATATTCAGCATACATCTCTCCCATAACTACAATGCATTCCTAATAAATCAGATAAATATTTTTTCCTGCAGTAAAACTCTCAATAAAATCGCCTACTCCCTCATTCATATCATGAGTTACACCTCTATAAACATAACAAAGTTTCAAAATTACCGCCATTTACACGTCACATACGCTGTTATAAAAAATGGCGCATGCTTATCAGCCATACAGTGATAGTAACACGCGAAGAAGATGCGACAGTCATTTGCTATAATAACAATGTCGGATATCAGATCCCTACATCTAGTAGGCATGTGTGAACGTGAACAAACAAATGAAAAGCGGATAGGAGAGAATGTAAGAGTTTGAGAGCGTGGTAATAGCAACATAATAAGAAGAAGTACTTAGAGTTAAGTAGGATCTTGTAACAATGATTATTAATTTTTAGGATAATAGTTATTGGATAGTTTATTAATAGATATTGTTATAACATAAAAATTTAGTATTGTAGATAGAAAACGCGCTGCCACCAATTTGTTTCATTGTTCTTCACAATAAAGGCCTATTTATAATGAAGTAAAAAAAATTAAACCGACTATTTAGCTACAGTTTAAGAAGAAAATAAAAATATGAAAATGATAAAACTTGTGTAACTTTGGCTTTTAATGTAGAAAAAATCTGTTGTGGCCAGCACAAGACCTTCCGTTAATTTGATGTATTTTGTACAAATCCCATACCAAAAGTTCCTTGGAAAATATTCTATAAATCCAATAAAATTATCATATGAATATACATTATGTATTATATACTCTAAAAATGCGTACACTTACGTAACATTCTCTTTAGAATCAAATAATATTACTACCAAGTTTATATCTCTAGCCATTTTTGAATTATTGCCCCAAAAGTCAATATACCCCACATTTAGATAAAAACTTCAAAATTTTCAAAAATCTATTTTTCATGTATCTAGATACTTCTCTATGCGCTGATTCCAAATTTTGAAACCGCAGGTCAATATCTCTTTTCGTTCTCGAGATATTTAGATTCAAAGTTTTGTTCAAACCTGCCCATTTTTGGGTAATTACCCAAAAATGGGTCAAAATATGAATTTAGCGACATCACCATTCGATTCTACGGGCAAAATTACATAAGTGCACCAATTTTCAGGATTTTTGAACAACGCATACAATCTCTAAAGCAAAATAACTGAAAATGGCCAAAAATCGCAAAAATCGTAAGGGGTACCCCTTAGGATTTTTTCAGATTTTGGGCATTTTTCGGGGTTTTCAAACTTTTATTCATAAAAAATGAACCGGTTGAACAAAAATTATGAAAATTGCTATACTTATGTATTTTTGTCCGTAGAATCGAATGGTGATGTCGTCAATTTCATATTTTGACCCATTTTTGGGTAATTACCCAAAAATGGGCAGTTTTGAGCAAAACTTTGAATCTAAATATCTCGAGAACGAAAAGAGATATCGACCTGCGGTTTCAAAATTTGGAATCAGCGCATTGAGAAGTATCTAGAAACATATAAATTAGATTTTTTAAAATTTTGAAGTTTTTATCTAAATGTGGGGTATATTGACTTTTGGGGCAATAATTCAAAAATGAGTGGAGATATAACCTTGTTAGTAATATTATTCGATTGTAAAGAGAATGTTACGTAATTGTACGCATTTTTAGAGTATTTATATATGAATATAACAAAAAATTGGATATTTAGTTGTCAAATAAATATCTGTTGGACAGAATTTTTAACCAGTTGTTAAAAATAAAACACTGAGCTATAGAATAGGCTCGATTACCCTCAAAAATATTATAGATTACCATATACCAATTCTGTCTACCACCAAGAACTTTAACTTTCAATTAAGTTTATTGCTCCCTTTAAATGCACCCTTTCCGATCTTTGCCGATCCCTCTCGATCTATTTCTCTCCGTGTGTAGTTCGTGGCGTCGCCGGTAGACAGCGCATCGTCCTGCTGCTTGCTGTTTCCGGCCCCCACCAATGCACGCCACTGCGACCACAACAAGCGGTATGTAACATTCAATTACATCTGCAGATAACTATGCACCCCCTACCCCATTTGCACGCCCATGTAGACACAGTTGATAGTGGGAGAGTGGATTAGGGAGATGATTCTGACCTTAAGATTTCTTTTATAATTAGCAGTAATTGAATTCTATTACTATTCAGATTTTTATGTTTTTGTTATCCTGCATCAAATGTTTATGTTTTAAAATTATTCAACAAAAAGTGTTTTGCACAAAACACTAACTAAAGCTCCTAATTCTTTTTACCTCTCGTTAAGAGAGGTATTGGATGCTAAAAATCGCATATCCATATTTTAGTGAATAAGCACGATTTAAGTTTCCTACATCCGGTTTTGTCTTTGAGTGTACGTGTGGATATTAGAAGGATGATTCCTCAAAAACTATAAGACTTGTTTAACTATGAATTCCTCAATCTGATATTCCTGGGAAGAACTGAAAAGGTTTTGGTAAAATTTGAACAACAAGAAATAGTAGTTTCTTAAAAAAATCTTCTAAATATTACTTTTTGGAAATTTATGTTATTACAAAAATTAGAGAATATAAAATTCTCTATCCAATATATTGAACATTTTTATTACATCTTCTATAGATTTAGAGATAGAAAATTATAAATATATAAAATAATCCATTGTATAATTCATCAAAAAGCTCATGGAAACCAGTTGAAAAATTAAAATGTTTGTAATTGACAAAAAACATTGCTGAAGGCTTTTTCTGGGAAGTGCAATTAATATTTCTTATTTTGTCATTAACTAAATATTATAGATGTAGCTGCCGCACGTTAAATTGACACTATTCTTGAATGCGGAAAACCTAAAATTTTTACTTGGACAAGTCGAGATGTAATAGTAATTATAATATGCAAAGTATGTACAATATCAGTGTCAACTAAACACTCGCTTACTATACATATATTTCATCACATGTCTTTCAGAAATACTGCCAATCTCGTCAATAAATTGGAAGAATCTCGAACAATTAGAAGAATAAAATGAAAAATAAAGAATAGATATAATTATATTTTTTTGTGTGAACCCGAAATGTTAAGTGCAATGCTTATATAGTTTAATATGAAAATGGCGAGAGGTATTGTGCTGGCCACAACAGTTTTTTTTCTATATATTTATAAAAATATATATTTTATAAAACCCGAAGCCTATGTTTTAAATATAAACTCAATTCCTTCATTACACAATTAGAATATAGATGTACCTATTTAGTAGGTACGTATTTAAATTATTAATAGTTAAATGACGAGAAGTATTGTGCTGGCCACATCAGATTTTTCATGTAGGAATTATGTTAACTTTTAATATTATTTAAGATTTAAATTACAATTTATGATACATTTAAAATAAATTTTATGGACTGAAATAAATTTTTGTGTCGATTTTCTTTCTAAAATTAGGGTGTGCACGTTTTTATGATCTGCCGTATTATTAATCCAAATCACAATTTACGATTCCGCATATTCTCATTTCATTCACAAGCCATAACCTAAAATTTTTACAACTAATTCTCAAATAATTCCCCCCACAATCAACTTCGCATAACTCACAATCTTTTCCCCATCCCGGGATGAAATATCCCTAATAAAAATCCTGCTAACAATTAATAAAATTCCTGCTGGTCCTACTTCTCAGTCCTGCTCCTGTACACCTGGCCGGACAACCGCAAAGAGAACAATATCGCATATGCCCCCACCACGAGGCAGCAGTGGAAGGGGAAACGAAGTAGTGGGGACAGCGCAGATAGGAATGGTGGAGGGAGTACCCCCACCAATCGCTGAAAGGGTAGATGGAGGTTTCCCCCACCACGGAATTCTGATGAAGATTCTCCGCTGGAGCTTCGAGCTTACGTCTCATGAGGGTAGATTCTTGGAAAGAAATGAATAGTGGTATGAATGTTCAATAGAAAGGAATTTTATAAGAAAATGTTGGCAGTAATGTTTGTATGTTTCTTAAAAGTATTAAGGGCTTAAATTGATAAAGATTTTGCTTCACAATACATAGAAAAGTTTATTTTTATTTATATTTATAAACATTTCTTAAAAAAATAATAGATATAGGCCCAGTTGTATAAAACATTGTTAATAAAGATGTGCCGACTAGTCGGCGACTAGTCGGTAAAGCCGACTATCCGGCCACTATCGTAGTCGGCGACTATTCGGCAAAGAGCGCCGACTATCCGGCTTTTTACTTTGTATATATTTCTCAATAAAATGTATGTAGGGGGAATTACATTAAATAAAAACCTTGATTGTTTATTAATATTTTTATTTTATAATCAGTCTTATATCTCGTCCAGATTTCATTTGAACAAATGACTTTTAAATCCTCTGTGTTAATTCTAATCTTTGCTACTGTGAATATTTTTACGTTCCACGCAAATATAGTTTATTCTCAAAGTATATTATATGTCTATGAAAGTTGAAAATTGCTTGTAACTATTTAAAAGGGGAAAAGTTTTATTGGGGTATTGGGGTATAACTCAATACAATCCTGTACCTCGTGCATATTTACATTTTGGCACTACCAGTTGCTCAATTCAGTAATGAGCATTCATTGTTAAAGCAAGCATAACATCTTGGATAAGAATTTTACAGGTTAACTCTGGTTCTCTGGAACCCCAATAAAAATTTTCCCCTTTTAAATAGTTACAAGCAATTTTCAACTTTCACAGACATATAATGTACTTTGAGAAGAAACTATATTTGCGTGAAACGTAAAAATATTCGCAGTAGCAAAGATTAGGATTAACACAGAGGATGTAAAAGTCATTTGTTCAAATGAAATCTGGACGAGGTATACACATTTTGAAATGTAAAGCAAAGCATCCTTTCCTTTGGTAATCAGTTTCTAAAATTACTTGCTTGTAAAGAAAACATATCTATGACATTTACGTCACGGAAATCCCCCAAAACCATGATCGGCTTGGCCGACTAGTCGGCCTCTTTACAACCGACTAATCGGCTAGTCGGCTAGTCGGCCAAAGTCATAATCGGCACATCTCTAATTGTTAACTTTAATCAAGTTGTTAACTTTAACAACGCTTCTTTTCAAATGTATTTTTGGTACTGGCTCATAGTATATTAAAGAACGAATGTCATAATTGTCATTTTATTTTGTGAGAAGGAAGTTTGAACAAAATAATCGACAATTACGAAATAAGTTTTATTCTATTTTGCGCTTTTTATACTTTTTACCTCTCGCTAAGAGAGGTAATGGATTCATGCTAAAATTCGCATGTTCAGATTTTATTGAATAAGCACGATTTAAGAATTAGAATCCGATTATAACATTTTTAAAATGATGTCTGTGTGTGTGTGTGTGTGTGTGTGTGTGTATATGTGTATGTGTGTATGTGTGTTGTATATCTGGATGTTGTAGACACGATTTCTCAAAAACTATAAGACTTAAAAAATATTTATCTGCAGTTTCCTCAATCTGATATTCCTGGGAAGAGCTGAAAAAATATTGAAGAACAAAATTCTACATCTAATACACTTAAAATTTTTATTATATCTTGTATAGATTTAGAGATAAAGACACTATAATATATAGCAGATTCTAATCGCAGAGGCTAAGGCACTAAGGAAACGACTTGACAAATTCAAATGTTTAGTTTGAAAATGACATTTGTCAGTGTTAAAAATCAACAGTTTTAGTGGCTTTCTGATAGCTTTTTCTGGGAAGTATATTTAATCTTTTTTATTATTTTATTAATGAAATATTTGAAATTATAGGTAAAATTCATATATACATCAGAAATACCGCCAATCTGGTTAATGAATTGGAAGATATATAGGAACTTCCTCATACAATGAAAAATAGATATAATTAGAATGATATGTGTGCAGAAGACATGTTAAATATAATAAAAAACAATATTTGGTTAAAGTTCTGTAATTTTTTTGTTATAAATCGACGGTTCGATAGAGAAGTACAATACAATACTTATATAGCCTTATATGGAAATGGCGAGAGGTCTTGTGCTGGCCACAACAGATTTTTTTTAAATGGAAAATAGTAATGTCAAAATTTGGGGAATTTTGTCAATTGGTTATTTTTTTAACACCATACGATATTTTTTCTAACTTTCAACAAGAACAAAAACAAAAGAATACATAAAATAAGTTGTTGCAAATGATGTGAAGATTTCATAAGCAACTGAATAAAATCTGTAGCTTAAAGCAAAAACAATCAATTTTAAATTTGATCAAAATGAGATTGATTGTGTAAACTAGGTCCAGTAGTGGTAGCAACGCACTTTAGAATTCTATCAAAAAAGGCATTTATTTTTGCTTTTCGCCACGAAGCGAAAATTTGGTAGCATGCGTGTCTAAAAATATTCGCCTGCAAGCGTACGACTTGAGGCGAAAGTGTCAAAGTAACGTCATTATTTTGCCACAGTTCTATTCAAAGCCAATTTATAATTAATTAATACATTCATTATATACAACTGACATAATATTTTTTTTATTTTAATAGTATAAAATCCAATAATTTGTGAATCAAAAAGCGAATATAGAATTCTAAAGTGCGTGCTACCAAGATTCGTAAAAGTAAAATCGTATTCGCCTGCTTTCTACTCGTATGATAGAATTCTAAAGTGCATGCTACCACCACAGATCTAGGGGCACACGTACGGGTGCACTTGCAAAAATAATCACAGAATTAGTGACATTTGTAATCAGCATTACTAGTGCAGAATGTGAAGTTTCATAGAAAGATACTATCGGTATTTTAACATCGAAACTTTCTTATTAATTTTAAGTCAGTCATTTTCAAAATGACAAAATATTTCCATTGATTGTTCCTTTACTCACAAATTTATCTGACTTCTTCCACGTCCCATAATCTTCATTCCCCTAATCCCTCAGCATCCACCCTCATGAAACACACCCCCCTTTTCCCTTCTCTTGCTGGTGTCGGGCACGTATGATATGATTATGATCCCGCGTCGCTTGGCAACCACCCCCACCCTCCCTCCCTCGCCCCTGGCCGAGTATTTAAGGGAGCGTCCCGGCGCTCCACGTCACTCGTAGTGCGTGACGCCGTCTACTCTGTGTCCCAGCCCGCCAGCGATGGCTATGTTGGCAACTTTGCCAGCATTGCCAACTTGAAGAAAACACGGGGTGCTGCTTAGTGCTGTGAAGTGCACCGCGGCAGGTACGTGAAAAACAGTGTGTGTAGGATTATTACTAGATAGAAATAAGATAGGAATAGTACATAATAGTGTATAGGCGTTTACTTCGTAATTTTGTCTTGAATAATAGTGGTGCATTATTAGTATACCCAATTATATCGTACTCCATTTCATATTTCGTTGCATTTTTCCCAAATTATAATTATTCGTAGATCTAATTGTAAAATAGAAAATGTCATGCATCCATATTCGCTTTATTTAGATTAGTATTTAATTTATATTTATAATTTTATATAGATGTCTGTACAGTTTTCTGTTTCTTAGATTAGTCAGAATGTGTCTTAGGGCCGGTTTTTCAATCGCTTGTTAAAGTGTTTGTTAACTACCTAGCAGATTAAATTTATCCATCAGATAAACTCCATGGTAATGAAAATGCGTTTTTCAATAAGAATTTATCTGTCCGGTAAGTAACAGACACTTTTGGTTGTCAACTGTAAGGTTGGCAATAATTATAAGCTGATATTTGCTGTGTTCGTAACGATTCATGTGTCATTTTGAACATTTTCCACACATTTTGTTTCGAATATGATTGACAGTTAAAGTTGTTGACAGAACTGAATCTGTGACGTTCAAGCAAATTTAAAGTTTGCTTTAGTTTGTAGCAATATGTGGTAAGAATACATGAACTGAAGATTGGACAAAACTATTTTTCTACTGACTGTCCTATAATTATGGATTTTATTTTATTACATGTAATTATGCATCTTTCGGGCTTCAATCATCAAGCAGTTGTAAATTTGTACTGAGATTTTGCCTACAAATGTACACATACTCGTATGTTCTGTTTCTTAAAAAATATACTGTCTCATTGGTCATTAATTAGAAAAGGTAGCGAATTTCAGTATTTTATAAGAGCAGGTTTGGTTCATGTCTTCTTGGCAATTCTCAATTTCGAAGTGATTAGTAGAACATTGCGTTATACATTCTATTTTTAACACTACACAATATATTTTATATAATTTATTAGGATTAAACAATAACTTTGTTGTATATTGACGCAACATTGTTGTGATCAACGTTTTGCTTGTTATTAATTCTTCTCATTCTTGTAATCGAAATAAATTATTATAAAGTGGATTATTAAAGAGACTTAAAAAAAAAACAGCCCTTAGAAATACAAATATGTATAGGCGGTTTACGTCATAAATACAATATCACTAGAAACAATGGCTGTGTCCGATGTCGCATTTTGTCGTCTTGTATTTAGGTCTTTACATAAAAATAACTCCGAATGGCACACTAGTGATATCCATTGGTTTGTATGGCAACACTGTAAAACAACAAAAATGAATTATACAATTCGATTCAATTTGATGTTTGAGAGTAAATGTTAATATTATATTTCATAAAATAGAAGCTAAGAAGCTATTTTTGACAGTAAATTTCACGTTTTGTGCAAATTATAGCAACGAATATGATTTGTTTAATTAGTACGCGTTAACTTCAAGGCATAGTGTGCTCCTGCAAAACCCTAAAATCTACTAAAATCCTGAATAATCACTAGATTTAGGGCATATAAATTTAGAATTTAGATATTAGGGTGATAAAAGTGCAACAACGGACACAGCCAATGACGTCATATGTTAAAAAGTTTACATGAGCATGTAAAACGGATGAAAATATGATCTGCGAATTGCCTTTTCTTCGCCAAAATCCAATTTTATTTCAAATAAAAACGCCGTTATAAATACTTCATTCTCGTAGTATATGCAACAAACTATCTAGTAATATGTGAGATCCTTAAAAAAATACAGAATACTGCATAATACCAAACAATTTCTCATTGTTTCTAAACATTCCGTACAGCGTTTGCCACACGCTGTACATGTAGATTTAATTTTCAAACTATTACTAACAAATAGAACAAAATATTACCTCAATAATACAATTTAGTGTAAGTAAGAGCCAACCATTCTATTTTCCATTTTCTAAATAAGTAAATAAATTAACTACAAGCTCTCGAATTTGACATGACAGAGCATTTGACATTTTGTCAATGAACAACGAAACTAAAAACAAAATGAAATCACAATAGATGTTGCAAAGTATAATGTAGACATATAATATTTATACTTGCCGTCAAATAATTATGGACTGGAGATTTCTACATTGATGCCAAATTTTTTAAGTGTCTACCTGTACAAATATCTGTAATCTGTCAATGTCATTTTATATTCTGACATTTTCGTTAGTACTTACGTGCGCTTTTTTTCCCAATCCTATAAATTGCATTATATTTAGACTTCATTTTTATGATGATGTCTTTGTGTGTATGAATGTGTGTATGTGTGTGTGTGGGTGTGTGTGTGTGTGTGTGTGTGTGTGTGTGCGTGTTCGTCCTGGATGTTTGAAAGTCGATTTCTCAAAAACTATAATACTTAAGACCTGTTTAACTAGGTATTCCGCAAACTGACATTAAAGGGAGGAAGCTGGACAACCGGAAGTAGTAGTTTCTTAAAAAAAAAATCTTTTACAGCCCGATTCACAAAACAGTTTAAGCTAATCCTCATTTTTGAATTAGTCAATTCTATTCTATTCCGGTAATTAAAATTTAATATTCATGATATCAATAAAGGTAGATACTAGGAATAGATTACACTATATTTTAATTTATAAACTGTCAAAATTAGAGTAGAATTCGCTAATCCAAAAATGAGGATTAGCTTAAACTATTTTGTGAATCAGGCTGTTAAATATTATTTTTTGATTTTTTTTAATTTCACATACTGAAGAACATAAAATCTCCATCTAATACACTTATGGCCGTTTGCACCAACGTAACTTAAATATTGCATCGAAATGAAATGTCAAATGAAATATAATTTCGATTTGCATTTTTTTGTTTAAGTCTAGTTTAAAATTTAAGCCTTGTTGATGCAAATGGTCATTAAAATTTTTATTATATCTACTATATCACAGTCACACACCAAGGAAACCAGTTGTCAAAATCAATTGTTTGTAATTGACAGATAAATGTTAGTGTCAAAAATCAACAGTTTTTTTGACTTTACTGACAGCTTTTTCTGGGATGTACATTTAATAGTTCTTATTGAATTATTAATTAAATATTTAAAATTGTAGGTAGATATGTATATTAATAGTAAAAGTATATATATCCTTAAGAAGTATCGCCAATCTCGTTAATGAAATGGAACCACCTTGAACATTTTAAAAGAGTAGAGCAAGGTACCTTATAGAATGAAAGAATAGATATAATTAAAATGCTTTGTATGTACAAGAAATGTTAAATTCGATACTTATGTAACGAAACAGAAATGGCGATAGGTATTGTGCTGGCTACAACAGATTTTTACCACCCGCTACCCGTGGCAAGGGAAGTATAGGGATCGTGCTAAAAATTACTTATCGAGATTTTAGTAAATGACCACGTTTTAAGGTCCCTAGAATCCAAATTTAACATTTTCACGATGATGTCTGTATATGTGTATGTGTGTGTGTTTGTATGTGTAGGGATTTTGTCTTCGCTCTAACTCATATATCATTCAGAAAATTCTGAAACCTTGTATTTATACCCTATTCTAATATGAAAAGAAGCCATTAGATTTTGGTGTAAATGGGATAACCGGAAATGGCACTTTACCTGAAGCTCATAATGTTTTTTCTTCAAAAAATACCATTAAATGCCATTTTTTTGGATTTTGTCGTTATGAAAATTAAAGATTATTGAATTTTGTACGGGAATACATTAATAGTTTTTCTATATACTTTACAAATAAATATAAAAATAATTTTTTTTACAAGTCCCGAAGCCTAAGAAAAACACAATTCCTTTGTTACACAGTTCATATTTCAAATGATTGTAACTGACAGTAACTGTCACTGTCAAAAAACTAATCACTTCAAACTAATAATAGTGACATTTTAAAAAGAAAATGGTAAATAAAGCAATAGTTTTATGCAATGGAATAGTTTGCAGCGTTAATAAATACGTAGGTATGTATTTAAATTAATAAAAATTAAATAGCGGGAGGTTTTGTGTTGGCCACAACAGATTTTTTAAATGAAATTCAATTATATATTGCTTCAAATTGTCAACAACAACAAACGATATAACAATATATTAATGTACTCTTAAAAATTCTCATAACACATCTTTCTAAACAAGTACCCATAATAACATTCTAATATTCAAACTGTATGCACTCCAGTCAGTGAATTTCATCTCCATTGTGATTCAAATTGGAAACAGCATCCCAAACACGCAAATAGGTTTGAATGGTGTGCAAAAATACTCGGAACAAAAGTCTTTTCAACCATATTTAACGTCCATCACGCGTAGGATACTGACACTACAATTGTATCAATACGAACGTGATGGTGGTGTATATGTGGATGGTGTCCTCATGGATTGTTTTGCTTTTGCTCTTTTCCCATGAATTTCATATCGAATTATAATTTTATTCCGCCTGTCGATGACTGAGAGACAGTTTGATTTTCAATGCGTCAGATATTTTATTCAATTATTCTATTTAAACACACGAGAAATTAATTTAACACTATATTCTGATATTGACACATGTTTGTTTAATATTATTATGTAATTTATAATATAATTCTTCGTAAACACGTATGTATACAGTGTACATACATAAAGTACCGTCCGACAAAATGGCTAAATACATCTGCTGATTTGAAAAAATCAATGTTCTCAATTTGTTTAATAATAACTTTTATTTCTGTCGACAAAAAAGATAAAAAAAAAACAAAAAAATTACAGAACTTTACCCAAATCCTGTTTTTTGTTGTATTTAACATGTCTTCTGCACACATACAATTCTAATTATATCTATTTTTCACTGTATGAGGAAGTTTCTAAATGTCAGAGATTTTTCCAATTCATTAACAAGATTGGCGGTATTTCTAATGGATTTATGCATGTTACCTATAATTTTAAATATTTAATTTATAAAACAATAAGAGAGATTAAATGTACTTCCCAGAAAAAGCTTTCAGAATGTAACTAAAACTTTTGATTTTTGACACTGACATTTAACATTTACAAATTATGTTATAAACATTTGAATTTGTCAACTGATTTTCTTAGTGTATTTTAGCCTACTCGAATTAATATATCCCTATATTCTATATATTATAGCGTCTTTATCTCTAAATTTGTAGAAGATATAATAAAAATTTTAAATGTATCAGATGTAGAATTTTATGTTCTTCAATATTAGTAATACTAATTCTAAGAAACTACTACTTCCGGTTGTTCAATTGTTACCAAAACCTTTTCAGCTCTTCCCATGAATATCAGATTGGGGAATTCATGGTTAAACTGGTCTTATGTCTTATAGTTTTTGAGTAATCGTCCCTCCAACATCCACACATACATACACACATACATACATACATACATACATACATACATACATACATACATACATACACACATCCACACACACAGACATCATCGTAAAAATATTAAAATCGGTTTATATGGACCTTAAATCGTGAAATTTGACATTCTGTACTATTATTGTTGATTACAAATGTCAGTAATTCTGATAGCCTATGGCTAATTTTGATTGCCTTTAGGATTTAAGTAACATGACATGTGTACATTAGTTATTATTACAATACATATTGCAACGTTTTCATCTTTTATTGGGTTTCAAAATTTAACTCAGTGTTTATTTACTTGAATTGTTTTCTCACATTCCTATTTGCACTAGTATAATATTTAAACACGTAACAATTACAAATGAAACAATAAACACAACAATAATACTAGCATCAAATGTACGCAGCATGTATCACATATTCTAACTGACTCGTTTATCGCCATGTAACTATTACAGATTCTAATTGAACACTCTATCACTATGTAACTATTACGGATTATAACTGAATATTCTATCCTTCCTCATATGTACACACACACACACACACACACACATACATACACACACACACATAGTTACTTATCCAGAGTATTTCTGTTGTATTTGCTCGGCAAATTCCGCCCGTCTTCGTTCGTATTCGGGTCCTCTAGAATCTTAAGATAATTCCATGGTGGTACTTTCTCGAATAAACCCATTGAAGTAACAATATCTTTTGTTTTATTGCAGAAAATATAACACTGGTTCTTTACATTTAGACATTGGTTGTTCTTCTATTTAATTTTATTTATTTTTTAATCGATTACACCATCAATATCTCATTTAATCAAAATTGAAATTAGTTGTTTTGTTTCGTTAATCATGCAGTTTTACTTTGGTCAAAAATTTGTTCTTAAGTTAAACCACAGATTTGTAATAAAATTATAGTAACATTTCTTATACAAGACGATTAAATTCCATTTTATTGAAAACCGGAAACTGTTAAATAACGAGTCGATAATTAAATTTTATCGTCGTGTATAAAATTCTGCTTTTATCTATAGCAGATTTTTAAAAATAAGAAAAATCATTTCTGTATCTCAGAATAAAAGTGTATTATATCACAAAATTAATATTTTACAGGAAAGCATTTAAATGATTTTTGAAAGAGATTTATGTTTTTAATTTCGAATTATTCTATCAATGAATGTTATTATAAACTTTTTAATTATAATAATTTATAATCTTTCAAATCTAATTTCTATTGTAAAATATTATTCCAAATTGTGTGCTCGAGATGTTACAAATTTCTTAAATTTGCTAAATACTGTTTTCATTTATAATGAAATTACTGCTTCAAATAGGACTTACCACAGTATCCCGTTCGAAAGAGGAGTTAAGGTTATGTTTATTCCTAGAGAAAACTAATTTTCCCAAAATATGGACTTAATACTGTTTTTCCTGGGGTACAGATTTATAAATTAAATTATTATTAAGCACAATTTTAAAATTTAATATTAATTATAGTCCAATTACAAGAATACATTTTTTTGATAACAGTAATTGCACAATTAAAGTTGTTATTAACATTAGCTGTCAAACTTTAAAATATATTTATTTTTTAGTTTACCAGACGAGTATCGCAAATTTAAGTACGACCGATAGCGAGTACTTAAATGCCATACGAGTACAGGAAATCACTTTTCTGACGCGGTGCGTACACTATTTTTTCGCATTTTGTATTAGTATTAATATTTGAATTTTTTTGCTGCATAATATACTGAATTAAAAACATCTAAAAAACATCTGATTAGCAGTAACAAAGTAACTTGACAGTTATTGTTTTTTGTACCTTACATGCTCCAAACAAATTAATTTTTGGAGATCGATTTGCAAAACGATGGATCTAGATGATGAAAAGAACATGTTTCTCGATTTAGAAAATAAACAAAAAAAATAAAATAAAAATAAACAATTCCTTGGGTTAAAATGTATTTTAATGACAAAACCGATGCTATGTAGTAACGATTGCTATGTTGTAAAGCAACCCATTTATGATTTATGATTTTGAGTATATTATATTAATTACTGTATAAAATACGAAAAAGCAGGGTATCGAACCCGCCAAATACTGAGTTCGGTTTAGGTTCAGGTTAATTAGTTTTTTGAAAGATGGGTCCGGGTGCGGTTCTGGTTCAAGTATTAATAAAATTTGCGGTTTTGTTCGCGGTTCAGGTTCGACATAAATTACAATAAGAGCCGGATTTTACAAAAAACGCGACAAGAAACGAACACAATTTTCACAAAAAGTCAACACAGACAGCAACGCAGACGCCTAAGACGTCGATTATCAGCTGTTTTTACTTTTCGAACTAAAAATTAACCAGAGTTGAACCCCGAACATGAATTTTAATACTCGGTTCGGTTTCGACTCAGGTTCAATTGAAATATACAGGGAATTTATTTTAACATGCAACACATGGTCAGTCACTTCCATGGTTACTCATTATTGTCAAAAAATGACAGCAATGTAATATTTGTCCATTTTAAAATGCAACATACAAAATTTGTAGTTTTGTAATATCGAAACTAATTTCCAATAAATTAGCCTACATACGATTAACAAAAAATCAAAATATGAATGTTGCACATCTTAACAAACTTTAGCTTACAAAAATTTATAACTTTCAAGTAATAAATGTTAAAAAATACCCCCATTCACACTGAGGCAATACTCTAGTCGGTCGTAATAAGAATTGACACCATTTGTGATGTGTTTTGGAGGTATCTCCTGTGCTGCAATACTATTTAGAATGTTGCATTTTAAAATGGACAAATATTACATTGCTGTCATTTTTTGACAATAGTGAGTAACCATGGAAGTGATGAACCACAATGTTGCATTTTAAAATAAATTCTCTGTCTATATATGAGGTTCGGTTCTCGGGTTGGGTTCCCTGAAATGTTACGATTTGGTTCCGGTTTTGGTTCGGTTCAGGTTCGGGTTGGATGACCTGCGAAAAAGTATTATTTTATCTAGACTTGCGATCCAGTATTTTGGGAATACTTTAAATCTAGTATAGAAAAAACTTTTGTTTTTATGTTTTTCAAAAAAATGTTTACTGAAAATTCATAATAAAGCATGTGAAATATAAATAAATAATTAAATCCTGCTTCTAAATGAAGCAGCTAATTGTTCAGTCTTCAATAAATTAATTAAAAGTTCTCTATTTCCTCTCTACTCCGAAGTGGCGAAATTATAATGAAAATCATTGTGACATTTGGTTGTCGGGTCCAAACATGGAATTCATTTTAAACGAAGCAAGGAGCAACGCATTTAGATGTAGCGCGAATCAATATCTGTACATAGCGGCAGCGTTGGATGCTGAGTCCTTCTTGTCACCAGCTCACAAGAGCGGCACTCGCCGTCTTTTGTCTGAACAATCGGGACGTTAATTCATAATTATCATCTGAATAGGACGACGTTTGCGATTCGCAGTTGTTTAATTGTTTTCGCACAACGGGGAATTTTATTATAATCATCTGGTAATTGACACAGGAATCTTGAAAAGAATCTGAAGATATTATCATATGAAGTACTACATAATTTTAAATTATACAGAGTTGCCCAAAAATTGTTACCGCTTGGTATATATATTGTATAATACTTATTTTATGTATGACTTTTTGTCACTTTTAAGTGTTTTCTTGATTTTCCTTGATATGTATTTCGTTAAAGGAACATGTGATTCATATTTCAGAATGAATATGTCACTTGCTGTATCTAAAAATATGAATATAATAGTGAGTAAATCCTACTTTATTTAAAGTTTTATCTTACCAATTGGACAATCTGTAAGCTTCAGAGCAGCAGACTTCCTCAATGGTTAAATGGAAACTGAAATCCTGAAACGATTTATCTGAAACATGTAGCACTCTTTCATTCTCGTAACATTCACTTCGATTTCGCTTTAGCGTGATCCGAATTACGATAAAAACTAATTTGCATTCAATGCCGTTTACTCGATTTTGATATTGCAATAAACCATACCATCTTGTTTTAGAACACTGTATTTGTAAATATAAATTTATAAAATAATTTATTTTTATACATCATCTTGCCTATGCGTCAAATAAAAACAATAGGTACTTTAATAACAGTTGTGAGGTTGTGACATATTTAAATAAATGTCACTGTCAGGAATCAATTACCTTAAAATTAATAATCAAACCGTGTTAAGAAGAATGTAATAGTAAAATATTTGATTCTAATGAAATTAAGATTTGTAAAAATAATATATTTTGCATCATACCTAAATATTAGATGTACAGGATGATCCGATTTAAGTGTGCCATGTTTGCAGCACTACTGATCAAACAGCTGACAATAAGAACGTGTTTTCAAAGTGTTAAATATTAGTACACAACTATACATTTACGAAATGGATCATGTACGGCGAAGAATTTACACAAATTGCGTTTTAGAGCACCAGCAAGTTGATGCTGATTTTTCTTAAAATCTATTAACATATAATCCAAAACTTCTCAAATTTGGTATTTAAAACTCGTATATAATTTGAAACAACATTAGATTTTGACTATATGTGATAAACTGGATGTAGTACTTAATTTGGAGCTGAACAAAATTTTTGAGGAAAAACATAATAAAATATAATTCAAAATTTCGTATTACAGACTTTTCTATTTATTGAACAACAAATTAGATTTTGTTTACAAACGATCAACCGGAAGTGATACTTTACTTTACTGGCCACATCAGATTTTTTCCGAAGCCTTCGTCTATTACCTCGTCCTTATAAAAATGGAAATACGCGGGTGACGATATATTTACTTATTTAGTTATTTATAAATAAATAAATATATCATCACGACATATTACCCATTTCTTGTATGCCAATTTGCGTTGTACACAGATTTCGGTAATGATGATGACATATTTGTACCGTGCGGGGTTTAATAGGAGAGTTCATCACAGGGGTCACTTTTATGCCATTTAAAATTTGAAATATTTGGCGTTGGTCGGGATCAAACCCGATTCCCTAGATTCACGACCAAACACTCAGGCACGCAGCCACGGGACCCCATTACTTATTTATTTATTTATCTTTTTCACTATATTTACGAACACTAGCTTCCCCATTGAAAAGCATATTCATACTACAAAATTGTCTGCATCTTCTCTTTAAAAATCTTGCGCACATTATTCTCCTGCTGTGAATTTCCTTTCTGAAGAATCTGTTCTCACCCTGTGATGTATACGTAGGGAGTTTCCTCTACACCGCATACAAGACGGTTATTGAATTTTCCTGACGTTGGCTGCATTGTTATGTCAGACATGATGATGATGATGTGACGTACAAAAGACCGTTGTTAAGTTACACATATTCACGCACCTACACTCTGAAATTAGCTCAGGATATCCTAACCTATTCTTACACTAAACACGATGGCAAGCTTTGGAATTAGGGTGTGAATTTTCAGAAGTAATATCACAACACCTCCTGATTTTATGGATAAATTTTTATTTTGCACGAATTTTTTTTGCTTAGCAACAAACACGAAAGCAAACTGCATGGTAAATCCCGACTCCGAAGTAGAAGGGGTTTTATCTAATGTCAGTTTGCTTGAGTGATTTTGCGTAAAAGCAAAAAAAATGAGTGCTTAAAAATAAAAGTTTATCTGAGAAAATCTGAGAGGTCGTGTGGTATTTGGTGAGATAAATTCCAAAGACTACGCAAAATGAAACTTGACACATTAATTGTCACACTGACAGTTATAAACAATAACAACTGTTTATTTACTTGGTAGCGGAAAATTATCGGGGTAACGGTGTTTTGTCAGTATAATACTGTTCCCATTGGTTGAATTTTCAAGTGTTTTGCATCATTATTGGTTAAAAACTAGTCGTTGGAATTTATCGAGTTAATTTTTCATAACTATATTCATAGACTGATTTTGTAGATGACTTATTTTGGTCTTGGAATAATACTAGTACTGGATGGTATGTTCAGGAAATAAAATATCTCTGTCGAACAATAAAAATTTATTACTTTTTATCAATCTGTTAAAACGAGCTTGTTCGAGTTCTCAAAAGTTGCTGAATTAAATTTCAAAAGGTTGTTACCGATATCGTATTTTAGCATTTCGTATTTAGAATTTAGATCTACTTCATATAAATACAACTCCAATTGGCTCACTAATGACATACATATATTGATTTGTATGGGAACACTTTTGGCTGTGTCCGATGTTGCACTTTTACCCTAATATCTAAATCCTAAATTTATATACACTAAATCTAGTGATTATTTAGGATTTTAGGAATTAGATTTTAGGGTTTTGCAGGAGCACACTATGCCTTGAAGTTGACGCGCACTAATTAATCAAATCATGTTCTTTGCTCTATAATTTGTACAAAACGTCAAATTTACTGTCAAACAATAGCTTCTTAGCTTTTATTTTATGAAATATAATATTAACATCTAATCTGAAACATCAAATTGAATTGAATTGTATAATTCATTTTTGTTGTTTTAAAGTGTTGCCATACAAACCAATGGATATCACTATTGTCCCATTCGGAATAGCTTTTTTAAAAAGTATTATATTTGTGTTATACAAGGTGGGGCAGAATGACCTCCCTGATTTGAAGGGTTACTTGTAAGAAAACGGTTCAAGATACATAAAAAAGGTTTTTATTGCTCAAAAGTACATATAATGCCGTTTTATTTTCACGATGTTTGGAAAATGATATCGTCCAAATGGCGGTCATGGCGAGTAATGCACATATTGAGCCTTTCGACGAAGCACATTTTCATCTTTGTGGCACAGTAAATAAATAAAATTTTACTGGGCATCTGAGAACCCTCGTGTACCGCATCAAAGACCTCTTCACAGCCCCAAAGTAACAGTTTGGTGCGCTGTGTCCTCTATACGTATTATTGGGCCTTATTTTTTGAATCCGAAGGATTAACTGTTCTGTTACCGTCAATTCGGCTCGCTATTGTGACATGGAGAACTTTTTGCCCCCAAAATGGAAGAGTATGGCGAGGAATATGACACAGAAGCCTTTTGGTTTCAACCACGACCCATACTGCCCGTCGATCTCGCGAAATTCTGCAAGAGCTCTTTCCCGGTCGCCTGATCTCTCACCGGGAGGATGTTCCCTGGCCCCCTCGCTCCTCCGATTTGAGCCCGTGTGAATTTTTTCTGTGGGGATATGTCAAAGCTGTAGCTTGAAGCTCTGAAGGAGGCGATTGAGGATGTCATCGCTGGAATTTCGCAAGATATACTGGGAAGAGTAGCCGAAAACTTCTTTGAAAGAATATAATAATATGTGCATTGCACGCAAAGGCCGCCACTTGGACGATATCATTTTCCAAACATCGTGAAAATAAAACTGCATTATATGTACTTTTGAGGAATAAAAACTTTTTTTATTTATCTTGAACCGTTTTCTTACAATTAACCCTTCAAATCAGGGAGGTCATTCTGCCCCACCCTGTATCTTGAGATTATTAAATTTAAAAAAATCTAATTACATCGTGTTATTCTACGTAAAAAACAGTATAAAAAATATCTAAACTTTTTTTCTTTATCTTTTATAATAAACGAGTAATGAGGTATTTTCAATATAGACTGTAGCTCAAAAACAAAAGACGATCGAAAATTTCTGTGGTGCCTCAAAAAGTTGGCTCGAATTCGAGTTTTGAAAATCATAATCAATCATAACCACTCACCTAATATACTCTTTTATAAAAACCTACTTAATATTTTTTATCTAATTTTATTTTACATCTGTTATGTCACGTTTGAAATATTTTCTTCCTGTTTGCTACCCCTGCATCTACGTCACTGGATAATGATCCCCTACTAAATGTCATTTATATAATGCTATACTCTACCTTATGCTGAGTATGATATTAGCTCCCTGACATTTTCAAAGTGCAAATTGTCTGTTATATTACCCTGTAACTCTACACTGTACAACACAACATTCTAATTCGTTTTTCTTGTTGCAGATGCGCACAACGGTGGCCATATTGGTAAGTTTTTCAAACAGTGTATAATAATTAATATTTTCCATTGATTAGATCGAATTATTGGTACCGTAAATTCATTTAACGATCATAATAATGTTGTGTTGTCTGCATTCTTATATTAATAGTGGAGAATCGATATTGGTTATAAATTTAAATTTCTCTAGGGATAGAATTAATTCCATTTAAATTTTCAATATCAATTATCTGGAAATCTAATAAACTGCGACATGCTAATACTGCAAAAAAGATAAAATAGTTCTTTCCATTGTACAAAGCAACTATAATGTAATCAATTTATGTACTAGATTTTTGGGATTATCGGAACAAAATAGTAAATTTATTAAATTGGGACTTCGAAGATACTTACGATTATATTTGTTCTTATTTTCTAGCTAAATTCATGAGATTGCATTTTTAAATACGGATAAATTTCTCGACTATAATATACATTACGTATTAACAATGGTGTTCTTCACCATTATAACAAATTAGAACATGGGTCATTTATATTAAAACTAAAGAAAGTTATAAGTTTTTAAAATATTATAGATTTTAATTACCTTAACCTCATCGCTTACTTCACACATGTTACAATTCTTACTAGTTTCAAGCCTTTCTCTATCGCCTTTTAGAAATCCAGAATATGTTTTCAAACAAACGAATGCAGAAAATAACGAAACAACGAAGCCAAATAACAATTGTTTAAATTTATGAAATGTTGAATGATAAGAAAAACTTCAAAAATCTAATTTATTTATGTATCTAGATACTTCTCAATGCGCTGATTCCAAATCATGAAAACGCAGGTCGATATCTCTTTTAGTTTTAGAGATATTCAACCTCAAATATTTTCTCAAAATAACCCATTTCTGGGCTAGATCTCTACCTAGTTTTCAATTATTACCCCAAAGGTCAATATACCCCATATTTAGATAAAAACTTCAAAATTTTCAAAAATCTAATTTTTATGTATCTAGATACTTTTCAATGCGCTGATTCTAAATTTTGAAACCGCAGGTCGATATCTCTTTTCGTTCTCGAGATATTTAGATTCAAAATTTTGCATAAAATTGCCCATTTTTGGGTAATAACCCAAAAATGGGCCGAGATATGAATTTGGCGACACCACCATTCGATTCTACGGATAAAAATATATAAGTATAGCAATTTTCATAATTTTTGACCAACAGGTTTATTTTTTATGAATAAAAGTTTGAAATCCCCTGAAAACGGTCAAAATCTGGAAAAATCCTAAGGGGTATACCTTAGATTTTTGCGATTTTTGGGCATTTTCAGTTATTTTGCTTTAGAGACTGTATGCGGTGTTCAAAGATTATGAAAATTGGTACACTTATGTAATTTTGCCCGTAGAATCGAATGGTGATATTGCCAAATTCATATCTCGACCCATTTTTGGGTAATTACCCAAAAATGGGCAGTTTTAAGTAAAACTTTGAATCTAAATATCTCGAGAACGAAAAGAGATATCGACCTACGGTTTCAAAATTTGGAATCAGCGCATTGAGAAGTATCTAGGTGCATAAGTTTTTATCTGAATATGGGGTATATTGACTTTTGGGACATTCATTCAAAAATGGATAGAGATATAAACTTGCTAGTAATATTATTTGATTGTAAAGACAATGTTACGTAAGTGTTCGCATATTTAGACCATTTGAACAACTGAGTGAATTTTTAGAAATTAAAGTCTTAAAAGAAATCTGTTATCGCGTTATTCTTGTATAAGTATTACCTAATGGAAAAAAAAAATGTTTAAACATCAATTCGTTCGAAAATTACATGCAATTGAAAGTTTGTGTGACATGTCATATAATTTTAAAAATTCTCATAAATTCCATTGCAAATATTTCTGGACCCCATGGGGTCCCGTGGCCGCGTGCCTAAGTGTCTGGTCGCGAACCTGGGGGAACCGGGTTCGATACTGACAGACGTTAAATATTTCCAATTTTAAATGGCATTAAAGTGACTCCTGTGGTACACTCTCCACACCAGCTATGAGGTGACGTCTGGTAAGCGCCCACACGGTAAAATATATCGTCATTATCGATGTTTACATGTGTTGTAGATACTGGCACACCCAGAAATGGGTAATATGCCGTGATGATATATTTATTTATTTATTTAAATATTTCTGGTATTTTGCAGGCTGTAAATGTGACTTTTGAATTAAATCCTCTAGTTTCAAAACAGAGTATAGAGTAGCCATAATTTCTAAATGTACTTATTCAAATTGCTCCAAACAAACATAGAAAACATCAACAAAAGCCCTCGCTTTGTGAAGATATTTATTCTATTCAGAGTTTTTTCGTTGTATTAATTTTAAAATAACAGTCACAAAAACAATCTTTAACTGACAAAAGCATTTTCTGTGACTTGCTCGCTAACTCTGCTGCATTAAAGTCGCTTACTCTACCAGTTTTATTATTTTTATACAGGAATAATTTTTACCCCGCGACACAAAATAGAAGCAAGCGAGTGTGTTTTGTGCAGAAAACGACAGAGTTCATTCAGCATAAAGCATTTGTAGAGAAATATGCATTTTTGCGAGAGATTTTTAGTTGCATTGTTACAACAGATAAAATAAGAGAATTTTTAATTATTTCACCACATTAACATGGTGATATTATAACACAACACAATGAATAAATGTATATTAGTTAACCTAGACTCCTAGAGAATGTAACTTAATGTAGTTATACAGGGTGTTATGTAAGTAATCACTTATCTTCAAAAGCACTTTGGTTCTTTTATAGTGTTTCACAAGAGTCTTGCATTTTTCTTGTTCTTGTCTTGTTCTTGCATAAAATGCAAGACAAGAACAAGACAAGAGTTTTGGTAACAATTGACAGCCGGAAGTAGTAGTTTCTTAAAAAATCTTCTAAATATTATATTTTGAAAATTTATAGTACAAAAAATAATAAAGAATAAAGTACTCAATCTGATTTAAATTTTCTTATTATATCTTCTATAGATTTAGAGATAAAAAATCTGATATGGCCAGCACATGACCTCCTGCTAATTCGATGTTTAAAATTGCAATGAGCTTGGAGTTAAATATCACTTTATCGTTTGTAAACAAAATCTAATTTGTTGTTCCAATGAATAGAAAAGTTTTTAATAAGAAATTTTGTATTATATTTTATCAAGTATTTTTTTTTTTGAAAATCTGTTAAGATCTCTTAGTTAAGAACCCCATCCGACTTATCATATAGGTATACTCAAAATCTAATGTTGTTTTCAATCATATACGAGTTTTAAAACCAAATTTGAGAAGTTTTTTTTTATCATATTTTAATATATTTTTTCAAGGAAATCAGTTCAGAGCTTCAAGTAAAGTACCACTTTAGGTTTACTAATATTAACAAGAATCTAATATGTCGGTCTCATTAATATAAAAGTGTTAAATACAAGATTTGAAAAGTTTTCAATTATAGCATAATACAAAATCACGAAAATCTCTTCACAGCTTCAAATAAAATATCACTTCCGATTTAAATATGTTGTTCCTATTGATATGAAATTGCAAGACAAGAAATATGCAAGAGTCTTGCAAGCAAGACAAGATTTTTGCTTGCAAGAGTAACACAAGACAAGAAATAGTCTAGCAAGACAAGAAATCTTGTCTTGTGAAACACTATTCTTTTACATTAAACCGCAGATTTTATCTCTTGCTTCAATTTACTTTAAACTCTCCTTAACAATTATTTAATTTCTAACTGCCCAGATTTAAAATAATTTACCCTATATTTGGAGGGTTGAAAATCATTGCCGCGCAAGAAACGAACCCCTGGAGACCATGTGTTATCTACGCCACTGTTAATGCGGTGAGGGGCGCCTTCTGTTTTAAACTGTATTTATGGGGAAAGTTTGGGAGCCACTGGGAACAAAGAGTAACCGTGAAAAGCTTTTAACAGCCGTAGTGGACAGAATGAAAACTAAGCATTGCACTAAAATATCACTAGGCAGAAAATATAGTTTTTTAATTATTAGGGAGGGGAACTATTAGATGATAGTCGAAGACAATAAGTGATAGTTTTTAGGTAGGACACTCGATGCAACAAATTCGACGGTTAAAATATCAAAATATTGAACACCAATTTGCCCTGTCAATTTTAAATATTGGTTACCAAAAATTTGAACACTAATGCCCGTATTCATAAACACTCGTAAAAATTTTAAACGGTTCGTTATAATATTTATCCAATAAAAACAATCGACATTGAAAGAAAAATTGTTTGTCAAATTTGATTCTATTTGTCAAAAATTATAACGAGCCGTTTTGAAACTTTACGAGTGTTTATGAATATGGGCATAAGGCTCGGTATTTACATCTCCGGTTAAACAGCTTGTTAATTTAACTGTCAGTTAAGAGAAAAACACAGCATCGATATCGTAGACTGAATTGTAAAAATTTGATGTGGCCAAAACAAAACCTCCCGCTATTTAATTTTTATTAATTTAAATACATACCTACGTATTTAGTAATGCTTCAAACTATATTATGTTCCATTGCATATAACTATTGCTTTATTTACTATTTTCTTTATTATTTAATATGTCACTATTATTAATTTGAAGTGATTAGTTTTTTGTCAATAACGTTTACCTGTCAGTTACATTCATTTGAAAAATAAACTGTGTAACAAAGGAATTGTGTTTATCTTAGGCTTCGGGATTAAAAAAAGAAAAATGATTTTTAAATTTATCTGTAAAATATATAGAAAAAGTATTAATTTATACCAGTACAAAATTCAATAATCTATATTTTTCATAATGACAAAATGCGAAAAAATGCATTTAATGGTATTTTTTGAAGAAAAACCATTATGAGCTTCAAGTAAAGTGCCATTTCTGTTTATCCGATTTACACCAAAATCTAATGGCTTCTTTTCGTATTAGAATAGGGTGGAAATACAAGGCTTCAGAATTTTCTGAATGATAGTTAGAGCAAAGACAAAATTCCTACACATACACACACACACACACACATACATACACACACATACATACACACATACATACACACACACATACACACATACAAAGTTCATCGTGAAAATGTTAATAATGGATACTAGGGACCTGAAAACGTGGTCATTTACTAAAATCTCGATATGTAATTTTTAGCACGATCCCTATACCTCCCTTACCAAGGCTAGCGGGAGGTAAAATTACACATGAGTAAAAAAGGCAACTTTACCATAACCGGATGATATTTTTTAAGGAATTTTCCTTATAAAATATTTGTTTAGGATTATAGTATAGTAAGAACCATACATTTTATTCAAAATACAACTGCTGGAATACACTATTCCTTGAAGTTGGCGCGCACTAATTAAACGAATCATATTCGTTACTATAATTTGTGCCAAACGTCAAATTTACTGTCAGATAATAACTTCTTACTGAAGCATAGAATTGAATAACTCATTTTTGTTGTTTTAAGTGTTGCCATACAAACCAATGGATGTCATTAGTGTGCCATTCGGAGTTGTATTTATGCGGTTATTCGTTACCGAAAATCAGTCACTTTAATATGTTCTTTGTATGAATGTTATGATGATTTTGGACAAGGCGAAAGAAGAATGTTTTTAAAGAGTTAAGTGATTCAGTGGAGCTCTTACTTTCATCCTTTTTCTTATTGTTTTCGGGTTCTTGCTAACCCACTAAGTGGGAAACGCGTGATTTTATGTATGTATGTATGTATGTATGGATGTATGTATGTATGTATGTATGTTTTTATGTGAAACATACCTAAATCCTAAATACTAAATGCCAAAATGCGACATCGGACGCAGCCTTAATATTTCTTCAGCATGACCGCATATTTGACATGTTACATACTGTGATTTTCTAAATTTAAAACTAAGTCGCAACGAAAATTCACTTCTTTCCTCCATCAGTAATTCATATATGCACCCCATATTTTTGCGTCTTTTTGAAAATTGTTCCCGTCGCATCAAAACGCGCAATTTGTCATCTGTTGGAGTTCAGTCTGAGACTCAGTCTGGATTGGAGAAGCTTGTAGCCTGGCGGCCATTTTGTTTTTATTTGTCCTGGAATTGATGGCGCAGTCTGCAGGACTTTTTAGTTGTGTTACCCGGACTTTGCACTTAAAATTAAATAGATATATAATATAAATGACTACTAAAATTTATAAATAAATATATCATGGTTTATTACCCATTTATGATCATTTAAACTAGTTTAATGTTTAATATCAATTAAAATTTTACTACAAATAATCATTAACCGCCGCCAATAAATTTACAAAACTTTCTACCGTTTATAGTCATCCGTGAAATGGTGTGCAAGTAATTCTGAATCAGAGACAAAGAACTTTGGATTGTGTAGAGTGCATTACCACAAATGTCGCCCCTTCTACCCTTAACTTTCAACCCCTGGCACTAAGGTAGATCGTTATACGATACGGAGCGCCATACTGGACTCTTGTGGAAGTAGAATCAGGCATTTATCAGGATTTACACATACTTTACAGAAATATCACAGGATGAATTCGGAAAGACATTTTCCCAAAGATAGAGGAATACACACAAATAGAAAATGGATTTTTATTTTTTTATTAACTACAACTTGTGTGCAGCATATCCTGGAGTAATTAAAGCATTTAATACCTAAGGCATATATGTTACTTTTATGATTTAAAAAATGTGAAGCAGCCAATGCACGTCATCACTTAGTGTAAAAACCTTAGTGCATTAAAATTACTAATAGTGAAAAATGAAATAAAACTTTAATCATTTTTAACTGTCAAAAAGTTTATAGCCTTATATAATTATTATTAAGATGAATAGTAGAGTTCATTACTTATCGAATATGACATGAATAACATATAAATAATGTACATCAACGTCATATTATTCGCTTAATTGTTGCTGTAGTTGGCAACATTGATAATTTGTATGTTCATACTGTCAAAGTTATTATTTGAAAAATATTTGTATCTTGTTTGAAACATTTTTGTGCGCTGTAAAGGCTCGAGTAACAATCTGAAAATTTTGCCAGGATAAAATTTAACCACGAATGGTATTCGGATGACTATTTCAAAAATAAAAATAAGCGGACAGGACTTTGACAGGTATATAAACAATATTTATGTCTTACTAGTATGTTATTGTTTTATAACAACCTCAACATTAGGTCCGTTATTGAGTAAATAATACCCTAGGGCGTATTAAGTTGCTATGGTAATGTTGACAACAAACTGAGGTTAATAATACTGATACTAACATAAAGTGCAGTTAAGGTTAAGAAGCATTGTGAATTGTAGTCGTTTATAATCATATTTGTTTCATCACAAATACAAACCAGCAATACTTCTTATTCTTAGCAATAACATTGCTCGTCCATATTGACAGAAAAATACCGCAAGAAATATATTTTTTTGTTTGAAAAATGCTTTGTTTACAGAAACAAAATATTACCTAGATACCGCATTCACAGGCTACTTTGTAAGTTGTATTAAAATTTTGTGATTTATTATTTTTGTTTGAAAAATTCTAGTCAGACAAAATGTTTATAAAGAATTTCTAGTAAGACATAAAACGTTGAAGGTACCACGGGTGTTAAACGACAATAATGCCTTCGGTCAACGTACTCGCCTCGGGCCAGAGGCCCTCGACAGTACACTGTTGACCTCAGGCATTATTGTCCTTATAACAACCCTTGGTACCTTAATTACTATTCCTAGGCACTCTTAAAACGCTTAAAACGTCAAAAAAATTTCACTTATCAAAACTCACTTACTTGTAAAAATACAGCATCTTATTGGCTTAAAGGGTGCGAAATTGTGAGATTGTTTTGTCAAAAGAAACTTGGTAACTAGGTAGAATCCTGAATTTGGATTGGTTTATAAATGTATGAGTTAAATAGTCAATTATAAATAAACCTACAGAATTCGTACGTGTGTTTATTGGCATCTTTATCGTGGACAAAATGTTAAACGTACTTTTAGTTCTTGCAGATATTTTTGCATGTTTAATATTTTTATTTCTTATTGAAATTCTCTTTCCTGCTTTTGCGTATTAGTCAGCATTTTTACCTGCCCCAAGTCACGTACGGCTATGCCATCAATCCTGAGCTTTCCCCCACCCTTAACTTTATTCTCGTGGTTTTCTCCTTCTCTTGTGGCGATTTCTTTTTCATCT
The DNA here is from genome assembly GCA_943142095.1 of Ophonus ardosiacus. Lineage (NCBI taxonomy): Eukaryota > Metazoa > Arthropoda > Insecta > Coleoptera > Carabidae > Ophonus > Ophonus ardosiacus. The sequence goes on from OW964832.1 coordinate 47,738,544, forward strand.
ACTTAACTTTCAATCGTGATGTTAACAGTTGGTAAAATCCGCTCTCGATGTTATTTTTCATCACTGCCGCTTGAGTTATGAGTGGCGCTGCGATCGCCGATGCTCGACTGTTCTTTCAGGTCCACCGCAATGCATTCTGGGTAATTTGTCACGAGTAATGCCCCTGTCACGAACAGAAATAGTAAATTTAGGGGAATGTTACCTTTTTAAATAAATACAAAAAAATTGAGCAGAAATTTGTTGTGCCTAATAGAATCTCTAACTCTTATTTTTCAAGCTAGGAAAGAACAATAAAATAACTAATAAATAAATAAAATAAATAAATAAATCAACACGGCATATTACCCATTTCTGGGTGTGCCAGTATCTACAACACATGTAGACATCGGTAATGATGACGATATATTTTACCGTGTGGGCGCTTACCACTAAACGCTTATAACTAATAAAAGTACAATAAAGTACACTTTGATGGCGACACTTGGTAAAGAGTTCAAAACATTAGACATGTTTTACAAAATTTTAGTTTCTGAATTAACTTTTCGGTCATTTATCAGAGACTGAGTTACTCAAACAGAACCACAGACGCGTTTCGCTCTTATTCTGTTTTCTGTTTAGCTTTACTTCTATTTTAATAAGTAATACCTAGAATTGAACTGGAGAAAGGAACCATGTTTAAGAATGTAATGTATAGATGACATGGCGTGCGAGAAAGTTTTAATTTGAATTTAACATTAGTTCATTTTTCTCTCTCTCTGGTCTCTCAAATATATGAATTACTTTACAAATAATTTAAAATATCGATACCAAAAAGACAAACTAAAATACTAACCTCCAAACTATTGTTAAGACGTCAAACAGGAGACCAGCACAAACATGTCGGTACCACGTTATGGCTTTACGGCTATTCATTGGTGCGGCGTAATTCTACGTCATACATGGTAATTCAAATAATCAAAATTCATTATTTTTTTTGGCTAATTAATAAAAATTTTGTCAAAAGAAAAAATATGGGCATCAAGTTTTTACCTTTTCAAATATATTAAATAAAAAAAGGTACGCAAATAGTCCATTGGTTAGTTAGTGCAGTTCACAATGGCTATTAATTATAATGAGAATTTTTGTCTGCGGTCAGAATGAAGTATTTTGAAATAAAAATAAAAATGAGCTTTAAAATAAACTTCTTAACTTTCATTAAAAATTACGTAATGAGCTTACCTTTGATACAGAGATAGAAGAACGAAACGAGAAAATAAAATAATCTTTACATTTTCATTCAAAAGATTTTGCGATTAATTTCATATAAATAAATAAGTATATAATCAACTTTTTATTTATTTCTGAGTGTGCTAATCTGATTTAAGTGCTCAAATTTAAAACATAAAAAATCTGATGTGGCCAGCACATGTCCTCCCGCCAATTCCATGTTTAAAATAGCATTCACTTCCGATTGATCGTTTGTAAACAAAATCTACTTTGTTGTTCCAATAAATAGAAAAGTTTGTAATACAAAATTTTAGATTATATTTTATTATGTTTTCCTGAAAAATCTGTTAGAGCTTCAAATTAATTACTACATCCGGTTTATCATATATAGTCAAAATCTAATATGTTGTTTCAAATTATATAAGAGTATTAAATACCAACTTTGCGAACTTTTGAATCATTAATATATTTTAAGGAAAAATCGTCACACACACATTATTGTCAAAATCATCACCAACTTCCTTATGCTCTAAAACGCAATCTGTGTAAATTCTTCGCCGTACATTATTCATTTCGTAAATGTGTAGTTGCAAATTGTTATTTGACACTTTGAAATCACGTTCTTATTGAGAGCTGTTTGATATATAATGCTGTAAACATCAAACTTGAATCGAATTATCCTGTATATCTAATATTTATGTATGAAGGAAAATATATTATTTTTACAAACCTTAATTTCATTGGAATCATATTTAAACTACTAAATTCTTCTTAACACGGTTTCATTATTAATTTTAATGAAAATTGCTTCGTGACAGTGACATTTGTTTAAATATGTCAAATTTCTTATTGAAGTATTATTTTTGTTTGACGCAGAGGCAAAGTGATGTACAAAAATAAATTATTTTATAATATAATATAAAGTTATTTCTAGTTATTTATTAAATGCTATTATCGTAGAATTGAAGATTGTGCCATTATATTCAATTTGTATTGGTAAAAGTTGCTAAAAAATTATATTCAATGAATTTTTTACAAGAAAAACTGTTAAAAGCTTGTATAAATGATACTTCCGGTTATCCGATATACACTCAAAACTAATGAGCTCTTCCCACATTAGCATAGAATGGATATACAAAATTTCAAATTTTTCTGATTGATAGTATTTGAGTAATCGTGTCCACATGATCCACACACACACACAGACACACAGACACACACACACACACATACATACCTACAGACATCATTGTAAAAAATGTTAAAATCGGATTCTGGGGACATCAAAACGTGCTTATTCACTAAAATATCTATATCCGATTTTTAGCACGATCCCTATACCTCCCTTACCTAGGGTAGCGGGAGGTAAAAAATTGGAGTCGTTTACTTTTTAACTGGAAATCTATGTTGCTTGTTTTTTACCTCTCGCTAAGGGAGGTATTGGAATCATGCTAAAAATCGCATATCCAGATTTTAGTGGATAAGCATTATCTTTTTATTCTTTTTAGTTTAAAAACAGACTGTAGTACTAAATACATCGTATCGTTTATTATTGAATTATACTTTGTATTAATCTATTTTCTATAATAAACTCCTTCTTGTTTTGATCCTTCAGAAATCATAGTTGGATTCAATAAACTAGTTATTATCCCACCCGTAAAACATAAAAATTCAATTATTATTTTACTTCCTCAATTTATTTTATTCGTCTTCAGTCCATTAACCTCAAAGTAGCTCAATCTCTCAGTTATAACAATCAGCGTGGAGTTTTAATAACTCATAAACTTAAACAAATAATTAGAAATAGTTCTGCTAACGATCCTGACAGCTGACTTTCTGACATTCAGAAAAGGAGGAGGACTATTATAAGGATATTACCTAGAAAGGATGTTATATGGAGTTTCCAGCTTATTTAATCGGATCATAAAATTATGCGGAGTGGTTGACTATGGAATTAGTTCATTAATGGTTTTGTAGTATGGAAAGGTAATTTCACTGGTATTTAGGAAGGAACTGAAAGTCTTTAGTCTTAAATCTATCGAAAGAGGATAGGATATATGCTAGAAATTTATTTTATCCGACACTGGCTCATAATATACTTGTTACTATGGTTATTTGAAATAACTAATGTACAACATTACCACTTCGTGAGAGAATATTTAGGAAGTCACGGAGGAAATATTACTGATTTTTGAGTTTTTTTTTTTTATACAAATGAAAAGCAAGTTTATAAAATTATTTTGTTAATATACTTAGGTTACTTATCTTTTTTTTACAATGACAGCTATCATCTACGGTTGATGAAACGAGTTTATGGTTACTAGCTTCGGAATTAAATTCAACGATACTGCTTATGCTTGTAAGTGAATATGTTTTATAGGAAGGACCTAATTTTTACTTATTTTAACTTATTTTTCTTTCAAATAATTCCCAATGACAGACAATAATTATTGCAAATTTTTTTTCAATAATATTATAACAAAACAACAACCATTCAATGGCTACTTCATAATTTTAAATAGTACTCCTATATATCTATTGACATGTCAGTGTCAAACGATGAACGAAAATATAAAAATGATTTAAAAAGTTTTAAAAATAGTGTTGGATAAAATGTTGTATAACACTCGTGTGGAATACATGTTAGTCACTAAAGAAAATTAGCCACGAGGCCCGGAGGGCGAGCGGCTAAACTTTTCTTTCGTGACTAATATTTTACATTCCACACTCATATAATAAGTAACTATTTAATTTAAATGATTGTTTTTTCCCTATACCTGCGTGCCTGAGTGTCTGGTCGCGAACCTGGGGATCCGGGTTCGATCCCGACCGACACCAAATATTTCGAATTTTAAGTGGCATAAAAGTGACCCCTGTGGTGCACTCTCCACGCCAGCAATGCCCGTGAGGTGACGCCTGGTAAACGCCCGCACGGTACAAATATGTCATCATCATTACCGATATCTGTGACAAAGCAGATTGGCATACCTAGAAATAGGTAATATGCCGTGATGATATTTTTATTTATTTATTTATACCCACGTACTTTTATTTTTTACATTACTCATAGAGCAATAATCTAAAACATTTTAATCACTCAAAATTTTAGCTATCAGGCTTCTGCTCAGACGTAACCTATTTGTGTTTATTGTCAAAATGACATGTCAAATAATATCTCCACTTTCACCTTGTGTTGTATAAACTGTAGAATAAAAAGGTCCCCAGAACTGTATTGCCAACTGCAACATTTGTTTTTGATCATTAGGTGCGTTCGATAAATCATACGGAGTTGGAGTATTTACGGAGCGGTGTTGAAATGGAGTGGGAGTAGAGCTGGAGTTGGAGTAGATCGAGGGAACAAGGTACACTACTTTATTTGTGATTAACCGAACGAGTAGAGTTAAAATTTTGGTGCACGAATATAATAACCTCCTTTTTTGACAATCTGATATACTGCACTGCTAAAAAATAAATAATGAACCATACAGAAGTTATTCAGTTTGGTATTATTCTTTAATGATTCTGAAGAAAGTATATATTAGAAATGGTACAGAATTCTTACCGTTCCGACATACTGTGCCTTGTTATATTACAAAACAATATTATAAATATAAAATAATTGTGTATAATAAAATATTTCAACATAAAAATACAAAATGATCTGATAGATGTCAAATAAAACAAAAAAACTCCATATATGCTTGCATATCGAGGTTGGACTTATGGAGTTAACACTTTTCATTCCACTTGACTCCATTCTGCATTTGCCGAACGCTCCATTTTAAGACGCTTCTCAATCCATGTAATTACCGAACGGTGCTAGGAGTGTACAGAGTGAAAAGAGTGAACAGAACTCATTTGCCGAACGCACCTATTGTTTTAAACAGTGTAGTCACCAAAAATTATATTTAAAACAGAGAATATACAGAGAATTTATTTTAAAATGCACCATTATGGTTCATCACTTCCATGGTTACTTACTATTGTCAAAAAATGACAGCAATGCAATATTTGTCCATTTTAAAATGCAACATTTTAAATAGTATTGCAGCACAAGAGATACCTCCAAAACACATCTAAAATGGTGTCATTCTTATTAGGACCAACTAGAATATTGCCTCAGAGTGATTGGGGGTATTTTATAATATTTATTACATGAAAGTTATGAATTTTTGTAAGCTAAAGTTTGTTAAGATGTACAACATTCATGTTTTGATTATTTGTTAATCATATGTAGGCTAATTTATTGGAAATTTGTTTTTATAATACAAAACTACAAATTTTGTATGTTGCGTTTTAAAATGAACAAATATTACATTGCTGTCATTTTTTGACAATAGTGAGTAACCATGGAAGTGATTCGCCATATGTTGCATGTTAAAATAAATTCCCTGTACTGTAATAATATAATTAATTATTATATGTACTTTTACATTTCAAATATTACGAGTACGAGTATATATTTCCTGCTTTTGTGTTTTCAGTGGCGCGCGCCCTTTAGAAAAACTTTCTCTTCCCTGCTCCGACGCCTATTTAGCACTTTAGCGAGCTTCACGCTTGGCTGGTCAACTTAAATGCGAAGTACAGCATCGCCAAGCCTTCAAGGGATTGTAACCCTTATGTAGAGCACGGAGAAAGGCTAACGCCCTACTACACTGTTGGTTTTTGGCTTTTATACATGTTTAGTTGAATGAGTTTGGAAATTGTTGGAAACTGGAACTGGAAAGGTTTCCAGAATGCGCTTTTCTCCACAACTTCAGAAAGGGAAAGGGAGAGGGTAATCTTTAAAAATTTCACTTTAATTCACACCGAGAACCGAGAACAGTTTATTTTATAACGGAATAAAATCGGTTTAAAGCTGGAAAGCAGAAGATGAATTAAAAGACAAGTTATAGTTCTAATTATTGGAGTTTGAGTCTGGACTACTTCAGTAGTACACTCTCCTTAGTTGTATGGGTACCATTTACGATACAAATCTTCAAATACAGAGTGATCAAAAAGAAATAATGCAGTTGGCAATACAATTCCGAGGATTTTTACCTTCCGTCAAAAGGAAGGTATTGTTTTTGGTCAAAAAATTCGGTGGTGAGTTTTTAATGTATAAGCACGTTTTAGGGTCCCTACAATACGAATGTACTATTTTTAAGATGATGTCTGTATGTATGTGTGTATGTGTGTCCGTGTGTGTGTGTGTCTGTGTGTGTATCTGTGTGTGTGTCTGTGTGTGTGTCTGTGTGTCCGTGTGTGTGTGTGTGACAAATTTTTCTCCGACGATAACTCCAAAACTACAATTCTAAAAATTATGATTCTTTCATATTCCTCTTCTTTACAACCATATGAAGAGCTGATTAGATTTTGGTTATAATTGGTCAACCGGAAGTACCCTAATTTGAAGTTTTTAACAGTTTTTCTTAAAAAAATGCAGTTAAATATTATTTTTTGACATTCTCTTATTATATTTATTAAAGAAAATACTCTTCTCTATATGGTTTGATTATTCATTTTCCTTCATATGCAATAGATGTAGAGTTAACGCATTACAAAGAAATTAATTTTCAAAAATTAGTCAGCTTTGTTATTTATCATGGAAACAGCTGACATAATTATTCAAAAAAATTTAATTGACAGATGTCAGTTGCAAGTACAAAACCAAATATGGAAAAAAGTATAGGATCTAAAATTGGTATGTCATAGTGTTGCTCGCAAGTGACACGCAGAGAAAGGCCAAAGAGAAGATAGAAGGGCATTACTTAGTGTAGTTTATGTTATAATTTTACTGGATTTATAGAACCTTTTCAAATGAACTTTCGGTATGGAATTTGTAAAAAATAGTATGTGTTCGTGTTCGATTTTACATGATAATATGTAGAATCTGTTCCAAGGACCTTTTGGTATGGGATTTGTACAAAATACATGGAATTGACGGAAGGTCTTGTGCTGGCCACAACAGATTTTTTATTTTACAGTTTACTCAACGCCAGGTGAAAGCGGAAATGCTATTTGACATGTCATTTTGAAAATAAATACAAATAGGTTATGTCAGAGATGGGCCTGAATAGGATTTTGAGTGATTGAAATATTTTAGGTTATTGCTTATGGGTAGTGTAAGAAATAAATATACAGTACAATTTTTGGAAGAAGTCCGATCAAGGCCATCTACGAATTGCATCTATGAATTAAGATTTTATCCTGTCACATTTAGTAGTGTCGTTTATATAGTTTTTCTGAGGTACACAAGATATTATGAACCCTCATAAAAACTAAGTAAAAGAACTACTATATTTGACAGCACAAAATCATAATTCATAGATACAATTCGTAGATGGCCTTGATCGGACTTCTTTCAAAAATTTTACTGTACGTGAGTAAGGGAAACAACAACAATTTTAATAAAATGGATGTAGTACTTAATTTGAAGCTTTAACAGATTTTTCAGGAAAAACATAATAAAATATAATCCAAAATTTCGTATTACAAACCGTTCTATTTATGGGAACAACAAAGTAGATTTTGTTTACAAACGATTAATCGGATGTGAAACTTTACTTAAAGCTCATTGCTATTTTAAACATGGAATTGGCGGGAGGTCATGTGCTGGCCACATCAGATTTTTTTTTTAATTTTGCTCTTAATAAAACCATCCTTCCCTGAAAGCATTATTTAGTAAAAGAGCATTTTTGACATGCACATTTAGCAACATAAATACCTCTTGTTTTTATTTCGGGGGTGACATATTGGAATAAATCCCACCCTGGTGTTTACCGGAAGTGCGTATTTGTGTGTCAGGTCCGCAAACACGTGTCGCCTGCTTGTGGCAGATAAGATAATTATCAGCTTTTATTCATCCGCCATGACATTTGCCATTTACCCGCTTTTTAATTATATTTGTTTATGTTTTGTCGCGATAATTCATGTAAATAGAATACGCCCGTTATACCGGTGGTGATTTATTATAATCAAGTCAAAAGCAAATATTACTGTTTTATTACCATTTTCACAACATCAATGGATTTAATTAATCATAACTAGTTTTGTTCATTGCTTGCAGACTTTATTAAAATCATACGCAGATGAGCATTATTAATATACTGTCACACTTGATATTTTTATCATTGTTTCATTCATTACATGAATACTTATTTCAAAAAAAAAAAAATCAATCTTTTGTGGCCAGCAGAAGACCTCTCGCCATTTCCATATTAGGATATGGTGATTATTTAGGATTTAGGAATTAGATTTTAGGGTTTTGCAGGAGCACACTATGCCTTGAAGTTGACGCGCACTAATTAAACAAATCATGTTCGTTGCTATAATTTGTACAAACGTCAAATTTACTGTCAAAGAATAGCTTCTTAGTTTCTATTTTGTGAAATATAATATTAATATTTACTCTTAAGCATCAAATTGAGTCGAAATGTATAATTTATTTTTGTTGTTCTAAAGTGTTGCCGTACAAACCAATGGATGTCATTAATGTGCCATTGGTAGTTGTATTTATGTGAAGAAGACCTAAATCCTAAAATCTAAATGCCAAAATGCCACATCGGACACAGCCTATATAAGTATTGTATTGCACTTCGCAATCGAAACGTCGTTTTATAACAAAAAATTACAGAACTTTACCCAAATATTGTTTTTAATGTATTTAACATGTCTTCTGCACACATACAATTCTAATTATATCTATTTTTCATTGTATGAGGAAGTTCCTAAATGTCAAAGATTCTTCCAATTCATTAGCAAGATTGGCGGTATTTCTTATGGATATATGTATTTTACCTATAATTTTAAATATTTAATTAATAAAACAATAAGAAAGATTAAATGTACTTCCCAGAAAAAAGCTTTCAGAATGTCACTAAAACTGTTGATTTTTGACATTGACATCTATCATTTACAAACTATGTTATAAATATTTGAATTTGTCAACTGGTTTCCTTAGTGCCTTGGCCTCTGCGATTAGATTATTCTATATATTACAGTGTCTTTATCTCTAAATCTATACAAGATATAATAAATTTTTAAATGTATCAGTTGTAGAATTTTATGTTCTTCAATAATAGTAGTAACAGAAATTTTAAAAAATAATATTTAAAAGATTTTTCAAAAGAAACTGTTATTTACGGTTGTCCAATTGTTATCAAAATCTAATCAGCTCTTCCCAAGATTATCAGATTGAGGAAACTGCAGTTAAATATTTTTTAAGTCTTTGTATTTGAGAAACCGTGGTTCCAACATCCACCCATACACACACACACACACACACACACACACACACACACACACACACACACATACCACACACATGGAGATCACCGTAAAAATGTTATAATCAGATTATAGGGACCTTAAAACGAGCTTATCCACTAAAATCTGGATATGCGAATTTTAGCATGATTCCAATACCTCTCTTAGCGAGAGGTAAAAACAAAATAAAAATATATGTGGTAGCCAAATTGTAAAATACGCCTAGTTCTAGTCCTTTTCAAAATGAGCGTCCAGTGAATATTTGTACATTTTCGCATTTTCTAGTGATACTTGGAATTGTTTTGCAAAAATGATGGGGTCCTGTGGCCGCGTGCCTGAGTGTCTGGTCGCGAACCTGGGAGAACCGGGTTCGATCCCGACAGACGCCAAATATTTCCAATTTTAAATGGCACAAAAGTGACCCCTGTGGTGCATTCTCCACACCAGCTATGAGTGCCCGTGAGGTGACGCCTGATAAGCGCCCACACGGTAAAATATATCGTCATCATTACCGATGTCTACATGTGTTGTAGATACTGGCACATCCAGAAATGGGTAATATGCCATGATGATATATTTATTTTATTTATTTATTTGTTTTGCAAACATGTCTCCACCAACAAAATATAAAATAAAAATAAATCTTCTTCCGATTCTGTTTTGTTTTCTCGTTGTTCACTTGTCCCTCAATCCCTGGCTAACTGCGCAGCAACGTACTTCATTTGGATTGATTGTATTAAAAGTTACGGAATTAGGGTCTGGGAAAATATAAATCTGAAATATTTACGAGAGGGACAAAGTGCCACTCTCGCGCGCCGAATATAAATCAAAGCGACGAACGACGATCGAGAAAACTGGGTAGGGTTGTAATTAAACTGATTGACTGGATTCTCACCTAAAATATTTCATCAAGACTGGAGGGATGATGTAATTGCCAAATGACAAAAGTATGAATTTTACGAGTGCCAATATGCCTAGTATATATGAATCAGATATTATGAGGGCTGGTTTAAGATGAATTTAATTTATAAAGTTACATTTAGAAATTTTGACTTAAAATTTACAATTTTCTCTCTGGTTTAAGTTCTATGCCATCTGCAGAATTGAAACATGGTGTAGAAATAACAGCCTCAATTTCAATATCAATAAATGTAAAATTATTACCTTTTCAAAAAACCTAATAATTTACAAACATGATTATTATATTGGTAATAATAAACTTGAAAGAGGGACATTAATAAATGATTTAGGCATTTCATTTCAAAGTAATTTCCGATTTAATCTACACTATGATAATATTATAGCTAAGTCTATGAGAACACTGAATTTCGTAATGAGAATTGGAAAAAAATGTAGTATTAGTACCCTTTTAATTTTATTTTATATTCTAGTAAGATCTGCTTTAGAATATGGCTCTGTGATATGGAGTCCTAAAGCAAGCTCCAGTTCAGATACAATTGAGAAAGTTCAGAAAAAATTCGTAAGATATTTGTATTATAAAGCTTACAATGTATCACCAATATATGTTTCTTACATAACTCAATGTAATTTATTTAATGTACATACACTGCAAAGTAGGCGATAACTTTTAATGGTACTTTTTGTATGGAACATAATTCATGTTCTTGATGTACCAGGCTTATTATATATGTTACCACTACATGTACCTAATATGAAACTAAGACCAAGGTTTGTCCTTTTTGAACTAAAAGAAACAAGCTCGCCATTATTTAGTTGTTTAAAATTAATGGGGTCCCGTGGCCTCGTGCCTGAGTGTCTGGTCGCGAACCTGGGGGTACTGGGTTCGATCCCGATCGACGCCAAATATTTCGAATTTTAAATGGCACAAAAGTGACCCCTGTGGTGCACTCTCCACGCCAGCAATGAGTGCCCGTGAGGTGACGTCTGGTAAGCGCCCGCACGGTACAAATATGTCATCATCATTACCGATATCTGCGATAAAAGCAGATTGGCACACCCAGAAATGGGTAATATGCCGTGATGATATATTTATTTATATTTTATTTATTTAAAATTATTAAATGAAGTCTGGCTTATGAACACAATGATTTGTCAACGGGCATTATAGTTTGTTTCTGAAAGTGAAATAAAATCATGAACAATTCTTCAAATAAGCTCGTATGAGTGTGCTTGTTTACACAAACGTTTTTATTTTTGTTCAATTCATAATACTGCTTCTTTACAAAAAACGAAATATCAATTTTTTCTTGTGAATCCTTCTTCAAAATATCAACAACTCACAAACAGAAAAGACAGCTGATGGAAATGCAACGTTATACCTTACTGCCATTTTTAATAGTTCTCTCTTGTGACTGGCCGAATTTGAAATTTACATTCCAAATCTAAATTTAATTTTTAAATTAAAAATTATTGAATTTTCTACAGGTGTACATTAATACTTTTTCTAAATATTTTACAGATAAATTTAAAAAATAATCTTTTTTATAAATCTCAGAGTCTATGATTTAAAGATTACTTTGTCAAAAAACTAATTATTTCAAATTAATAATGGTGATATTGTAAAAAGAAAATAGTAAATAAAGTAATAGTTATATGGAAAGGAACTTAGTATAGTTTGCATTTTGAAAAATATGTTAGCACAAGTCACTGTCTAATATATGCGCTACGTTGAAATCGTAGATAGAAGTTATTAAAATTTTGATAGCCTACATTTAAAATTTGTGAATAACACCGGTAATATCACGTCGCCGCGTGCCAGAGTGTCTGGTCGCGAACCTGGGGAACCAAGTTCGATCCCGACTGACGCCAAATATTTCGAATTTTAAATGGTACAAAAGTGACCCCTGTGGTGCACTCTGCACGCCAGCAATGAGTGCTGGAGAGGTGACGCCTGGTAAGCGCCCGCACGGTACAAATATGTCATCATCATTACCGATATCTGCGATAAAGCAGATTGTGGCACACTCAGAAATGGGTAATATGCCTTGATGATATATTTTTTATATCACGTGTTATTCGGTGTAAAGCCAGCTGTTATTATAGATTCATCCTCATACCCTTGTTGAATATTATGACTAATCTACGGTACTACCACTCCTTAAACACGGCAACTCTATCGTTTATCGTAACAGTTTCACGTTTAGTTAGTCATTGTATAAAGAAACCAAAACTCTCTCCATTCGATGAGTAAAAAAGAAAATGAATGCAATGCGAAGGGGTTGGAATAGGTTTAAATATGTCGAACAGATATTGGAATTGGAAGTGTCGAAGAAACGAAGGGCGAATTAATGAAAACTGCACAAGAGCAGCGAAATTGCTTTCAATTTAAGGCAAGAAATTGCCGTCGACGGCCAACGGGCTAAATTAAAAACCTTCAAGACATCCACACGCCGCATGACGGCGGAGACGAAGATGTGAAGACAAGGAGACGCAAGAAACGTCATCGGAGAAGAGCACGGATGCATAAAATCAAGCCACAGGTCTATACTAACAAACCTTATACAACAATAAACAAAATAATAAATTGCGATACTTGGTGAAACGATTGTAATATAATATATAAAATCTTGTATGACACGTTTCACAAGATTTGTAAAAAAAAATTGTAAATTATAAATCAAAATTTCTACACAGAAAAAACCATCTAAATGGTATTTAAATTAACTAAACAAATTCTTTAATTTTCAGCCTATTAATACTTTTCATTAAATTATCTAAGTAGATTTAGTTAAATTTTCTAAATTTGTAATAACAAACTATAGTAAAATTAAATACAAAATTACAATAAATGACTACCTACATTTAGTATTGAACTAAACATAAATAAATTAACTAAATATATATTTAAATTTTCTATTTACTTATGTAAATCATTAGATAAATTACCGAAAATTACAGGTCAAAAAATGCTAAATTAGGATTTGTAAATTCTACTAAATTATTAGACATAGTATCTAATAAAATAATATCTAATTAAAATTGCACAATTCTATTTTTACCTCCCGCTACTCTTGATAAGGGAGGTATAGGGATCATGCTAAAAATCACCTATCAAGATTTTAGTAAATGACCACGTTTTAAGGTCCCTAGAATCCAATTTTAACATTTTCACGATGATGTCCTATAGCGCTCACCATCAACTGTTACAGTTCTACCATCATCGTTTTCAAAAAATTAAGGTCCAATGACGCCGTCTGACCACATTGCGCACCAAACAATAACATTTTGGGCATGTAATAGTGCCTCGTGAATCGCATTCTGATTTTCCTCATCCCATATGTTGCAATTATTAACATATCGAGATAAGTGGAAATGTACTTCATCAGAGAAGAAGATTTTCCTTGAAAAAATGGTGCTTTAAAACGCAATCTGTGGAAATTTTTCGCTGTACATGATCCATTTCGTAAATTGTGTAGTTGTAAACTAATATTTGACACTTTGAAAACACGTGCTTTTTGACAACTGTTCTCTAATAACTTATTGTTTGAAAACAAATTAAATATTGAATATTTAGTCATTAGAGTCAAAGTAAGAAATTATTTTAATTAGTTAAATTCTGTGTAAGATTTAAATATAGAAGATTAAAGTTAATAAGTAACTCCCTTCTTAATTTATAAATTCTGAGAATATTATTAGCAGTCTTTAGAAAATACCGCCTATTCAATCTGAGGAATTATAATTAAACTTTACTTACCTACACAAAATACTTTATCAATAACTTCCATAATAAATCTTCTTGAAATTATGTCATCCTGACAAGACAAAGGATAATTATTTCTATAAATTTAAAATGCGAGGTAATATTGAAATCCAGAGAGTTCATTTATCATATAGGATATCCCCGATATAGAAATGTCACAGGCAATAAAAATAATATTAATGCAGCGGCAGAGAAGGAAGAGATATAAGCCCCAAAAGATCGATAACTTTTTAAATTAAATTGTGTGTATAACCAGGGCTTAGGAGTTTTACAAAGTTTTTGTTGTTCAATAATTACAAAAAACTTTAGAAAATTGTTTAGCGCTTATTACTAACTAAAAGTTTCCGAGCTCTATAAATTTACTTTATGTGAATTTGTAAACGTCAAGATTTATTTATACTTTATTTAAAAATATTATATTTTATATACCGACGACAAATTTGAAAATTATTTCTAATTTTCATTTAGCACAAAATTGATTTTTGTGATACTCTCTCCATGAAGCTTTGTAAAAGGAAATTGGCATATTCAGATATTAGGTATAGTCTGAACAAACAAACATGTATGTACAGTCATACAAGAAATTCTCCGTACGATCTATTTTAGCAAAAATAGCGGCCTAAAACCAAATATATTTATTTTTCTTTTAATCCAAAATGAAAAGTATTATGTTAGTTTATTATAAATAAAAATAAACAAATAATATAGTTATTTTATTTATTTTATGGGGTAAACATTGAAAGTATTCATAATTTCATGACAAAAAGTCTCCGTTCGATAACCATAACATTTAAATAATAAACCATTTATAATTGAGAAGAGTGGAAATAGCAGAACTATGCTATGCAGATGACATGGTCATCATAGCAGAAGACGAAAAAACGTTAACAAGGAATATAGATATATATGATAAAGCGCTACAAAAATTAAACATGAAGATCAATAAAGAAAAAACGAAAACCATGATACTAGGAAGAAATGAACAACACCACACGATACAACTAAAAAATGAAAATCTACAGCAAGTCCAAAAATTTAAATACTTGGCGTCAATGATCTCAGAAGATGGAAGATTTGATGAAGAAATAAAAGAAAGAAGAACAACAGCAGGCAAAATATTCAATAACATCAAACACAGCTTCTTAGGAAAGAAAGAAATACCAAAAGAGACCAGAGTACAAATAATTAAGAAAGTAGTGACGACTATACTCATACACGGAGCTGAAACATGGACATTAACGCAAAGACAAAAAGAAAAAATTACGGCCATCGAAATGAGATTCTTGAGAAAAATAGAGGGGAAAACAAGACTGGACAGAATTGAAAACACAACCTACAGACAAAACTTAAAAGTAAAATCAATAGAAGATAAGATAGCAGAAGGACAGCTGAGATGGTATGGTCATGTAGAAAGGATGGGAGAGGAGAGAATAGTTAAAAAGGTGTTTGAAGCAAAAATTGGAAGAAAGGAACCACGAGGACGACCAAGAAGAACGTGGCTGGAAGAAGTAAAGGATGCAGCGCAAAGAAGAGGTCTAACTTGGGAAGAAACGAAGACAGCACCACAAGATAGAGCAGAGTGGAAAGAAATATGGAGAAGACCAACGAACCAGAACTCAACCCCCTCCCCCGCAAGCCGGGGGAACGCCTTACACCCGTGAGGATAGAAAGGTGCAGGATTAAGTAAGTTATTTATGTTTCATAAAGAAATATAATATCTGGACGGGTTTCCTTTCGTATTTGGTTGCAAAAGACTTTTTACTTTTACTTTTCAAAAACATCTTTCGACTTAATCCCTCAGAAAACAGGATGGAGGTGAAGATCTTGTCGTTGCGAATATGCGAACACAAGTTATCACTATAAATCAAGCAATGTAAACCTAGCCGATAATGTGAAGATGGGGGTCATTGGACCTCCGAAACGTCCAAGAAAAAAGGAAAAAAGAGAAAGTAGTTTGTTTTCTTTTCTCTACATCACCGTGGGTAGGAGACAAAAGGCCTTTATATAGAATCTACACTTCAAGAAGGTACCAGAAATAAGTATTATAATATAATATATATGAGTAATAATCTACCTACTTCGAGTTTTATGCGTTGGTGTAGGTTTTGTTCATAGGTACAGAATTTGCCTGCATGTTCAAATATTGACAAAAATATATCCAACAATATATATTTACTAACATTAGCTCATATATTATACACTGCTCAACATTTGAACTCGTACACTTACAAGAACATATATAAATAACAATTTACTACATTTTGAGCAACACCTTCTTGCTTAATTGGTAGTATATGGTTCTGAAAACTTTTAGGGCGAAGAATTAAAAGAATAAAACTTAACGGATTTCAAATGTTTTAATAGAAAAATAACAAAATCTTCATTTTATCTTGGCTCATCTCTTCAATACTTAAACGCCTTAATGGCATCTTTAAAATACAGTCAACCACTCTGAATTAAAACTTACTCGAGAAATTCACAAAAATTCTCTTAAAACTTGATAAAGTATAAGCGTCCGCGAGCTCATTAACTGCACTTATGACAGATAAACAACAATTGAATCGCAAATGTTATTCGATAAGCATTTGTTTGCATTCCGAAATAGCCCTGATCATGTAAGAAG
The DNA here is from genome assembly GCA_943142095.1 of Ophonus ardosiacus. Taxonomy (NCBI): domain Eukaryota; kingdom Metazoa; phylum Arthropoda; class Insecta; order Coleoptera; family Carabidae; genus Ophonus; species Ophonus ardosiacus. The sequence continues at coordinate 47,755,301 of OW964832.1, forward strand.
TCATGCCAAACGCCTTACTTTTACTGCATGTTATATAAGTGTACCAGTTCAAATGTTGAACAGTGTATTTTCATGTAAAAGACATTTATAGTACCAAATTTGAAAAGATTGGCATAGACAGATAAATGTCATTTATGAAAAATATAATCCCTTGCAAAAATTTTGAAATGGAATACTTGTACCCGGATACATTTCCAAACGTTTGTTGTCCTTTAGAAAATTGTTTTGTCGACCTGAAAGGCCACACACACACGCACACACACTCCGATTAAGGGCTCACTCAAAAGAGCATCGAAGTCCACCCTCACACATTCTCTCTCTCTCTCTTTGCCCTCTCGTTTGTCTCTCTCTAAACGCAGGCCATGCGACTAGTTGTCCATGCAGCCGGCAGATGGCTCATTTGCTAATGCCCGGTGAATAATTGATGGTGGTCACGTGGATGCTAATTGATTGCGTCACGAACTCACGGGCACCCAACACGTGGGTGAGAGAGGTTTATGTTTACTCGCTATAATGCAGCGGATATAGCAGAATTACCAAGAGATATGACGACGAGCAATCTTGCTTAAAGCGGTAGGACTTTGCATGTTTGCATAATGTGATCGGACCTAAAGTGATGCTTGGTTGGTAAATGCCCTTAACGGTACAGATATGTCGTCATTACCAAAAATTGCGAATATACTCAAATCGGTCAAGCAGTCGATGCACGACATTAATAAAAATTGAATAAAATTAACCTGATGTGTGACGTCATGTACTGGTCTGGTACGTTTACATAGGTTTTAAAATCTTTATGAAAAGAGTTGCACATTGCATATAATCTTATTTCAAACTACTATGGAACTACAATAACTTAAAGGCCTATTTATAATGAAGTAACGTAAAACGCAACGCAACGACGCAACGCAAGCAGTAATGCAAACACAAAATATGTGATTTATAATAACGCCGAAGACAGCATTTCTAACCAATCAAAAGAATTCTGTATATATTGTTGAAATTCAACTCGCTTTTATTTATAGTCTTTATGACACATGACATATAAATAAATGTATAAAATAATTTGATTAGAAATGGACAGTGACGACGATATAGCTGCGGCAATACTGTTTCTGGCTCGGTGATTCTGGATTAATTCGATTTTCTATCATCCATAATTATTCTTCGTATTGCTTTGAAAATCTAACCGGTCTAACCATAAAATGTAGAATTTATTATGTAATTTTGACAGTTCAGGAACATATCGATAATACAGATTTTTATAGTAAAACTGAAACACTGAATTCTGATTGGCTAGAGGTACAAAAGTAAGGTAGAAAGATGAAAGTTGGTCAGCTTTGGCGTTGCGTTGCGTTACGTTACTTCTACGACTCTGCGTTGCGTTTCATTATAAAACGGTATATGCTGTACCGTACATTTATCTTTTGCGTTACCTTACTGTAACTGCGTTACCGTTTGCGTTACTTCATTATAAAGAGGCCTTAAGGCCTATGAAGTAACGCAAGCGGTAATGCAGTCTGCAAGTTCAAAATATTTGGTTCCGACGGGAGTCAATATGTTAAACATCTTGAACTTGCTTTCATCGCTCCAACGGACAGTATGCCATTTTTCACTCGTCCACGATGAGTGTTCCTCAGCAAATGCAATTCTAGCCCTCCTGTTTTTCTTTGATAGTACAGATTTCTTAACGGCTATTTTTCCTAGTAATCCTACAACACATAGCCATCGTATCACAGTGCAAACACTCAAATCTACATAAAAATGTTCCCGAATTTTTGCAGAATGTTCACTTGATGATAAAGTAGGATCACTTACGGATAGACGCTGAATGGTTTTTGTCAATTTTAGCACTAGTTTTCTCTGACCTTCGACTTTTATATTAATTTTAACACTTCTATAATGCGAATTTTTTTTTAAATCTTTGATTTACCACTTTTGCTGATTTTTATAAATTTTAAATATTGCGCTGTTTCACACCATCTTTATGAAGCTGTACTATCCTTTCTCGTAAGTCGTCGGAAAAATATTTATTTTTATCCATCTTAACATCAACTTACTAAATAAATGACAAAATACAACTGAAAGTAAGACAATTAAAATCATATTTTCAATATGTTTCCATACTTTTGTCCACCGTAAAAACTAGTATATGTTAGTTCACTTAAATCGTGCAGTTAATATCAAAAGATTTCTTGTGAATATATTCTTCGATATATTAACTTTAGAAAATATGATTCAAATTTGCGAAAAAAATCTGTTGTGGCCAGCACAAGACCTTCCGTCAATTCGATGTATTTTGTACAAATCCCATACCAAAAGGTCCTTGGAACAGATTATATAATATCATATAAAATCGAACACGAACACATACTATTTTTTACAAATTCCATACCAAAAGTTCATTTGAAAAGGTTCTATAAATCCAATAAAATTATAAAATAAACTACACTAAGTAATGTCCTTCCATCTTCTCTTTGGTCTTTCTCTGCATGTCACTTGCGAGTAACAATATGATATACCAATTTTAGATCCTATACTTTCCACATTTGGTTTTGCACTTGCAACTGACATCTGTCAATTAAATTTTTTTGAATAATTATGTCAGCTGTTTCCATGATAAATAGCAAAGCTGACTAATATTTGAAAATTAATTTCTTTATAATGCTATAAATTTACATCTATTGAATATGAAGGAAAATGTATAATCAAACCATATAGAGAAGAGTATTTTCTTTAATATATATATAATATCAAAAAATAATATTTAACTGTTTTTTTTAGAAAAACAATTAAAAACTTCAAATAAGGGTACTTCCGGTGGATCAATTATAACCAAAATCTAATCAACTCATATGGATGTACAGAAGAGGAATACGAAAGAATTATAATTTTTAGAATTGTAGTATTGAAGTTATCGTCGGAGAAAAATTTGTAACACATGGACACACATACACACACAGACGGACACACACACACACACATACATACATACAGACATCATCTTAAAATAGTAAATTCGTATTGTAGGGACCCTAAAACGTGCTTATTCATAAAAACTCACCACCGATTTTTTTGACCAAAGACAATACCTTCCTTACCTAAAGGTGACGGAAGGTAAAAATGAAATATTTAAAAGTTTCTATACTTTTGTCTGCCACTGTATATATTATATACCGTGTGGGCGTTTACCAGGTGTCACCTCACGAGCTCTCATTATATATCTATCAAAATTTAAGAAAAACTTTTAATAAAGTAGCCTTCTTAATTTATTTATTTACCTATTATAGCGTTATCGTAAAGCTGTTAGTGTGAATTCTTTCGCGAAGAATGTATTGTATTAAAGTCGTATTTCACCTTTTGCCGATTTATATCCAATATCATGAAATCCATGAGTTCACAATTTATTTTTATTGATTCTTTTTCTAATTCACATCGTAGCCGGCCGTGTAATTCCCAGCAGACTGCTATCGTGTTTGTTTTCAAAATGAAAAAGAAATGAAAAATTAATTTTAGATCTCGCTGAGCGAGATTGAAGAGCAAGGCAGCCCAGCAAAGAGGAAAGAAGTTGACTGAGACTGCGAAAGATCATTTACAACGACTGCAATTTACACACGAATAATTGGAAAATTAAAAGTTACGATAAACCCAATGAACAAGAAAGGAAGATAATAATTAGGAGGGTTTTGATTTTCGAATTATCCGAAAAGAAAATTTTAATGAGATCCTAACAAAACGAATGTCGGTAAAATAAATAAATTCTCTTTTTACCTTCCGTCACCTTTAGGTAAGGAAGGTATTGTCTTTGGTCAAAAAATTCGGTAGTGAGTTTTTAATGAATAAGCACGTTTTAGGGTCCCTACAATACGAATTTACTATTTTTAAGATGATGTCTGTATGTATGTGTGTGTGTGTGTGTCCGTGTGTGTGTGTGTGTGTGCGTGTGTGTGTATGTGTGTCCGTGTGTGACAATTTTTTCTCCGACGATAACTCCAATACTACAATTCTAAAAATTATAATTCTTTCGTATTCCTCTTCTGTACATCCATATGAAGAGTTGATTAGATTTTGGTTATAATTGATCCACCGGAAGTACCCTTATTTGAAGTTTTTTACAGTTTTTCTTAAAAAAAACGCAGTTAAATATTATTTTTTGACATTTTGTTATTATATTTATTAAAGAAAATACTCTTCTCTATATGGTTTGATTATTCATTTTCCTTCATATTCAATAGATGTAGAGTTAAAGCATTATAAAGAAATTAATTTTCAAAAATTAGTTAGCTTTGTTATTTATCATGGAAACAGCTGACATAATTATTCAAAAAAATTTAATTGACAGATGTCAGTTGCAAGTGCAAAACCAAATATGGAAAAAAAGTATATAGGATCTAAAATTGGTATGTCATAGTGTTGCTCGCAAGTGACACGCAGAGAAAGACGAAAGAGAAGATGGAAGGACATAACTTAGTGTAGTTTATGTTATAATTTTATTGGATTTATAGAACCTTTTTAAATGAACTTTTGGTATGGAATTTGTAAAAAATAGTTTGTGTTCGTGTTCGATTTTACATGATATTATATAGAATCTGTTCCAAGGACCTTTTGGTATGGAATTTGTACAAAATACATGGAATTGACGGAAGGTCTTGTGCTGGCCACAACAGATTTTTTATCCATGATGTGGTTCACAAAAAATTTTGACTCAACAATAGCTATTTTTTATACAAGACGATAAAATTGTATTTGATGATTTCGCGAGAGAATTATTTTTCGCGAGACGATATGTATAAAATTCTATTTTTTTCTATAGCAGATTTTAAAGAGCAAAAATTAGAAAAACCAATTATAAATTAAATTATTTAAGAAAATTTAAAAATCTCAGTAGCGTGGTAGTTATAGAATTTGTTTGAAAACAATTTCATTTTATTCATGTTTATACAATGGGCTACTTGCGTACCTTTTTTTATTTAATATTTTTAAAGAGCAGGTAAAAACTTGCTACCCGTATTTTTTCTTTTGACAAAATTTTTATTAGTTAGCCAGAAAAAAAATAATGAAATTTGATTATTTGAATTCCCCCCATGTATGACGTAGAATTACGCCGCACCAATGAATGGTCGTAAAGCCATAGCGTTTGTTTGTACGGGTAATGTAGATCTCCTGTTTGACATTTCAACAATAGTTTGGAGGTTAGTATTTATATGTTTGAGAGCCCAGAGACACAGAAAAATGAACTAATGTCAAATTCAAATTAAAACTTTCTCGCATGCCATCTATACATTACATTTTTAAACATGGTTTCCTTCTCGAGTTTAATATAATGACGTCACAGAAATTTTCTTTCTTAATTTACTAAAAAACAAATAATTTTTAAAAAATAAAATTTATATTTTTGTATGTGATTTCAACATAATTTTACGTACATAGTGATAGAAATCGGATTTTCAGTACCACGCAAGTAGCCCATTGAAGTTATAAATAATATGAATCGCCAAAATGTATAATGTGTTTTTATTTAAATAAAAATTAGAGTTCTTTATCTACCCTTGCTGTTAAAGTATTATTTTATCTACCCGTCCGGTTAAAATATCACTTAGTCAACTATTTCGAGTTGAACAAAGCACACTTTAAAATCTGCTATAGAAAAAAATTATCATTTTGTATTTTATTTTATTTTTGCAGAAAGAGGTTATGTCACCTTTATGACAGTTTATTAAAGGTTAGTTGTCTGTGAAACGTCAAATTAATTGTTTTGTAGGTAATGTTGCCAACATGATTCTAGGGATAAACGGAAATTCCCCTGTTACCGTTACGAAATATATATTACGTAACACTAGTGACTTTATAGAACAGTGTGATTAAGAGTTTTTATGGTTTTTATTTTAAAAAACTCTTCTCCTCCTTAATATCCACGTCACTCTTGGGTTCTCTTATAATCATCATAGATATGTATGTTTAACTATGGCTACAAAGAGTTAAAGTGAATGTTTTACTCCAAACAACTATTTATTCATATATAGAGATGTAAAGAAACACCAGGCCACAGTATAGTGTATCCATTCTCTTTCCCAATAACATCGGGGGATAAAATTTCAATTTGAAATAAAGCGAAATTGTCTGGAGCGTGCGTGGGACTCCATATAACGCTTCGCCCTTGGGATTAGATTAGGGATTATTTCAATACACACACTACACTTATAAGATATTGATAGAGTAGAATTTGGTGGCAGCGCCGCAGAAATTGGAAAATACAAAGGAGAAATAAATACATAACAGTTATGTTATTGTAGCTTTTTTATTTATGCTGAGTAAGAAGATCAAACTAGCTTTTATTAATATTTTAATTATGGTAGCTTTGTACTTAGAGATACATACAAAGATATATTTTTGAAAATTATACATTTAAGTTTTAAAGTAATATCGGACCATGGCTGTGTCCGATGTAACACTTTTATCACCCTAATATCTAAATCCTAAATTTATATGCCCTAAATCTAGTGATTATTTAGAATTTTACAGCCCGATTCACAAAAAAGTTTAAGCTAATCCTCAATTTTGGATTAGCGAATTCTACTCTAATTTTGACAGTTTATATCTTAAAATATAGTCTAATCTATTCCTAGTACCTACCTTTATTGATAATATCATGAAAATTTAATTTTAAATACCGGAATAAAATAGAATTCACTAATATAAAAATGAGGATTAGCTTAAACTTTTTTGTGAATCGGGCTGTTAGGAATTAGATTTTAGGATTTTGTAGGAGCTATAATTTCTACAAAATGTCAAATTTACTGTGAAAGACTAGCTCCTTAAGCAGTGTCCGATGTTGCACTTTTATCACCCTAATATCTAAATCCTAAATTTATATGCCCTAAATCTAGTGATTATTTAGGATTTTAGAAATTAGATTTTAGGGTTTTGCAGGAGCACATTATGCCTTGAAGTTGACGCGCACTAATTAAACAAATCATGTTTGTTGCTATAATTTGTGCAAAACGCCAAGAATAGCTTCCTAGCTTCTATTTTATGAAATATAATATTAACATTTACTCTCAAGCTTCGAATTGAATCGAATTGTGTAATTAATTTTTGTTGTTCTAAAGTGTTGCCATACAAACCAATGGATGACATTAGTGTGCCATTCGGAGTTGTATTTATATGGAGAAGACCTAAATCCTAAATACTAAATGCCAAAATGTAACATCGGACACAGCCTATATCGAGTTATTTGAATGCGAAAACTTATCTAAAGCCCCTCCGACACGGTCATAATTTGGTAACATCGTTTGCAATGAAACCGATTCGTTTTCAAATTTATTCGCACGGGCTTAAGGATCGTATTTGTTCAAAAGAAAAAAATGCGCATTTGATATTAACATCACTTCGTCTTATGGTCGATTGAAAATTTAACCACTTTTCCACTTAGCATTGGAATAATACGATTAAATGCTCCTGGTTTAAGATATTACTTAAAACGAAATCTCTCAACATCCGTTAAAATTTCATTAAATCTGGGGTACTTTTTCCTTGGAAAATGCAATTCTAATTTTTTTGTTTTGCTGAAATTTCTGCCCTGTTAATTTTAGAACAAAAGTTTTAATAAAATGTTTAGAATTAAAAACTTCATATTATATTTGCGTTCGCGAGAGAGAGGCAAAATAAAAGTTCAACTGTTTTATTATTTGAGTTACATACATGATGTGTAACATAAAGTTTTAACAATTAGTGATTTCATTAAGTTAATCTCTCCATGATTTTCAAATAAAAATATTAATAAATAATATTAACAATAAAATATTTATTAATAAATATTTATCTGTCAAAATCAAACAATACAACTGGTTGAATTGTATGTTTTATTTTCCATGCAATCTATAAGTAGCTTAAAAATTGAATGAAGTGTTTAACTATGAACAATTTTTATATTTACCCTTAGAGATATGTATTAAAAATCCGATGTGGCCAACACAAAACCTCCCGCTATTTAATTTTTATTAATTTAAATACATACCTACCTACGTATTTACTAACGCTGCAAACTGTTCCATTGCAGAAAACTATTGCTTTATTTACTATTTTCTTTTTAAAATGTCACTATTATTAATTTGAAGTGATAAGTTTTCTGACAGTGACATTTACTGTCAGTTACATTCATTTGAAAAATGAACTGTGTAACATAGGAATAGTTTTTATCTTAGGCTTCGCGACTAATAAAAAAAAAAAATTTTAAATTTATGTGTAAAATATATAGAAAAAATATTAATGTATTCCTGTAGAAAATTCAATAATCTTTAATTTTCATAAGACATAAAATTCGAAAAAATGGCATTTAATGGTATATTTTGAAGAAAAACCATTATGAGTTTCAAGTAAAGTACCATTTCCGATTTACACCAAAATCTAATTGCTTCTATTCCTATTAGAATAGAGTAAAAATACAAGGTTTCAGAATTTTCTGAATGATAGTATTTGAGTTAGAGTGCAAACAAAATTCGTACACATACACACATACACACATACACATACACACACACACACACACACACATACACACATACACACATACAGACATCATCGTAAAAATGTTAAAAATGGATTCTAGGGACCTTAAAACGTGGTCATTTACTAAAATCTTGATATTAGATTTTTAGCACGATCCCTATACCTCCCTTACCAAGGGTAGCGGGAGGTAAAAAGGGCTAATAATGGTCTTGTCTGTATGTGTATTTTAATGCAGAAAATAGTATATTGTGCAACAAGTGCGAAAAGGCACGAGTGGCACACTATACTTTTTCTACAACCACACTCTTTCGTAAGGTATAAATAATTCACTTTTAATAAAGAACATAATATTTTCATAATAATTAATGGAAATTTAAAATAATTACAATAGTTACTTATATTAGCATTTTATTACAGTTGGCAACTTGTGTGAAAAATAATTTTTAGCCCCTGACTGTGGGAAATAAATGACTTTCGGGCTTTGTAAAGCAAGTACAATTTTCTGTAGTGGTCGTAGAAAAATATAGTTTCTTGGTCGGTGTCAGCACAGATTATATAGAGCGAATTACACTAAGATATTTCTGATCTATTATTAACTGAAATATTATTGCGCACGCATTCGAATCTGAAGAATACTATAGGTAGGTATATTTAATAATTTGTTGTATTTCTGTACTGAAATAAAATCTTGTATAAAACGACGCTGTTCTTCGACAAATTGTGATATTTAGTTTAATTCCTTGTTACAGAGGCAGATTTTGTGTGTAAGCAAGAGTGGTCTGTAATTAGTTTAGTATCCTTACACTAAAATTTCAATTATCCAATTAGACTAGTACTCGCTTCTTATTATTTCGCAGTAGGAAAGAAATCTTGGTTAAGTGGGTTATCCTTGGGGCATTAGTGCCGTTATCTGCTCGTAATGCCTCTAATACTGATTGATGTCTAATTGAATAAGGCTCTTGTACCACCCCTTACCCCCCAGATAGTTCCCTCTTACTTACTCAGGATTCCATTCCATTAGATAGACAGAGATGGGATGTCTTCCCATTTCTGGGAGTTCCTCTTTTCTGATTTTGTTTCCAATTAAAGTTAATCTTATTATCCCGCGTCTAATTTATGTGAAAAAGTTTTGAATTTTTCTGTAATTTCTTGTTTTTACACAAGTTGAAATTAGCTACATTTATTTACTAAATGAAAGTCATTTTTCCAGCGATGAAATTTTATACAGGCGAAGATAAACTTTTGCAAATGAACATTCAATTTGGGAAAGTTTTATTGAACTAATCACAAATTTAAATGACAACTTAATGAACACAAATATTAATTAGTGTGTTGTTTTGTATATTTCTGGTGCTCTCTTATTTATTTATTTATAATAAGATGCATGTTATGAATAAATAATATTGTTTAAAATTTGCGCCATGTACAGGGTGTCTCTTAAATAAGAGGACATGGCTTAACCACAGATTCCTGAGGCTAAAATAAGACGATTTAACCAAACTTGCTTCTACCGGAAAGTGTACCATTCAGCCAGAAAGCTGCTTTAAAGTTATTCGAAGAAAAAAATAATTTTGCTTATAATAATCGTACGCTTTATTCGATTTAGATGAAATTTGGTATGACAGTTTATATGGTTATAAATCATCTTTTAAGGTGATACTTTTTATTATTAGTGAACCATTAGTGTATAAAACTCAGGTGTCCCAACATTAATTAGACCGTAACTTTTTAATGGCAATGCCGAAAACGTGAAATTATTTTTCTTCAGAAAGATACATTCAATAGTAAACTTTTCTCTCTTTGTGTAATTTGTGATATCTGTTACAGTTCACACAGAAACAAATAAAATCTGAATGTCTGCACTGTTAAATTTTTAAAATAAATTTAATCTAGCAGCCTATCCAAATGTCAAACAAGTAATTTTTAATGACAGTAACAATTGTTTTACGGGTTGTCAAAAATTTTCTTCGCAATATTCTAAAATTAGTAACATCCGTTTGTTCGGCCTAATAATATTTTACTACCATTATTATAAATAAGACGATTACAAATCTCAACTTACTCCTAAATAAGTTGTGAAGATTGACAACTCGTTACTGTCATTAAAAATTACTTGTTTGACATTTGGATAGACCGCTAGATTAAATTTATTTTAACCGTAACAGTATCATAAATTACACAGAGAGAGAAAAGTTTACTATTGAATGTATCTTTCTGAAGAAAAATAATTTCACATTTTCGGCGTTGCCATTAAAAAGTTACGGTCTAATTAATGTTGGGACACCTAAGTTTCATACACTAGTGGTTCACTATTAATAACAAGTACCACCTTAAAAGATGACTTATAACCATATAAACTGTCATACCAAATTTTAGCCAAATCGTATAAAGCATTCTGTTATTATAAGCAAAATTAATTTTTTTTCGAAGAAGTTTGAAGCAGAATTCTGGCTAAATGGTACACTTTCCGGTAGAAGCAAGTTTGGTTAAATCGTCTTATTTTAGCCTCAGGAATCTGTGGTTAAGCCATGTCCCCCTATTTAAGAGACACCCTGTATATTTAAACGATCCGGAACTCAACTTGTCAGTTGGTGCGCGTTTGTTTACGGTGAAACGTAGTGTCGTGTGTTGTGTGTGACTTTATTGCAGAAAAATCGAGCAAAAAGTGCAATGTAAGTTATTTTAACTATCATAATTTATTTATAAACATTTAATTGATGTTTTGCAACAATTAACAATAGTTGTGAATGTATAATTTGCTTGTTGTGAAACAATTTTACATATAACCTACAAATTGTATGTAACATTTTGTGTAATATTAAGTACGTAACATGTGTTTTATATATTATTGCATATAAAACAAACAATATCATGATGTTCAGTTACATTTTTATGCAAATAATAATAACAATCAATTTTTTGTAGTCGGTCGACCAACAGTCAAATGTAGCTTTGTACATAATGTAGTACGCATTTACACACAAACTTAAATTTTGAGTTGCTTTGAAATTCGAAGGAATCTATGTACCAAAAGTGTCATAAAATTCCAGTCGAGGTTGAATTGTATGGTCAAAGGTAGTTTATGAACAAATAGGTAAACAAGTATACGAGTTGAAAATATTTTGACTTATAAATACTCAAAACCTCAAGTGTTTGGTACGTTTTGAGCAAAATAGATATGAATATTAATAAAATAAGAAGTTGTAGCTATCGTTATTGAGCCGTTTAAAACACTTTTTGTTTCGTTGTTAAAACATAAAAATGACACTTAAATCGCTTTGAGTTTCATTATGCTTCTTTTAATAATGTGGCTAGAGCACACCAGGGGTGTGTTCCGAAAAAAACCTAATTCAAAATAGGCTATGAACAGTGAAACGTATGTCTGATCATTATTCAATTCAAAAGTCTAGTTGTCAAAATGGGGTATTCCACTCAATTTTTTCTATTATTTTAAATAAAACTTCATTCAGTTTTGAAGCAATTCATAGTATTAAAAAATCTTAATTGTTCCTAGTTTAACAGTATTTTACTTTCGAGAAATCAGTGTAACGACACATTCCCGCTATACTTGTCTTTGTCACACACACTGCTCTGAGTACGCTAAGAGAGAAAGATAACAATAGTATGACGTCAATTTCCTCTTTTAGCAAATGTGGAATATCTCGTGAAGCAATTATTTAAAAAATGTTTTCATTGTTTTAACTATTATTTATTGAGCCATACTTTAAGTTAAATTGAATTTTTTAATTTTTTTTGTTATGGTGGAATTTTCTAAATTATTTCCATTTCTAAACTAAAGATTCAAAAATAAAAGCTTTGATTTCTTTAGATAATATTTTTGACAATATTTAGAGTCAAATTGACATTTAATTAAATACTTTCAAATTGACATAAGTGTTTTTGTTCATACCCTATTCCGAGTTAGGATTTAATTTTGTACACACTGTATATTACATTCGAGATTACATTGGATGTTTCGGACAAAAATTATCAGCAATAATAATTATGGAAATGAAAAATTATTCTATATTTCTTTAGTTTTATACTATTGTAATTAAATTTAAATAATAAATCGAGTAATAAATTAATTGTTAATAGGGCTGTTGCAAGAATTTTTATATGACTTCTAAGTCTTAAATTTGAAAAGATATTGTTCTTTAAAGAGCCTCAAATTTGAAAATATCACGAAATATCTTTTAGATATTTTACAATTAGTTTTTGAAATTTGGTTAAAATTTTGAATAAGTGACTTGATCTGAAACAGAATATGAATAAACGTAGGTGATGGAAAAACTATTTTCCTATTGGATATTAATGATGTAATGTATGTGATTCTACGTCACAGGAGTGGGGGGTACTTTTTCAGGACGCCAATCTTTTTATTTAATTATTTCCACAAATAACAACAAATTATTAAAATAAAAATTATTACTAAGAAAATCATTCCATAAACTTTCATTTAAAATAGATTTTGAAAAATGTGAAACAGGCTTATTGCAGTAAAAAATAATCAATAATTGTTATTTAATCATTCGTTACTCGGCAACCCGTGACTAATGAAATCTTGTTACTAAACAACCGTTTTACAAACTTAAAACGCACAACTAATCCTCAATTTTACGCACTATCGTAGATAAAGTATGTTTTCTTTTGTAGCAATAAAGGAAACTGTTGTTGATATTTATTTGTTTCAAAACAATCTGGAACTTTAAGATTTAAGACGTCGCTATTCTATTAACATTTCAAAAAGGTTTTCAAAAAATTTCAACTCATTTTATTTACTATACTTTTTAATACATAAATAAATTGTTGATTTCTCAAACAAAATGTGTGCATTCAATAATAATAGTCCCAGAAATGGCACCTAAGGTCTTTGATTTGAAATGCTTCATTTATCCCATTTTGGGTCTAAACCAGTTGCATACACACTATTTATCCCTTGAATGGTATTTGCCGCTCTGTTGATACCTGGAGCGAAGTTATGAGGGTTGTGGGGGATGAAATGAGCCGGTGGCGTTGCTAGGTGACGCGTGACGTCACGGACATCTCGTAGTGAGTCATTGACTGCTACAGCACAGCATAGCCATGAGACAGACGAAACATACGAGTACATAAATTAGTACTGCTGAAAATAAATAATGAGTAGATGAGCATACCGATATCTCTTTTAGTTTTGGAAATATTCAACCTCAAATATTTTCTCAAAATTACCCATTTGTGGGATAGATCTCTACCTAGTTTTGAATTATTGCCCCAAAAGCCAATATACCCCATATTCAAATAAAAAAAAAATTTTCAAAAATCTAATTTGTATGTATCTAGATACTTCTCAATGCGCTGATTCCAAATTTTGAAACCGCAGGTCGATATCTCTGTTCGTTCTCGAGATATTTAGATTCAAAGTTTTGCTCAAAACTGCCCATTTTTGGGTAATAACCCAAAAATGGGTCGAGATATGTATTTGGCGACAACACCATTCGATTCTACGGGCAAAATTACATAAGTACACCAATTTTCATAATTTTTGAACACCGCATACATTCTCTAAAGCAAAATAACTGAAAATGGCCAAAAATCGCAAAAATCGTAAGGGGTACCCCTTAGGATTTTTTCAGATTTTGGGCATTTTCAGGGGTTTTCAAACTTTTATTCATAAAAAATGAACTGGTTGGACAAAAATTATGAAACTTGCTGTACTTATGTATTTTTGTCTGCAGAATCGAATGGTGATGTCGCCAAATTCATATCTCGGCCCATTTTTGGGTTAATACCCAAAAATGGGCAGTTTTGAGCAAAACTTTAAATCTAAATATCTCGAGAACGAAACGAGATATCGACCTGCGGTTTCAAAATTTGGAATCAGCGCATTGAGTATGTATCTAGATACATAAAAATTAGATTTTTGAAAATTTTGAAGTTTTTATCTAAATGTGGGGTATATTGACTTTTGGGGCAATAATTCAAAAATGGGTAGAAGTTCTGTAATTTTTTTGTTATAAAACGACAGTTGGGTACCGAAGTGCAATACAATACAATCCATGTTATATACCGTGAGTATTTTTTAACGTGAAACATTGGGTTTGTCATGTCCATGGTTACGATTTGACATTTGATTGACAGCAATGTATTTGCCCGTTCCATTTAAAATGAAACATAGGGAACGAATTTGACAGATGTATTATATTATGTAAGAAATTTAGCTAAGTCAGAAAACCACTCGAGAGCACTAAGCATAGGGAATGAATTTGACAGAGTATTATATTTAAATATTGTAAGAAATTTGGCCAAGTTAGAAAATCACTCGAGCACAAGTTACACTAAATTTAATTTAGAAAGCAGGTATAATTATTTAAACAAAATTAACCTCTACTGACGTCTTAACAAATGTCAAATTCGTTCCCTATGTTTCATTTTAAATGGGACACGCAAATACATTGCTGTCAATCTAATATCGAATCGTAACCATAGATATGTCAAACCCAATGTTTCACGTTAAAAAATACTCACGGTATATTTATATTATCTCTCTGTCTCTTCTCCGTTCTCTTTCTTTTGCTGTTTGTATGTGAAGTACACCCTCTCGTTTAATACCATTACCTGCGTCCGTGTTTCACTGTTGTAAATCGCTTGGTGAATATTTCACTGCCCGCTGCAGACCGAGCTGTGGAGAAGAGCAGTACTGCAAGCTGCCCAGGCCAGGGGCATCGGGTCAAAACACTGAAAATTTCAACAGCTGAAAGAGGATTGCCAGACAAACGGGCAGAGTGAATGATGGTATCGTCGAAAAGATGGCGAAGAGAGGAAATTTCTAGGGTTGCTCGGAATTCTGTAGGCTAATATCTTGAAAATGCCAATTCGTAATGGGGGATTCCACCATTTTTACCTCCCGCTACCCTTGGTAAGGGAGGTATAGGGATCGTGCTAAAAATCACATATCGAGATTTTAGTAAATGACCACGCTTTAAGGTCCCTAGAATCCATTTTTAACATTTTCACGATGATGTCTGTATGTGTGAATTTTGTCTTCGCTGTAACTCAAATACCATCATTCAGAAAATTCTGAAACCTTGTATTCCTATCCTATTCTAATACGAAAAGAAGCCATTAGATTTTGGTGTAAAACGGATAACCGGAAATGGCACTTTACCTGAAGCTCATAATGTTTTTTTTTTTTCAAAAAATACCATTAAATGCCATTTTTTCACATTTTATGTCTTATGAAAATTAGAGATTATTGAATTTTCTACAGGAATACATTAATACTCTTTCTATATATTTTACAGATAAATATAAAAATAATTTTTTTTATTAGTCCCGAAGCCTAAGATAAACACAATTCCTTTGTTACACAGTTCATATTTCAAATGAATGTAACTGACAGTAAATGTTACTGTCAAAAAACTAATCACTTCAAATTAATAACAGTGACATTTTAAAAAGAAAATAGTAAATAAAGCAATAGTTTTCTGCAATGGAACAGTTTGCAGCGTTAGTAAATACGTAGGTAGGTATGTATTCAAATTAATAAAAATTAAATAGCGGGAGGTTTTGTGTTGGCCACATCAGATTTTTTTTATATAATTTCATCTGAAAATATTAGGAAAACGAAGACTATTGATGAAAGTCCGGTGAAAAATTCCTATTAATAAGCGAGTTATGGTCTCCCGAATTTTGAAAAGATTGACGTGACGTCACGCATATGTGTCTTTATATCAAACTGTTTTCATCATGGACCTAAATGTTCTTGACATATATGCTATTTTAAGTTCTATTTACATAAAAAAAATGAATATTATAACACTATATAAGTCTACATACTTTATAATTACAAGTGTATTTAAATTATTAAGTTTAATGCAAGAAATTTATGTTAAAATAAAAACTGTTTGAAAACTGCAGTACAGGAATGTTAGCCCCTCCTTTCGAATTTGAATTTCTTAACTTCCATTGGTAGTACCCCCACCTCCTAACACGCTATTTGTTATGCATGTATAGGTGGTCTTTCGGTCGCCAATAAAAATATTATATATTGATTTCATATTCGTGTCGAAACGCTATAACAAAAAACCCCTTATTTTCGAAATATTTCAATTATACCATTTCATTTTTTATTAATATTCGTTATTCAGCATATACATTCGTATATTTTACTATTTTCCTTTAATTCGATTGAGCTGGAATCCCCTATTATTATCACTATTGTGGTCCGGATGCGGTTATTCGCTACCGAAAATCGGTCACTTTAATATGTTTTTATGTATGAATGCTATGATGATTGTGGACAAGGCGAAAAAAGAATGTTGTTAAAGAGTGAAGTGAATCAGCTGAGCTCTTACTCTTATCCCTTTTCTTATTGTTACTATTGTTTTCGGGTTTTTGCTAACCCACTAAGTGGGACACGCGTGATTTTCTCGTAACATGGCTACTTCGCAAATAAATAAATAAATATATCATCACGGCATATTACCCATTTCTGGGTGTGCCAGTATCTACAACACATGCAGACATCGGTAATGATGACAATATATTTTACCGTGTGGGCGCTTACCAGGCGTCACCTCACGGGCACTCATAGCTGGTGTGGAGAGTGCACCACAGTGGTCACTTTTGTGCCATGATAAATTGGAAATATTTGGTGTTGGTCGGGATTGAATCCGGTTCCCCAGGTTCGCGACCAGTTACTCAGGCACGCGGCCACGGGACCCCATACTTCGCAAATAAAATATATAATAATATAGGCATTAAATTTTGCCGCACTAAAGGGATAAAATAACCCTTAAATGCTGTGAACGTGTTAAGCCACAAAAATATTTTAATTATATAAGAAGTTCTTGCAAATAAAAATTTATCATCTCTTCATAAATAAAAGAGGTAGCGTATCGAACTGTAATTTTTATTTTTTATGAAGTGATATCTCTCCAAAGTTTTATACCACCCAAAATATATCATCTACCATAAAATATTATGATCAGAGATGTTGAGCACCTAATACGAGTATATTAGATAAAAACTGTATCATGTAATAAATTTATTTATAAATTGTTTAAGTTATGTTGTTGAAGTTGAAGTATTTTAGTATTTATGTGAAAGTATAACTGAATTTAATTTAGTCTGCAAACAACAACAAGCGTGAAATTAAAGTTTCCATCGTGCTTTGTTTAAATTTATTTTGTTTCAAACAGAAAACAAGAAAACTGAAACTAAATGTTACCACGTTCAGACGCAAGGTCGAAATGTTAAAGCTGAAAAGCTGATTTAAAAGCTCAGGAAAATATAACAAGGGAATAGTAGGTGCTTGTGGCTGCAGCTGCCACCATTTTTCGCCAATACGAAAATACATTTAGGAAAACTTTTCTTTTATTATCAAGTATGAATAGGTACCTACTGTTTTATAATTTAACAATTTATTCCAGGGCATCGAACCCGTCAAAAACTGGGTTCGGTTTAGGTTAAGGTTAATTTGTTTTTTGAAAGATGGGTTCGGGTACGGTTCTGGTTCAAGCATTAATAAAATTTGCGGCTTTGTTCGCGGTTCAGGTTCGAAATAATGTAAAATGAGAGCCAGAATTCAAGAAACGAACAAAATTTTCACGAAAAGTCAACCCAGGCAGCTACGCAGACGCTTAAGACGTCGATTATCGGCTGTATTTACTTTTTGAACTAAAAATTAACCTGAACCGGAGTTGAACCCCGAACCTGGATTTTAATACTAGGTTCGGTTTCGACTCAGGTTCAAATTAAAATATATCTGAGGTTCGGTTCTCGGTTTGGGTTCCCTAAAATGTTACGGTTTGGTTCCGGTTTTGGTTCGGTTCAGGTTCGGGTTCGATGCCCTGATTTATTCACTTGGAAAAAATTGTGAGTGCCATCTTTAGGCTCAAAAAAGTATTTTGCACTAAACGGTAATTTCTTTTTTGCTATCAAAATATTTTAGTACTGGTATTTGTTCATTTATATAAGACATTGTTCACCATCTTTAGCTATACATTTCAACAATATTTGGCACGTAGATACATTGGAATTAAATTATGTACCTTATTTCTGCAAGATTTGTCTAATAACGTGGCCTATGGTCCAAAGAGGGTCCTCCACTGTATTTTTACATACCTCTTGCGAAGAGAGATATTGGATTCATGCTAAAAAACGCATATCCAGATTTTAGTGAATCATTTTACAAACCGATTTTAATATTTTTACAATAATGTCCGTATGTATGTTTGCGTGCGCGCATGTGTATGTGTGTGTGTATGGATGTTGGATCCACGGTTTCTCAAATACTATAAGACTTAAAAAATGTTTAACTGCAGTTTCCTCATTCTGATATTACTAGGAAGAGCTGATCTCAAAATTTGCTGAAAGAAGTTTCATAATCTGATTTTTACCTCCCGCTACCCTAGGTAAGGGAGGTATAGGGATCGTGCTAAAAATCACATATAGAGATTTTAGTGAATAAACACGTTTTGATGTCCCCAGAATCCGATTTTAACATTTTTACAATGATGTCTGTTGGTATGTATGTGTGTGTGTATGTGTATACTAATGTGCGAAGAGTTGATTAGTTTTTAGTGTATATCAGATAACCGGAAGTATCACTTATACAAGCTTTTACCAGTTTTTCTTGAAAAAATTACATTGAATATAATTTTTCAGCAACTTTTACTATTAAAAATATAATATAATGGCACAAGCTTCAATTCTACGATAATATAACTTTAATAAACTTTAAATAATTTTAAATATAAATTTATAAAATAATTTATTTTTGTACATCATCTGATCCATGCGTCAAACAAAAACATAATACTTTAATAAAAATTTTGACGTATTTAAACAAATGTCACTGTCACATTTACATTAATAATGAAACCGTGTTAAGAAGAATTTAGTAGAAATATAGTTGATTTGTAAATATAAATCTGTCAGTATAAGTACGTGTTTACAAAATGTCAAATATTGGTCTACAACTACACATTTACGACATGGATCATGTACAGCAAACAATTTACACAGATTGCGTTTTTAGAGCACTTGGAAGTTGATGATGATTTTTCGAGGATTATCTTTTTCTTTGGTGAGGCACATTTTCTCCTCTCTGGGTATGTTAATAAGCAAAATTACCAGATATGGGCAGAGGAAAATCTTCATGTGATTTACGAGGTACCATTTCATTTCCAAATGAGATTGTTTGGTGCGCACTATGGTCAGGTGGCGTCATTGGAACTTACTTTTTCGCATGAAATGAATTTCGTATTACAGACTTCTATTTATTAAAACAACAAATTAGATTTTGTTAACAAACGATCAACCGGAACGGAAAAAGATACTTTACTTAAAGCTCATTACTATTTTAAACATGGAATTTGCGGGAGGTCATGTAAACTTGATCTTTGAAAGAGTATATCTGCTTTTACCATAGAATCACAGTTATAATTCTTATATCAGAGAAATAATTCTTTGCTGGGGAAGGAAAATTTGTCGTTGGGTAGAGCGCGCCCCTTTAAGTCTGCTGTCCCACCACACCCTAGCCAAGCCTACTATGATGGTTGCAGGAATGTTAGAACAGCAGGACAAGTGCCAATCGCCCGGCTAGCTCAGTCGGTAGAGCATGAGACTCTTAATCTCAGGGTCGTGGGTTCGAGCCCCACGTTGGGCGAAATGTTTTGCGATAATGGAAAGAAAATATGGTCACAGTACCTCCCGAAGCACCTCCTGCCAAATATATTTTGTTGTAGTTGTAAAATATTAATTCCCAAATGTAATTTACTCTTAGCGCATTACCTCTCGTCATTGCCGAAATCTGCGAAAAAAAAAAACAGATTGGTACACCTATAAATGTGTAATAAGCCGTGATGATATATTTATTTATAGTTAATACTTAATACTTGTTTTAATAACAAGTTTGACATGTTTAAACAAATGTCACTGTCAGGAAGCAATTACAACAAATCTGTTGTGGCCAGCACAAGATCTCTCGCCATTTCCATATTAGGCTATATAAATATTGTACTGCACTTCGCTTTCGAACCGTCGTTTTATAACAAAATATTACAGAACTTTACCCAAATATTGTTTTTTATTGTATTTAACATGTTTTCTGCACACGTATAATTCTAATTATATATATTTTTCATTGTATGAGGAAGTTTCTAAATGTCAGAGATTGTTCCAATTTATTAACCAGATTGGCGGTATTTCTGATGGATAATGGATATATGCATTTTACCTATAATTTCAAATATTTAATTAATAAAACAATAAGAAAAATTAAATATACTTCCCAGAAAAAGCTATCAGAATGTCACTAAAACTGTTGATAATGACATGTGTCATGTTATAAACATTGGAATTTGTCAACTGGTTTCCTTAGTGCCTTAGCCTCTGCGATTAGTGTACTCTATAAATTATAGTGGCTTTATTTCTAAATCTATGCAAGATATAATTAAAATATGTATTAGATGCAGAATTTTATGTTCTTCAATATATAATAAAAAAAAAACTCCCAAAAAATGATATTTAGAAGAATTTTTCTAAAAAACTACTACTTCCGGTTGTTCAATTGTTACCAAAACCTTTTCAGCTCTTCCCAGGAATGTCAGATTGAGGAAACTGCAGTTAAATATTTTTTAAGTCTTATAGTGTTTGAGGAATCGTGTCTACAACATCCAGACATACATACACACACACACACACACACATCCACGCACACACAGACACATTTTAAAAATGTTATAATCGGATTCTAGGGACCTAAAATCGTGCTTATTCAATAAAATCTGGATATGCGAATTTTAGCATGAATCCAATACCTCTCTTAGCGAGAGGTAAAAATGGAAAATATAATCTTCAAAAACCGTTACCCATTTTTTCCAGTACCCTTCGAACTTCGAACCCTTCAACAACAAACAATTTATAACATCTATTCTCTTCTTCTTGTTGTGTTTTGTATAAATCAAAATCACAGTATCTTCTTGGAATAAATTTTCCATTTCTATTCCCAAAATAAATTGAATAGATCTCAGAACAAACGATTTAATTTATCCTATTCGTATAGAAAATAGCTTCCCTCACATTTAAATATGAATCGATTGAAATGTATGTAAATTTCACATAGTTCAAATCTATTTCCCACATTCGACAGTTGACAGACGACACTTCTTATTGGCTACGCTGAAATGTGGTGGGGATAGAGGGGAATGAAAAGAGAGCATGGCTCAGTATATCACCAACCATAATAGCGAGAGGTTATGCTTCATTAACGAAATTATAATTTTGGAATGATTTGCAATAATTTCTTATTGATGTTGTTGAATTTAAAAGTGTTGGGAACATTTATCAGTTTTCTATTTATACATTAATAGTTCGTGTGCAAAACTGAAATTATAGTGCCTGAAAGAAGTATGAAAAAGGCGGGAATTCACTTTTTGTAAGTATTTTTCATGTGAATAGTTTTTCATTTATTCATTCATGTTTTTGGGAACTATTTATTGAAATCATATTTTTGATTCTTCATTCTAAATATAAATACATTTATTTTATTGCAAAATTGCATTGAATTGTATTACCCATTTCTGGGTGAACTAATCTGCATTTATACCCAGATTTCTTAATGAGGGCACTTACCAGTCGTCACTTTAAGGTCTCTTAAAGTTATTGTGTTGGATTCGAACCCGGGGCATTATAAATAGTCAAAAAATATACAAAAATACAGTGCGCATTATCAAATATTTGTTAATACTTGTATAAACTATAAAATTATTTATTTATTTGTCCATAATTCGTCCATTTCGTTTTGTTCTAAGCTGATTCATCCCGAGTAAATATTGCGGTAGCCTTTCTGTTTATTCAATTAAAACGACCGTGATCCAGTGGCGTGCCAATGTTTTTTTAATGTGTTCATAAAATTGAGTTTATGGTCAATGTTATTTTTCAATTCTAATAACAAATTGAATACTCATATCCGTGTTGGTGTAGAAACATTTTTATCATAAAGTGATAAGATATCTTGTGTTGACAAAATGTTTTTATCTTACATTGTAAATATTACATACATTGTAACATTGATTTCGAAGAGTAAGTTATAAAAATGATAAGAAAATTTGTTACACATAACAAGATATATAAAATTAATGATTCAACAGATCTTTTGAAATACCGAAACAAACTTCTATGCACAATAAAGTGATGTATATTTAAATATTAATTTCAAAGGAGTCTATAATAGTTATTTATGATACAAGTACGTAAAGCTAGACTTTAGTCACGAATAGGTCAGAATTAAAACACGAGCGTAATAGTTATTTACATTCGAGTGCGTGTAAGTTGTATTTTACAGCGCGACAGCTTTGTTTAAGGCACGAGCCCTTAAGGCGAGTGCCTTACTAGCTGGAGCACTGTAAAATACTTCACGCACGAGAATTGTATCAAATTTTTTGGCCGACGGTAATAAAAAACACTTTTTTTAATGAGATAGGTTGTACTTCTGAAAAGGGTTAATTTAAAATACCGGGCTTAAGTCAATTTCCAAATATGATTTTACTTACCTTCATTAGAGTACCTCTAGCGAAAATTTATTTGTAATAATAGACGTTGTTTATGACTGATAATATATTTATTTGCTCATGTTTTCTTCGTAATAAATAATAGGTAGGTGTCGTTATTTGACATTTTAGCGATGTTCGCCTCGCGTATTTGACAGGTATATCGATCGGTGACTATGTCGGTAACGGCGGATTTTTACAATAATGACAGATGTCGCTGCTGTGATTTTGGTTTATATAAATTAGTTTTAAATATAGGAAATGTTAAAGTAAAAAAATAACTTACGTAGGTGGTACTTTTTTACATGAACTTTATTATAGTAAAGATGATTTCTTTTCTAAATGCCCATAAACGTCCAGTGTATTTTAATTAATTTACCGCATAGTTAGACAAGTTACAACACAGTAAGCGTAAAATGTAGGTTACACTTGCTGTGTATACAATTGTAAAGTTCCCATTACACTTCAGGAGGGCAAAAATAAAATTTGTTCTATTTTATCAATTTATTTTCGTACATAAATCGATTCATTTTTCTGCTTTACACGTGTCGATAAGTTGAAGGTCACAAGTAGGCAAATAATTCGGTCGATTTATCTAAGTTTAATGCAGCCAATACTTTGGATCTTAGGGTCATAAGTTTTTAGAACATTTGATCAAATTTTTTAAGAATATTAATAAAAGAATAAGTTGCAGTCTCCTTTGCAACTTCATTGTTTCACGAAAAACTATTTTTTAATAGTTATTTAACTATCAAGTGTTATAATGAGGGTGATTAATGATTGATACATTATAAATATTTTACGTGAAGGACGTTTGCTGATTTCAATTGTTCTGTTGCTATGGATACTTTCGTATTTGTTCACTTTTTGTTACAAACATTCAAGTGAAAATTTTCACGTTTTGACGTTTAAATAAAAACTATACAATTTTATATTCTCCTTATGTGCAATTATATAAGAATTTAAAATATTGCCATGAACGGCCCTTGAAGTGGTTTTATTGAACGGAAGTTCAACAATATTGCTCAAGGGTGTGATATGTCGAGGAATCGCTGAAAAACAATATGAACTTTTCTTATCACAATATGTAAGTCTGCTATTTTATAATATGTTATTTCGTTAAATATAAACTGTTTATATTTCAATTTGTAGGTTATCTTGGTTAACTTGGGGCGATATGGCAGGTTTCTATTTTACTAGTTACTTCTTATTCGCTCATTTTATGTAGTTGCTATGGATATTTATTTCATTTCTTTGCCGGTGGCGTAGAAATTAGCTATTTCTACTCCGGCGACGTAGAAATGAAACTTCTACCTTGTTAATCAAGTCAAAAAAGATGCCATTTTTAAGACGTTTGAAGAAAAACAATTTTTTTCTACAGTCACTATAGAAAGTAGCCATTTGCGCTCTCTTTTGTCAACGCAAAATGTCACTTTACCGCTCATGCGCGACAAAGTAGAAAAAACGCTCGCTGTCCAAATTTCTAAGTATACAATGTTGAGAAATGTCACTTGTCTACATTCTTAATGAAAATGTTTAGTTAGGAACTAATGGCACTGTAATTACACATTTATCACGTTCACACAAGTCAATTTGACATATGTTCTGTCGGTATTTAACATAACCTAACAAAATGCCACACTGCTGTGAAAATGAAATAGGGCATTCATTTACAAAAAAGAAAGTATAAAATGCTTAGATTAGATTGAATAAAAACTCAAGAAGAATGGAAAATAATAAGGAATAATTGTACACAGATGGCGGTAGGATAGTTGCGAGTCGTACTGACATCTGATCTCTAGTTAACTATTTATTTTGATTACAATAAAGTTATTAGATATTTCGTTACTTAAATAATTGCGAGAAGTCAATCAATGCACATACATGTCTATATAATCACAAATTCCTTGAAATATTTGTTAATTTTTTCAGTGTGACAGGCGTGACAACTAACCACACATTTTGCTACAAAACTCATCAAATCATCACAAATCCTTGCTTCCACGCTCTAATTTTGTTTTTTTTTTATGGAATAGATGGCTAATGTAACGATATAATCATTTAAAAGCCTTTTTAAGTTTAAACCGTATCTTTTGTATTAGCCAATCGTTATTTATTGAGCAGTACTGTAAGTATAAAGTGTACATTTTATTATTTTTTGTTATGGTGGAGGACCCCATTGTGGCGACTGTAGAAAAAATCTTGTGTGTGTGCGGCAACAACCTCTCAATCGACAATGTCGCATTTTGCGCTCTTAATACACAAATAGCTATTATTCCATAAATTTATTATTAAAAGTATTAGAATTGCGTTTTGTGTTTCCAGTTGTTAAAATTTCAAAACATCCATTTTCTATCATTTTCCTTGTAGTTCATAAATCCGCCCAACTTATCAAACTAAACATTCAAATATTTATTCGTTTCCGGAAGTACAATCTTGGTTTTATCACTCTACAAACAGTTGCGAAACCTATTTGCCTGGCAACCGTCCCGATAACAATGGCTGTCTGTGGGTTCTGAATTTGAACCCCAATATGTAGTAGGTAGACAGCTGTAGCTTCAAATCTCTGAACATGGGACATGACCACGAGTGAATCATGTAATTATGTGAAAGAGGAAGGGACAATTAAAAGAGGAATTTGGAATGAGAAGATAGCCTAGTTTTTAAACTGTTACGTAAGAGGAAAATATTATTGTGCGACAAAAAAGGATGTGGAGTTTTTATGGTTTAAGCCAGTTTTACATTATACTTTTTAGGCTAAATTAAATATTAATTTTTATACAGTGTCCCACACTCTATGTTCAGTATAGAGTCTTATGGAGTACCATGTTGCCATATTTACCTGCTGTAAATCTGCAAGATAGAAAGAGCAAAATAGATGCCCAAAAAGAGATGAAATATTCTGGGTACTTCATTGAATATATTTATGACTGGTGTACTTTCAGTGTATCTAAACCGGTGGGTGAAAAGAAAAAAATTAAATTAAATAATGAACTGGTCAGTTTAATAATTTACAAAAAATATAAAATAATACAAATTAGTGGAGTGCCGTAAGGTTTATACCTCGGAACCCGGGTCCACTGAACGGATTTTTGTAAAACTTTTTGGAAAGTGTTTTTAACACTAAATACTAAAATGTTTACCCATTTATTTTTGCCGATCTCAATTTTTTAATTATTAAAATAAGTAATTATTATTTTTTTGGAATTTTCATTCATTTTCTGTTATGCCTTTAATTTTTTTTCGATTAACGTTAGATTTTACATAGGATAACTAATACATACCTGTTCTTGAGGCTGTTATTGGCTTCCTCAAGCAAAATAAAAGTGGATGATGATATCATACCAATTGACCCACTACTTTTATTTCAACGTATTTGCGTTTTAAAAAAATCAGACGGAGAACTAAAAACCTGTATGACTTTTGAATTAGCCCCTTATCCTCTGGCTCTTTTTGAAGATGGTGAAATGCGCAAAACAAAAAAATCTGCAATATATGACCTATTCCCAGAAATGACGGTGAATGTCAACGATGTACAAAAATTTTCCTACGTAATTGATGGAGGGATGTTACTACACCGTTGCAAATGGCAATTGGATGAAAATTTCGACACTATTTGTGAACACTTCATAAGATATTTACGTAACAATTACGGACACAACATTTATGTAGTATTTGATGGTTACCAAAAAAACAGCACAAAATCGATCGAAAGAACTCGTCGCTCTAAAAGAAATGCATGTAATGACATCATATTTGGCAAAAAATGCCTCTCAAAATAGGACAAGAGAAATTTTTAGTGAATGCCATAGATATGCTACGAAACACACTTGCAGAAAATCAAATATTTTCTCGTCAAGCGGAAGATGATGCCGATAGATTAATAATTTAAACAGCAATTAATTTACAATCCGAAAATATTGTTGTACTTTCCGAGGATATGGCTGTTCTAGTTTTACTGACTGCGTAAACAGTCTAAAAGTGTAAACAGCATATCCTTTTTTACATTCTTTTACTGGGTGTGATACGACATCGGCTTTTCCAATGGGGAAAAAATGTCTTTTTAAAAAATTTCGAGAAACGATCGGACTTACAAAATGCTGCAACAGTTTTTGAAAATGAATGTAAAGACGCCAATGACATTTTTAACGCTGGTGTTACATGTACGCTTGCTTTATACGCTAAATACATTAAGGTACAACACTTTCGAAAAAACAACCGATAAAAATAGATGCGTTAAATTACCATCGTTGGTACCTACTGCAGACGCCGCTTTTGGACACTTCAAAAGAGTATACCTACAAATTCAAATATGGCTCGGAAGGGACATATTACCAGAGGAATGGGGTTGGAAATATGAAAGCGGAATACTGACACCGAAAACAATGTGAAGCATCTTGTGATTGCATGAAAAGTAAATTGAATTGCAGTGTACCTTGCTTAGAATGCAATGGCAACAGTTGCACTAATCCATCACCTATCATCCAAATTGATGAGGTTGATGACGACGATAAAGTAGATAATTGACTGAAAATTTTTCAATTTTTATATAATACAGTGACATAAGAAATATTTATTTTTTTCTAAAAATCTCCTTTTTTTATTAATGCAGTATATTTTACCTTTTTTGTATCTTCGGTCTGATATATATACGATTTTAACAACTCGCCTTAATATATTTTTTTTACGTAATTTTTTTTTTTTTTGCTAAAATATTATAAATACATTTTAAAGTTACTATAAAAATATAATTTATTGTATATAAAACAGAAATATTTACTAAAAAAATTGTTTTATTCATATTTTTCTTATTCTTCAATTAATTGTTGTTAAAAATTGTTGTAATTGAGATCGGCAAATTTTGGTAGGTAAACTTTTTTATTTAAACTTTTAACAATGTAATAGTAAAGGTTTCACGAAAATCCATTCAGTGGAACCGGGTTCCGAGGTTTTTACATTTTTCTGTCTTACGGCACTCCACTAAATACAAAATGTAAGTAGGATATAAAATTATAACAAGCGTAGGTAAATGAAATGAATTAACATATAAACTCTAGTCAATTTAAAGTAAATAATATAAAACATTTTTGTACTTAACTGAACATTTTAAAATCGTCGTCAACAATATAAATTCCCTATGTTACATATTTCCATTCTATGAAAAGATATAAAATTAATACATATACGAGTACAAAATATAGATGTAAAATAGCATAGGTGCGAACATCGACCTTTAAACTAATGGACCAAGTGTTTCCTATTCTTTTATCGTTAGAATAATGCTCCAACATAAAAGGATAGAAATATATATTCTTTCCTTCAACAATACGGAAGTTCTCAGTTAAAGTATACTGCGCATGCGTTCATACTCATTGTACATCTTTTTCACCCATATGTAAACCTCTATATATCGCTCTCCATTACTAAATAGTTGTCAAAATCTATTTGACGTTTCGTTACTGTTTGTGTATTATTTTACTTTTTTGGAGAACATTTACAATTATTTTTGTCAACATATACGAAAATGTGTGTGTATGCGACAAAATAATGGGGAAACGGTGTATTTTGTGCAGTCAACAGTACGTACGCCGTTTAACTGTGTCATTTCATATGTAAGTTCTTATTAATTATTACTTATCCTCTATAATATAATATGTGTATATAATATATTGTATTAAAAATATATAATGAAAGTAATTATGCACAAAAAAATTAAATATATGCTCTTAGCGATTATGCACCAAGTATAACAAGTTAGGGATAAATCAAATTTTTATTTTGCCGCGTTTTCTTAACTTCCGTACTGTTGAAGGATAGAGATACTGTGTCTGCACCGTTATGGCGGGACAAACGTTTTGCTCGTACGCTGCGTCTATTAGTTTAAAGGTCGATGGGTGCGAAGAAAAAAATGAAATTGAATAACACACTGGTCAGTTTAATAATACATATTTTTTATTTAATTTATATCTTCTTATTTGATAATTTACTAATATTTAAGCTTGATAGAAATACTGCATATATTTTACATAGTTCATAAGTCTTTATTCTTTCTTTGTAATCTCCAATTTGAATTTATAATATTTTAAAATTCTAATTTCTAATGCATTTAATCAAGATTAGTATGCTGGGCGGTTTTAAAATATTGTATTGAAATATTACTTATTACAGGTACAAATAGCCCTGTATATAAAACTATTTAGACAAATATTGGGTGTATACAATAAGCCCTTGGGTAAATAAGAGACCCTCATAAAACTTAAATTGTACAGTGTTAACTAATTTTGGTATAGCAATGAAAATTTATGAATGTTTCAATATTACATTACATTGAAAAATTGGCAACATGGTACAGAAAACCTCCATAAGAATAACATTGGCTATCTCTGCCACACTGAAGATAGAGTGTTTCATACTATAATTTTATCTGTAAAGATTATTATTTAAAAATTAAAATTTGACCCAATACTTTTGATATTACAACAATAATTTTTTAAATATCTAAATATTTTCAATTTTATTCAAAATAATATTAACGAAACATATAAAATCCGTGACTACTGACAAATTTGTCTTCACGTAACCGTGTTATGTGAATGTGCATAAACGAGTTTTGTATCTTGAAAACAATTTTTAATTCTTTAATCGTGTAATAAGGCGAAACCGTGTAGAGTATTGTATTTGTAAATCGCATAAACTATTTCCTCTTAACCTCATCCTCGTCATAATCCTCAAGTATATTCACCCTCTGACGTCACTCACACGCTGAAATTCCCTCTCAGGAGATCCCAGTTGCCAGAGAAACAGTTGAACGCGGTAAACAATACCGGCTGTCAGCAAACACTTTTCTCGCACAATTCTCACTGTTTCTATGTTAATTACTTGGTTTTAATTGTTGCTGACTGTTGAAATGCGTTGTTGGAGTGATATTTGTTACTGGGTAGCGGTGTAGAAAATGTTTTTGAGAAGTTAGAAACAGAAATTTAGGGATGGAGTGAAGACAATGAGAAGTAAGTCAAATAGGCATTTTGCAGGATTTGTTTCGCTAAATAATTGTTGGAATTTGTATTGTAAGTATTTAGAAAGTTTATGTGTAAATGCATAATATTATTATAGCTCTTATAAATATATTTTGGTTGGGTAGTTTTGTTTTTAATATAAAGTTAACATTTAACAATGACATTTTCGTATGAGAGATATGCAGGATGACGTAGAACAAATTAAACGCGAAGCGTTTACTATAAAAACAAAAACGCACAAATAACGTTTATTGAGGATAGTATTCGACTATTAAATTGTTTTTAATGGTTTTCCAGCTCTTCCAAATGGGGATCTCTACTATTTTTTACTTCCTTGTACGAAGTAAAGGAAGTATTGTAATCGCGAAAAATTTCGGTTTCCAGATTTCAACGGAAATATCCATTTTGAGCATCCCTGAATCCATTTTGACTAATTTCGGCGTGACGTCTGTACGTACGTACGTATGTACGTATGTACGTACGTACGTACGTATCTCGCATAACTGAAAAACGGGAAGCCGTAGAAAGTTAAAATTTTGTATTTAGGACTGTTATAACATCTAGTTGTGCACCTCCCTTTTTGGTCAGTACATAACTTTCGGAAGTGGTACTTTACTTGAAGCCTATAATAGATTTTAATGAAAAACTATATTAAAATATAATCCAAAACTTTTCAAATTTGGTATCTAAGACTCTGATATCAATGGGAATAATATATTAGATTTTAGTTAAAATGGTCTAACCGGAAGTGGTACTTTACTTGAAGCCTATAATAGATTTTAATGAAAAACTATATTAAAATATAATCCAAAACTTTTCAAATTTGGTATATAAGACTCTTATATCAATAGGAATAATATATTAGATTTTAGTTAAAATGGTCTAACCGGAAGTGGTACTTCACTTGAAGCCTATAATAGAATTTAATGAAAAACTATATTAAAATATAATTCAAAACTTTTCAAATTTGGTATATAAGACTCTTATATCAATGGGAATAATATATTAGATTTTAGTTAAAATGGTCTAACCGGAAGTGGTACTTTACTTGAAGCCTATAATAGATTTTAATGAAAAACTATGTTAAAATATAAACCAAAACTTCTCAAATTTGGTATTTTATACTTTTATATTAATGGAAATAACATAATAGATTTTGGTTAAAATAGTCTAACCGGAAGTGATACTTTACTTGAAGCTGTTATCAGTTTTTCTTAAAAAAAATGGTGTTATTTTGAATTTAACAATAAATGCTTTTAGAAAATTGAATTCTCCGGCGAAAATATCAAGTATGATTAAATTAGCTCTTTGTATAAGCGAGATATGTAAATTTAAAAATTATGTACTTTTTGGTTTCTGTAATTAAGTTTGCTGTGAATAATAAAAATAATAAAAAAATAAAGAATTTAATGTCAATGTCAAATTATGTCCAATACGTGCAATTTAATGATTGTTATAATACATATTTTAATTATTAACAAAATATGTATAGTGTAACGCCAGGCGTACAAGGAAGTCATGTGTTGTCCACATCAGATATTTTTTTTTTTATCAAATACCATCTAAATTGAAAGCGTTCTACAGTTCTAGAAAGTCATTAAGGTGGAGGAGATCCCATTGTAGGGAAATTTTAGTAAGAAAACCTACCGACTGCGGTTCGAAAACACAAGTGGTTAATAGTTACTGTGTTCGAAAATTGTACCTTATGTACCAGATCCATCTACCGGATCAATGATTTGTGGATCGAGTAATTCAGCCGGTAAATGCGGTAAATGAAGAATCTAACCTAAAAAATCTGTTGTGGCCAGCACAAAACCTTCCGTCAATTCGATGTATTTTGTACAAATCCCATACCAAAAGGTCCTTGGAACAGATTCTATATAATATCATGTAAAATCAAACACGAACACATACTATTTCTATTCTATAAATTCAATAAAATTATAAGTAAAATGCACTTGACACTTCTTCTTATTCTTCAGCATCCCCTATTTTATTAGAGGTAGCTGTTTCCTCTTTTCTTCCACTCATTCCTGT
The DNA here is from genome assembly GCA_943142095.1 of Ophonus ardosiacus. Taxonomy (NCBI): domain Eukaryota; kingdom Metazoa; phylum Arthropoda; class Insecta; order Coleoptera; family Carabidae; genus Ophonus; species Ophonus ardosiacus. The sequence continues at coordinate 47,787,396 of OW964832.1, forward strand.
CCAACACGTCTTCTTGACACAGGCATTCCTTTCAGTCTTCTGCGATACAGTCCTTCCATCTTCTCTTTGGCCTTTCTCTGCGTGTCACTTGTGAGGAGCGCAATGACATACCAATTTTGTGATCCTACACTTTCCATATTTGGTTTTACACTTGCAACTGACTTCTGTCAATTAGAATTTTTTTAAATATATTAGCATCAGCTGTTTCCATGATAAATAGCAAAGCTGATTAATTTTTGAAAATTAATTTCTTTATAATGCTTTAAATCTACATCTATTGAATATGAAGGAAAATGTGTAATCAAACTGTATAGAGAAGAATATTTTCTTTAATATGTATAATAACAAAATGTCAAAAAACAATATTTAACTGCGTTTAAAGAAAAACTGTTAAAAACTTCAAATAAGGGTACTTCCGGTGGATCAATTATAACCAAAATCTAATCAACTCTTCATATGGATGTACAGAAGAGGAATACGAAAGAATTATAATTTTTAGAATTGTAGTATTGGAGTTATCGTTATCACACACGGACATACATACACACACACGGACACACACACATACAGACATCATCTTAAAAATAGCAAATTCGTATTATAGGGACCCTAAAACGTGCTTATTCATTACAAACTCACCACCGAATTTTTTGACCAAAGACAATACCTTCCTTACCTAAAGGTGACGGAAGGTAAAAAGGTGAAAATGCCAAGCGAAGTTGGAACCAGAAGTAGATTTCAGAAGTTAATTATGTTAATACAGAAGACGAGACGAAATAAAGTTTAACAAATTTAAACAATATTTGGGTATAGTTCTGTAGTTTTGACTACATATTTATTTATGTTATTATTATGAAAACCTGAAGAAGACAGCACCTTGCTGTCGAAACGTTGTTGTATTTAATAAATTTATACAGAACTATACCCAAATATTGTTTAATTTTATTAATAATTAGTTCTGAAAACATATTTCAAAATTTAACAAATTTGTTTCATCTTTGAACTGCTTTTCATAGGTTATAAATCTATCATGTATCACTTGCGTTCTTAAAGTATCTATTCCGGTAACTGTAACATGATAAACAGCTGTTTACCGGTATATACCGGTAACAGTTCACCGGTAGAACATTCGTAAATGCCTAATGTTAGCATATTTTGCCATATAGTTTGTCCATAATAGAGATATTTAGATTCAAAATTTTGCTCAAAACTCCGCTACAAATCATTTAATGGTTTTGTAGTAAAATGGATAAAATATAAACAAAAAATTATTGAAAAGAAATAATAATTGGCATTACCTACCAATAACAACAAAATATAAATTTCTCAACACATTAAAAAACCAAAGAAGTGTAACTGTCAAAATATTCTGCAATATACTTTAACCTAACGAATATAATATTCGTTCCAATCTCGTTTTTTATGTGTCGGCCATGATGTTTGTGGTGTTTTTGTTTCTGTTAATGACCGTGTCTCGTAGGGGGCAGTGCAGTGCCCCGCCAAACGGTTACGACTGTTTTCCGGTCCTGATAACGCGCTAAATGAACGGAAGTTTAATCTGTTCAAAATGAGAACATTACCGCAGCCCTCCACCAATCTCAATAGATTTTTTGCCCAGTGTGATTGTGGCTGTAACGGCACTTTTTACAGATAGCCTATGAAATACTGGACCACTAACAGAGAGATGTAAATATTTATTTTTATGTAGCTGAATAGGATAAGCTACGAACGGCCGGTTTTGTGCGGAATTGAGACTATAAATTTTGAACTAACTATTCAAATAATAGGTAACGGTACTATTTTACAAAACTATGTACATGAAAACACGGGTTAATGGGTTGAAAAAAGCTGGCAACTTATTCTATCTTCTCAAATTCGTTTAAAAATAAATTCATTTGAAACATTTTTGTATTAATTAAATTAAAAATAAAATAAATAAATATATTATCACGGCTTATTACCCATTTCTGGGTGTGCCAATTTACGTTTATTCACGAATTTCGGTAATATCTGTACCGCAAAACTGCCTTACGGAGATTACCACGGAGGTTATTTTTATTTTTGTTCTATTTACTAATATTCCTAAATTATATCATACAAGTATGTGTGGCCAGCACAAGACCTTCCGTTAATTTGATGTATGTAACATATACAATTTTTTACAAATTCCATACAAAAAGTTCCTTGGACAATATTCTATAAATCCAATAAAATTATCACATGAATATACATTATGTATACTCATTTATAAATACTCTAAAAATGCGTTCACTTACGTAACATTCTCTTTGCAATCAAATAATATTACTACCAAGTTTATATCTCTATCCATTTTTGAATTATTGCCCCAAAAGTCAATATACCCACATTTAGATAAAAACTTCAAAATTTTCAAAAATCTAATTTTTATGTATCTAGATACTTCTCAATACACTGATTCCAAATTTTGAAACCGCGGGTCGATATCTCTTTTCGTTCTCGAGATATTTAGATTTAAAGTTTTGTTCAAAACTGCCCATTTTTGGGTATTAACCCAAAAATGGGTCGAGATATGAATTTGGCGACAACACCATTCGATTCTACGGGCAAAATTACATAAGTACACCAATTTTCAGAATTTTTGAACACCGCATACAATCTCTAAAGCAAAATGACTGAAAATGGCCAAAAATCGCAAAAATCTAAGGTGTACCCCTTAGGATTTTTTCAGATTTTCGCCATTTTCAGGGGTTTTCAAGCTTTTATTCATAAAAAATGAACCAGTTGGACAAAAATTATGAAAATTGCTATACTTATGTATTTTTGCCCACAGAATCGAATGGTGATGTCGCCAAATTCATATCTCGACCCATTTTTGGGCTAATACCCAAAAATGGGCAGTTTTGAGCAAAACTTTAAATCTAAATATCTCGAGAACGAAACGAGATATCGACCTGCGGTTTCAAAATTTGGAATCAGCGCATTGAGAAGTATCTAGATACATATAAATTAGATTTTTGAAAATTTTGAAGTTTTTACCTAAATGTGGGGTATATTGACTTTTGGGGCAATAATTCAAAAATGTGTAGGGATATAAACTTGGTAGTAATATTATTTGATTGTGATAACAGCGGCTCGGTGTACAAGTCAAATACATATTGGTCTAGATACAAACAAGGATAGAAGTTTAGATAGACGTAATCATCGAAAAATAACTTTAAAAATATATATTTTTTACCATGTATAAAATTAGAGATAATTGAATTGTCTACTGATCTGCATTGATACTTTTCTATATATTTTGTATATCAATTTATAAAATAATCTATTTTTATAAATCCTGCAACCTATGCTTTCAAGACAGATACAACACCTTGTTTACAAATTTCAGTTGATGGCGTAGCATTTGTAAATCAATAAAACAGTTTTTATATATGTACATATTTGTATTCGACAAGAAATTGACGTCACTGTCACAAGATAAATTTATATAGTGAAGAATATTTAATATTGATAATACATTCAAAATAGGGCTGTTGCAAGAATTTTTATATAACTTCTAAATATTAAATTTAAAAAGATATTGTTCTTTAAAGATACTAAAATTTGAAAATATAACGAAATGTCCATTAGATATATTACAAATAAATATTTAAATTTGTGTAATATTTTGGGGGTATTCCACTCAATTTTTTTATTATTTTAAATAAAACTTCATTCAGTTTTTGAAGCAATTCATAGTATAAAAAAATCTTAATTGTACCTAGTTTAACAGTATTTTATTTTCGAGAAATCAGTGTAACGTCACATTTCCCCTATACTTGTCTTTCTCACACACACTGCTCTGAGTTCGCTGCGAGAGAAAGATAACAATTGTATGACGTCAATTTTCCCTTTTCGCAAATGTGAAATATCTCGTAAAGTAATTATTTAAAAAATGTTTTATTTATGGAGCCATACTTCATGTTAAATTGAATTTTTTAATTTTTTTTGTTATGGTGAAATACCCCATACTTTTATTTATATAAATAACATAAACTGTTTTCCTATGGGCTATGAATGATATGATGTATTTTCTCCGACGTCAGAGGGGCGGAGGGAGGGTTGTTTTTCATGGCTATTTCAGGCGCCAATCTTTTTATTTAATTATTAATTATTAAAATAACAATAAGTTATTATTATTTTTATTATTACTATGAAAAATATTGCATGAACTTTCTTATAATTAAAATACTTTTTTAAAATGTGAAACCGGCTCATTGGATCGATAATTGGTATTGGTAAATATGTATTTGTTTTAATGAATAAAAATTAAATAGTGGAAGATAACGTACTGGCAACATTAGATTTATAGGTAGGTATATTACCTACCACTACTGATACCTATGGTGTACATTTTTAAAAGTTTGTATGTAGTATGAAAAATTTTAGATTTATCCTTTTTGAAAAATACACCTAAAACTACATCATAAAACTTTGATGTCCCTGTCATGATAATGTCCACTCCCTATATCTATTTGGTTGAGAAATGAATGAAATTTTTCCACAAACAATTTGACATAGTCTATATATATTCCACGGGAAGTTCTAAAACACTTTTGGTGTAAACTCGGGTCGTTTTTCCCTCCATGACTTTCCTGTCGTACGCCTATGAATTCCCAAAGAAGCTGCCATGTTTGAGAGAGGACATTAATTTTTCTGCAGCACGTGCAAACCGAAGCTGCTAGAAGATAGAGATAAAAAGGGCAGTATCTCTTTCTTACGCAGAAGAGCAGGAGCTATTTCACAATAATTTAAAATTGACACCGAACGAGTATTCTTTTTCGATTATATTATGCGTTATTTGTGAATATATTATTTTGTATATCTAATTGTCTCGTGACCGCGTGCCTGAGTGTCTGCTCGCGAACCTGGGGGAACCGGGTTCGATCCCGACAGACGCCAAATATTTCCAATTTTAAATGGCACAAAAAGTGACCCCTGTGGTGCACTCTCCACACCAGCTATGAGTGCCCGTGAGGTGACGCCTGGTAAGAGCCCACACGGTAAAATATATCGTCATCATTACCGATGTCTACATGTGTTATGTTATGTGTCATGTAGATACTGGCACACCTAGAAATGAGTAATATGCCGTGATGATATATTTATATTTATTTATTTATTTATTTAATTGTCCAAAATGTGGTACTCTCTTCATACCAGTTGTGAAGGACGTGAAGCTTGTAAGCGCCGTAATCATTATCTTAATCTTTAAACATTTTTTGGAGTCTCTATGATATGATTTTACTAGTTTTACAATGATGTCTGCATGTGTGTCCGTATGTGTGTCTATGGGTGAGACAAATTTTTCACCGACGATAACTCCAATATTACAAATCTAAAATTTATAATTCTTTCGTATTCCTCTCCTTTACATCCATATGAAGAGTTGATTACATTTTGGTTATATTTGAAGGTCTTAACCACGGTCTTAACACTTTTTCTTGAAAAAAGTAGTTAAATCATTTTTGACATATTATTTGATTATCAATATAAAAGAATATCTTATTCTCTATACGGTTTGAGTATACATTTTCCTTCATATTCAATACATATAGAGTTAAAGAATTATAAAGAAATTAACTTTCATAAATTAGTCAACTATGCTTCATGGGAAAAAACAGCTGATATATTCAAATAATTGACAGATGTCAGTGTCAAGTGCAATTTGCATATTGTATGTTCGTGGTATAATTTTATTGGATTTATAGTAACTTTTCCAAGGAACTTTCGGTATGAAATTTGTAGAAAATAGCATATGTTCGTATTACAATTTTACAGGATATATAGAATTTTTTCCAAGGAACTTTTGGTATGGGATTTGTACAAAATACATACATAGAATTGACGAAAGGTAATGTGCTGGACACATCATGTATTCATTCATTCAAAATCATTATACAGGGAATTTATTTTAAAATGCAACATATGGCGAATCACTTCCATGGTTACTCACTTTTGTCAAAACATGACAGCAATATAATATTTGTCCATTTTAAAATGCAACATACAAAATTTGTAGTTTTGTATTATCAAAACTAATTTCCTATAAATTAGCCTACATACGATTAACAAATAATTAAAACATGAATGTTGTACATCTTAAAAAACTTTAGCTTACAAAAATTCATAACTTTCATGTAATAAATGTTAAAAAATATCCCCAATCACTCTGAGGCAATATTCTAGTCGGTCGTAATAAGAATTGACACCATTTGTGATGTGTTTTGGAGGTATCTCCTGTGCTGCAATAATATTTATAATGTTGCATTTTAAAATGGACAAATATTACATTGCTGTCATTTTTTGACAATAGTGAGTAACCATGGAAGTGATGAACTATAATGTTGCATTTTAAAATAAATTCTCTGTAGTAATATACCGATTCTCTAACGTTTTGGAGATTTGGAAATACGTTATTCCTAACTTTAATGACAATCTCTTGGGTTGAAAATAATAGATTTCACTTCCATTTTTTGGTTTGGAAATGTTTATGTAAAGGTTTCCTAGCAACATTGCCATAGATTTCTATAATTAAGTAGGCTAAACAAATTTTAAGATATCTGTCAAAAATATTAATAAAATTAAAGGTTATAACTCAATGATTTATTTTGAAAATTATTGATTTAAAATGAGGATAATTATGAATGAAATAGTATACATAACCTCTGGTAGGAATTTCATCACAGCCTCTGCTGTAATGAATCATTTCCCACCCCGGATGTAATTTTCTTTGTTTGAATGGGTCACATTTCGAAATCTATAACTTCGCGTATTCTATTTTTTGTTGTGCGCAAGTTAAAATGAAATTATAACTTATAAAACTTTATTGAATTCAAATGTGATTTTCAATTCCCAATATTAAATTTCCAAGCCGCTATTTCACATATTGTTTCCCAACTTCAAAATTGAAAAAACTTGCAGCTCTTCGTATTAATCAAACTCTGCTACAATGGAAACGTCATTGATGGACAAAAACCTGCAAAATGGTCGCATAAACAAAACAATGTCAGTAAAAACCACTTGATTACTACAATGAAATCAGCCAGTAATCAACAAGGGAAGCGAATTCATTTCCGTACAAATACAAATGCTAGAAATGGTCAATTTATGCCGCAAAACCAGCGAAATATGTTAGCAAAAAAGCGAACACCCTGTATGAATAATATTCTGTCTGAATGGCTTGTATATAATGTGTCCATTAATTTATGGTGTGAAAGTTAAGGGTTGATACTGTTCACCAAGTGATTTACTAAAATATGAGGACATTATTTTTTATTTTATTCTTAAAATTTTATTACCTATAATTCCTCGTAATATTCCTCATTATAGTTAATATATTTTTTCATTCTAAGTAATTTTCAAAACAATTTTTTCCGTACGTCACTCGTTTATCTCCTTTTCGGAAGGAGCAACATTTTGATAAGCTTTCCATCTTTAGATTTGCACTTGACACTGACATCTGTCAATTAGTATTTTTTGAATAAATCAGTTGTGTCCATGATAAATAGTAAAGCTGACTGATTTTTGAAAGTAACTCTATAATTCTTTAACTCTATATCTATTTTCTCGTAGTATGATCACGGTTTTAACTAAAACACTGTTTTTAGAAATGTCAAATTCAAATTTAAATATTTAATTTCACCCGTATGTTTAAAGAACGATTTTTTTAAAAATATTTGTTTGAATACAAACTATGTTCTGCTTTAAAATCATATTTTGATAAATTTGATATTATTTATTACTGTTATTAAATAATAAAATTTGACATTTCTTCAAACAGCGTTTTAGTTAAAACTGTGATCATACTACGAGCCATTGATTATGAAGGAAAATGAATAATCGAACCGTATAAAGAAGAGCATTTTATTAATTATTAATATTTAATTAAGTTATTGTTAAGAAAAACTATTAAATCTTCAAATATTTCCGGTGGATCAGTTATAACCAGAATCTAATCACTTTTTCATATGGTTGTAAAGAAGAGGAATACGAAAGAATTATAATTTTTATAATCGTAGTATTGGAGTTATCGTCGGAGAATAATTTGTCACACACACACACACACACGGACACGGACACACATACACACACGGACACGGTCACACATACAGACATCTTAAAAATAGTAAATTTGTATAGTGGGGACCGTAAAACGTGCTTATTCATTAAAAACACCACCGAATTTTTTGACCAAAGACAATACCTTCCATACGTAAAGGTGACGGAAGGTAAAAATTAACATCGTCTTCCCTATAAACGGATTTCAGGCAGATATCCGGTATATAGGAATATTTATTTTCTGTGATCACAAATATGCAATATTTTGTATTTCTGTTTAAATAATATTAATAAATAAATTCAGAAGTTATTTTAATAGTTCTTATTTTGTTGAACAAGTATAATTTTCATCTCAGAAATTTATATTATCAAAACCGGGTTGCTTTATTGTACAAAAAAATTAAAATCGCCCCTTCTACAAAATCTTGCTAGATCTGTCACTAAAATATTCCAAAAAGAATATAGCTCGGAATATAGCTATTAAATAAATAAATAAAATAAATATATCATCACGGTATATTACCCATTTTTGAGTGTGCCACAATCTGCTTTATCGCAGATATCGGTAATGATGATGACATATTTGTACCGTGTGGGCGCTTATCAGGCGTCACCTCACGGGCACCCTCTGCTGGCGTGGAGATTGCACCACAGGGGTCACTTTTGTGCCATTTAAAATTCGAAAATTATTTGGCGTCGGTCGGGATCGAACCCGGTTCCCCAGATTCGCGACCAGACACTGGCACGCGGCCACGGGACCCCATAGCTATATAATGTTTTTTAGCACTTAGATAAAATTTACTTAACTTTCTTTTCTAACAACTTTCTTTCTTTTGCAGATACAACCACATCTTCCATTCTTCCCTCCACAGTTTCGCGGTAAGTTCTCAATTTTCTTTTCTTATTCCCGCACTTTATATGTTGCCAAATCTCCATAAACATCCCACGTGTTGGTTTCTCTGTACTGCTTGTACAGTGTTGCATGATTCATTTTGAAAGGCGTAAGACGCCGGACCCGGGGCCCGGGTGTAAGAGAAATAAAGTAATCCATGCAAAGCAGAGCGAAGCAGTAGCAAGTAGCAAGGCAATAGTTGGTCGACAGAATCCCGAGTTTGGAGCAACCGGTAAAGGGTATAGGATGACGCGACGGATTTTAGTCGGCAAGGGGGGAAGGGTAAGGGGTGAAAGGTTAAGGGATGCTGACAAGGGCGCGTGCGTTTTGGGCCAGACAGAGCAGGGGTTCTCAATAAGTCGAGAAAGAATCTGTGCAATTACTGTTCGTCTCTGTTCTAGTGGTGGGATCCAAAAATATTCGGATATCCGGATAATAGGCTATTCCACAGTAATCAAAAATAGTAAAAGTTTATTAAAAATAAGAATGATAATAATTAAAGGATAAGGAAAACCATATTTCTTTTATTATAAATTATTCCTTCTAGAAGACACCGGGAGGTTTGCTTTTGATGATGCAGGACATGTGCACGAATTTTTGAGCAAATAGGATCTAAGTATGACCTCCGATTTTAAGAAGCCCCGCCCTAATTAAGAATATACTTCTTCGGGTGTGTCGGATCTGTTCGGTTGCTGTTCGGGTGACGTTCTAATTTCTTTATTTTTATAAAATGAGAAAAAAAGTGAAATAAATTAAGTGAAATAATTTATTTTATGTCTCTAATAATTAATTATAATATTACAATTTAAATATACATTATTTTGTAATTTGTTTAACAATTTTTCGTGGTATGTGAACCACTGTTTGTTTACTTCTGGTATATGGTATTGTCGGCTCTGGGTTCGAATCCCACTAAGGCATGGATGTTTGTGTATGTGAACCTACTCAGTAATTGGGATTTAATCCTGTTGAGAGGTTTTTATAAAAAAAAAAAAAAAAAAAATATCCACATTACCTACGTCATAAAGCAGATTCAAATTTCGGAACTTAATATCTCGCTTATTTGGAGGAATTTTTAACTCGGACTTTCACATGTGGTCTTATATTTTTATGTATTTCAAGAAAAAAAATTAATAAAAATGTCGTGGAATAGCCTATTGAATGTTGAACTATCCGGATCTCAGTATCGGATTTTGGATTCGGATCTGAGTATTGGATTTTGGATCCGGATCTGAGTATCGGATTTTGGATCCGAATCTGAGTATTGGATTTTGGATCCGGATCCGAATATGAGTATGAGTATCGGATTTTAGACATGGAAAAACAATCCCTTTTATGTGAAACACGTGCACGATATAAATAAATAGGTATTTCGACACTTGCAATGAACCTGTAACCATTATTTCTCAAATTTAATCTTAATCTCGTTTTCTTTGAAGTATTTGTTGTAATGAATATTAAAATTTTAGAACTACGGAATTCAATATTCTAAGAAATATCCTTCTCGTATTTGCACCAGCTACCTGTCTATTTTAGAGGGGTATTATAAAATTTATTGCTGTTTACAGACCGCTGTAGAGATAAACAGACCCACTGTAACGGTTTGAATTTGAACTCACTTCCAGATGTTTGCCTTTACATTTAAAATGATTAATCGGATACAGAATTAAAATTCGGATCCGGATCCGTAAACAACACATCGAATCAGGATCCGTATCCAAATCCGAGTTAAATTTACGGATATCCGCTTCAATATCCGAACATCGGATATCCGAGGAACCGGATATTTTGAAATCCGGGACCTCGGATCCATGTTTTGTCGGATCCTTACAGCACTATTCTGTTCCTGTCTTGTTTACATTCGAATTAACTCGGATCATAAGCGTACACAAATGAGTTAGAAGTACAAAGTTACTGTAATAATTATTATTTGACGGTGTTTATGAATATCACGATATGAGCATTTCTTCCCCTTACCCCTCAGGTCAAGATTGTTGTCACGCACTATATATTGGCAAGGGGTAAAAATGTACTATCTTACAACGACATTTTTACTGTAGTCTTTTCCATATTTGTGTATTTGGGTCTGAAACTATTCAGATATAACGGAATATTCGGACAATAGTCCATCATTAGTTTTTATAGGGAACGGTATATGCATTTTCCATATTCTGGTGTATTTTGTTGGTCGCTGGTCGGTCCCTTCGCGGGATGAATGGCGTGGCAGGCCAAGGGCCTGACTGGAGTACAATGCCTGACAGGGGTGCCCAGATGTTCACGGACACACACACGTGCTACGATCGGCGATACAACTATACCCGCACTACTATAGTAGTAGTGAACTACTGGATTCTTTTCACATCTGCCTAGATCAGTAGGCCGAAACAGTGGCGTACAGAAAGTTTGATTTTGATACATTGTTTTTCAATATTTATTTATTTTTCGTGTCCAAACTACGGGGTGTGGCAATTAAATAACAAGATTGATCTTAGAACATTGACAATGTATAAAATTAAATAAAACAAATATTGCCACCTTCAATGTACTCTCCTCCCCGAAATCTACACCGCCCGATGCGAATATTCCATTGTTGGAAGCAATGCCTGCAGGCCTTTTTTGTTAGGTTGTTCATAAGCTCTACCTTTTCTATAACTCAGGGTTGAAAAAAACCCGGGTTTTTTTATAAAAAACCCGGGTTTTATTAAATAAAAGCGGGTTTTATTAAATAAAAGCGGGTTTTATTGACAAACATCGAATTATAGTATGTATCACTTTTAACTTTAGTTTTATAAAGTATCTTAATACACATACACAAGTAGGCGTAATAGATAATAGATATTAATATTATTAATATTTTCCTTTTTTTTGAAGACTGTAACGTAATAAACAATAAATTAATTAGAGAGTGTACATGTGTATAAGTTACGAATTAATATTAATAGTTGCAAGTCTGTGCAATGCAAGTGTGTACAAGAATTAGATTCAAGTTATTTCAGTAGTTGTTACAGCCGCGTTAAACAAATAGTATGATTAACACACAACTCAGAAAATAATGAAAATGCTGACACAAGGGTTGAAGTTGTGCAAATATAAAAGAAACACCGTGCATAGTTCGTACAGCAATGAAATTGATTGTAAAATGTTGCCGGTAACAAAAATTGATGTATATATGTGTGTACCATATAAGTATATACCGTATTTTATTAATAAAATAAGATTTCATACAAGTGGGTTTTTAGATGGGTTTTTTTGGGTTTTTTTAGATGGGTTTTTTTGGGTCGGGCAAAATTACAACAACCCTGCTATAACTACATCTCGGCTCCGAATTTGGTTTCTTTTAACGCAGAATTACAATTTGGGAATAAAAGCAAGTCACATGGCATTAGGCCAAGTGAGTATTGTTAATGTACCAACACGGTGATTTTGTATTTCGTCAAAAATGTCTTGCCGGAGAGGGCGTTTTCTTCCGGCGCGTTGTCTCCATGGAAAATCCATCACATTTCAGCCCTTTTTCTTCTTACCCGTGCATGAAGGGTTATCAAAACCTTCTTCTAATATGCTTGGTTAACGAAATGCCCCTCAGGCAACCAATCCATGTGAACAATCACTCGCATTTCGACAAAAACAATGTCAGTGCACGGCCAAGGCGCTAATCGTCTCCGATCTCTTTTCTTCTTTATTTAAATCTTCTAAACTGCTCGAAAACTTGAGTATTAGGTAGACCCTCAGCACCATAAACATTCTTCAACAATTCGTACATTTCTGTAGCGGATTTTTTTGAGTTTCATACAGAATTTCATATTGACACTAACATAATTCCGGCGGAAATGACAAATTAATATGACATAGCCTGCAATGTTGCCAAATTTGCAGGGAAGCCGGAAAAAAAATAAATCTCGTTATTTAATTGCCACACCTCGTATATAGAATGTTTTCCAAGGAACTTTTGCTATGGGGTTTATACAAAATACAGGGTTATTCTAAATGATGGACCCATTTTTAAAAATTCGTATTTATTAAAGTACAAATCCAAAATTAACAATCTTTATACCAAAAAAGAGCCTTAGATTATAAGTTATTTAAAATTAAATCTATTTGAAAATTCCTTATTTTCTTCCGGGAAACATAGTTAAGTTTCAAGGGCTGTATCTTTGAAAATAATTGAGATACGGACCTGTACTAGGCAAAATTCGATTTATTGGATATTTTTGTATAAGTACACTTATTTTTATGTATTTGTTACAATTTATATTTATTTGACAAATAAAATTCCGAAATCAGGATGTAATACCCTTAGACCAGGAATTCCTGGTCTAAGGTAATACCTATTGCCGCGAGAACTCTACCGGCCGCTTCTGGAACCATCACCGCCCGCCGATAACTTCCTCTTTTCATTGGGTTCGATCCCGACAGACGCCAAATATTTCCAATTTTAAATGGCACAAAAGTGACCCCTGTGGTGCACTCTCCACACCAGCTATGAGTGCCCGTGAGGTGACGCCTGGTAAGCGCCCACACGGTAAAATATATCGTCATCATTACCGATGTCTACATGTGTTGTAGATACTGGCACACCCAGAAATGGGTAATATGCCGTGATGATATATTTATTTATTTATTTATTTATTGTTAATTTTGGATTTGTACTTTAATAAATACGAATTTTTAAAAATGGGTCTATCATTTAAAATAACCCTGTACATCGAATTGACGGAAGGTCTTGTGCTGGCCACAACAGATTTTTTTCTTAAACGCATGTATTATATACAAATCTGTCGTTTATTTTGTGAGTTACTATGAAAAAACCTTCTTTGTGAGATACTATTCCTGTATTGCCATATATCTCAACTCACGGATGGTAAACATTTTTAAAAAATTACAAACATGTGTTAGAAACTCATGAAAAATAACATATTTAAATTAGAACTGTCGTAAATGATAGAAGCACTTTAAATATTCGGCGAATATTCACTACCTGAGTGGTGTAGGTCTTAGTGCAGCCTTTTCTCTTTACTTCAGTGGCACAGAAGAGTTTTAGCGACAAAGCAGGACACGAGGACAAAACAGTCCATTATGGCTGGTCGGGTAAAGGCCACGGCTTGTCTACTTTGCTTTTAACTTCTCCAGGACTCAACAGCCTAGTGCCTAGTCTCACGATCGATATACAAGCCGGACGAACGCTTCACAAGGACAAACTTATACCAAGAAAATGTGCAGATTACGTACCTACGCAATAGAATTATCGTATCTTCTTCTAACTGCATTTTTTAAAATGCCAACTTTTTACCTATGCCACACTTAAAGAATAGATGTTTATTATTTTTTTGATTAAAAAGAATCAGTAACGTCACTTTAAAATTATTTCCGTAATAGCAGAGACAGATGACAAGACAATGATCATTAACGGTTAGTTATTGTATGCATACCTTAAGGTGATACTGTTGACAGATGTCAAAATTGCATCTATTATACTTGCCGTCAAATGATTATGGACTGGAGATTTCTACACTGATGCCAAATTTTTTAAGTGTCTACCTGTACAAATATCTGTAATCTGTCAATGTCATTTTATATTCTGACATTTTCGTTAGTACTTGCGTGCGCTTTTTATTCCCAATCCTATAAATTGCATTATATTTAGACTTTTGAAAAGAAAATGAGTGAAACTCATGAAATAAATAGTCCTGGTTCTTATAAAAAACGTTTAGGAAAACAAGATTTAAATTGGCAGGCAAAAACAATTATTGCCCATGTACATAATTTTTTTCAAAAAATTGGCGTTACATCCTGAATAAATTTATAATTTATTAAATAACAAGAAAACTTTGGATTTGACTGCAGAAGTATGTTGTGTTGTTGTTCACCTAATAATCAATTATTCTTACCTTTTATTTAGATTTCGCCGGTTATCGTATTTTAAATCAAACGCGACCTTAGCTTAATGTGTGGAAACTTTGGTCAAAATATAAATATAAATTTTCCACACAGACAATTTTTATTTTGTCTTACCTTAGTTATTAGAAATAGCTTTCACAATGTCACTAAAACTGTAGATTTTTGATACTGACATCTGTCATTTACAAACTACGTTACAAACATCACTATGTTATAAACATTTGAATTTGTTAACTGGTTGTATTGCCAACGGCAACTTTTCGTTTTCATCACTCTGGTTTTTATTACCTCTCTCTAAGAGAGGTATTGGATTCATGCTAAAATTCGCATATCCAGATTTTATTGAATAAGCAAGATTTAAGGTTCCTAGAATTCGATTATAACATTTTTAAAATGATGTGTGTGTGTGTGGGGATGTGTGCATGTGTGTGTATGTGTGTGTGTATAAAAACTATAAGACTTAAAAAATATTTAACTGCAGTTTCCTCAATCTGACATTCCTGGGAAGAGCTGAAAAGGTTTTGGTAACAATTGAACAACCGGAAGTAGTAGTTTCTTAGAAATTTATTAAATATTGAAGAACATAAATTTCTCCATCTATTACACTTAAAATTTCTATTATATCTTGTATAGATTTAGAGATAAAGACTCTATAATATAGAGTAATTTAATCGCAGAGGCCAAGGCACTAAGGAAACCAGTTGACAAATTCCAATGTTTATAACATAGTTTTTAAATGACACATGCCAAGTGTCAAAAATCAACAGTTTTTGTGACATTCTGACAGCTTTTTCTGGGAAGTATATTTAATCTTTCTTATTGTTTTATTAATTAAATATTTGAAATTATAGGTAAAATGCATATATCCATCAGAAATACCGCCAATCTGGTTAATGAATTGGAAAAATCTCTAACATTTAGAAACTTCCTCATACAATGAAAAATAGATATAATTAGAATTATATGTGTTCAGAAGACATATTAAATACAATAAAAAACAATATTTGGGTAAAGTTCGGTAATATTTTGTTATAAAACGACGGTTCGAAAGCGAAGTGCATTACAATACTTATATAGCCTAATATGGAAATGGCGAGAGGCCTTGTGCTGGCCACAACAGATTTTTTATTTATTAAGCTGCAGATTGTGGTTAAAAAAATTGTAAGTATACTTAATCGTCATTGTGTTCTTAAACGATTGCGTGTTTTCCTCAAATTCTTGCGTTAATTTTCTCGTTATAATCTTCATTGTTATATTTAACCTCTAGTGAACACAATGGTTCATCTCGTCCTCGGGCAGAGTACACTGATAAGATAAGCAGAGGATGATAGTGTGTTCCTCAGTTCAGCAACTGATGAATCAGCTTCACACAAGAGCATCGATAATCCCAGCTGAGCACACGAATATAACGTCCCACTGCCAAGATAACAACATCAGCTAAAGGTTCCCAAACGAAAACATTCGCATTCTTTTAAGTAGAGCGTAACCGATGAGAAATAAACATTTTTTTCTACAATCGTTAGCAAAATTCATTATTATTCAACTTAAAATAATGAGCAAAGTAGCATGTTGAATCACAAGTGAGCAAAGTAAATAACTTTTTTCAAATGTGAGCAAAATACACAAGCCTGTAATAATCTACGTCAGGAGACATACATTTTGATGGAGTTACAAATTGTACAATAAATATCTACCATTCTACAAGAAGGATCAATAAATTTTTGTAGTTAACTTTATATTAAATTTAGTTATAAACATATGTACTGTTGAGTTTTTCATTAATAAAAATCTGATATGGCCCGCCAGTTCCATGTTTAAAATAGCAATGAGCTTTAAGTAAAGTTTCACTTCCGATTAATCGTTTGTAAACAAAATCTACTTTGTTGTTCCCATAAATAGAACGGTTTGTAATACGAAATTTTGGATTATATTTTATTATGTTTGTCCCGTGGCCGCGTGCCTGAGTGTCTGGTCGCGAACCTGGGGAACCGGGTTCGATCCCGACTGACGCCAAATATTTCCAATTTTAAATGGCACAAAAGTGACCCCTGTGGTGCACTCTCCACGCCAGCTATGAGTGCCCGTGAGGTGACGCCTGGTAAGCGCCCACACGGTAAAATATATTATCATTACCGTTGTCTACATGTGGCACACCCAGAAATGGGTAATATGCCGTGATGATATATTTATATTTATTTTATTTATTTTATTTATGTTTTTCCTGAAAAATCTGTTAAAGCTTCAAATTAAGTACTACATCCGGTTTATCATATATAGTCAAAATCTAATATGTTGTTTCAAATTATATAAGAGTATTAAATACTATCTTTGCGAAGTTTTGGATCATTAATACATTATTGTCAAAATCATCACCAACTTCCTTATGCTCTAAAACGCAATCTGTGTAAATTCTTCGCCGTACATTATCCATTTCGTAAATGTGTAGTTGCAAACTATTATTTGACACTTTGAAATCACGTTCTTATTGAGAGCTGTTTGATATATCATGCTGCAAACATCAAACTTAAATCGAATTATCTTGTATATTTAATATTTATGTATGATGGAAAATATATTATTTTTACAAACCTTAATTTCATTAGAATCATATTTAAACTACTAAATTCTTCTTCACACGGTTTCATTATTAATTTTAATGAAAATTGCTTCGTGACAGTGAAATTTGTTTAAATGTGTCAAATTTGTTATTAAAGTATTGTTTTTGTTTGACGCAGAGGCAAAGTGATGTACAAAAATATATTATTTTATAACATAATATAAAGTTATTTCAAGTTATTTACTAAATGCTATTATCGTAGAATTGAAGATTGTGCCATTATATTTAATTTGTATTGGTAAAAGTTGCTAAAAAATGATATTCAATGAATTTTTTACAAGAAAAACTGTTAAAAGCTTGTATAAATGATACTTCCGGTTATCCGATATACACTAAAAACTAATGAGTCTTCCCACATTAGTATAGAATGGATATACAAAATTTCAAATTTTTCTTATTGATAATATTTGAGAAATCGTGTCCACAAGATCCACACACACACACACACACACACACACATACCGTACGTATCAAGTAAATAACTATTAAAATTTTCTTATCAAGAAATAAATACACAGTAGTTGTTGGAATTAATTTCAAGTGGATATATTTACTTTGAGATAAAGTTTTCCATGTTTATATTGTAGAATTTTTGGTACAATATATTTAGTTGTTCCTTTAAGTTAGCAAAATATTTATGGTTTAGTTTCTTAGAAAAATTCTATTTTTACAGTTCCTGTACCTTCTGCGAATTGTATTGTTGTACAGTTTACCAAATTTGATACGCCCATGCTTCCAAACTTCCAAAAGAAAGTAGTATTAACAAAGAAAAATCACGGAAGAAAATAAATAGCAGATGACGCTTGAGAGCCGACCATTTTTACGTTTATTAAATAAATAATTATTTAAATTCGTGAAAATATACTTTTGTTAAAGTAAATATTTATATCTGTAAAAATATACCAAACAATAATAAAAATTACATAGTCGAACTATTTTGTTTGTTAACTGGCAGCAGATAT
The DNA here is from genome assembly GCA_943142095.1 of Ophonus ardosiacus. Taxonomy (NCBI): domain Eukaryota; kingdom Metazoa; phylum Arthropoda; class Insecta; order Coleoptera; family Carabidae; genus Ophonus; species Ophonus ardosiacus. Next base: position 47,805,844 of record OW964832.1, read on the forward strand.
TATTTCCTTGTCGAATGCTTATTTTCTACGTGAACGAACTACATAGTACTCGCTGTAGTATTTTGACCACAGTTCTGTGTACTTTTTATCACTTTTGTTATTATATAATTATTCAACAAAAAGTTTTTTCACTCGCCTCTACTCTGTGTACATATTAATTACTATACCCAAATCATTCAAGCAGCCAATGCACCTCATTAATAAAAATTGAATAAAAGTAACTAGATGTATGACGTCATGTATTGGTACGTTGCAGAGGTTTCAGAATCTTTATGAAAACAATTATACAGATTGCAATCTGTATTATCGACATGGTCATGAACTGTCAAATCTACAAAATAAATACTATATTTTCGTCACTGTCCATTTCAATTTAAATTATTTTATAATATTAGCCTTATTTATACTTATGTATGCCATATAGAGGCAATAAATAAAAGTGAGCTGAATTTCAAAGAAATATACCAAATTCTTCTGATTGATTAGAAGTGCTACCTTTGGCAGATTCACATATTTTGTGTTTGCGTTAACGGTCACGTTGCGTTCGTTGCGTTGCGTTTAACATTACTTTATAATAAATAGGCCTTTACAACGCACAAAAATGTTTCAAAAACGATACAAATATTTTTCAAATAATAACTTTGACAATATGAACATACAAATTATCAATGTTGCCAACTATAGCAACAATTAGACGAATAATATGACGTTGATGTACATTATTTATATATTATTCATGTCATATACGATAAGTAATGAACTCTACTATTCATCTTAACAATAATTATATAAGGCTATACGCTTTTTGACGGTTAAAAATGATAAAAATTTTATTTCATTTTTCACTATTAGTGATTTTAATGCATTAATGTTTTTACTCTAAGTGATGACGGATTTTTTTCTTGTATTTAAAGCTCTTTGAATTTGTATGTTTAAATTATTAGCTATAAAACGTCGCATTATTATTATTTCATCTTTTCATCCTTCTTCATAAATTTCATTATTAAAATTAAACAAACATGCTTATTCCATTCCTTTCTTGTATGTTTTATTCTATTTTGTCCCTTATGCTGTTTATTATTTCTTGCGAGTGTCCCGTATCTTTTTCGCTTTGTCTGGGGCTCAGATGACGAAGAGAACTGCAGCTGTAACAGGCCCTGGGTAAATTGGGTTAGTTTGGGATGAACGTGTTTGCCTGGACACCAGGACATCCCTTGTTATATGTAAAAGATTCCCTTATTGCCACAATAACATGGAAATAACAGTAAAAGCAAGCCAGCAAGAAAGATTCAACATTCTGATTTTATGCTGACAAAAACAGAAAGAAAAACAAACAGTTGGAAAACATGATTTGACAGGCTCATTGGAAAGTTGTATTTCTGGCTTTTTAAATTTTAGTAGTAGTTACTTCAAATACTTACGAATAATATTCAATTCGGATCTATTATGTAACAAAGAGATGCATTCGGGCGGGCCGGGCCGGGCTTTGTTTGAGGTTTGGATCGACTCGGCGCGAAAATAAAAATTACCGGCCCGACTCAAAGATCGACTCGACAAAAAAATTTGCTAGCCCGGCTCGAAAATTGACTCGAAATCGGGCCGGGCTTCGGACCGGGCCGGGCCAAAGCTCGAAATTGGGTCCATTCGGCATTCCTAATGTTTATTTTTATGTTAAGGCGAAATGTTTAACTTTTTTTGTGTCAAACTTATAAAAAACCTCTACATTCTTATAACTTTCCACATTAGTTAACATAAGTAGTTAAAAAAGAGACCCTTCTACTGTAAGTTTGTTATAAAAATTACAGATCTACGAGTATTTAACACTTTGTTCACCAAAGAATTTAAACAACTTTTTCACAAACCTTATATAAAAAAAAAAATAATTTTAATTTACATAAGGATTTTTTATCTAACTTTGTTTCTGCTCAAAAATAGGACAAGAAATCATTAAGGTAGGAACAAAAATCACTTTTATTTAAGTATACGAGTAATAACAATAATAATAGCATCATCACAATATAATTATTATGCTTTAATGAATAACCTTGAATTCTTGAAGTAAAATAATACATTTTTATTTATTAATATGTGAAGTGTGTTGTTATTAAATCATTTTGATCCTTTTTAACTTCATCCATTTTCATTAAAATATTAAGGAAACTGTGCATTTGATTGAACTATAAGATTTTTCGGGCCGGCCCGAAAAGCTCGAATTTTCGGGCCGGGCCAAAATCAAAAGTCCAACTCGCCTCGATTTTTGAAAATGATTAACTCGAAAAAAATATTCGGCCCGGCTCGATGATCGACTCGAAATCGAGGCGGGCTTCGGGCCGGGCCGAGCCAAAGCTCGAAATCGAGTGCATCTCTAAACAAAGTGGTTAATTTTTGGCAACTGATTAAAATTGTTATCCAATATCTGAATTTAACAACTATAAATTGAAGTTTGTCCGAAAGAGCAAAATTTGTTAATTTCAGTTGTTAATAAACGACAGTTTAAAATATCTTTAGAAGTAGTTACAAATTTTTTCGTGCACCCTTCTAGAAGTGAACTATTCCACCTTAAGCTTGACTAGCTATACTTTCTTCCATAACAATACATTATTAAAAAAGTAAAATTATAATGGCCCCCCTTTTTAATTACTTTTACCCTCATATTCTACATTTTTTCCGTGTAATTATTTATACTCCCCGAAATTAACTTTAGAACTTGTCCCAAATAAATCACTGAAATTAATTCAGCTATTCACTTATAATTCCCAAAAAGGGGCCTTAATAAAAAATTCTGCGAGGCTTTCCATCATCCTGGAAGAAACCACGACACCTGGGAGTTCTAACGAAGCGGGAATCCAACCGGTAACGGAAATAAATGAAAAGTAGAAAGGTACGCGCCGTCAACGGTACATACACTGGTTACGCTATAATTATTGAGAATAAGACACATGGTTGCTTTCCTTCCTCTTTTTAAAAGCTTCCAATCAATCTTTTTTAGAATATTTTCAAAATGTTTTCTGGGAGACCTTAAAACTATCAAGTAATATTAAATATTAAAGAAGTCAAATTATAAATTATTATTCAAAAATGCTCTTGTTTAATATCATATTTTCACTTTACATAATTGCGTAAATAACTTCTATCCAACTTAATTTTCACAACTCAATTTCAAATAGTAGTGCAAAATTTGATTTTTACCTCCCGCTACCACTGGTAAGGGAGGTATAGGAATCGTGCTAAAAATCACTTATCGAGATTTTAGTAAATGACCACGTTTTAAGGTCCCAATTTTAACATTTTCACGGTGATGTATGTATGTATGTATGTATGTATGTATGTATGTGTGTGTGTATGTGTATGTATGTATGTATGTATGTATATATGTGTGTGTGTATGTATGTGTGTTTGTATGTGTATGGATTTTGTCTTCGCTCTAACTCAAATACTATCATTCAGAAAATTCTGAAACCTTGTATTTCTATCCTATTCTAATATGAAAAGAAGCCATTAGATTTTGGTGTAAATCGAATAACCGGAAATGGCACTTTACCTGAAGCTCATAATGGTTTTTCTTTAAAAAATACCATTAAATGCCATTTTTTCGCATTTTATATCTTATGAAAATTAAAGATTATTGAACTTTCTACAGGAATACATTAATACTTTTTCTATATATTTTACAGATAAATTTAAAAATATTTTTTTTCATTAGTCCCGGAGCCTAAAGATAAACACAATTCCTTTGCCACACAGTTCATATTTCACACTTCAAATTAATAATAGTGACATTTTAAAAAGAAAATAGTAAATAAAGCAATAGTTTTCTGCAATGGAACAGTTTGCAGCGTTAGTAAATACGTAGGTATGTTTTTAAATTAATAAAAATTAAATAGCGGGAGGTTTTGTGTTGGCCACACAGATTTTTTATTCTTAATAATCTAACGTGTCCCTCTTTCAAAAACGGAAAATGTGCTGATTAGGTTAATTATTAATAAGTAAATATCCACCAACAATGACTAAATTTTAAGCGACCCTTAAAAAAATTGTTCTGGCCAGCACATCACCTTGCGTCAATTCTATATATTGTGTATAAATCCCATAGCAAAAGTTCCTTGGAAAATATTCTATAAATCCAATAAAATTATAACACGAACGTACACTACGTAAATTGCACTAGACACTGACATCTGTCAATTATAATTATTTGAATATATCAGCTGTTTCCATGATTATAGCAAAGGTAGCTGATTTATGAAAGTTGATCTCTGGTATATATGTATAAATAAACCGTATAGAGAATAAGATATTCTTTCATATTAATAATCACATAAAATGTAAAACTGCGTTTTTTTCAAGAAAAACTGTTAAGAACTTCAAATTATGGAACTTTTAAATAATGAGTTAAAAATCTTTAGTTCTGTAAAAAAATTGAGAATTCAAAAAAAAATGTTAGTAAGAAATATTATTGCTCGTGCCGAGTTCTATCACTGGTTAAATTTAATGTACTTATTTGTGTTACACCCTGTATATCGTCATTACCGAAATCTCCGAATAGAAACAGGTATTTATTTATTTTTATAAAACTGTAATAAATAGTTTTTATCTCAAGAATGTTTGCATATAAAATTCATTTAATTTATTTTAATTACTCTTTAAAACTACTTGCGTTTTCTCTGTCTAAACGCGTTCAAGGCCAAATTCTCCAATTTGAGTCAAATAGTCCAACGAACAAACCTTAAAACATATGCGTCTCATATGTCAACAAACATCTCAACCCACCATCTCTTACTAGCGGCACACACTCCATTCCGAATTCCTGCTGCATTCTTAAGAATGTTTCTCTAAACATTATGACAGATGAATGTTTATGTTGCTGTGGTTGTTTTGTTTTTCCCGCGGTGTGTACCGAACGGTAGTGACGTCACCAACAGGACACAGCTTCCGGTCCGGGTCACAGGTCAACAGAATCATAAATAATCAGACGTCTGACCTTTGTTGACCTTCAAGATACGTGGTGTCACAATATGAAGATGGGAAGTACGGATTTGTAATTGAAATTTGGACAGCAGTACTCAAAATGGGAGACTCGGTTAATCCGGAATATTAGATGCGTCAATGTATTATTAAGTTCCAAATAATTTATATAAGCAAAAACGGGCCCTAATCCATATTAGTTGGCCTTTATTTTATTTAGTGCATATACAGGGTGTCTCTCAAATAGGGGGACACGGCTTAACCACAGATTCCTGAGGCTAAAATAAGAAGATTTAGCTAAACTTGCTTCTACCGGAAAGTGTACCATTTAGCCAGAATTCTGCTTCAAAGTTCTTCGAAAAAAATTAATCTTGCTTATAAAAACAGAAAGGTTTATTCGACTTGGATATTTGGTATGACACTTCATATGGTTATAAGTCATCTTTTAAGATGATACTTGTTATTATTAATGAACCACTAGTAACCAATATCAAACTTAGGTGTTCCAATATTAATTAGACCGTAACTTTTTAATGGCCACGCTGATAACGTGAAATTATTATTATTATTTTTTTTTTTTCAGAAAGATACATTCAATAATAAACTTTTCTCTCTCTGTTTCATTTGTGATATTTGTTACGGTTCAGACAGAAAAAAATAAAACGTAAGTAACTGCATGGTAATTTTTTTAAAAATAATATTAATCTAGCAGTCTATCCAAATGTAAAACAACTAATTTCTAATGACAGTAACAATTGCTTATGGGTTGTCAAAAATTCTTTCGCAATATTCAGAAACTATACAGTGTCCCACATTCTATGTTCAGTATAGGGTCTTATGGAGTACCATGTTGCCATATTTACCTGCTGTAAATCTGCAAGATAGAAAGAGCAAAATAGATGCCCAAAAAGAGATGAAATATTCTGGGTACTTCATTGAATGTATTTATGACTGGTGTACTTTCAGTGTATCTAAACAGGTGGGTGAAAAGAAAAAAAATTAAATTAAATAATGAACTAGTCAGTTTAATAATTTACAAAAAATATAAAATAATACAAATACAAAATGTAAGTAGGATATAAAATTATAACAAGCGTAGGTAAATGAAATGAATTAACATATAAACTCTAGTCAATTTAAAGTAAATAATATAAAACATTTTTGTACTTAATTGGACATTTTACAATCGTCGTTAACAATATAAATTCCCTATGTTACATATTTCCATTCTACGAAAAGATATACAATTAATACATATACGAGTACAAAATATTGATGTAAAATAGCATAGGTGCGAAGAAAAAAACGAAATTGAATAACACACTGGTCAGTTCAATAATACATATTTTTTATTTAATTTATATCTTCTTATTTGATAATTTACTAATATTTAAGCTTGATAGAAATACTGCATATATTTTACTTAGTTCATAAGTCTTTATTCTTTCTTTGTAATCTCCAATTTGAATTTATAATATTTTAGAATTCTAATTTCTAATGCATTTAATCAAGATTAGTATGCTGGGCGGTTTTAAAATATTGTATTGAAATATTACTTATTACAGGTACAAATAGCCCTGTATATAAAATTATTTAGACAAATATTGGGTGTATACAATAAACCCCTGGGTAAATAAGAGACCCTCAAAAACTTAAATTGTACAGTGTTAACTAATTTTGGTATAGCAATGAAAATTTATGAATGTTTCAATATTACATTACATTGAAAAATTGGCAACATGGTACAGAAAACCTCCATAAGAATAACATTGGCTATCTCTGCCACATTGAAGATAGACTGTGGGACACTGTATAGTAACATCCCTTTGTTCCGCCTAATAGTATTTTACTACCATTATTAATAATAAGACGAATAAATATGTTAGCTTACTCCTAAACACGTTGTGAATATTGACAACTCGTTACTGTCATTAAAAATTAAATGTTTGGTATTTGGACAGACAGCTAGATAAAATTTATCTTAAAAATTTCACAATGGAGTCACTCAGGTTTTATTTTTTTCTGTGTGAACCGTAACAGATATCACAAATTAAACAGAGGAGGAAAAGTTTACTATTGAATGTATCTTTCTGAAAAAAATTATGTTTTCGGCATTGCCATTAAAAAGTTACGGTCTAATTAATGTTAGGACACCTAAGTCTCATCCACTAGTGGTTCACTAATAATAACAAGTATCATCTTAAAAGATGACTTATAACCATATGAAATGTCATACCAAATTTCATCCAAATCGAATAAATCATTCCGTTATTATAAGAAAAAATAATTCTTTTTTTTTTTTTGAAGAACTTTGAAGTTTAATTAAATCTCTCAGGAATCTTTAGTTAAGCCATGTCCCCTATTTTAGAAAACATTTTCTAAGTAATTTATTTCTTTGCAGTTGATAAAATCGTCTTCGTTTCCGGGAACCTAATCCGGCATTCCTATATATTTAATATTTGCGATTGTTGTGTTATATTGTCGTGCTTATAACAAAGGCCTTTTGATGGCCCAGTTCTTATACTTGGGATTTCATTTTTGCTTGAGTAGTTTAGTTTTGTTTGTTGTTGTGTCTTCGGACCGCCGAACGATTGTAACAGCTGATGTCGGAGCAAAGATGTTGGAAAATGGCCAACGGAAAAAACAGGACCGAACGCAGGAAAAAAGGAATAATTCCATTCATAAGATATTTAATATTTGGTGACAGCTCTGTTTATAAATTTGCCTTTTCGTGTTGGAGTATCAATACTGGCATCCGCAGAATAATATGTAACGATATTTTTTTCGTCCATGTCTTTCAAAGGGCAAATATAATGCCAAAAAAATTATTTTGTTCCTGAAAATTCGAATTATAGAGACTTCAATGTTACTGGGGCATGTGAGTGGTTTCGAATTATGGAATGACAGAAATTCGACTTAAAGAGGTCAAAATACAAGTAAACTTCGACTTACAGAGAGTTTCGAGGTATGTAAATTCAAAATAACTAGGCAAACCGTTCGGCAGTAACCTTTGATTGAAGTTAACTACTTTCTCCTACTGCGCCGGAATTATGTTAGTGTCAATATGAAATTCTGTGTGAAACAACAAATCCGCTACAGAAATGTACGAATGTACTCAAGTTTTCGAGCAGTTTAGAAGATTTACAGAAGGAAGAAAAGAGAACGGAGACGATTAGCGCCTCGAATGATTGTTCACATGGATTGGGTGCCTGAGGGGCATTTCGTTAACCAAGTATATTACAAGAAGGTTTTGATATCCCTTCATGCACGGGTGAGAAGAAAAAGGGTTGAAATTTGATGGATTCTCCATAAAGACAACGCGCTGGAACAAAACGCCCTGTCTGGCAAGATTGCCAGTGCTACGCTAAACAGCACTTCAGTAGAAATCAAACTACACTCGTAAATATGAAGTTATAACTTCAAACTTGATTTGCATTTAAATTTAGTTCGAAAAACATCATAAAAATGGCTATTTTAAAATTTATTTTAAACACGATAACTGTACTTTATACAAAAAATGTTTGGGTCACCCCCATAGCGCCCACCTTTAGTAGTAAGTCTGTGAAAAAAAATATAAATTATCTCTTTTAGTTTAGCTGTGATTTGATTTCTACTAAACCTCTTTTTGCCGCTTATTTCAGAAATCGGAACGATAGACTATGGAGGAGAAAGTGTTAGGAGAATATGTTCCCCCTCTACTACACACATCCTCTCTCCTCTCTCACTCCAACAATTTGCTTCACAACACGGGCTGAGTTTTTCCCTTATGCTTTAAACAAGGACAAACCCATATAAAAGCAGATAGAGAAAGAAATAAACTTAGCAATCTTAAAAGTAGTGGGGGAACGTAAGAAGTTTGTCTGGACTAGTGTCATACTAGCTACAAAACTGATTTCGCTGAGCGAACGGAAATGCTCTTAAAAGGCACCAATTTCGGGGCCGAGATGTAGTTATAGAAAAGAGGCAGAGCTTATGGACAACCTAACAAAAAAAGCCTGCAGGCATTGCTTCCAACAATTGAATATTCGCATCGGGCGGTGTTGGGTTCGGGGAGGAGAGTACATTGAAGGTGGCAATATTTATATATATATATATATATATATATATATATATATATATATATATATATATATATCATCATGGCATATTACCTATTTCTGGGTGTGCCAGTATCTACAACACATATAGACATCGGTAATGATGACGATATATTTTACCGTGTGGGCGCTTACCAGGCGTCACCTCACGGGCACTCATAGCTGGTGTGGAGAGTGCACCACAGGGGTCACTTTTGTGCCGTTTTAAAATTGGAAATATTTGGCGTCTGTCGGGATCGAACCCGGTTCCCCCGGGTTCGCGACCAGACACGGGACCCCATGGGCAATATTTGTTTTGTGTAATTTTATACATTGTCAATGTTCTAAGATTAATCTTGTTATTTAATTGCCACACCTCGTATATCATCAAGGCTTATTATCTATTGCTAGGCGTGCAAGTTTGCTATCAAAAATCTGGTAAAAACTTTGTTTGAAGTTGAAGTGGACATTGAATTTCTTTATGATATAATTTGAATGTAGTGAGTATGTCTGCCATGTGCAAATGATGTATGGTCCCGTCCCGCCCCTTCTACGTTCCTAGCTTCACTCTAGTCTCAAGAGCACTGCGGCTAATTTCATTCGCATTGCGCACTGAATATGATCTAGTCGAGCCCAGTGTGAACTTGGCTTACGATTTGTATAAAGTTATTTGAATAATCGAATTTTGGAATTAACAATTTAGATTCTTTAATGAAGCTACATGATGTTGGAAGTTTTAAACTTCTTTTATTAAAATATCGTTAGGTTATTAATAAATTCTTTGAATAATGAAACAGTTGCGGGGTCAGAGGGCATGAATCTGCATAGGAACAATGAAAAGGAAACGAAGCTTCGACGCAACGTATTTTAGTTTTTAAATGGAAACATACAACATTGGTTTTTTAAAGAAAAAATAAATATATGTAAATCTGCTATACCAACTGGTTTTTCTTTTAAATTTAATGAGGATTTATGATTTTAGAATTTTACTGTTGCCATTCACTCATTAGCGGTATTTCTGAAGGGTATATGATGAAATATATGTATAACAAGCGCGTGTTTAGTTGACACTGACACTGCACATACTTTGGCTTATAAATGATCCTCCTTTCTTTTTATACCAATTTTAGATGTTTAAGGAGTCTTTTCCTTATTATAACAGTAGCATATTCGTATTATAATTACTATTACATCTCGACTTCTCCAAGTACGAATTTTAGGTTTTCCGCATTCAAAAACATTGTCAATTTAACATGCAGCAGCTATATATATATATATGGAGTGTAATCGTCACTGTTTCGATTAGTTAAGGAGGAAAATATCGTGGGTGTGTCAGTGGATTGTGGGCTTTAATTAAAGTTGATTCTTTTAAAATCTGTCAAGCTTTCGTGTACTTAGTTTTTACACATCATCAGGACAGTTTTGGTGAAGATGTTTATAAGTCATTGATTTTATAAAACAGAAGAATTTTGACATTATTTTTGTAAATTTTAACTAAAGAATTTCTTCTTCCTATAATATAGAATCCTCCTTCTCTTTTGCGTGTGTAAATCATACAAATTACGATTTTGAATCTCTCACGGCAGGGTCTGTGCGTTTCTCTTCTCTTCATGTCACAGAGGCATTAGAGTTTTTGTAATAATAAAATTAATCCATAGCCTCTTTTGAATGAGTGTGGAATGGACATGGAAAACAGAGCTGAGCTCCGTAGCGGATGATTCAGCACGTATTGTGGAAATCTCACCCAGCAACCTCCCGATGCTTTCCAAATCCGACACCGTTTTCTTCTTTTTATGTGCGAATTGCACGCTAATATCCAACGTTTTATTATTTTGTTTCTTATTAATAAATAAGGGAGATTTCATTCTAATTGAAGTAAGAGAAATGGAAGAATATATCATAATGTTTTTACTCAAATTTGTGTCACTATGTATTTATACACTATTTCGGTTAAAATGGATTTGGTGGCGCTGAGGAACCAGCCCGTTTTAAGGTCCATTCATATCATTATGCATCGAACCTTTCCGAAACGTGAAGTTGCGTTGGACAGGAATGAGTGAAAGAGAAGAATAAGAAACAGTGACCTCTAATAAAATTGGAGAAGGCTGAAGAAGAAAGAAGGAATTGTCAAGTGCAATTTACATAGTGTATGTTCATGTTATAATTTTATTGGATTTATAGAATCTTTTCTGCTGTTATCACCGCCAAATTACTTGTTACATTTCAACACCTACGTAACATTTTCTTTACAATCAAATAATATTACTACCAAGTATATATCTTTACCCATTTTTGAATTATTGCCCCAGAAGTCAATATACCTACATTTAGATAAAAACTTCAAAATTTTCAAAAATCTAATTTTTATGTATCTAGATACTTCTCAATGCGCTGATTCCAAATTTTGAAACCGCAGGTCGATATCTCTTTTCATTCTCGAGATATTTAGATTTAAAGTTTTTACGAAAACTGCCCATTTTTGGGTATTAACCCAAAAATGGGTCGAGATATGACTTTGCCGACATCACCATTCGATTCTACGGACAAAAATACATAAGTATAGCAATTTTCATATTTTTTGTCCATCCGGTTCATTTTTTATGAATAAAAACTTGAAAAACCTCAAAAATGCCCAAAATCGGAGAAAATCCTAAGGGGTACCCCTTACGATTTTTTCGATTTTTTGCCATTTTCAGTTATTTTGCTTTAGAGATTGTATGCGGTGTTCAAAAATTCTGAAAATTGGTTTACTTATGTAATTTTTCCCGTAGAATCGAATGGTGTTGTTGCCAAATTCATATCTCGACCCATTTTTGGGTTATTACCCAAAAATGGGCAGTTTTGAGAAAAAATTTGAATCGAAATATCTCGAGAACGAAAAGAGATATCGACCTTCGGTTTCAAAATTTGGAATCAGCGCATTGAGAAGTATCTAGATACATAAAAATTAAATTTTTGAAAATTTTAAAGTTTATATCTGAATATGGGGTTTATTGACTTTTGGGGCAATAATTCAAAACTAGCTCCAGCCCAGAAATGGGTAAATTTTAGAAAATATTTGAGGTTGAATATCTCCAAAACTAAAAGAGATATCGACCTGCGTTTTCATAATTTGGGATCAGTGATCAGTGCATTGGAAAGTACGAGATACATGAAAATTGGATTTGTGTATATTTTTGAAAATTTTGAAGTTTTTTTTATCTAAATGTGGGGTTTATTGACTTTTAGGGCAAAAATGGGTAGAGATATAAACTTGGTAGTAATATTATTTGATTGTTCAGAGAATGGTACGTAAGTGTATGCATTTTTAGAGTATTTGAACAACCGTGTGAATTTTTTGAAATAAAAATGGATAAATGCTACAAAAACGTACCTTAGAAAAGATTCTATATATCCAATAAAATTATAACACGAACACATACTTGCATGTGCAGATTTTCGCATTCGGCAATAATGAATCATTTTCGACACTTGTTATAAAAATAACTATTAAACATAACATTTTAATCTTTTAAAGTTCTTTATAAAATTATCTATCTAAAATGTTTAATAATTATAAAAATTAACTATAAATGCGCCTTTACTTTTGAGCGAAAGGTAGTCTGTTTTATTGCAAACTAATTACCATGGGGTATCTGAAGGGTATTTGAAAATGCACGCAACATCTCTACTGTATTATTCTCTCTACGTTCTATTAATAGAGAATGTGTTCTAATTGTGCATAGGAAATCCCTGAGTGTGTATTTGTGTGCGTACGCATATGTCTAGCTGTTATTTATTAGGTTATGGGATCTGTAGCAAGTGTTTGGATTGTGTGACGTCATCTCGTCTAAATTAAGAGCCACTGGAACACTGCTCGCATATGTGTTCGTATGTGTTCTCTTCTTCCTAGTAGACGTACGAGGAGAACAGTGCCGTACGCAGGAAAATTACAACAGAAATGTAAACCAATGGAAAACAGTTCGTTAATTCATATGCAATTTTCGCAAGGGTATTAATGGCTAAAATTGCAAATAATAATGTAATGTAATTCTGAATCTTCTTTAAATTTAAATTAGAGATAAAAAATATAATATAGAATAATCTGGTGTTATAAATCGCACAGTCTAAACTACACCAAGGAAAGTGTCAAAAATCAATGACATTTCTGAAAGCTTTTTCTGGAAAGTATATTTAATATTTCTTGTTTTATTATTATTAATACCGTGAGTATTTTTTAACGTGAATCATTGAGTTTGACATATCCATGGTTACGACTTTATATTTGATTGACAGCAATGTATTTGCCCGTTCCATTTAAAATGGAACATAGGGAACGGATCTGACAGAAGTATTATATTTAAATATTGTAAGAAATTTAGCGGAGTCAGAAAACCACTCGAGAACACTATACATATTTCGGGCACAGTATTTTTTCTACATCTAAATTTAATTTTAGAAAACAGTTATAATTATTTAAACAAAATTAACTTCTAATGATATTTTTTCAATATGACAGATAACCGTTGAATTTTCCTATAAGTTATGATTTGACATGTGATTGACAGCAATGTATTTGTCAGTCTCATTTAAAATGACACATGGGGAATGAATTTGACAGAAGTATTATATTTAAATATTGAAAGAAATTTAGCCAAGTTAGAAAACCACTCGGTCACAAGGTGCACACTATATTTTTTCTACAACTAATTTTAATTTAGAATGCAGGTAAAATTATCAAAATTAACCTCTATTGACGTCTTATCAAATGTCAAATTCGTTCCCTATGTTTCATTTTAAATGGAACGGGCAATTACATTGCTGTCAATCAAATGTCAAGTCGTAACCATGGATATGACAAACCCAATGTTTCATGTTAAAAATTACTCACGGTATTTAAATTTGTAGGTGAAATATATTTCCTAAAAGAGAGAGGTATTGTGCTGGCCAAAACAATTTTTTATTTAAAGTCCTAGCACTACGCTGTAATTTTTTTTCGTACGTCCCTGCATTCATCTCCGTTTATCTCAATCCTCCGTGCAATTTCACACGAAGTGACAAGATGTCAGTGGCGTCACAAGGGGGGCAAACTCTCTCCCTAACTTTCATTCCGTACGTCACTGTTCTGGATCTAAATTGAACATGAAATGATAGGAGGCGATGACGCGTCGCGCAAACAGCGAATGTTAATTTAATAAACAAACGCGCATCGCACGGGCGTCGACGTTCACTTGTCACCCATAGCGGAGAAACAATCGACGAGCGACACGGCCACCTTCGATCATGTAAACAATAGACGGAGTAATCGGAATAGATGAAGCGAGTGCAGCTAATTTCAATCACATGTCAAATGTCGAATTATTGAAATTGATCCGTGACAAATCACATCATATCGGCCATTATCAATAAATTTCAGGCGTGGTAATCACACTTTAGTGATAAAAATTATCCACTAAATTTAGTATTGTTTACTGGATCGCTCCTTAATTTCCCTGTTCCGGGGCGAGACTCATCACGAAAGAGAGAGACATAATCACGGGAAAAACAATAAACAACAACTAAAATATTTTTAAATTCGAAATTAATATGTTTATTTTAACAAATTATTGTTATAAACATTGAACTGAGAATAATACGGCCGAATTCACCATTTCTTGATCGTGAATGGGGTCATGCCAAAAAAAAAAAATGTTGCTAATATTTTTATAAAAATAGAATCTATGACACTTATTATCCATATTGCAACATAAAACATCCCAAAATATAATACTTTTTATTCATAATTTACTTAAAAGATATTCTCGCTACGATTTTCTGTGATGTAATGTATCGGCTACTCACACAACGATACTAGCCAAACGTACATAAAGGTCACAATGTCACAAACTTCAAACGCGAAGGTAAGATCAGAGTAAAGTAACCAAATATTTATAAAGCTGTCAGTGGAAAAGTGCGCTCTATTCAATCTTTTTTGTTTCATAAAGATTTAATTATTTCATTAGAGAAATATTATTTTTAATTACAGGTTTGTGTGCTTGATATATAATTTAATACATAAAAGTGCAATAATTGTATATTTCTAATGATAATAATGATAAAACATGGTGAAGAAGAACTGTGCAGTTCCTGCTTGTGGAAACAATTTATTAAAAAACCCAAAAAAAACTATTTATAAACAATCTTGATTTATATTTTGTCCTCCAGGGTGAACTGGAATCGTTCAGATACATGACGTATGCGCTCACGTGTCCTCATTGAGATTTGAAATTGACCCCTATTTTTAAAAATTTATATCTGCAAAACAATGCACACAAATGGCGTGAAAATATTATTTATGTATACTGTGACCGGTAGACTTCTAGGAAAAAAATAAAACAGAAAATGTGGCATGACGCCATTGACCCGCAAATCAACGCCGATTATGAATCAATCCAATTGACCATTAAGAATCAAGCTAATCTACTAATCAAAATCAATGATCAACTTATGCATCCTGTTCCATGAATCAGATCTTTGAATCCTAATTTTCACATTTATAGCTATGTCAGGATTCTGGCTGTTGTACTCATTTGTAACTTTGCCTCATGCTTCTTCTTCATCTTTATTCAAAACCTCATTGGTTTCATTTTTTTTTAATATACTTTTATTTTTTTTTCATTTTCACTGGATATACTTAAAAACACTATTTTATTAGAATCAGTGTAAATTTCTACCTATATCATAATAAATATATAATATTATTATAAGAAAATTATAATATATATTTTACAAATAAATTCAATATTTCCATATTAATACTTTTTAACGGAAAGTACAATGGGCTACTTGCGTGGTTTTGAAAATCCGATTTCTGTCACTATATACGTAATATTATATTGAAAACATATATAAAAATATAAATTTTATTTTAAAATAATTATTTGTTTTTTATTAAATTAAGAAAGAAAATTTTCTGTGACGTCTTTATATTGAACTGGGGAGGGGAAGCATGTTTAAGAATGTTATCAATAGATGGCATGGCGTGCGAGAAAATTTTAATTTGAATTTGACATAGTTCATTTTTCTCTCTCTCTCTGGTCTCTCAAATACATTAATTACTTTATAAATGAACACATAGGTAGTTACTTGTAATTTAAAATATCGATACCAAAAAGATAAACTAAAATACTAACCTCCAAACAATTGTTCAAACGTCAAACAGGTGATCTACATTACCCGCACAAACATACCATTACTATGGGACGGCACCACGCTGTGACTTTACGACTATTCATTGGTGCGGCGTAATTCTACGTCATACATGGCGGGAATTCAAATAATCAAATTTCATTATAATTATAACATGTTGTTTTATGAATCAGTTGACCATTTCGAAAATTTGCTGATGTTGATAAGGCTTGTATTAGTTTTTGATGATTTCCAAATGCCTGTTACATTCTCACAACTAATTAACATTTTTTTTTTCAGTTTTAATATGTTTCGTAATTTTCTATTTGAGTATAATGGTTTTTTTTTACAAATCAGCAAGTATACACCCACAGTAGGTAATGTCTGAGCAAAAAAATCTGTGATAAATGTAAAAAAATGTAGACAAATTTCAAATGTATCTAATTTATGTTAACGTGATATGTAGGATGCAATAAATCGCCTAGAAATGAGAAATCAATTTAATGTGTGCCTTGAGAAACAATTTCATTGTACGCCCGTGTACGTACGCTGTCAATTCTCTTGTTTTACTATTTAATAAGACGGGATATACAAGTCCCTCCGTTTTCCCGGGAGCCATGCTGTTCAGAGTGAGTTAGTGACGTCACACTTTGCCTCCTAGCTCTTGCTGTATATTACTCTTGATTCCTTAATACGTCATCATCCATATTCCCAACTTCCAAATTATTATATCTAATTTGTGTTGCTATAAATTTCATACAAATTTTGATTTTTCATTTATACATATCATTTCGTTTATTGGATTACTGTCAACATATTTGAATCGCCCTTGTATTATAACAAAGAAAAAATCTGATGTGGTCAGCACAATACCTCCCGCTACTTATTATTAAGTTCCTTTGCATATATCTATTGCTTTACATGAACCATTTCGTTAATGTGTAGTTGTAAACTAATATATGACACTTTGATAACATGTGCTTATTCATATCTGTTTGATTTTTAGTGCTGCAAACATATCAAATTTATATCGGAACATTTTGTACATATAATATTTATGTATGATGGAAAATATATTATTTGTACTAACCTTAATTTCAATAGACTCAATACCATCTTCTTAACACGGTTTCGTTATTAATTTTAATGTAATTGCTTCCTGACACTGACATTTGTTTAAATTTGTCCAAATTGTTATTAAAATATTATGTTTGTGTTTGACGCATAGGCAAGATGATGTACAAAAATAAATTATTTTATAATTTAATATTTAAAGTTATTTACTAAATGCTATTATCGTAGAATTGAAGATTGTACCATTATATTCAATTTTTATTAGTAAACGTTGCTAAAAAATTATATTCAATGAATTTCCTGACAGTGACATTTGTTTAAATATGTTAAAATTGTTATTGAAGTATTGTTTTTGTTTGACGTTTGACAAGTTACGAAAAATACCAAATATCATGCGAGTGTAAAATGACGCACGACGCGTAGCGGAGTGCAAGTCAATACACACGAGCTAAGATATTTGTATTTCATACAAGTTATGAACATTATTTTTTAGACGAGCTTAAATAAATTTTACTTTTTTTACAAAACTGAAATTTAGGTTCAAACGTATAGACAGCTGACAAATGAATAATGCATACATATAGCCAGAAAATAATGACATAGTAACCTAGCAACCGTGTCAACTATTACGATATGAAATACAAAATTATTTTATAAATTTTTAAAGTTAGTTACTAAATGCTATTGTTGTAGAATTGAAGATTGTCCATTATATTAATTTTTTATTAGTAAACGTTGCTAAAAAATTATATTCAATGAAATTTTTAAAAGAAAAACTGTTAAAAACTTGTATAAATGATACTTCCGGTTGTCAGATATATACTAAAAACTAATGAGCTCTTCCCACATCCGTATAGAATGGGTATACCAAATTTAAAAATTTTCTGATTGATACTATTTGAGTAATCGTGTCCACACGATCCACACAGACACACACACATACACACATATACATACATACATACATACATACATACATACATACATACATACATACATACATACATACATACATACAGACATTATTGTAAAAATGTTAAAATCGGATTGTGGGGACATCAAAACGTGTTTATTCACTAAAATCTCTATATGCGATTTTCAGCACGATCCCTATACCTCCCTTACCTAGGGTAGCAGGAGGTAAAAAACATGATATTATTTTCCTTTATTTTCCTTTTCCCTTGTTTTAATCTCCATTTTTTTATTCCTTCATCAATCACAATCCGTTACACATTCTTCCACTTTTCCATTACCTGGCGTGGTTGTTTGCAATGTCCTTCTACCCTTTTCTAACCTCATGTTCCGTCGGAAATCATTCTCTGCACGTCTCCAGGCGTGCAGGCGTGCCAACCTTATCTCACTACCTCACTCGTTCCTAGAGAATAGTGCAGTCACCTGGATACAGATAACACTAGGAACTTGTCCAACATAGAGGAAACACACCGAAGTAGAATAGGGAAGGGAACAATGATGGAGAAAGAAGGGAAATTGGTGCAGATTTGCGATTAAATTATATTAAAAAGTAATAAAATAATTTAGAGTGGGACACGAAAGATTAATAATGGAAAATATGTTAGCACAAATCACATACCTAAAGCCGCGTACAGACCAAGTTCGCGAATAGCTCGCGAACAGCTCACCAACAGCTCGCGAACCTCTGCAGAAGTCGGTGTGTACCAGAGATCGCGAGCAGTTCGTGTTCGGGTTCGAGTTCGGCCAAAGTTCGCTACATGAGCGGTAACTTCAAAGAAAGTGTTAGTAACAGCAGTTCTAGTGTGGACGTTCATGGGTGATGATCGATCTTAAAAGTGTAGTTAGCTCTTTTAACAATGGAGTGGAGTGAAGAGAAAATTATTAATTTAATCGAACAATATGAAGTGCATCCTATTTTACGGAATCCAAAAAATCCTCATCACAAAAAGTGGAATATGAAGAAAGACTCGCTTCAAGAAATTAGTGCAGCTCTAAATATGCCACAGTTTGCAAATAAATTTTTTCTCCACCACCTTCCTTTACGGGTTCTTTCTACTTTCTTCTTTTTCAATGCTGTTATAATTAAAAAACTTGCACAAACAACAATATTTTCTTCCTCGCTTGACGACGTGGACATTGTTTCTATATATTTTAAAATAATGAAAATGCAGGACGCGTAGCTTTATAGCGAACTTCTGACGAACTGTCTTCAAACTAAATGACGAACACGAGTCTCGATTCGAAAACAGTGGTGTGGACGTTGAGCTCTCGAACAGTTCGCGAGCAGCTCGCGAACAGCTCGCGAACTGTCCGTGAAAGCTGATTTTGGTCTGTACGCGGCTTAATATAACATATAACATAACACTATTCTGAACTTCCATTGTCTTTATTTCAATAAAGTTATAACACAACGTTTCGATTGTTGATGTATCTACAATCGTCTTCAGGTGAATACTAATAAACTTAGAGGCTACTAGAGCTTATTATACTAAAGACATAATAAATGGTCTAATGAAGCGTACAAAGTTTACAAATGGAAACACTAGTGTAGTTTAAGGTGATTCAGACGTCCAATCAGCGGCTTCCACACGTTGCTTATTTCTACACTTGGTTGGCTGAAGACTTCGTTGTTGTTGTTGATGACTGCTGCTTCCTTGAATTTTCTCTTGTACCAGTGTTCTTCTCGGGAGATGATTTTTGCTTCAGACCACTTCATCCTATGTTGTTTTCCCCAGGAATGTTGTGCGATGCCGGATTTTGTTGTTTCTCCTCTCTGCGTATGAATTCTATGTTCTTTAAGTCTAATTTCTAAAGGTCTTCTCGTTTCCCCCACGTATGACTCACCACATTCACACGGGACTTGATAGATACAATTTTTGGAATCTCGACTGGTTTGCGGTCTCGTATGGGAGATCATACTTCTGATTGTAGTTCTTGATCTGAATACTGTGTTGATGTTGTAACTGTTGTGATGGGGTCCCGTGGCCGCGTGCCAGAGTGTTTGGTCGCGAACCTGGGGAACCGGGTTCGATCCCGACCGACACCAAATATTTCGGATTTTAAATGGCACGAAAGTGACTCCTGTGGTGCACTCTTCACGCCAGCAATGAGTGTCCGTGAGGTGACGCCTGGTAAGCGCCAGCACGGTGCAATATGTCATCATTAATTTCATTGCCGATATCTGCGATAAAGCAGATTGTGACACACTCAGAAATGGGTAATATGCCGTGATGATATATTTATTTATTTTATTTTATGTTGTAACTTCTTTCTATGCGTTTTATCGTCCCGGATAAGCCTCTGATGTATGGGATGCTAAGTAGTACCTACTTCCGGTTTTTCTTCTTTTGTTTTTGGTTGCTGGCTGTTGGATTGATGTTTGTAACATATAACAGTTGCCCAAATAAGTTTTAAATGAGCCTTTCTTATATTGGCAGTTTTCGTTTCAGTTCCTGTCTTGTTTACAGTCGGACCCATTAGGATCACAAGCGTACATAAATGAGTTAGATGCACAATGTTACTGTAATAATTATTATTTGACAGCGTTTATGGATTATCACGATAAATAAATATATCATCACGGCATATTACCCATTTCTGAGTGTGCCACAATCTGCTTTATCGCAGATATCGGTAACGATGATGACATATTTGTACCGTGCGGGCGTTTACCAAGCGTCACCTCACGGGCACTCATTGCTGGCGTGAAGAGTACTCCACAAGGGTCACTTTTGTGCCATTTAAAATTCGAAATATTTGGCGTCGGTCTGGATTGAACCCGGTTTCCCAGGTTCGCGATATGAGCATTTCTTTCCCTTACGCCTCAGGTCAAGATTTATATCTCGCGCTGTAGATGGACGGACTTCATAAAAATATGGTGGAGGTGCTTAATGTAAGAACTTTGCTGCTATTAAACTATGAAGCAAGATTTGTAATAATATAATATATTCATATTGTTTGTATATATCTAGGAATATTTTTTATAGTAATGTATATTTTTTGTTGCAGGTGCTGTCCAGAATTCCACCATTCTCTCCTCTTCTTTTTATCAACACAGTAAGTAATTTTTATAATATGCATATCCCATCTTTCCGCATATTTAATTTAATGAAAACATTCCACCTGTATAAACCCCTTACGTGTTCCAATCAAAAAAAAAAAAAAACCTATTCAGTGTTAATCCAAAACACGGAATTTCTCTTCGCGATATCGAAGATAAGCAAAGTGCTCGCTCATCAAAATCCTCCACAGCCACACAAAAAATGAATAAAATCAAGAGTGGTGGTGGAGGAGAGCTGTATGCTAATACACACTTGACGCAGACGCATGCGCGATGAATATTCATAAGGGTGAAATTATTAGGGAGATGCGAGGGATGTAAGAAAGAATTTTAATTTGTTTGTGAATAAAAATAAATATATCATTCGCTGTTTTTGGATTTGGATTTGAGTGTGGTCGATTTGTGAATAATCTTATACGAGTTTGTTTTCATTGAAATTCGCATACCTTCAAATTTAATAATATCTGTAGTATATACGTTCTTTTATTTTTCAAAATATGAACTGATTTTATTAACACAATTAAAAGTATAGTTCAAATTGTTCATAAATATATCTTCATCTCAAATGGCTGATATTGAATATGTTACATCTCCAAATGATGTGTCCGAATGTTTCGATTATTGTAATACTATTAGTTTATTAGAAGTAATATCACAAGACCTCCTGATTTTATCGATAAATTTTTATTTTGCACTATTTTTTTTTTTGCTTAGTAACAAACCCGATAGCAAATTGCATGGTATATCCCGACTCCGAAGGAGGAGGAGTTTTACCTAATGTCAGTTTGTTTGAATGATTTTGCTTAAAAGCAAAAAAATGTGTGCTTAAAAATAAAAGTTTATCTGAGAAAATCTGAGAGGTCGTGTGGTATTTGGTGAGATAAATTCCAAAGAAAACGAATAGAATTGTCACACTGACAGTTATAAACAATAACAACTGTTTATTTACTTGGTAGCGGAAAATTATCGGGGTAACGGGGTTTTATCAGTATAATACTGTTCCCATTGATTGAATTTTCAAGTGTTTTGCATCATGATTGGTTAAAAACTAGTCGTTGGAATTCATCTAAATAAAACTTACATTCGTATTTAACCTGAAAATGTTGCTGCATAAACCATTGTCGACAGGTTCGGCCCACCACTTCAATCTTAAAACAGACAGATTATATATCAATTTTCTGTAGCGTGCATAATAAGAAAGTTATTTATTTATTAAATAAATATATCACCATGGTTTATTATCTATTTCTCGGTACCTAATGCCAGTCTACTTTTTATTTTCAAATAATGACGATATGTCGATACTGTCAAAGTTATCGTGGAGAAAACACCACATGGCTCACTTTTGTGCGATTTAAAATTTAGAAATCAGTATTTTTTTTTTTCGAGATCGACGAAAAAGTTATCTAATGCCCAGTTTTATAAACATCGAATAATTTGCTGAGTTATTACTTTGAAAGTAAATTTAATCGATGAGTAAATAAAAATGTCTGTTTTATAAAATAAGTTGCAGAGTAAAATAAGTACTTGCAGAGTAAATATTTTATTCTAGTGATTTACCGACAGAGACATCGTTTATTATTATTCAAACGTCAAAATAAAGTGTCATAAAGTGTCATTTCTTATTAAAAATGGAAAAAAGAGAGAATGGGGAAAGAATTATACTGAAATAGATAAAGTGAACATGTTAGAGATAACAAAAAAAATATTAGTAATATTGAAAACAAGCAGACAGACGTAGCAAGCGTCAAAAGCAAAAATAGTGCATGGGATGAGATTTGTAAAGAATTTAATGCAGTTTCCCAAATAGGTCCCCGGAATAGTGTTCAAATGAAACTGTTATATGACACATTGTATTTATATTAGCTTGGAGTAGTTGGGTTTTGTACAGGTGTTAATAAGTAATTTTTAGAAGAGTATCCACTATCCCCTAACAAATAGCAATTACCAAATTCTTTGTTTTCAAGCCTAGCTCTTATTAATGAATTGTTAAATATGTTGCTGTCGTGTGCGGAACCAGGCCATCTAGTAACAACAACCCTTATTTTTAGATTTGATGAACATACCATTTGGCAATTCACAGAAAACCATCCTTTTCGGTTTCTATAAATTTCTGCGTTCTCTATAAAATAATTAATTTTGACATGTGTCAAATTTATTCTACAGAATAAAATTTACTTCCTCGAAAATCAGTGGAGTAATTTATTCCATAGATTTACTTAGCTAGTATTTTTATTCTTGCTTTATAAAACGAAAATCTCTGGAATAAACTGTTTTACTTCGAGAATAAATTTTACTTTGCTAGTAATTTACTTATCCATCTTTTATAAAACTGGGCATTATTGAGGCATATTTTTATAGAATTGTATATTACCTATATTATTTGGGACAGAGGAAGTATTACGTATTGTAAATTATAGATACACTATAATTTTATACATATTATCAAATATACTATTGAAACTGCAATTATATTTTCCCTGTACCTACCTACAGTTATTAGGATGTTCCGTACCTCGTACCTCCATAGCTAGTTTCCGGATACACCTCCGTCAGGTGTGTTTTGATTAGCTCCTATAACCACGTATGGCAAGCGACTTAAGAAATGTTAGCCAATGACAGAACACCTGTTACGAGTCAACATATTCATTGGTTCGTGACACACTGTAGCTATGGTAACCTCACAACAAACAAATGCTATACAGAACCAATCCCAAATGAATAAATCAGGGAATATTGTAGAAAATGAATATTGACGAAATAATATATTTTTTTATTTAAATAATAAATTGAAACATTTAATTTAAAAGGGATCAAAATGTCATTAATTTTTTTAATAAACAAAAACAGCCCGATTCACAAAAAAGTTTAAGATAATCCTCATTTTTGGATTACCGAATTCTGCTTTAATTTTGACAGTTTATATATTAAAATATAGTCTAATCTATTCCTAGTATCTACCTTTATTGATAATATCACGAAAATTATATTTTAAATACCGGAATAGAATAAAATTCACTAATCCAAAAAAGAGGATTAGCTTAAACTTTTTTGTGAATCTGGCTGAAAGTGTTTAGAACAAAAAAATGTCGATGGTTCCGACTTCAGCATTTTTAATATTCTTATCCATTTTGTTTTTAAATACATACTATACCCCGATATCCAAAGTTTGAGTCAAAATATTTTACTATCTGTATTTGTTTATCAATACAATCAGAACCTTTTGAACACATAATTAGTTCTATCTTTAAAATTAAAATTTCAAATATTACTGTATTGTACTTATACCTTGTACCATTTCTGAAACATTGGCTTGGTTCATAGAACGTTTTCATGAAAAATTTTAACCAAGAAATACTTTTTCAGCACTTAGAAGATCTCTTTTAAATAAAAAAATTATTGTAACTAAAATTAACTGGACATTTATAATACCGGCCTGTAGATAACATTACATTTGTCTGTAAATAATTAGTACCTATATTTAAAGTCGGTTTATGTTTACGAAAAGAGAACAATTTTCATGATATCCATTCCATCACTGGAGTGTTTTTCATGTCTATTTCTGGCGCCATTTTTTTTTTTATATCATTATTTATGTAAATAGCAACAAATTAGTATTATTTCTTTTATTACCTATTATGCAAAATAATGCTTAAACTTTTATATGGTGAACTGATAGCAATAGAAAATAAGTTTTACTTACAAGCTCTTTCGGTTCATAATCGCTTACACTACGACTTTATAGAGAATTGACCTGGAAAATTTACAATTTGTACCGATTTTTCTATAGGTAAATTAACAAGAGCCCTCGAGTAACAGCATCCAGTGAAACAATTTGGTAATGGTCGTTCTTACAAGGCATTTTTACTAAGAAAATTTTCACAATCAGTACTTCTCAAATCAATTCTCTATATAATCGTTGTGTAAGAGATTCTGGACCGAAAGAGATTGTAAATAAAACATATTTTCTATTGCTATAAGTTCACCATATACGGTTTTTGATATTGCAGTCGAAATTTCAGGGATTATAGTCAAAGGAATGGTATTGAATTAAACTATATAGATATATCATCATTACCGAAATCTGCGAATAGAAACAAACTGACACACAGTGTAATATAATTGTCTGATTATAGAGCTGTCATATCCAAAAATATATGTAGAAGAGAAAATGATATATTCATATATATCATAAGTGGTAAATTTTTGCCGGAAAATTTTTTAGATTGTTATGAGAGCCGGTTGCCTAGCAATTTATTGAGTGACATTGACAAAAAAAATCACGAGCTGTTAAGCGAGTGATTTTTGATCAATGTCACTACAGATCATATACACTATTTTAGATTGGAAACGTACATTTTAAGCATCTGTACCACATCAATGTCGCCATCTGGTGTATGGAAGCAAAAGTAAATATAAAACTCGGTCGGTATTATCATTACCTACAATAATATTGGTATATTTGGTTTATTAATTACCCCTAATTTGTAGTTGAAGCATTTTTTTCACAAAATACTACTTCAACTACAAATCAATCTTACAAAGATTACATAAAATGAGTAAAAAATAATGCATTTTTGAATACACTGTAATTTCATTTAGGAAAGATACAATACTTAATAGAAGTTCATCCATGTTTAAAACTTGCAACCACTTGACAAATAAATCCCGATAAGTTCGATACTGTCGAAATCTATAGTTTGTTATTCCTAGAATACGATTTTGTAATATGTTTTAATGGTATAAAATAATACAATTATATAAAAAAATATTTTCACTTTCCAGTAGCAGCACAATTTGGTACACAACACTTTATTCTTGTCTTCTTAAATATTAACAAGTTTTTTCACACAAAATAACTACTTATAATACAAAAAATATACTCACAATGACAGTCAGAATTGTTTCAAATGAAAATGACAAATGTCAAAATTCGAGCAAAAAAAATGAAAAAAAAAATGACACACTAATGATACCGGTGTCGCCATATCTAGTGTATGGAAGCAAAACTAAAAATGCTATCCCGGTATCTCCCATTTGCGTTTCCCGGGCCTGAATGTCACGAGATAAATTAGCAAAAGGCTCGAGTAACAATCTGAAAATTTTGCCAGGATAAAATTTAGCCACGAATGGTATTCGGATGACTATTTCAAAAATAAAAATAAGCGGACAGCGTACAAAAACAAATTTTATTTCTACAACAAAACTAATTATTACAAACATATTTCAGCACTGCAATTCAGAAGATTTATTTATTGTAAATATTAAATGTGCAATTATTATCATAATTTCCATTAGATTAGATATTTTTCTTGAATTATTTTTGCCGTAGTGTTCCACGTTGTTTTCACACAAGTTTCTTTATAATCCTCACCATTCCTTTTCTTCATGTTAAATCTCCAGTCTTGAAGAATATTAGCAATTTGCTGCACTGGCGTATCAGATAACAACTTATAGTTTTTTTCTTGACAAAAATCTTCAAATTGAGTCCATATCGACGACCGGGTTTATATTGTATTTTGAGGTGTTGTTTTTAATATTGCTTTTTCAATGTTCTGAGCAGATTCCTGCTCGAATCGACTCATTTTTAATAAAAACTGCTCTGAAAACACTCAAAATGAAAATATATACACTTTGACAGGTATATAAACAATATTTCCTAGGCACTCTTAAAACGCTTAAAACGTCAAAAATTTTCACTTATCAAAACTCACTTGTAAAAATACAGCATCTTATTGGCTTAAAGGATGCGAAAATTTTTTTGTGAGATTGTTTTGTCAAAATGAAACTTAGTAACTAGGTAGAATCTTGAATTTGGATTGGTTTATAAATGTATGAGTGAAATAGTCATATTAAAACAAAATTGATATCTTTAATGACATTTCCAACGTATAAGAGTCATATTAACTGCATCCATTTATTTGTCAACATACCAATATATCTTTTTCCAATCCAACTTTACGAAACCATCGCATTATCTGTGTGGTAGAAATTTATCCTCTTTTGTTACGGATATAATTTTACCGGTTAAATAAATAAAAGTCTGTATCGGAGCGCGGTTCTTCAGCGCATCTCAAACTGTCGCGGAAGACGGATGGATATATTTGTGGAGATTTGATTCAATTGATCGCAATTTTTTAACATTGTCAGGGGATTTTTTATTTGGAGTAATGTAGCTAGCTTAAACGGCAGCTATTTGTTAAGGGTTGTGGACTATCAATCCGGTAAATGTTGTGCATGATTCTACTTTCAGCGGGAATATGTTAGCGAGATTAAGAAGATCACTCTTACACACAGACATATACTTACCAGACAAATTTATCAATAATTTCATATAAATATTTTTAAGAATATGGTTAATATCTTTATGTTTATTCGAGTGTGAATTTTACTTTAAATACTGAAATAAGATACCTACCTATATAACAATTTTTAACCGAGACATGACTCCTATGCTTATAAAATTAACATTTTCTGTTATTATTATAATAGAAATTATATATAAAATAGTGATACTTAAAAAAATAATGTGGACACTTCAGATTAAATTTGATATTTGTAAAACATGATGTTTAATATTTTTTTCAAAAATAATTAATCTTATGATCTTAAATAACATTTCAATTTTTAAGTATCGTAATACCTATTTACGATGTAAGTGTTATTTTATTCTTTGAGAAGGGTGTTTGGCCATGACGCGCAGCGGAGTGATCCAACATTTCGAACAAAATATAAATACTTCTAATCCATGCATCTTACAATATTTCGTCTACAAACACTATTTTTTCATTTTAATTTGAATTTCTGATAATTTTTTGACTTATGTAAAAACACTGGTGTTAAAAGTGGCAATGATCTGTCACTTTCAATACTGTCACATTTTTAAGTCTAAAGAAAAAAAGTTAAAAATGCACTTTTTTCTACAGGAGATGTTAAAGTGTGCTTTTATCTACACAAAATAGTAAATAAAGCAGCACTTTAATCGCAAGGGTAGATAAAGTAGCATTTTAACAGCAAGGGTAAAAGAAATACTTTAATTCGTACTTCCGATTTAATGGTTCTTCAGATTATTTAGACAAGGATTAATGATTTAAATTAATAAAGAATTTGGGATACCTGTATAGATTATCTGTATTAGCTCTACAATAAATAAGAAAAGTGTAGTCTGAAACTATGTATAATTCTGTAACCAGCTTGTAAAATACGTCTTTTTATAAAAGGCCTATACATTTTATAAACGCGGCCAGATTGTCAAATTTTCGTTAACAGCGTTATTTCACAATCTGACTAATTCATTTATAAAACATCTATGCCTGGTTTCCCCAAAATCAAATAAATCTTCGAATATAGTCTGGACGATTTATCTTGGCAAGCCTTAGGAATGCAGGTCGATTCACAATTCCTACGGCGCGGTATGTTAAATATATACTTTTTCTTAGATACCGCACTGCGTTCAAAGTAAAATAGTGATTTTACGACCTTTTATGGCCTAACACAATAGAAAAACATTCCGAACCGCACGATTTATGACAGTTATATTCAAGCAGTTCTCTTTGCACATAGGCGTGCATAAATTTTCTTACTGGCAATAAGAAATCCACAAATAATTCAATTTTTTGAATATTTATTTCAGATATTATTATATATAACATGTTAGTAAAGTAAACGTATTGACCAATATTTATATTTTGTACCTAGTAGTAAACTTGTAATGTACATTATAATATAAGCTAAAATCTGCTCGTAATTATAATCTAAACCTAAAGACTAAGATTTAAATACAAATTACAAGAAAAACCCTTATATAAATTATGCAATGTGATTATTATACGAATAATATCAATACATATTATGTATTTTATTTTATTTTTTTTATTTTTATTTCGTACTTGACATTGTTGTATTTTTACCTCCCGCTACCCTTGGTAAGGGAGGTATAGGGATCTTGCTAAAAATCACTTATCGAGATTTTAGTAAATGACCACGTTTTAAGGTCCCTAGAATCCAAATTTAACATTTTCACGATGATGTCTGTATGTGTGTATGTGTGTGTGTATGTGTGTGTGTATGTATGTATGTGTGTGTGTGTGTATGTGTAGGGATTTTGTCTTCACTCTAACTCAAATACTATCATTCAGAAAATTCTGAAATCTTGTATTTCTATCCTATTCTAATAAGAAAAGACGCCATTAGATTTTGGTGTAAATCGGATAACCGGAAATGGCACTTTACCTGAAGCTCATCATGGTTTTTCTTCAAAAAATACCATTAAATGCCATTTTTTCGCATTTTGTCGTTATGAAAATTAAAGATTATTGAATTTTCAACAGGAATACATTAATACTTTTTCTATATATTTTACAGATAAATTTAAAAATATTTTTTTTTACAAGTCCCGAAGCCTAAGAAAAACACAATTCCTTTGTTCCACAGTTCATATTTCAAATGAATGTAACTGACATTAAATGTCACTGTCAAAAGACTAATCACTTCAAATTAATAATAGTGACATTTTAAAAAGAAAATATTAAATAAAGCAATAGTTTTATGCAATGGAACCGTTTGCAGTGTAAGTAAATCCGTAAGTATGTATTTAAATTAATAAAAATTAAATAGCGGGAGGTTTTGTGTTGGCCACATCAGATTTTTTTTTTTTAATGTAATAAATAAATTATTATTTTCTGTACTGTTTGTACATTTATTAAATTGATTTTTTCCGGGGCGCCTATGGTTTTTATACCTTTACCGTAACCACAGGGAAATCCTTTATTACTTCAGCTCGCCAAGTAATATCGTCCAGTCTATAGCTTATTCGTCGAATGACGGTATTTATTCTAGGTGTAATATTTTGCTTTTCGAAGATTTATGTGATGATGAAACCGGGCAAAAGTGTTTTATAAAACAACGAACAACTTATTTTTGTATATAGATAATGTCATAGTATGAAAGAAAGAAGAAAGAAACTTGGAAGAATCTGCACTTCTCTTTTGCTGCGTTTCTCCCGGTCCCTTGTCATTCTCTGGCCCGGTGTTTTAGTACTACTGGACGGAGAACTGATAAGGGCTTGTGGGAAACCGATCATCTTCACGAAACAACATTCTACTGGCGTCTTTCACCGTACCAGGTCTCCAATGTAAATATAGAAAGCAGCCAATATCAATAATCAAATATTGATAAAGATATCAATATTTAGGAACTCATGGATTCCTGTTGGAATAGAAGAAAGAATGTTTGGTGCCACTGATAGAATTTTGAATTATGTGAAATGGATGTTAATTTGAAATGTCTGAGGTGGCATGGTTTACTTCGACGAAGGGAGGAATTAATCACAAAAAAATATATGTAGAATAGGATTGTAAACTAGTAACTATCATTGGTATTCTAAATTTCCAATTAAGGATGAGAGTTAGTAACTGTTATAAAATAGTAACATGCTTAGTCGGAAGTTTAGAATATGAATCTTTAATAGGTATATAATACAACGATATACCGTCAATTTTATATGTATGTATAATGTAGTACAACATTTTTTTGTCGGATTCTCTGGTATTAAATAATAATATTTTCCGACGACCACTACGAAAAGTACATAAATTCACACGCTAAACTATTTCTGAAAGTTGGTTATTGCACATCACTCCAAAGCTGTGTGAAATGAAAGCTTGTTAGCCAATCATATGCGTCCGCAACGATAACTGAGCGAACTAACCTAAAAAATTGTATTTAAAAATTTGACAGTTGCAAATAATTTGCTGAATTTACACGGATTAAGAAGGTTGGACCCTGATTTATCAGATTTTAACATAATTTTTGGTGAATTCTGATAGCAATGATGTAAACGTTATCTGTTTTAATATTTTTATGAAAATTTTATATTGTTTTATTTTTTGTGGTCGTCGGAAAAATATCGTGTACAACACGTGCTGAAAGGGTATTTCACACTCACGTGATTAAACCACTCGCCTTCGGCTCGTGGCTCAAACTTCACGTTCTTGTGAAATATCCAACTTTTAGCACTAGTTGTACAATATACTATTTTATACTCTGATGTGTAAAGTTGATACTTTACACACTGTAGACAATGTGTAAAGTAAACGATTTTCGTATTTTATTTACTTTATACATTACAGAGCTGCTACTATCAATACACGTATGGCATTTAAGTTTTCTTACCTAATCTAGTTTTTTCTGTACATGCATGTTGGTAATACTGACAAAACTACAGTATTCAACTGCAGTGCTAGGACTCTGCAGTATCGCCTGGCGATCGCATGACGTAAAAATGACGTTACTCTAACATTTCGATACTGTGTACAGATTACAGAAATGCTTAAATGACTTCATTTTTACTTCATGCGATCGCCAGGCAATACGACGGAATCCCAGCACAGATTTGTTATCTTTTAAATGTGAACTGGGTATTTGGTGTGTTCTAATTGTTGTCTGTTAAATTTCTAATTTGTTCCAGGAATGTTACATAAGGTCGTGTAAAAAATATTATATGCAGCTCAGTGTAAACAAGCTTTATGATATTCATGTCAAAAAGCTTGTGTTTATTTTATATTATACATAAGTACATCAAAGTAAGGGTACAGTGTCAAATACATATTCCGCTCAATTGTCGTTTAAAACATGAAACTATGTACTTACAGATTTAAAGATTCTTCAAGAATTAATCTAAAATTTATCTTTTTCATACATACGAGTATTCCAAACTATATATGATGATACATGTAATAGACCATGATGATATAATCTGTGACGCACTTCTTGAAATCACGAAATTATTGTTCCCATTATTTTATTTGTAGCAAAACGTGTACCTATTTTGATACCGTTTTCTTTTATTTTCAGGTGAGTATTTACGAAATTTTCGGCCCCTTAGAAACGAAACAAATTTTTTTGAACTAGAATCACGCGGCGTGTTCTGGTAAGCCATTTTCATTTTTCTTTTTCTCAAAATAAACCTTGGTTAAAAAGATAAAAAAATTCTGTGTAGGTACATTATCATAAACTATAATAGTTTATTGTACAATTTAATCAATTCATATTTTACCCACAAGCAGAAAATTTAAAAGTTTCTCTTTGTATCGTCAGTTGTGTAATATCATTTACGTATGTAAAATTTTTTACAAAACTCAATTTGTATCATTTATGTAAAAAGTGACATTGCAAAACGTCATAAGGTTAGGTAAAATTCAACACTTTAAAACGGAATTAGATAAAATTATATTACCGTTGTATCAAAATTAATTTAATTACCGAGGCATATATGTCATAGTATACATATGGTCAACCACTTCCATGGTTACTTACTATTATCAAAAAATGATAGCAATGTAATATTTGTCCATTTTAAAATGCAACATACAAAATTTGTAGTTTTGTATTATCAAAACTAATATCCATTAAATTAGCCTACATACGATTAACAAAAAATCAAAACATGAATGCTGCACATCTTAAAAAACTTTAGCTTACAAAAATTCATAATTTTCATGTAATAAATGTCAAAAAATACTCCCAATCACACTGAGGCAATATTCTAGTCGGTCGTAATAAGAATCACCATTTGTAATGTGTTCTGGAGGTACCTATCTCCTGTGCTGCAATGCTATTTATAATGTTCATTTTAAAATGGACAAATATTACATTGTTATCATTTTTTGACAATAGTGAGTAACCATGGAATTGATGAACCATCCTGTTGCATTTTCAAATAAATTCTCAAAATGTTCATTTGTTCAAAATATAGTGCCCCATCCTATATTAATTTCTGTGAGATAATCTATCTGTCTGTAGATTTGTCTCCCCCCTTACTGTAAAATTGAATATCTGCTGTGTGTATTTATTTATTTTCGCCATCACTCATTTTGAAATATCGTCTACGTGGCATACTCGGATCGCGGATTGCCATGACATGTTTCGGGCGGTGGAAGGGGAGGAATTCTCGCGAACCGTCATTTGTTTTCATCGTTGTCGGGAATTAGGCGTAATCCCCAGGACGTGTGTTTAGTGTACACGAAGAAATCGCGAATTCCGGATTTAAATTCACTGACTAACGGGATGAGAGATGGAGAACAGATGGAGGGGGGGGGGGGGGGGGGTACTGTTGCAGATTATGAGTAATTGAAGATAGATTTATTTATTTGGATATGAAAGTAATCTTGAGGTATCAACTGGAAATGCTCTAAAACTAAAATATTAAACTATATGATCTACAAAAACTGTCTAAAAATTCAATAATAGTTATTAACGTCATTAGGCCGATATGAGGCAAATAACAGACGTGGCTGAGGTTTATAATCAGCCGAGTTCGTTATTTGCATATCGGCCGAGTGGCGTTCAAGATTTTTCGTAATAACATAAAATTTAAACATTTAGGAATAATAAAATTCTTCTACAGGGAATTTATTTTAACATGCAGCATATGGTCAGTCACTTCCATTGTTACTCACTATTGTCAAAAAATGACAGCAGTGTAATATTTGTCCATTTTAAAATGCAACATACAAAATTTGTAGTTTTGTATTATCGAAACTAATTTCCAATAAATTAGCCTGCATACGATTAACAAAAATCAAAACATGAATGTTGCACATCTTAACAAACTTTAGCTTACAAAAATTCATAACTTTCAAGTAATAAAAGTTAAAAAATACCCCCATTCACACTGAGGCAATATTCTAGTCGGTCGTAATAAGAATAGACATCATTTGTGATGTGTTTTGGAGGTATCTCTTGTACTCCAATACTATTTATAATGCTGCATTTTAAAATGGACAAATATTACATTGCTGTCATTTTCTGACAATAGTGAGTAACCACAATTTTTTTTGTTAATTTATAAATTCTCCTAGACAACAGTCCATCAATATGCTGTTATTTTTCTAGGTATACTTGATCCTTAATTGTAGGCGACTATTTTTTTTTTTCACCTTTGTTTTTAGTCCTCATAGTAACAGTATGGTATTACGAAAAAACTATAATAAGTATCAATAAGTTTTTATAATTATTTTAAAACACAATAGACAGTTGTGAGTTGTGGCCAGCACAATACCTCTCGCCATTTTCATATGAAGCTATATAAGTATTATATTTAACACACAAAAAATTCTAATTACAACTATCCTTTAGTTTACATTTCATTCTATGAACAAGTTTCCTCTTACTCTTCTAAGTGTTCGAGATTCTTCTAATTCATTGATGAGATTGACGGTATTTCTGAAGGGTGTATGATGAATTGTACGTATGGCAAGCGTGTATTTAGTTGACACTGATACACTACATACTTTGGCTTATAAATTAATCCCCTTTCTAATACAAATTTTAGATTTTGACAGAGTCTTTTTCTCGTTATAACAATAGCATATTATATTACTATTACATTTCGACTTGTCCATGTACGAATTTTAGGTTTTCCGCAAGATTTTGGTAACAAATGGACAACCGGAAGTAATAGTTTCTTTAAAAAATCTTCTAAATATTATTTTTTGAAAATTTCTGTTATTATTAATATAAAAATCTCTATCCGATACATTTAAAAATTTTATTATCTTTTATGGAGTTGGTCATTATCGTGCTTAATAACTATTATTGCTAATCCAGATAGATTTTCTTGAAGCAGTAAGGTCCGTAAGTGTGTTAAAAAATTACAATTTGTTCAAAAAATGGGTTTATGGAGTGTCTTTTTTTAACAAATAAATGTGAAAAAAGTGCACTTTTTTAAACGCAAACGAGTGCAATAATGACACATTATGTCCCTTTTTCACAATTTTGTTGCAGACTTAAACAAATTGAAAGGAATTCGAGTAACAAGTGTCTTATTTCACTCATAGGATTTGACAATCTCGCCTACAGCTTCTTTGGTCAAACTTTCCTATTCACGAAATAAGACTATACTTTTATCTCTTCTTGTATAAATAACTATTTGGTAATTTTAAGTGCAATAATTTTTGTGTATATTAATAAACAAAAAATATTTACAAATAAAAAATTTCTCTCTGGCCGTCGATCGAAAAAAATGCCGCCCCTTAAAAAGTGCCGCCCTAGGCGGAGGTCTCGCCGTCTCGCCCCTAGCGCCGGCCCTACACACACACACACACACACACACACAAATACACACACACACACACAAACTTTGATTTGATATATTAATACCATCTATAGATTAGACCCCTAACTTTTCAAATGTTTGTCGTATATGGTACAAGAACCTACCTATGTCATTAGTACTATATAAATATGTGGAAAAAATTTACAGGCATATACCTTAAATTTGAAGTCGTTTAAATTTCACTGATAAAATAACCTCTTTTACAATGATTTAAGTCTTGTACTGGCCACCAGTCTTCTATTGTTGTATTTATTTATACATCCGTTAAAACATCCAATAAATAAGGGTTATTTTTCTCCTTCTACTTCAGTCCGAAAGCCTCGAACTCTAACTCATTCTGTTTTTTACTTTGTTCGGTTCTCTTGCCATCGATCTTTCCTGAGAGAATGTTTTTCGCTTCGCGCTAAGTCGCCATTCCTTGTTTTACTTCTTGTAGTAATTCCCTTTCTGCACATAGGAGAAAAAGAGAACTTATACACATGAAGATATTAGTACAAAACATATAAGTTGTCTTTGGCAAGAACTTTTCGGGAAACTTGTATTTTAATCTTCAGTTGAGTAAGTAAGTAAGTGTAAGGTATGTAATAAGTTTGTAATCACTAAAGAAATAATGTTTAACGTTCGTAAGAAAGAGGGGCCGGTAAAGAAGAAGAGAATTCTCTTAATTCCTCCTTTCCCTCTGTTTATAAAGCAAACTTCGCTGTGACAAATTAACCGAGTGATTCCAAACTTGCGATATTTGTTTTTCAAGTTTTGTAATTTTAAGTTTATTGTGAGAAATGGCCTTTTAGAGATTAATTAACTCGCAGGATTAAATTAAATAGTTCACTCTTAACTTTGTGTAGTTACTTCAGCGAATAATTTCACTAACAATATGATATAAACATTTTCGTTATTAAACTTCAAATGCAATTTCAGTCCTTTTAAACTTCACTGAATAAAAGATACGTTAACAAAACAGACTAATGAAAAGTAGAGGCAATATATAAATTCAAAGAAACGCGAACGAGCGCAGATATTATTTTCCTACATAATTCTGAATAGTTAAGTTCATGAAAACTCTTAAAAGTAATTTCATTCTGTCAGTAACTTTGTCGCCATGGATACATAGACTTCTATGGGATAATGGGATCTATAGTGACTGTATATACATAGTGGGCCAATAGGGGGATCGATTTTGATTGGTCGGCGCGAAACTGGAAAAATATGGCGGATATTATGCCATGCTCGAATGTTTTTACATGCATTAAGTTCAGAAAAGTGAAATTTAAGATATTGTTTATGAATTATATCTGAATTTGAAGTAATGGGGTATTCCGGTGATATGGAATTAATGCAAAATAATAACTTTTTTCTATAGTTTCCATCTTCATGTAG
The DNA here is from genome assembly GCA_943142095.1 of Ophonus ardosiacus. Classification (NCBI taxonomy): domain Eukaryota; kingdom Metazoa; phylum Arthropoda; class Insecta; order Coleoptera; family Carabidae; genus Ophonus; species Ophonus ardosiacus. Next base: position 47,842,631 of record OW964832.1, read on the forward strand.
TAGAAAAATATAATAAAACAAAATTGGAATTTTTACATCTCTAGAAACGTCCTTGAAATTTGTGACGTCAAGTTGATAATCTGTTGCTCATTTCAAAGTAAATATTTTCGTTTAAAAACACAGATGGTGTCAGTAGTTAACACGCGCGGGTATATTTCTTGTTTGACATTTCGTCCACTTTATAATTATTACTCCTATTTTCACCATAAACAAACACAGGACAAACACCGAAATACACGCTGCTACTAAAATCATATGTAAACAAGCAAATGGCTGTCATGAACATGTGGATTTAGGCGCTGAAGTTCGTTGCAGATTATTACCTTTATTGTTATAGTTACAAAAAAATACTATAGAACAAAGTTGTAGGGGACCAAAGGGGACATCCTTTCAGAGAAGAAAATTTTTTTTTTTAATCAGTGGTTCTCAAGTTACAACACAAAATTATATAAGATATCCAAACAAACCGCGTCCAGGGAGGTCAGTAATCAGGCGATTAGCACGAAATTTGAAAAACTACGGATCATTTTCACAAAAACGTGAAAGGCAACATCCCGTGAAAAACAATGAAGAAATAGAAATCGCAGTTTTAGCTTCTATTGCGCGTAATCTCAATTCATCCACACGCGAAATTGCTCAAGAATACAAAATCATATTCATAAAACTAATACATGGTTGAATTCAGAAAAATATATGCTATCGAATAGGCATAAAAAATATGTAGAATCCCATTTGAAAAAATTGAGAACCACTGGTTTAAAAAATATTTTCTTCTCTGAAAGAATGTCCCCCTTGGTCCCCTACAACTTTGTTCTATAGTATTTTTTTGTAACTATAATAATAAAGGTAATAATGGCAGTGGTCGGTGTACGTGTTACACTCTATATATATATATATATATATATATATATATATATATATATATATATATATATATATATATATATATATATATATATATATATTTGTAACCAAAGATGTCTTAAGTCTTATAGTATTTGAGAAACCGTGGGTCAATATCCACACATACACACACACACACACACGCAAACACACACATGGACATCATAGTAAAAATGTTATAATCGGATTCTAGGAACTTTAAAACGTGCTTATCCACTAAAATCTGGAGATGCGATTGATTTCAATAACGCTCTTAGCGAGAGGTAAAAAGTGGAATTTAATTTCGCTTCAATTTTGTAATTTATTCTGTAGGTCTGAAATTAATAATGAAGGAAATAATCATTTATCTCTATTTTTTCACTCATCTTTTAAGAACATCACTTCAAGAGCTCTCAAAGCTGACATTAAAGATAGCATCACATAATAAAAGTAAATATATTTTTCAATTTGTTACATACTTATTATAAAGTAAGATATTATTTAGAAAGAATAAACTGGTCGCCATTTTGTAGTCTGTTCTTCCGTTCCTTACGTACGTAACGTAAGTTATTTCACTGTCTGCATACAATTTAAATTTAGTAGGGAAGAAGTGCTGAATATTTTTATTGGTAAATACGCAGTATAAATTGTTTATTCTTGTAGTTACCTCTTGGAAGTATATTCCATCTTTCAGCCGAATAAAACTTAAAATATTAAAATTCAAAACAGCGTAGCTGGAATCTGTCAAACAATACATCCACCACGCAAACAAAAATTTGAAATTCATATTTCAAAATGCCTTACACGTCCTTGAGAAGAGAGGCCATAAATATTCTATCTCCAACAAGTCAGGGTGCTTCAAATTTCTGCCTACGAAGACTTCCCTTTTCTTTAAAAAAAGAACTGCCCTAATTACTTCCGGAAACTCTTCGCAACATATCTGAGTGCCTGAGAGGTAACACTTTTATTTATTTTGTTTTGATATTGAGTTCCAAATTTTGAAATTTCTTTTTAAAATTGTGAAGAACTAGAAACATAACAAAAAATCTCATATGGCCAACACAAGACCTCCCACTATTTAATTTAAATACATACCTACCTACGTATTTACTAATGCTGCAAACTATAATAAGTTCCTTTGCCTGTAACTATTGCTTTATTTACTATTTTTGTTTAAAATTTCACCATTATTAATTTGAAATTATTAGTTTTTTTACAGTGACATTTACCTGTCAGTGTAATACATTTGAAATATGAAATCATAGGCTCTGAGATTTATATATAAAAAAAAAATATTTTATCTGTAAAATAAATAGAAAAGTATTAATGTATACCTGTAGAAAATAATCATATATTTTTATAGCGACATAACATGCGAAAAAATCCGATGTGGCCAACACAAAACCTCCTGTTATTTAATTTTTATTATTTTAAATACATACCTACGTATTTACTAACGCTGCAAACTGTTCCATTGCAGAAAACTATTGCTTTATTTACTATTTTCTTTTTAAAATGTCACTATTATTAATTTGAAGTGATTAGTCTTTTGACATTGACATTTAGTGTCAGTTACATTCATTTGAAATATGAACTGTGTAACAAAGGAATTATTGTGTTTATCTTAGGCTTCGGGACTAATAAAATTTTTTTTTTAAATTTATCTGTAAAATATATAAAAAAAGTATTAATGTATTCCTGTAGAAAATTCAATAATCTTTAATTTTCATAAGACATAAAATGCGAAAAAATGGCATTTAATGGTATTTTTTGAAAATAAACCTTTATGAGCTTTAGGTAAAGTGCCATTTCCGGTTATCCGATTTACGCCAAAATCTAATGGCTTCTTTTCATATTAGGTTTTAGAATTTTTTGAATGATAGTATTTGAGTTAGAGCGAAGACAAAATCCATACACATACACACATACATACACACACACACACACACACACACACACACACATACACACTCACACATACATACAGACATCATCGTGAAAATGTTAAAATTGGATTCTAAGGACCTTAAAACGTGGTCATTTACTAAAATCTCGATATGTGATTTTTAGCACGATGCCTATACCTCCCTTACCAAGGGTAGCGGGAAGTAAAAATTACATTTAATGGTATTTTTCGAAGAAAAAGCATTATGAGCTTCAAGAAAAGTGCCATTTCCGGTTATCAGATTTACACCAAAATCTATAGGTTTCTTTCTATATTAGAATAGGGTCAAAATACAAGGTTTCAGAATTTTCTGAATCATAGTATTTGAATTAGAGCGAAGACAAAATCCATACACATGCACACACATACACACATACAGCCATAATCGTGAAAATGTTAAAATTGGATTCTAGGGACCTTAAAACGTAGTCATTTACTAAAATCTCGATATGTGATTTTTAGCACGATCCCTATACCTCCCTTATCAAGGGTAGCGGGAGGTAGAAAACTGTTATTGTTAGTAAAGCTATGAATTATTTCGTTTGATATTAAAACAAAACAAAATATTTCAGAAAATATATGTCGCTATGTAGCACAACCATAAAATATCTATAATATTAAAAAAAAAAATATCGATAATTACGTTAGTTATTATTTGTATTATGTATGTGCTAGATAAAATCGTATGTGACTTGCGAGCATCCCTCACTTAACTGCATAATAAATAGTTTCCCCCGATCTATCATTGTCAACTTAAAGTTTACTTTGAAAATTGAATGTCAGCTCTCTATAAAAATTCCATTTTAATCACAAATGTTAAGGTTATCTCAATAACGCGGCATTGACGTTATAGGATGTTACGTACCGCATCTGTACGTTACATATACCAGAAGTTGTCAAATAGTTTTCAACAAAGCAAATAGTTTTAAAACTGCTGAAATAGACAGTTGTATAAACAGAGATGCAGACGAGAAAAATGTAGAAAAAAATCAATTAAACATATGTTACACTTGGAATTTATTTTCAGAGATGATATATTACATATCATACAAGAATACGAGGGTCTTTCAACAAACAGAGACAAATAACATAACTAGTATTTCATTGGGATCAAGTTTTTCAGTACATCTAGTACATCCCAGTTCATCATAACAATAACATAAAGAAATAATGGAAATAATTTTTGGTTTTCAAGTTTTTTGTAAAGAGATTTTTTAAATAATTGTTTACTATAAATTTAAAAAATCTGATGTGTCAGCACATTACGTTCCGTCAATTCTATGTATTTTATACAAATCCCATAACAAAAGTTTCGTGGAAAAGATTCTATGTATTCATAAAATTGTAGCACAAAAATACACTATTTTCTACAAATTTCATACCGAAGGTTCCTTGGAAAAGATTCTATAAATCCAATAAAATTATAACGTGAACATACACTATGTAAATTGCACGTGACACTGACATCTATCAATTAGAATTTTTTGTAAACATAAGATATGTAATTTTTTTATTATGAAACTACGGTTCGACAGCGAAGTGCAATACAATACTTATATAAATAGAAATGGTGAGAGGTCTTGTGCTGGCCACAACAGATTTTTTATGTTTTGCATTCATAATGAAGTCATTACGAAACCTAATTGCCTATCTTTAAAAAAGCCTTCATTTCGATACGCAATTTTTTGTTTTTGAAAGTTGTTACTAGTTGACATTTACTTAATTTTTATAGGTCTTTAAAATTGATGTGAATTGAATAAATGTCAATCCAATATTACCAACTACAACATTACACACACAAATTTCCCTAAATCAACTCTGTTTAATACAGGGTGATCAAAAAGAAATGATGTAGTTGGCAATAAAATTCTGGGGATCTTTTTATCCTACAGTTGTACTACCTTAGACGAAAGCGGAAATACTATTGACATTGTCATGTGATGTTTAGAATAAATACAAATAGGTTATGTCAGGGGCTTGTATTCCCGTTCGAAAATATGCCATATTTATAAAAGTGTCCCGTGGCCGCGTGCCTAAGTGTCTGGTCGCGAACTTGGGGAACCGGGTTCGATCCCGCCAGACGCCAAATATTTCCAATTTTAAATGGCACAAAAGGACCCCTGTGGTGCACACATATATCGTAATCATTACCGATGTCTACATGTGTTGTAGATAATGGCACATCCAGAAATGGGTAATATGCCGTGATGATATATTTATATATTTATTTATTTATAAAAGTGTCATGTTCCAATGTAAAAATCATTTTAATAAAAAATTATAAATCTATTTAAATTTTGAAAAGTCACTGTCAACAACAGGAAATAAATTTAAAATAAGTTGTCGTTATTTTTTTTTTTTTTGATCACTGGATAACATAACAGTTTTTTTAATAAAACGCAAAATATAAAAAATCGTATAAATGACTCATTTTATAAGAATTTGATATTGAGAAAACTCTTCACGGTTCGTTTTATAAATTTTAACGCTGGCGAAAAAACATATCTTACAAAACTCGTTCTTTAACACTATTTTATGTAGGTAGATTATTTATTCCATCATTTTTTAATACAAATAAATCGCCGAATGTATCAAAATGTTTCGTTAATAAGTTAATATGCAGCTGTTAAACATAAACTACGCATCTATTATGAATGAAACCTGACATACTCTTCACAGACCGTAGGATCAGTGTCAAAAAATGAGCTCAATCGAAAACGAATGCATTATTCAAAATTCAAAAATTATTATTACTTTTCATTAAACCTCGCTCAACAAAACAAAGTATAGTGCATTTTGTCAGTAGCTTGTTTTAAGAGATATTATTCACAATACCACAATATTTTAACCTTTGGTAGTAGTAGGCTTTGAATCTACCACATCCAAAATAAATCTTCCTTTTCTTGTTCGTTTTATCTTTGTTTTTTCTGGCTGTGTCATCGCTCTATCTCACTTTGTGAATTTTTTTCGCAAATTGGCGAATTTGTAACTCGGGGTGACAGGCGCAGTGCTGCCATCTGCAGCCTAGCGGGTTGCTGGAGAACTAAGCCATGTCAAGACGCCTCGCTGCACTCGTGCATTTGTTTGTCCAGGCCAACTTTGATACCAACTCAGAATGGACTTACTCAAGTAGAATTCCAAATGATAATTTCGCCTTTGAATAGAGGAATGTTTTTAATATAAAGAATTCATTGTGTACGTTTATAAATACATGTTATCAAATTCATAAAGATGGTTCAGTAAAATTTTTGAAAGAAGTCCGATCAAGGCCATCTATGAATTGTATCTATGAATTAAGATTTTGTGCTGTCAAATTTAGTAGTCTTTTACTTAGTTTTTACGAGGGTACATAATATCTATAAATAGGGGATGATTTCAATTATTTTTACCTCCCGCTACCCTTGGTAAGGGAGGTATAGGGATCGTGCTAAAAATCGGATATAGAGATTTTAGTAAATGACCACGTTTTAAGGTCCGTAGAATCCATTTTTAACATTTTCACGATGATGTCTGTATGTGTGTATGTGTGTGTGTATGTATGTGTGTATGTATGTATGTATGTATGTATGTGTGTGTGTGTGTGTGTATGTGTAGGGATTTTGTCTTCGCTCTAACTCAAATACTATCATTCAGAAAATTCTGAAACCTTGTATTTCTATCCTATTCTAATATGGAAAGAATCCATTAGATTTTGGTGTAAATCAGATAACCGGAAATGGCACTTTACCTGAAGCTCATAATGGTTTTTCTTCAAAAAATATCATTAAATGCCATTTTTTCGCATTTTATGTCTTATGGCAATTAAAGATTATTGAATTTTCTACAGGAATACATTAATACTTTTTCTATATATTTTGCAGATAAATTTAAAAATAATTTTTTTTATTAGTCCCGAAGCCTAAGATAAACACAATTCCTTTGTTACACAGTTCATATTTCAAATGAATGCAACTTACAGTAAATGTCACTGTCAAAAAACTAATCACTTTAAATTAATAATAGTGACATTTTAAAAAGAAAATAGTAAATAAATCAATAGTTTTATGCAATGGAAGAGTTTGCAGCGTTAGTAAATACGTAAGTATGTATGTCAGCTGAGCTCTTACTCTTATCCCTTTTCTTATTGTTACTATTGTTTCCGGGTATTTGCTAACCGCTTAAGTGAGAATCGCGTGAATTTATGTACGTTTGTATATATGTAAAAATTAAATAGCGGAAGGTTTTGTGTTGGCCACATCAGATTTTTTTATCTTTGTATCTATAGTTAAGTTTTAACCGTTAGCAAATTTTCGATATTTGTCGAAGAGATAGCTTGCATATGTAGGTATATAAGTAAAAGTATCCGAGACATGTTTAGAAAAGAGCATTGTTAGGTGCGGTGCGGGGATCGGAAGAGCAGTGGGCGGAGCCTGTTACATGTACGATGCGAGGCAGGTTGCCGGCTCCCTACGCAGCGCAAGTCTCCGAAGTAAATATGAATAATTACTGGTAAACGTGTAGCTAATCGTTATTTTAGCTTTACCCGTGCGAAGCCGAGACGGGTCAGCTAGTTACTATATAAATATAATATTCTTCGCGTATAAGAATGACTATTTAATTTACGTATGTCATCAAGAAGCATATACTTGTTATTGCGCAACGACATTCTTACGTGAAGAATACCATACATAAAATATAAATATATCATCTGCTTTGTCGCAGATATCGGTAATGATGATGACATATTTATACCGTTCGGGCGTTTACCAGGCGTCATTTAACGGTCACTCATTGCTGGCGTGGAGAGTGCACCACAGGGGTCACTTTTGTGCCATTTAAAATTCGAAATATTTGGCGCAGGTCGGGATCGAATCCGGTTCCCCCAGGTTCGCGACCAGACACTCAGGCACGCGGAAGAATACCGTATGTTTCATATGTGAATAATGGCCGTTATAGTAATTAGCACTCGTATCAATATACCTCTGGGAAATCCCCACAGATGTCTCTCCTGCTTTTAATCCACACAAGTGTCCTGCAATGGCGCTTTGAAGTTTCTTTTTTTGCTCACGAGCGACTTTTGATCGCAACACTTTTCCATATCTTGCGTATTTATCCCCTCTATATCTTTCTCCTTTCCACTGATGATACCCCCTCTCTCTCTCGCTCTTGCACTATGAGAGGAGAGATGCGAAGCTTTTTCCCAGCTTTTGTTTTTTACACGCGTTTTTCTCATGTTTTATTTCGCACTCTTTGTTTTGTTGAAAAATTTCAGATGGTTCTGAAGTTGGAAAGTGGATGTTATATTTTGTACTAGGATTGGAATTTCCTGTAGATTTTTTAGCGAACAGAATTTTAGATTCTGCAAAAATAAGGGAAAAGTTGGAGTTTATGCTCGGCAAATAAAATAATGTTTTCATACTCAATATTAAAATTGAAACGGTTAAGTTTAGAAAGATTTATGTGCCATTTTTGTTTTAAAGTTATTTTACTAAAGTGTATTGCAGAAAAAGAAAACGATAACTGCTATCTCTTTTTATTACATTTCATGTCCATATTTTAAGACTAACATTTCTAAATAAAACAGAATCGCTCTATTTAACTCATCATTATCAAAAATGGAGATTTATTCACAAGGGGCAAGTTACAAATTATTAAATAATAGTTATTTATTATATGCTATGAGGCCCTGTTTTTTAATTTATTTAAAAATAAATAAATAAATATATTTTTAGACGACCATTGTGATAAGTATGACATATCAACGTAGTATCCTAACACTGAAAGTTGAACTTATCACATTAGTGTTACGATATATTTCATATCGTAATAGTTGACACGGTTGCTAGGTTACTATGTCATTATTTTCTGGCGATATGTATACATTATTCATTTGTCAGCTGTCCTTACGTTTGAACCTAAATTTCAGTTTTGAAAAAAAGTAAAATTTATTTATGCTCGTCTAAAAAATAATGTTCATAACTTGTATGAAATACAAATATCTTAGCTCGTGTGTATTGACTTGTACTCCGCTACGCGTCGTGCGTCAATTTACACTCGCATGATATTTGGTATTTTTCATAACTTGTTACGAAAATAACTATATCACGGCATATTACCCATTTCTGGGTGTGCCAGTATCTACAACACATGCAGACATCGGTAATGATGACGATATATTTTTCCATGTGGGCGCTTACCAGGCGTCACCTCACGGGCACTCATAGCTGGTGTGGAGAGTGCACCACAGGGGTCACTTTTGTCAATTTAAAATTAGAACTACCTATTTGGCGTCTGTCTGGATCGAACCCGGTTCCCCCGGGTTCGCAACCAGACACTCATGCACGTGGCTACGGGACCCCATAATTTATTTGTTTTTCTAAAATAAGGAATCAAGAAGAAAAGCCTCGATTACTTTAGATAACCTTTTTGACAATATCTCGTGTCAAATTGACATTTAATTAAATACTTTCAAAATGTTATACGTTTCTTTCTTCATAGCCTACTCCGAATTAGGATTTTTTTGAACACACTGTATAATTCTGTAAATGTATTTGAAGCATTATTGTGTAAAATTAATGGGCCACAAGAAAATTTAAAAACTTTGTAAATCCCCATTATTGAAATATATTATTTAATGTTCTATAGGTATTGCCCTTTTCAGTGGTAGCACTGAAAGTTTATTGCGTATTGTAATGGGTCCATCAATCGATCAATATAGCAGTCTGTTGGTGACGTCATCATCAGAACAGAAAAAAATAATAAAGCCTGAAACTGAACTCATTCTAAAAAAGATATTAAATGTCAATATTGTTTCCACTGCCAGGAGATGCGGTGAGCTTTCAGTTTTCAGTCGATGTCTGAAAACCACACAAGAGAAGCTATTTTTACACATTACACATCCATTGTTTATATAATATTATATATTTTTACTTCTATTTGGGAAAAAGAATGGATTCATTTCAATTTTTTGTAGGCTTCGAAATTGATATACTTAAAAAAAAAATGGGTATGATATATGGCAACAACGATTTTTATTGAAGTCGTGAGAATATAAGTAGGTAAGCATACTAGTTCTCATGAACTTGTACATATGTATCATAAAAAAATTGTAAAATTTTGATTACTTTAAAATAAACTCAGTTCTATCCTCTACCCAAAAATGAGTGTGACATATAGGTCCATCGACTTCATAAATAAATTTCTCAAGTACGAATCAAATTTGTATGTTGTATTTTATAATATTACCTTGTTAATTTGGGTTTGAAAAAATATTTTGAGATAAAATAAATCTGCTGATTTCAAATTTTGAATCCGCAAGTCGATATATCTTCTTTCTCGAGATGTACTAACTTTTTGAACAATAACCCAAAAAAGGGTAAAAACTCCGAACTTGGCATCTTCACTATTCTATTCTATGGACAAAATTAGTAGCGGAAAATGACCAAAAATGCTCGAAGGGTGTAACAGAAATAAGTACATTAAATTTGACAGTGATAGAACTCGTCGAGAGCAACATTTTTTAGTAACTTTTTTTGTAAACCTTCTACATATTGCGTTAAAAAAAAGTTTTGTAAAAATAATTCATTACCTCCCTAAAACACACACACGGACACACACGCACACACACACACACACACACACACACACACACATACACGGACACACACACGGACACACACACACATACAGACATCAACGTAAAACTAGTAAAATTGGCTGTTTTCGGGGTAAGAGGTATCGACGTGCGATTTAGAAATTTAAAATCCACTTTGAGAAATATATGAAAGGGGTAGAAATTAATTATCTACAACTTTCATTTAAAATATTTTTGTAAGAAAATAATTAGGAACTTTTACGCAAAGAAAAACTCTTAAACGCCTATCGCCTATGGCCCGTTTTTTAATGAACACTTTGTATATATTTTCTAATAAGTACATAGTGGCACTATATCTATTGATATCTTGTTACTATAGCTGTGTCCGATGCTGCACTTTCATCAATAATAAAATAATCAAATCATCGTATATTATTATAGTTATCATTAATCGCCAATTTAAACACGCGTTAGTTACAATTATTACAACATTTTTCCGTTGATCGTTATTTGATTAAATTGTCACATTGTGTGTATATGTGAATCTAGCAGCCATTCCATCAAGTTGACCGATTGGAATTGACCGCGTTCATAATAATTTCATTACCTGTTTATTGACGTTAAAATTATCTGTGCATTGCTGTGCTGTACGACCTCCTGTTTTTAGTGAGACATTTAAACCTGTCTGTTTGTATTTGTAGCAAATGGGACGTTACATAAATATGTAATTAACATATTAATAATGCGCTATATTGTTATTGTTATTTTAGACAGAAAAATGTACAAATTACCGTGTTTAATTAAATACTACACGAATGGATGTTATTTTTAAATATATAAATATATCAAGAGCTTTTACAAAATCATATATTTTAGAAATCAATAATATTTGTCACAATGGATGTTATTGCATATCTGTAGCTTCATATGTGATTTATAAAGTCCAGCAAGGGAGAGATAGTATTTTGATGGGTACCATTTGGTAACAGTAGGAACACCTGAATCATTTCGCCTCTCGGTAATATAAACCGAAAGTATGTTTTAACGTGAAATATTGGGTTTGTCATATCCATGGTTGCGACTCGACGTTTGATTGACAGCAATATATTTCCTGTCCCATTTAAAATGAAACAGGGAACGAATTTGACAGAAGTATTATATTTAAATATTGTAAAAAATTTAGCCAAGTCTGAAAATCACTCGGGCACAAGGTGCACACAATATTTTTACTACAATTAAATTTAATTTAGAATGCAGGTATAATTATTTACACAAAATTTACCTCTATTGACGTCTTATCAAATGTCAAATTCGTTCCCTATGTTACATTTTAATGGGACAGACAAATACATTGCTGTCAATCAAATATCAAGTCGTAACCATGGATATGACAAATGCAGTTTTACGTTAAAAAATACTCACGGTATAAGCGCTCGGTTTTTAAGAAACATCTTCTACCTCGGATGTAATATACTATTATTGTTCTACCTATTTTCTTATCATACAACTTTTACTCATGTGTTTTAATATTTATAGCCATCTTGTCGGCTCCAGTGACTCAATGGTTAGAGCAACGCCTCTTAGTCATGTCATGAGTGCGCTCGGGGTTCTGGGTTTGAATCCCATTAAGACATGGATGTTTGTGTATGTGAACCTATTCTGCGATTGGGATTTAATCCTGTTGAGGGTTCTTTTACCTCTCGTCAAGAGAGTAAAATTGGAATCATGCTAAAAATTGCAAATCCAGATTTTAATGGATAAGCACGTTTTAAGGTTCCTAGAATCCAATTATAACATGTTGGATATTGGATCCACGGTTCCTCAAATACTATAAATAAATCATCACGGCATATTACCCATTTCTGTGTGCCACTATCTGCTTTATCGCAGATATCGGTAATGATCATGACATATGTGTACCGTGCGGGCGTTTACCAGGCGTCACCTCACGGGCGCTTATTTCTGACGTGGAGAGTGCACCACAGGGGTCACTTTTGTGCCATATAAAATTCGAAATATTTGGCGCCGGTCGGGATCGAACCCGGTTCCCCCAGGTTCGCGACCAGACACTCAGATTTAAAAAATGTTTAACTGCGGTTTCCTCGATCTGACATTACTGGGAAGAGCTGATTAGATTTTGGTAAAAATTAAACCACCGGAAGTACTAGTTTTTTTTTTTAATTTAAATATATTTTGAAAATTTATGTTTATGTTATTACAAATATTAAATAATATAAAAATCTCTATCCGATACATTTAAATTTTTTATTACATATATCTTCTACTGAGTTAGAGATAGAGAAATATAAATATATAAAATAATATATTTTAATGAATCTCATAGCCCATGGATACCAGTTGAAAAATTAAAATATTTATAACTGACAGATGTCAAGACAAAAAACAGAGATATTACTGAAGACTTTTTCTGGGAAGTACATTTCATATTACTTATTTTATTATTAATTAAATATTTATAATTATAGATACATGTGTTACATATACCCTTCAGACATACCGCCAATCTCATCAATGAATTGGAAGAATCTCGAACATTTAGAAGAATAAGAGAAAACTTGAACATAGAATGAATTAAAATATGTAAAGAAGATAAAGATGTTAAATGATGGAATATGGAAATGGCGAGAGGTCTTGTGCTGGTCACAACAGAATAAAAAATAAAATAGAAATCTTTCGGCCTATACTACTTATAGTATCACCTATTAAAATAAAAGCGGATGTCCGTAAACATTCCGCATAATTGATATTTGAGTCATGTGTAACTATGTATTTAATTGTAAACACCCAATATTATTAACATTTTCTCGTGTGGCAGTTTCGTTCAAAGACAGACCTCGTAGATGATATATTTTACTCCCTTGTAATTACCCCACGATATAAGTGTAATGGAAAGTACCTCCTTCGATCTAGGAGCAAGAGAGACCTTCCTCCTTACTTTCTATACTTCTTATAAGAAAGAAGGAGAGAGGGATAGGCCTGCAACGATATATTCGCGGAGTTAACGTTGCTTAAAGTACATAATTGCATCGAAATTAACTCTGCGGCCACAATTACCAGCTCTCGGCCAATCACCGTTGTTTACAACGTAGAAACTGGCAATACTGTTGGAGAGAAACGTGGCAACAGTGCACGTAGACCAGGAACGGGAAAAATGTGCGAATAGGGAAGAAATTTTCGCACAGAAACGGACGATAAGAACTTTTTGGTGGAGGTGCCCTATATATTTCTCCTAAATTCGTTTCATGAAGGAAACGTTTTGTTTGTCATTATGAATATGAAATGCGTTTATCGCTCACTTTTTCGCGCTATTGCGATAATTGATAACTAACCTCTAACTAATTCATTATTTCTCTTGTATTAAAAAAATCTGTTGTGGCCAGCACAAGACCTCTCGCCATTTCCATATTAGGCAATAAGTATTGTATTACACTTTGTTTCGAACCGTCGTTTTATAACAAAATATTACAGAACTTTACCCAAATATTGTTTTTTATTGTATTTAACATGTCTTCTGCACACATATAATTCTAATTATATCTATTTTTCATTGTATGAGGAAGTTTCTAAATGTCAGAGATTCTTCCAATTGATTAACCAGATTGGCGGTATTTCTAATGGACCCCGACCGGCCCCAAATATTTCCAATTTTAAATGGCACAAAAGTGACCCCTGTGGTGCACTCTCCACACCAGCTATGAGTGCCTGTGAGGTGACGCCTGGTAAACGCCCACACGGTAAAATATATCATCATTACCGATGTCTACATATGTGTAGATAATGGCACACCCAGAAATGGGTAATATGCCGTGATGATATATTATTATTATTATTACATATAATTTCAAATATTTAATTAATAAAACAAGAGAAAGACTAAATGTGCTTCCCAGAAAAAGCTATCAGAATGTCACTAAAACTGTTTATTTTTGACACTGACATTGATATCTGTCATTTACAAACTAGGTTATAGACATTTGAATTTGTCAACTGGTTTCCTTAGTGTAGTTTCGCTTACTCTACTTATTATATCCCGATATTCTATATATTATAGCGTCTTTATCTCTAAATTTATAGAAGATATAATAAAAAATTTAAATGTATCAGATATAGAATTTTGTTCTTCAAAATTAGTAATATCAAAAATTTTCAAAAAACAATATTTAGAATTTTTTTTAAACTACTACTTCCGGTTGTCCAATTGTTACCAAAACCTTTTCAGCTCTTCCCAGGAATGTCAGATTGAGGAATTCATAGTTAAACAGGTCTTATGTCTTGATTTTTTGAGGAATCGTCCCTCCAACATCCAGCCACACACACACACACACACACACACATACATATTTCATATGAAGGAAAATGTATAATCAAACCGTATATGCAATAAGTTATTCTTTCATATTGATAATAACATAAACTGTCAAAAAATGATATTTAATTGGAGTTTTTCAAGAAAAACTGTTAAGTACCTCAAATACAGGAACTTCCGGTTGACCAATTACAACCAAAATCTAATCAGCTCTTCATATATGGATATAACGAAGAGGAATACAAAAGAATTATAATTTTCAGAATTGTAGGATTGGAGTTATTGTCGGAGAAATGTTAGTTACACACCCACAAACACATTTACGTTCTTATTTATTAAAACCTCACGACCGAATTTTTTGACCAAAGACAGTACCTTCCTTACCTGCAGGTGACGGAAGGTAAAAATGTTGTTGAAGTTATAGGTATATCTCATATCCATTAAATATAAATGACTCTTATGCTCATATTCATAAACAGTCGTAAAGTTTCAAAATGGCTCGTTATAATTTTTGACAAATAGAATCGAACTTGACAAATAAAATTTCGATTTTTCTTTCAATGTCGACTGTTTTTATTGGATAAATATTATAACGAACCGTTAATTTTTTTACGAATATTTATGAATACGGGTATTAGTGCTAAATTTGAACCTTAACAAGAATGAATACATTTCTGATACGAATTCGAAAATGTTCTGCTGTTCAGTATCTCTTTAGCTCGTTGTTTGAGAGTTTCTGTTTCTGTTTATGCCCGTATACTTGCGGCAGTAGTAATGTAGTGTGTGTGTAATTGTAGGGAATCTCGGTGGAATTAATTTGCGCGGGATTTTTGCCGAGATACACCGCATTGTTGGAGCTTTTGCCCTCCCTTCATTATGCGTTTTTCTCCTCGTATACAGATATCATCCACAATCCCACACGGCACACACGGCTAAATTGTTTCTTTTAAGATCGGGATTGTGGGTGGATTTCATTTTGATTGTCGTGTAACTATGTAGAACAGGAACTGAAGTGATAACTAAAGTACATTGTTGTATTTATTTATTATGTACACTCTTACAACTAAGAACAGTAACAATTGTTTTATGGCTTGTGAAAAATTTTCTTCTCAATTTTCTAAAATTAGTAACATCCGTTTGTTCGGCCTAATAATATTTAACTACCATTATTATAAATAAGACGATTACATATCTTAGCTTACTCCTAAACAAGTTGTGAAGATTGACAACTCGTTACTGTCATTAAAAATTAAATGTTTGACATTTGGACAGACTGCTAGATAAAATTTATTTTAAAAATTTAGCGGTGCAGACACTCAGATTTTATTATTTTCTGTGTAAACTGTAACAGATATCACATATTACACACAGAGAGAAAAGTTTACTATTGAATGTATCTTTCCGAAAAAAAAAAATAATTTCACGTTATCTGCGTAGCCATTAAAAAGTTACGGTGTAATCAATGTTGGGACACCTAAGTTTCATACACTAGTAGTTCACTAATAATAACAAGTATCATCTTAAAAGATGACTTATAACCATATAAAATGTCATACCAAATTTCATCCAAATCGAATAAAGCGTTCGATTATTATAAGCAAAATTAATTTTTTTTCACTTATTGCAGACGTAAAAAAAATTTTTTCTACAGTCAGTATAGAAAGTAGCCATTTGCACTCTCTTTTGTCAACGCAAAATGTCACTTTGCCGCTCATGCGCGACAAAGTAGAAAAAACGCTCGCTGTCCAAATTTCTAAGTATACAATGTTGAGAAATGTCACTTGTCTACATTCTTAATGAAAATGTTTAGTTAGGAACTAATGGCACTGTAATTACACATTTATCACGTTCACAAGTCAATTTGACATATGTTCTGTCGGTATTTATTTACAAAAACGAAAGTAAAAAATGCTTAGATTAGATTGAATAAAAACTCAAGAAGAATGGAAAATAACGATAAAATAAAATTAAATATAAAATAAATTGTGTGAACAGTTATGTTTAGTAATAGGAATGATTGTACACAGATGGCGGTAGGATAGTTGCGAGTCGTACTGACATCTGATCTCTAGTTAACTATTTATTTTGATTACAATAAAGTTATTAGTTATTTCGTTACTTAAATAATTGCGAGAAGTCAGTCAATGCACATACATGTTTATATAATCACAAATTCCTTGAAATAATTGTTAATATTTTCAGTGTGATAGGCGTGACAACTAACCACACATTTTGCTACAAAAACTCATCAAATCATCACAAATCCTTGCTTCCACGCTCTAATTTTGTTTTTTTTTTTTATGGAATAGATGGCTAATGTAACGATATAATCATTTAAAAGCCTTTTTAAGTTTAAACCGTATCTTTTGTATTAGCCAATCGTTATTTATTGAGCAGTACTGTAAGTATAAAGAGTACATTTAATTATTTTTTGTTATGGTGGAGGACCCCATTGTGGCGACTGTAGAAAAAATCTTGTGTGTGTTTCGAGCGCAAATGGACATTGTCGATTTCGAGAGAACAACCTCTCAATCGACAATGTCGCATTTTGCGCTCTTAATACACAAATAGCTATTGTATGCAACTCGAGTAAAAAGTGTCTTATTTCACTCATTCGGTCAAGCTTTCCTATTCGTGAAGTAATACTATACTTTTTACTCTTGTTGCATAAATATCTTTTTCAACACGAATACTTTTTTATTTTTATTTGTAATTATTTGTATACAAACTGGTATTGTTTCATCCATATATTCCATCATTTGTTTGCGACAATACCTCCCCTTTCCACGATGTATTTATACCCTCTGTGTCTGTAGTGAGGGTTGCAAATGCCCGCTTATAATTAATGAATTCATACACAATTTCCTCGTTACATATATAAATTTATAAACTCATTTAAATTAATGGAAAGCGTGTATGGTGTGGCGCACGCTGTCGCTTCACTACGGCAGCACTGACTAATATAAAACTACCCCGTGGTGCTAATGAAGTGCTAGATGTGCCCCACACTGTTTGCTTCATTGTTCCACTGAGAACATATGGGACTCATACCTTACCCGAAGTTCATCACGAGGTAATTACAGACAATAGTTATGCTCCGCTAAATACTATCTACACGAGGTAGGAAGCTAGGTACCTAGTGCTCTAATTTATAATTAAATTAATTTCATTTAATTAATTTTATAATGTGATTGACGAATATGCTCTTACAGTTTTTCCAATACTATTTCAGAAGTGGGTACTATTTTCAGAAAGTGTCGCTTGTAATTCAAACAAAAACAATTTTATTTCAGAAGGTATCTATTGTAAAGGGGTCATCTGATTTTTTAAATTATTTTTTTATGTAAGTGTACTCAACATTATTTACATAGATATACGTACATTTAAGGCGCAATTTTTTTAAATTTATGTAATTTTTATTTTTTTTAACTAATTTAGTTTCATGACATTGCACCGGTTGCAAGTTTAGTGTCACTTTCAAAATTATTGTTTGTATGGTTATTAAAAAAGTCAATAAACCCCATATTCAGATAAAAACATTAAAATTTTCAAAAATTTAATTTTCATATACAGTGCAACCTCGTTAATCCTGACTAATAAAAACACACCCAATCCGGAATGACGAAATATCCGCATTACCGCGATTTTTCTTGTATTGTTAAAAAATTCAGTCAAGTGAGCAATTTGTAATGTTTTATTTAAATACGTATATAAAATATAACACCATAATGTCTTATAAATACATAATATCAGAAAATATGTTACATAATACATAATATTAGGACAAAAAATCTGTAATTTTAGTTTGCTTGATTCTTTTCTGGCTTAGAGAAAATACCTGATCTCGTAGTCTTCTGAATTTACAACGTAGGTACGCATCTGTATTACCGAAACTGTCCGGAATCCGGACTACAGAGTACATAGTACAAGTAAACAGGACTCCGAACTACCGAAGAATCCGAATTACAAAGATCCGGATTATTGAGGCTGTACTGTATCTAGATGCTTCTACAATCAAATAATATTACTACCAAGTTTATATCTCTACCCATTTTTGAATTATTGCCCCAAAAGTCAATATACCCCACATTTAGATAAAAACTTCAAAATTTTCAAAAATCTAATTTGTATGTATCTAGATACTTCTTAATGCGCTGATTCCAAATTTTGAATCCGCAGGTCGATATCTCCTTTCGTTCTCGAGATATCCAGTAAAATTGTAACACGAACATAATACAATTTTTACAAATTCCATACAGAAAGATCCTTGGAAAATATTCTATCACATGAATATATATTATGTATACTCATATATAAATACATTTTTGAATTATTGCCCCAAAAGTCAAGATACCCCACATTTAGATAAAAACTTCAAAATTTTCAAAAATCTAATTTTCATGTATCTAGATACTTCTCAATGCGCTGATTCCAAATTTTGAAACCGCAGGTCGATATCTCTTTCCGTTCTCGAAATATTTAGATTCAAAGTTTTGTTCAAAACTGCCCATTTTTGGGTATTAACCCAAAAATGGGTCGAGATATGAATTTGGCGACATCACCATTCAATTCTACGGACAAAAATACATAAGTATAGCAATTTTCATAATTTTTGTCCAACTGGTTCATTTTTTATTAATAAAATATTGAAAATCCCTGAAAATGACCAAAATCTGAAAAAATCCTAAGGGGTACACCTTAGATTTTTGCGATTTTTGGCCATTTTCAGTTATTTCGCTTTAGAGATTGTATGCGGTATTCAAAAATTCTGAAAATTGGTGTACTTATGTAATTTTGCCTGTAGAATCGAATGGTGTTGTCGCCAAATTCACATCTCGACCCATTTTTGGGTTATTACCCAAAAATGGGCAGTTTTGAACAAAACTTTGAATCTAAATATATCGAGAACGAAAAGAGATATCGACCTGCGGTTTCAAAATTTGGAATCAGCGCATTGAGAAGTATCTAGATACATGAAAATTAGATTTTTGAAAATTTTGAAGTTTTTATCTAAATGTGGGGTATCTTGACTTTTGGGGCAATAATTCAAAAATGTATTTATATATGAGTATACATAATATATATTCATGTGATAGAATATTTTCCAAGGATCTTTCTGTATGGAATTTGTAAAAATTGTATTATGTTCGTGTTACAATTTTACTGGATATATAGAATCTTTTCCAATGAACTTTTGGTTTTTGGTATGGGATTTGTACAATATACATTAAATTAACGGAGGGTCTTGTGCTACCAATTTTTTTTTTTTTTAAAGCATCAATCATACTTGAGCATTACTCAAGCTTGCTTGGAGCTAACCTCAAGTAAACCTTCGATCGAATTACTAGTAAAGAAACAAGTAGCGACTGTGAAACGAAATATGATACTCAAGGCACACTCAAGTATAAGTCGAGGCGAAGTTCTAACTTTGAATACGGGCATAAATGTTGTCTGTGATCATCTTGATCGATCAATCGATCTTCTTATCAGATGGAGCACATCGATGTTTTGTTTTCGCGATCTTACCTTAGTTTCTCAACCTGATCTCTCTAAAGTCTCTCAACATGATCACAGGAAGTATATTTTGGTACTGAATTTAAGTATCATAATTTATTTGTCCCAAATTTAACTAGACTTACTGGATGTAGTTAAACACTGACATGCCACCCAAATTTCTTTCAATATAAAACTACAAACTATTGCTGTATCTGCTACGCATATTAATTATTGACACAATAATTCCATATTCACAAATCTGTTTCGAGCTTAAAAAGGTGCTCGTATTAGTGTATTTTTAATTTCATGGTTACATCGCATGCTCTCTCCCCACCACCTCCATCCAGTTACTGTAACAATCCATGGAAATGATGGTGTTTAGGTCGTAATTCAGTTTGCCATGTTGCCGCCTGGCGGTACAGGCCGGGCTGTCAAATTGAAGCATTCAGACACGACGCACTGCTGGTGCTACTCTGGTGGAATATGTGAACGTCATTCAACGCGAGTGAATGTCATGTAATTATTGAAATCATTGTTAGCGTTAATGTTTATAGCAGTAGGATTTACGGGGATCTGCCACTGAAATGTTTCTAGTTAGCTGTCTCGCTTTATTACCAACCAAATACTTCATAATGTTTTTAATAACTACATAATTATGCATATCATATGTACATATTAGGCGTTTACGAAAATTCTACCAGTGAACTGGAGTGGGATCATGTAACTGTGAAAACGATATGGCGACTGTCGACAAGTGAAAATGTGATCACGTAAATAATGAAAACCGAAAACGATATCGTTTTGGACCGAAAAAAAATTGAATTTTAGTCGACACCCTTAAAGCATGTGAAAACGATAGTCGTATCTTACGTCTCTTTTTATTTCATACATTTGGGTATAGGTATATCTTAATTTACTTGCATTTAAGTAAAAGAATGTAGTGAGCAGTGAGTTAAATTTGACGTTTTGGAACGAAATGTCATTACAAATGATTTAAAAATAAATTAATATATCAAATTTGAAAGGTATTTTTTTAGCAAAGCGAAAATGAAATAATTATAATAAAATACGATAATTATAAAAGAATCTTAATTACAAGAATGAATTTACGAGATATTCATAAATGTTTTAATACTAGCATGTTGCAAAGAATCAAGTGCGTATGATTTACCATAGCTCTTTTGAAAATTATGATAGAAAATTGAAATATTGTTGATTAGATACTTTCTTAGTTAGTAGAAAGAACTATCTAAAAGAAATATTATCTGGTATTGTTGATATTCTAGTAACTGTAAAAGTATTGATTACAACAAAGCATATTTTGATTCCAGCTTAAGATAATTGATTACAAGAATAAATCCAAGAAAGGAAATTTTAATAACTATTGCATTCTGCGAAGCAACAATGATAACGATTCTAGCTTGTGTTTTGTGATTAATATTTTGTAGTTTTTACACTAAATTAAAATTTATGAATTGATCATTTTCTATCTTGTCTACTTGCAATCTTAAATGGTCTCTTAAAGTTTTAATTATATATTTAGAAATATTTTTGTTTACTTCATAAGTTTTTCTTCTGGAATATGAAAAGGAACAAAATTAGATGACACATAGTATCTGTAACTAATTGATAATTTAACTTGTATCCTTCTTCAATTCTTATAGCATTGCTATTGTGAACGAAAGGCCAGAATAATAAGTTTTGATATTAGATTAAAATTTTTGATGACATTCATATAAATCATCTGACAAAACTACTATTTAATACAAAAACATTAGTCTATAAACGATATCGTTTTCGCAAAACGTAGTCACTTTACGGAAATAACCGAAGTTGAAAACGTAGTGAGTGACTAATTTTACGTGATCGCTAAGGAAACGAATATCGTTTTCACTTCTCGATAATCGCAATATCGTTTTCACTTTTACGCGATCCCACTCCTGTTACCGGTATATACCGGTACTGTTCTTCAGGTTACAACTACCGGTATAGATACTTTAAGAACACAAGGGTAGATTTATAACCTATGAAATGCAGTTGAAAGATGAAACAGATTTGAAATTTGACGTAGTTAAAAGTTATCTCGTCTCGTCTTCTGTATTAACATAATTAACTTCCGAAATCTACTTCTGATTCCAACTTCGTTTGGCAACCCTACCTTTTTTGAGGTTATATTCTTCATTTACCGTATTTACCGGCTGAATTACTCGATCTACAAATCATGGATCCGGTAGATGTATCTGGTAGATATGGTACAATTTTCGAACACGGTAACTATTAACCACTTGTGTTTTCGAACGCAGTCGGTAGATGCGGTATCTACCGCTAGAATTTTCGTAAATGCCTATTGGTTTCGCTAATACGAGGAAACTTCACTAGAATTATTGTTGATAAGAAAATTAGGTAGGCCGTAGAAAACAAACCAAAATTGCGCTATTGAACAGTTAGTTTTACCTCTAGCTTCGAGAGGTATTGGATTCATGCTAAAATTCGCATAACCAGATTTAGTGAATAAGCACGATTTAAGGTCCCTAGAATCCAATTATAACATTTTTAAAATGATGTCTGTGGGTGTGTGTGTGTGTGTGTGGATGAGTGTATGTTAGTGTGTATGTATGGATGTTGGAGGGACGATTCCTCAAAAACTATAAGACTTAAGAACTGTTTAACTATGGATTCCTCAATCTGACATTCCTGGGAAGTGCTGAAAAGGTTTTGGTAACAATTGAACAACCGGAAGTAGTAGTTTCTTACAAAAATTCTTCTAAATATAATTTTTTAGAAATTTTTGTTATTAAATATTGAAGAACATAAAATTCTCGATCTAATACACTTAAAAATTTTATTATATCTTGTATAGATTTAGAGATAAAGACACTATAATATATAGAGTAATCTAATCGCAGAGGTTAAGGCACTAAGGAAATCAGTTGACAAATTCAAATGTTTATAACATAGTTTGTAAATGGCATATGTCAATGGCAAAAATCAACAGTTTTAGTGAAATTCTGATAGTTTTTTCTGGGAAGTATATTTAATCTTTCTTATAGTTTATTAATTAAATATTTGAAATTATAGATAAAATGCAGATATCCATTAGAAATACCGCCAATCTGATTAATGAATTGGAAGAATCTCTTCATACAATGAAAAATGGATATAATTAGAATTATATGTGTGCAGAAGACATGTTAAATACAATAAAAAACAATACTTGGGTAAAGTTCTGTAATTTTTGTTATAAAGCGACGGTTCGATAGCGAAGTGCAATACAATACTTATATAGCCGAATATGGAAATGGGGAGAGGTCTTGTGCTGGCCACAACAGATTTTTCTATTTTGCATCTGTAACAAAGCTATTACAGCACCCAGAAGAGTTCGTTAATAGCTCATTGAAGTGATTTAATAGACTAGTACAATTTATTTTTATAAAATTGGTGGCTAGGAATTTCAAAAATATCAAATGTCAAATCTCCTTAAATAAATGAACACAAACGATTGTTAAGAATTTTATTTTCATATAATTTCTTACAAAAATATGTTTTTTTTTTGTGTGTATCAGAAATGTCAAATACAATACATGTATAGCCTAATATGGAAATGGGGAGAGGTCTTGTACTGGTCATAACAGATTTTTCATAACTTCTTCTTCTTCTTCTTCTTCTTCACTGATCCTTTATACCCTTTATAGGGTGTCAGATTTGGTTTGCTGCTACTCGTTCTTGACCCATTGTTTCCATACTGTCCGGTCCTTTGCTAGTTTTTTCATTTCCTCCATATTTTTTCCTCTTCTTTTGCCTATTTCTTCTATTCGTCCCTCCCATGTTTTTCTTGGTCTTCCCCTTGTTCTTTTCCCAGTCTTTTTTGATTTTATCGCTTTTTTAACTAGATTATCTTGCTCCATTCCAAACCAATTCAGTTGTTTATTTTCTATTTTTAATAATACTTGATCATAACTGATCATGTAAATTATGCGATTGTTCCATTCATTTTCGTGTCGGGATCCATAGAAACGTTTTGAATCGATAAATTTTGCATCTTCGAACATATCTTGAACATGGAGCTAATACGGAGTCATTTTGTGCGTGTGCCTACATATATCTCTGGCGTTATTTTATTTGTGACACGTTATAAATTTGCATCCTCCTTATTAAAGCCCGTAACGATATGTACTCAATTTGTGCTTAATTCCCTCACCTATATACGCATGTCACCCTTAGTTCTGATTGCAAGGATATACGTTAACGATGTAATATATCACAGGCTGTGTTTAAACATTTGGCACTTCACTTGTCTCGCACGCTGCCATTGGTTGCTTGCTCCCCCCTCCACACACGCATTGAAGGGGTGGGGGAGTTTATCCCCTCTACAGTGTCTTGGGAGAGCTACAAGTAGGAAACTTTTCAATCTAAAATGTTTTTTAAACTTTGCTTTATTTGGAAGGAGGTTTTTTGTTGGCGCCTTCGCCATTTTATTGATATGAAAATAAATTATGAAATAATGCTGAGTAACATATTATATTAATTAAAGCATTTAAGTTCATTTTTCATTTCAAATTTATAATAAATTAATGAATTAATGTTCTTTTATGCGAGCTGTAACATCCAAAATAATATTTATTATTATACAGGTTGTTAAAAATAAGTGTCCCAAATTATGAGGGCATATAGTACTGACCAAAATGAGTAAAAAAAAGTTTAATCAACATGGGTCCGATCTTCAATAGTTCCCGAGATAAAAGGCAATGAAAAATGAGT
The DNA here is from genome assembly GCA_943142095.1 of Ophonus ardosiacus. NCBI lineage: Eukaryota > Metazoa > Arthropoda > Insecta > Coleoptera > Carabidae > Ophonus > Ophonus ardosiacus. Next base: position 47,867,612 of record OW964832.1, read on the forward strand.
TTTTTTGATGTTTACCTCTGCTATCTCGAAAACAGTAACAAATAACTTCGTAACTATTAGAAAGTGAAAAAAATGTTTCATACAGGGAATTTATTTTAACATGCAACATATGGCGAATCACTTCCATGGTTACTCACTATTGTCAAAACATGACAGCAATGTAATATTTGTCCATTTTAAAATGCAACATACAAAATTTGTAGTTTTGTATTATCAAAACTAATTTCCTATAAATTAGCCTACATACGATTAACAAATAATCAAAACATGAATGTTGTACATCTTAAAAAATTTTAGCTTACACAAATTCATAACTTTCATGTAATATATGTTAAAAAATACCCTCAATCACTCTGAGGCAATATTCTAGTCGGTCGTAATAAGAATTGACACCATTTGTGATGTGTTTTGGAGGTATCTCCTGTGCTGCAATACTACTTATAATGTCGCATTTTAAAATGGACAAATATTATATTGCTGTCACTTTTTGACAATAGCGAGTAACTTTTGACATTCTTTTATTAAGCGATTGAGTTTAATAAATTTTGGACCAATTCAATTGTGGGATTGGTTTTCATAAGTAAGCTGTTCCTGGTTCCTGTTCCTTCAATCTTTTTGGAGGTACAAAGCAGCCCAGTTCCTGTTAGCTGTTCCCATGCAATCGACGCTGGTTCGTGCTCAAATCCAGTTCCCGTTGTTCCTGTGTCAACGCTGGTTCCCATGACATAAGATCAGTAGTCTGTGCTTGATTTACTGGTTCTTTTGTGATATTATTCTCACACCTATATTCATATTGATTATTCATTAATTGAATTCTAATTGGAATTCTGGTCCTTCGAGCATTTATTATTTACATTTACATTTGGTCCAAATAATTCGAAACATTTGGTCCTTCGAGCATTTATTATTTACATTTGCATTTGGTCCAAATAATTCGAAACAGGGTATTACTTCAAACAATATAGCTGATTTATCATTTGACGTTTGCCGCTAGTTCATTCGACGTTGTAATCATGATTCGAAGGAATCATTATTGAACAAATCATTATTTAGAAAATCATAATCACAGTCCGAAGAAACACGCCTATTATATATGGCTGTCAAAATTTAGATTTGCAATTTTTTGTTTAAGCCTAGCTTAAAATTAAAGTGTCAGCGGTGCAACTGGGCATTATACTCGCCGTCAAATAAATATTGACTGATTCTCAATTTTTTTCTTTCTCCCCACCCTGTCCCTTGGCCTCTGGTGTTGCCGCTTTTTCATAACGTTTTTCAACATGACCATTGGAATTGGCAACAGTGTAGAAATCTCTAGTACATATTTATTTGACGGCAAGTATAGTCACTTCCAAAATTTGGCACTTTCTTCCTGACTCATCTTCATCTTGAACATAAACGATTTGGGGGCAATATAAATTTGTAAGCGTTTACATTATAAATTATTATTTTATTTATATCTATGTCTTCCCATCGCATTGATTAAATCATGTTGTAACATCATTTCTTGTTTGACAGATGCTTCTCATCCTCATCCACCAGTGCCATCTGCTGCAGTGACGGTAAGCTGTCATAACGAATTCTTAATTAATTAAATAATGCCTTAATGGTGTCTCCTCTTCTCGCCGTGTTCCCTGTACCCGTCTTTCGTATGACAAGATGTATTAAGTTTTATAAGATTAACTTCCTTACACGCGCAATCTCTAATTAATTATGATCATCGGAACAGGAAACGAGAGGGTGGTATCTCAGGGCGGGATATTTAAATCGGGGATTCGGGATATTTAAATCGGGGATTTCAAATCGCGAAGGGTGCTTCAAAAACTAATAACAAATTGATATGACTTTTTTTCTACATAACGATCGTCAATTTCTGTTCGCTTCTCGTATTATTTTACCACACCTTAAAACCAGAAAATAGTTAATTTTTAGATCATGTGCAGAAAATTGAAAATTCTCAAAGAAATCATATTTTCTACGAATGGGATAATGTTTTCCACATGTGTTGTAATAGTTATTTACATTCGAGTGCGTGTAAGTTGTATTTTCCAGGGCGACAGCTTAGTTTAAGGCACGAGCCCTTAAGGCGAGTGCTTTATTAGCTGGAACGCTGTAAAATACTTCACGCACGAGAATTGTATCAAATTTTTTGGCCGACGATAATGAAAATCACTTTTTTGCCCTCCTGAAGTGTAATGGGAACTTTACAATTGTATACACAGCAAGTGTAACCTACATTTTACGTTTACTGTGTTGTAACTTGTCTAACTATGCGGTAAAATAATCAAAATACACTAGACGTTTATGGGCATTTAGAAAAGAAATCATCTTTACTATAATAAAGTACTACCTACTTAAGTTATTTTTTTACTTTAACATTTCCTATATTTAAAATTAATTTATATAAACCAAACTTACGGTAGCGACATCTGTCATTATTGTAAAAATCCGCCGTTACCGACATAGTCACCGATCGATATACCTGTCAAATACGCGAGCATTGCTGAAATGTCAAATATCGATACCTACCTATTATTTATTACGAAGAAAACATGAGCAAATAAATACATTTTGTCATAAACAACGTCTATTATTACAGATAAATTTTTGCTAGAAGAAGTACTCTAATGAAGGTAAGTAAAATCAAATTTGGAAATTTACTTAACCCCAGTATTTTAAACTAACCCTATTCAGAAGTACAACCTATCTCATTGAAAAAAGTGAGTTTCATTATCGTCGGCCAAAAAATTTGATACAATTCTCGTGCGTGAAGTATTTTACAGCGCTCCAGCTAATAAGGCACTCGCCTTAAGGGCTCGTGCCTTAAACAAAGCTGTCACGCTGTAAAATACAACTTACATGCACTCGAATGTAAATAACTATTTTTAAGGAAAAGGGTTAGTTTAAAATACTAGGGTTAAGTCAATTTCCAAATTTGATTTTACTTACCTTCATTAGAGTACTTCTTCTAGCGAAAATTTATTTGTAATAATAGACGTTACAATAATGACAGATGTTGCTGCCGTGATTTTGGTTTATATAAATTAATTTTAAATATAGGAAATGTTAAAGTAAAAAAATAACTTATGTAGGTAGTACTTTTTTACATGAACTTTATTGTAGTAAAGATTATTTCTTTTCTAAATGCCCATAAACGTCCAGTGTATTTTGATTATTTTACCGCATAGTTGACACTGTTCTTGAATGCGGAAAACCTAAAATTCGTACTTGAACAAGTCGAGATGTAATAATAATTATAATATGCTATTGTTATAACGAAGACAAGACTCCATCAACATCTAAAGTTTGTATAAAAAGAAAGGTGATTTATTTATAAACCTTGCTTATCCATTAAAATCTGGTTATGCGATTTTTAGCATGATTCCAATACCTCTCTTAGCTAGAGGTAAAAAGATATACCTCGCAATATTTATATAATTTACTAGCGCTATAAACTATTTCTCCTATAAACTAGTTGTGTGTTACCTACAGTAAATAATATTACGGTTATCATTCGATCTGAGTTTAAACTTAGCGTAAATGATAAATTCCGACATATTTGGCCGGTGTAATAGTGTGAAGCCTTATCTACACCCGGCGTTTTGTTCTGTTTAGTGGGAACACGGCCAAACAGTGCAGTCAATCAGAATTATTGGCAAAGACCGTAATTTGCACGAAAGGAGGCTAATAGTTTAAATGACAACAGATATTATGGCACGGTACCGAAATGGGATATAGAAAATAATTTACACAAGAATTTTTTGCTACCTATAACAAAAAAGAAATCTCATGCGGCCAACACAAAACCTCCCGCTATTTAATTTTTATTAATCTAAATACATACCTACGTATTTACTAATGCTGCAAACTATATTATGTTATTACTATTTTCTTTTTAAAATGTCACTATTATTAATTTGAAGTGATTAGTTTTTTGACAGTGACTGTTACCTGTCAGTTACATTCATTTGAAATATGAACTGCGTAACAAAGGAATGGGCTACTCCGATTTCTATCACTATATATGTAATGTTGTTGAAAACATATACAAAAATATTTATTTTATTTTAAAAAAAAATATTTTTTTTTAGTAAATTAATAAAGAAAATTTTCTGTGACGTCATTATATTTAACTGGAGAGCCATGTTTAAAAATGTAACGTATAGATGACATGCGATAAAGTTTTTGACATTAGTTCATTTTCTCTCTCTCTCTGGTCTCTCAAATATATTAATTACTTCAGAAATACATAGTTAGTTACATGTAATTTAAAATATCGATACCAAAAAGATAAATTAAAATACTAACCTCCAAACTATTGTTGAAACGTGAAACACGAGATGGCTTTACAACCATTCATTGGTGCGGCGTAATTCTACGTCATACATGGCGGGAATTCAAATAATCAAATTTCATTATTGTATTTCTGGCCAATTAATAAAAATTTTGTCAAAAGAAAAAATATGGGTAGCAAGTTTTTACCTTCTCTTCAAAAATATTAAATAAAAAAGGTACGCAAGTAGCCTATTGTGTTTATCTTAGGCTTCGGAATTTCTATAAAAGAAAAAAAAAAAATTATCTGTAAAATATATATAAAAAGTATATGTATGTATACCCGTAGAAAATTCAACAATCTTTAATTTTCATAATGATGTAAAATGTAAAAAAAATGGTATTTTTTGAAGAAACCCCATTATGAGCTTCAAGTAAAGTGCTATTTCCGGTTATCCGATTTACAACAAAATCTATAATTTTCTCATGTATTAGAGTAGGGTAGAAATACAAGGTTTCAGAATTTTCTGAATGATAGTATTTGAGTTAGAGCGAAGACAAAATCCATACACATACACACACATACACATTGGATTCTAGGGACCTTAAAACGTGGTCATTTACTAAAATCTCAATATGCTATTTTTAGCACGGTCCCTATACCTCCCTTAACAAGGGTAGCGGGAGGTTAAAATCGTGCGGGTAAATTTGCAGCATTTATTCTCACAAAATCAACGTTTCGGTATAAACTTCAAAGAATGAAAATTTGCTTTTATAATTGGTAATATATAACTTCATTTGTTACTGTAATTAAATATGGAGACTTACCACAAGTATATTTTTAAATCGTGGCTTAAGATCACAAAGGCAGTGCCGGATTAACCAAGAGGCGTATGAGGCACGCGCCTGAGGGCCCGGGCCTGTTAGGGGCTCGGCTACGGTACCATTTTGTCGCGTTTTTATTTTTTAGAGTTGTATTTTATTTTTTTTATTTATTTCTGTGATAATTATTCTTCTGTTTAATTTATGAAATAAATTATATTTTTGGGGGTCTTATCTTTTATTCAAGGGGCCCGAAAATTGTTAGCACCTCAGGCCCGAAAATACCTTAATCCGGCCCTGCACAAAGGTACCTACGATAAAAGAATATTGGCAAGATTAATATGATTTTATTATTAAAAACAAATATTGCATACAAATTTTGATGAAATTCGTAGAGAAATATTCATCTTTTAGATTATAGTTAGAAAAAAGTGTTGGTGTTGTGCTTTGGTAATAGCGTCCTCTTGTCTGCGAAAACATTGAGAAAATTAAAGTGCAAATATTTTGAGAAACAATTATCGTGATAGCGAAACACACGGCTGGAAAGAAACTGCGGTTCGTTTCAGGCGGAAAATTAATTTTTAATGAAAACTGTCGTTTCCAAACCCAATATGACACCGCGCAAAGTAATGAAAGAAAATGCACAGAAAGGAATCCACGAGGTGAGAATAATACCTCTATTGTGTTGCAAATAACAAATAAATCGTTTAACTTATTTATTAACGAGCAGAGAACATTTTCCTTATCTATACATTATTTGATATCACGAATTTTTAATGAAATGAAATCAGGCCGCAATGGACAAAGAATAGGAAAATATGATTTTTCAGGCGAAATTCAACCCTATTATCTTAACAAACCCTATTATCTTAACAAACACACAGCGGGATTTAAATATTTTGAGTGTGAATAAATTTACATTACGGGCATAATCTTACATTAACAACCGAATTCACCATCCCTGAATCAAGTGGCATATTCAGAGAAACACAGTCATAAAGGTTGTTACGGATATAAAGATTGTTATCGTAAAGACATTTGTAACAATCTTTATGAATTTGTCAATTCAAAACTTACGTCGGTATTATTGACAATCTTTACAAAATAATACTTGTGAATGAACCAGATTATTTGACAATAGCTAACTTCATTATGCATATATGAACTTAACCTAACCTTATATGTCAACGCTTTATTCTTTTAATAATGTGTTGCCAATTATATTTAAAATGCACACATTCTGCCAAAACAACTAAAGAAGAATATGTCATTTGTGTCATATTTGAAAACTTCTAAATTATTTAGAACGGGTATGTTAATTCCTACCACTGATCCCAACGTGACTGAAAAGTTATGGAAAGATTTTTTTTTTATTTTGATTGAAGAAAAAGCACACATTAGCACCAGAATAAATAACTAGGTTTTCACGAATACCTACCACAGAATATAATATTTTCAAAGAAATATGTATTTACGTCAAAAGTAACTTTCGTCTACGACGGTTTTTATCGTTCTTATTATCATTATTTAAGTCGAAGCAGGATCCATGCGAATAATCAACTGCATCCTGCTAATATTTAGCAGAAAGGACATTATTAATAATATGTGATTGATGTAATAATCTGTCACATGTCAAATATTAGAAATAACAACGTGATAACAACATAAATAAATAGTTTTAGCAGTCGTTATGATAAAGACTGTCAAAACACGTAACAATTGTTGACGGTAACCACCTTCAGGACTGAGAATACCAATTTTGATTTTAACAATCTTTACAGTACATAACAACCATAAAGACCATAACGACTATACAAATATTAAGTTCTGAATAGGCCCCCAAAATTGATTCTCTGATCAACAAAATTTGACACTGTTGCTTTGTTAAAACTGTTGATCTCCAAGGTAAACCAGAACTTGATTTACAGATCAGTGTTGATCAGAGAATCAAGACTTGATTAACGGTTGGTGAATTTGGTGGTAAATTAAAAATTTGACTATTGCCCATTTTCATAAACACTCGTAAAGTTTCAAAACGACTCGTTTTTTGACAAATAGAATCAAACAACAAACAAAATTTTGATTTTTCTTTCAATGTCGACTGTTTTTATTGGATAAATATTATAACGAATCGTTTAAATTTTTTACGAGTGTTTATAAATACTGGCATATAACATTCATTAAATATAACGAATAAGAATGCGTGATCTTTATACAGGGTGTCTCACAACTCGCGCCTCAGACGAAACTGACACTTGCCGACGACAATAGGTTGCCAAAAAATAGAAGAAAATAATTTGCGGCTGCTTGCATAACGGAGTTACAAGACTTTTTAATCCACCAATCCCGGAAGGATATCTTGAGGTGTGATGATATTATTACAAAAAAAAGCTGGTTGCTAGGTTTTAAAAATACTACTAGTGAGATATAAAATATTTTTGACTTACTGTAATTTTGACACTTTAGAGTTGACTTTTCACTGTCAACAAATTTAGGTTAGCGAAGGTGTCACCCGAGATCATCATTTATATCGTACAGTGCAACGGGTTGTAACAGCTGTGTAAAATGTGTTAAACGAAAATATTATTGTCCACATTCTCCGAAAATTATAATCATTTCTAAGTAATCAGCGGCTGAATACATGGTAAGAATTTGCCTTTTTTTACTCCCGTGGCCGCGTGCCTGAGTGTCTGGTCGCGAACCCGGGGAACCGCCAAATATTTCCAATTTTAAATGGCACAAAAGTGACCCCTGTGATAATGAAAATCACTTTTTATAATGAGATAGGTTGTACTTCTGGAAAGGGTTAGTTTTTCCAAATTTGATTTTACTTACCTTCATTAGAGTACTTCTTCCAGCGAAAATTTATCTATAATATTAGACGTTGTTTATGACGGATAATATATTTATTTGCTCATGTTTTCTTCGTGTCGATATTTGACATTTCAGCAATGTTCGCCTCGCGTATTTGACAGGTATATCGATCGGTGACTATGTCGGTAACGACGAATTTTTACAATAATGACAGATGTCGCTGCCGTGATTTTTGTTTATATAAATTAATTTCAAATATAGGAAATGTTAAAGTAAAAAAATATCTTAAGTAGGTAGTACTTTTTTACATGAACTTTATTATAGTAAAGATGATTTGTTTTCTAAATGCCCATAAACGTCTAGTATATTTTGATTATTTTACCGCATAGTTAGACAAGTTACAACACAGTAAGCGTAAAATGTAGGTTACACTTGCTGTGTATACAATTGTAAAGTTCCCATTACACTTCAGGAGGGCAAAAAAATAATTTAAGAAGTTAAAAATAGTGTTGGATAAAATGTTGCATTACGCTCGTGTGGAATACATATTAGTCACTAAAGAAAATTAGTCGTGATGACTAATATGTTACTTTCCACACTCATATAATAAATAACTATTATTATGTTTATTTTGATTGTGAACTTATTAGCAAATTCGTTACTTATGTTTAAGTTGTACATAGCTAATAGTCTTATAGTAATGCTTCTTGTAATATTGCAAGTTTGCAGTAGCATTTCTCATCTTCAGCGCTGTTGGCGCTCGGCTTTCAGAGCGCGCCACGACGACCACAAGCGTCGTGAATATGTCTGCCGACGCCCTCTTAACTAATATCATAACCGCACCATGCCATTGTCTGACATAACACAATCAACAAAAAAAACATCCGAGACGCAAAAACAAAAGTGGTGCACCTATAGAGAGAAAAAATGATGTCGAAGTCATACCACAAAATAAAGGAGACCTAATTAGTCAGCATTAATTATCAACCCTCTGAAAGGGTTGAACGAGAAGAATATTTCAGTGTTTTGTTTTTTAAAATAAGAGTATGTATTAAGCCTGAAATGACATACCCAACACAAAGATAGGTATTACAGTACAATAAGAGTCAGGTATCTCTGCAGAAATTGAGAAATTATTTAGATTATTTTTTGGTATTTCTTAAAACCAATGAGATGTTTTATTACCTGTCACATGTCAGCGTTTTAACCAATCATGCCATTGTTACAGTGAAAATAAAGCTCTAGAGATTATTCCCGGGAATAATTTCTGTAGCTTTTGTTTGGTCAGAAAGTTATCAATATAAATAAAATGAACGAAAAACACCGATTTAGGGCCAGTTTTACAACCTCCAGTTAAGAATTTAATTGTCAGTTAAATAAACAATACTGAATCGAATTATTGACAGCAATGATAAATCTGTCATGTGACATTTCATTTCGTTTAAATTTTGTTTATTTAACTGTCACTTAAAATCGTAACTGGAGATTGTAAAACTAGTCCTTAGTGATATTTCTGATCATGAAATAAATCAAAAAATTATAGAAATCACTTCTACAAACACCGTAATTAATAATCACTCGGTATGAAAGTGATTATTTATATTTATTTAGCCCTGTCAAAGTTACGTTCTAGTTGTCAAAACAGTTTTGCCAACTGCACCATGTAAATGAATAAAGCTAGTTAATTACGGCAGTAGACGGCGACACAATAGCTAGACAGTGGCTTTCTGTGTTTGAAACAATTTTGTAGATCAAAAAATAACATTAAATATAATTGAAGAGTTCGATAAATTAGAAAATAATTCTCCAGTTTCTTTCTCAAACTTGTTGCCATTTGGTAATAGCCACTCAATTTTACCCAAAATCTAATCAACTTTTTATATTAGTGCAGAAAGCTTAAATATAAAAATATAAATTATTGGGACGCGTGCCTGAGTGTCTGGTCGCGAACCCGGAGAACCGGGTTCGATCCCGACAGACGCCAAATATTTCCAATTTTAAATGGCATAAAGGTGACCCCTGAGGTGCACTCTCCACACCAGCTATGAGTGCCCGTGAAGTGACGGCTGGTAAGCGCCGACACGGTAAAATATATCGTCATCATTACCGATGTCTACATGTGTTGTAGATACTGAGTAATATGCCGTGATGATATATTATATTATTATTATTATTATTATTATTATTATTATTATTATTATTATTATTATTATTATTATTATTATTATAAATTATTGGAAGTTTGATAAGACTTATCGTGGACGAAAAAAATCGTCACACACACACACACACACACACACACAGAGAGAGAGAGAGAGAGAGAGAGAGAGAGAGAGAGAGAGAGAGAGAGATCTCACTATAGTGACTGTATATTATACGTACATAGTGTGGCCAATTAGGGGGATCGATTTTGATTGGTCGGCGCGAATTTGCCTAAATATGGCGGATATTATGCCGACAAAGTGACATTTTCAGATTTGTTGCGTGAATTATACGTGAATTGAAGGTAATTATATTATATTTATATTTTAGATAGTATATTTATAACTCAAAGTAATATATACATATTTTTTAACATCACATCTTTTTTAGGTTAACTGTCAAAATTACTAAAAATGTCTAATATTAAGGTATATATTTTAGATGCCTGGTTGCGTGGCGGTTGGTTGTGAAAACAGTTCTTCAAAAGGATTTAAAATGAAAATAAATATTTTGTTTCCATTTAATATGCTCTTTCATTAATTGTTTATCGAATTTTGTTTAGTTATCACATCATATGAATTCAAATTTCCCGCGCATTTTGCCTAAATATGGCGGCGGTTGGCCACACTATGTATATACAGTCACTATAGATCTCACTATTTTTGGACCGAAAACATCTCCCTGAACTATGGTAGAAAGAAAAGAAGATCAGAATCAATAGGTTCAACGGCGAAAATTAACGTCAGTTCCACTGGAAGCTATTTAACAAAAAATGATACCGTTCTTGCTAGTGTTAAATTAGAGTTAGTAACATGTCATTTAGAGAGAGATGGCGCACTAAAATTTATGTCAATTAACTTCTTTTGCTAAATGTAGCCGTGTCACTGTCCGCAACTATAAATGTTAAAGTACTATTTAAACCCTGTACGTAATTATTTTTTATTCCTAACTTTTCAGTTTTTTAAACAGCAAGTTTCGCTACTCGACTTAATGTTTGTGAACGTAAATTAATTTCGAGATAAACTCTTTTTACATTTTTTACGAGTTGTAAATGTTTGCAGATATCAAAGTAGCATTTTTGATACGGGACCGAGAGAAATTATATTTTAATGTTGGTCATTAGGAACTGTAAATTTTATCAAACATCTCTAATGTTTATTTTGAAACTCAACGATGCTGACGACATGTATGGATTAAATTCGCCTGCTGTTTTTATATGAACATTATTGGATATTATTTTCGATTTTCCTGGCATATTTTAAAATATTTTGTTACAGTTATATCGGTTTACCTTTGGGAAGGATTGAATTTTACAATGATTTGATTTGAGTTTTATTTTATTGTTTGCGTTTGAAATTTGAGACGACTGAAAATTTTATCTGTTTTTTCCTGAAGCTATGACGGATTATGGCTTTATTTTTATAAATGCGTGACATGGAATTTTCACTAATTTTTTACCTCCCGCTACCCTAGGTAAGGGAGGTATAGGGATCGTGCTAAAAATCACATATAGAGATTTTAGTGAATGAGCACGTTTTGATGTCCCCAGAATTCGATTTCGACATTTTTACAATGATGTCTGTAGGTATGTATGCGTGTGTGTGTGTGTGTGTGTGTATCTGTGTGTCTGTGTGTGTGGATCATGTGGACACGATTACTCAAATACTATCAATCAGAAAAATTTGAAATTTTGTATATGCATTCTATACTAATGTGGGAAGAGCTCATTAGTTTTTATTGTATATCGGATAACCGGAAGTATTATTTATACAAGCTTTTAACAGTTTTTCTTGTAAAAAATTAATTGAATATAATTTTTTAGCAACTTTTACCAATACCAATTGAATATAATGGCACAATCTTCAATTCTACGATAAGCATTTAGTAAATAACTTGAAATAACTTTAAATATTGAATTATAAAATAATTTATTTTTGTACATCACTTTGCCTCTGCGTCAAACAAAAACAATACTTTAATAACAAATTTGACATATTTAAACAAATGTCACTGTCACGAAGAAATAACATTAAAATTAGTAATGAAACCGTGTTAAGAAGAATTTAGTAGTTCAAATATGAGTGTAATAAAATTAAGGTTTGTAAAAATAATATATTTTCCAACATAGGTACGTAAATATTAGATATACAGGATAATTCGGTTTTAGTTTGATGTTTGAAGCATTATATATCAAACAGCTCTCAAATAAGAACGTGATTTCAAAGTGTCAAATAATAGTTTGCAAATACACATTTACGAAATGGATAATGTACGGCGAAGAATTTACACAGATTGCGTTTTAGAACATAAGGAAGTTAGGTATTTGGCGATGATTTTGACAATAATGTATGTGTGACGATTTTTTCTTAAAATATATTAATGATCCAAAACTTCGCAAAGTTGGTATTTGCTCACAGATTTTTCAGGAAAAACATAAAATATAATCCAAAATTTCGTGTTACAAACTTTTCTATTTATTGGAACAACAAAGTAGATTTTGTTTACACACGATCAATAGGAAGTGAAACTTTACTAAAGCTCATTGCTATTTTAAACATGGAATTGGCGGGAGGTCATGTGCTGGCCACATCAGATTTTTTATACATGTGCAAAAGTTTCAGTTACTGGAAAGCCGACAAGAAATATGATTTCAATTCAAGAGATATTTTATTTAAAATATTTTTATTATTATTTTTATTATTGTTATTATTTTTCTTACTATTATTATAATTAGGTATTATTATTAATTATTATTATTATTACCCAATTTCATTTTACTTCCATGCCTGGGCAGGGAAATAGTAGATTACATGACTATTTCAGTTAAAAAATATAAAAATATAAAATCATAATCGTTGTATAACATACTCCTATATGTCAGTCGTACCCCTTTCTTCTCTTGGGAGAAAATCCCCTCTCCTATATGTGAGCATGTATGAACCCCAGGCCCCTAATAGTGTAATACGGCACGTATGTTTGTCTGTGGTATGTGGATGGAGTATGGAACACAGCGCATCTCTAACACACGTTATATTAATTGCGTTAGAAAACCACGGCATTGGCGTACAAGGAGAAGTAAGAAGGGGGCCTTAATTAACGACCTAGTCGGTAATGCAGTTCCGTTACTCAGTCGGTAACCCGCGCACCTCTTAATAAGAAAGACGAAGATGGAAGATTAAAATTAGTACCACAAGAAGAAAATAAGATTTTATACTTATTTAAATATTTATATCAACATGGCTGCTTATACGATTTGAATATTATATCGAGGAAAGAACACCACATGGTTAACTGTTTTCTAAGTGCACTAGATGTCTGCCAATGTATACTTTACTGCTGTGAAGAGTACAGCTCAAAGTTTTTACCCCAAAAAGTCATAAGTACCTGCATTTGGTTAAAAAGTTGAAAATATTCAAAAATTCAATTTTCATGTATCTCGTATTTCCCAATGCACTGATTCCAAATCATGAAAACGCAGGTCGATATATCTTTTAGTTTTGGATATGTCCAACCTCAAATATTTTCTCAAAATTATTCATTTCTGGGCTAGATCTCTACCTAGTTTTGAATTATTGCCCCAAAAGTCGATATAACCCACATTTAGATAAAAACTTCAAAATTTTCAAAAATCTAATTTGTATGTATCTAGATACTTCTCAATGCGCTGATTCCAAATTTTGAAACCGCAGGTCGATATCTCGTTTCGTTCTCGAGATATTTAGATTCAAAGTTTTGCTCAAAACTGCCCATTTTTGGGCAATAACCCAAAAATGGGTCGAGTTATGAATTTGGCGACACCACCATTCGATTCTACGAGCAAAATTACATAAGTGTACCAATTTTCATAATTTTTGAACACCGCATACAGTCTCTAAAGCAAAATAACTGAAAATGGCCAAAAATCGCAAAAATCTAAGGTGTACCCCTTAGGATTTTTTCAGATTTTGGCCGTTTTCAGGGCTTTTCAATCTTTTATTCATAAAAAATGAACCGGTTAGTCAAAAATTATGAAAATTGGTATACTTATATATTTTTATCCGTAGAATCGAATGGTGGTATCTCCAATTTGGTATCTCGGCCCATTTTTGGGTTATTACCCAAAATTGGGCAGTTTTATGCAAAACTTTGAATCTAAATATCTCGAGAACGAAACGAGATATCGACCTGCGGTTTCAAAATTTGGAATCAGCGCAGAAGTATCTAGATACATGATAATTAGATTTTTGAAAATTTTGAAGTTTTTATCTGAATATGGGATATATTGACTTTTGGGACATTAATTCAAAAATGGATAGAGATATAAACTTCTTAGTAATATTATTTGATTGTAAAGACAATGTTACGTAGAGCATTTGAACAACTGAGTGAATTTTTAGAAAATAATATCTTAAAAGAAAATTGTTATCGCGTTATTCTTGTATGAGTATTGTAACGAGTAGGCCCTGGAAAAGTGTGCAGATATCATGCAGGGATTATATCAATCAGAGACCTACATCTTTAACGTGTGTTTGCCGTAATTTTACGTTATGGTTTTATACAAATCAAATCTTCTTTAAAATGTGTGGGCGACTGCAGTTTTCGAAAAATGTCAATGTCAAATTAAATTTGACAAGGTGAATAAAAAAGGCAAATTCTTACCATGTATTCAGCCGCTGATTACTTGGAAATGATTATAATATTTTACACAGCTGCTACAACACGTTGCACTGTACGGTTATAAATGATGATCTCGGATGACACCTTTGCTAACCTAAATTTGTTGACAGTGAAAAGTCAACTCTAAAGTGTCAAAATTACAGTAAGTCAAACAAATTTTGTAACTCACTAGTAGTATTTTTAAAACCTAGCAACCAGTTTTATTTTGTAATAATATCATCACACCTCAAGATATCCTTCCGGGATTGGTGGATTAAAAAGTCTTGTAACTCCGTTATGCAAGCAGCCGCAAATTATTTTCTTCTATTTGTTGTCAACCTATTGTCGTGAACAAGTGTCAGTTTCGTCTGGAGCGCGATAATTTCGTATGATGATTATTTCTAGCCAATTAAACAGTGTGTAAGTAGTATGCCCCAGTTCCTTATTTATTCACCTTATGGTTGATAACCTCAATAAATATTAAGCAAACAATTTTGCACTGAGTCCGCGCTATGTGATAACACAGATCTGCAAGATGGCCAGGGATGGTCCGGGGGTAAGATAGGCCAGCGAGTCTGTTCGCCTGACCCCGCCTCGTCCCGCCGAGGCGTTAATGGTTTTAAAACAACAGCAATTCCACTGATGATATGTTCCGAACGTGAACCAGCATTTTAATTACTGTTCAGCGGGATTTATATTTGTTGGCTGAGTGCGGCAGACGAATGTGTGGACTCACGCTATCTTTGTTATGTGGGGAATATTTGCAAGCGTTTTTATGCCTGTATTGCAGCAGGGGTAGTTTAATTAGGCCACGAGGAACAGACACACTTTCTGGACTCATCATCACTTTTAACACTGTCCATAATACCTAGCAGTGCCTGTAAGAAGGTGATATTAAAGAAAAGATTGTCCCAAAACAATAACTAAAATATTTCTATACGAAGAGGTTTTTGGATAAATGCGACGTTACATGAACAATTACAATCCATAACTAATGAAT
This sequence comes from Ophonus ardosiacus, assembly GCA_943142095.1. NCBI lineage: Eukaryota > Metazoa > Arthropoda > Insecta > Coleoptera > Carabidae > Ophonus > Ophonus ardosiacus. The sequence goes on from OW964832.1 coordinate 47,883,354, forward strand.
TACAATTAACAATTGCCTATAAGTCATCTACTGATACGTCTTTGTTGTTTACCAAATTAAAAGATAATAACCTCAAAAATCTCAATAGTAATGTTGTTTATAAAATAAATTGTCTTGATTGCCAATCTTCGTATATTGGTGAAACTAAACAATATATTTACAAAAGAATACAACAACATAATTACAATATTAATAAAAATAACAATAAACAAAGTACCATAGTACATCATTGTCTTGCCCTTGAACATAAATTGGATTCAACTAATTATAAAATTTTACATCAAGAATCTAACATTCAAAAGAGATTATTTCTTGAAAGTTGTTACATAAATCTTGACGATAATTCTATAAATTGTAAATCTGATTACAATAATTCTAAAAATTTATATCCCAATATTAAACATATCACTCCACAGTAATTTTTTATTTTTAGGGTTTTTAATGTTTTTTGTCATTCATTCTTGCATCTTTCTATAGTTGTCATTCTTTGTTAAGGTTGTTGATTTTGGCGGTCAGGCGGTCACTTATAAGACGAATTGTTAAAATTTTTATTTAGTTGACTTTTAACCATGTAGTCTTTAAACTCATTGGTTTAATAATTTTTACACAATCGTTTATAATTAAAATGTAATATTTTCAAATGTTTTAATAATTTATTTTTTGGTAAGTTTGACAATTGTACATTATAATTTACATGTATTTAACAAATAAATAATTTTTTGTTAGCTTGAAAATGGTTCTAAACAGAACCGAAACGTCGCATTTGTGAAATTTGTAAATTTTGACTATGTTGAAATAAATGAAGCCTCTTCGTATAGAAAATTTTTTTAACTGCTTCCAAAAACTGAATCAATAATCTAATGTGGCCAGCATAAAACCGCCCGCTATTTAATTTTTACCTCTCGCTAAGAGAGGTATTGGAATCATGCTAAAAATCACATATCCAATTTTCTTGGTCACTAGAATCCAATATTAACATTTTTATTATGATGTCTGTGTGTGTGTGTGTGTGTGTGTGTGTGTGTGTGTGTGTGTGTGTGTTTGTGTATGTGTGTCTGTATGTCTGTATAGCTTGATGTTGGAGACACGATTCCTCAAAAACTATAGGACTTAAGACCTGTTTAACTATGAATTCTTCAATCTGACATTCCTGAGAAGACCTGAAAAGGTTTTGGTAACAATTGGACAACCGGAAGTAGTAGTTTCTAAAAACATTCTTCTAAATATTATTTTATAATACATAAAATTCTATATCTGATATATTTAAAATTGTTATTATATCTTCTATAAATATAGAGATAAAGACGCTATAACATATATATATATATATATATATATATATATATATATATATATATATATATATATATATATATATGTTATAGCGTCTTTATCTCTATATTTATAGAAGATATAATAACGGGATGTAATAAGTCGAGTAGGCTAAACTACACTGATTTCAAATGTTTATAACATAATTTATAAATGACAAATATCAGTGACAAAAATCAAAAGTTTTAGTTACATTCTGAAAGCTTTTTCTGGGAAGTACTTTTAATCTTTTTTATGGTTTTATTAATTAAATATTTAAAATTATCGGTAACCTGCATACCTATATCCATTAGAAATACCGCCAATATTTTTAATAAATTGGAAGAATCTCCAATATTTAGGAACTTCCTCATGCAATGAAAAATAGATTTAATTAGAATTGTATGTGTGCAGAAGACATGTTAAATACAATAAAAAACAATATTTGAGTAAAGTTCTGTAATTTTTTTGTTACAAAACGACGGTTCGATGGCGAAGCGCAATACAATACTTATATAACGTTAAATGGAAATGGCGAGAGGTTTTGTGCTGGCCACAATAGATTTTTTATAATAATATAAACTGCGAAAAAATGGCATTTAAAGTATTTTTCGAATAAAAAACAATTTTTCCAAAAATACTGTACTGATGAGTTATAACATTTTGAAGGACCTATGCCCGGTTGCACCGTCGTTTCTTAAATTTACACTTAATAAAACTGAACTTACATTAAGTATCACTTAATTTTTATCTACTGTTGCACACATATATTTTTTAATAACCTTAAGTAAGTGTAGTTTATATATTTTTAAGCTGTTTAAATTGTACTTTTAGTAACAAGAAAAATAAAATTTAGGGATTTTTCATAGTTGATTTTGTTTCTGTCACGGAACGTTTCTGTCAGAGTTTGGATGTTATATTGGTAAGTTCGATTCAAATAGAATTATACCTTTTAAAATTGAAATACAATTAAATATATTCATTGTTTTTAGCAAAAATGGCATCAGATGAAAAAAGAAGGAGAATACGAAGTGCTAACTACACAAGCGACGAATGATGTTTGTTGCTGAACCTTATTAAAATCAGCAATTCCAATACTGTACATTTGGTTAATCGAAACCGTTGAAAAAAGCATGATCAGAAAGAGTATGAAAATGATCAGATCTGTCATATATTTGTCTTGGTATTCCGTATACAATTAAATCCAACGCTTCTAAATCGTCATCATCATCAATAAAATCAATAACTTCCATGATTCTGATAGAAATTAAAAACGTTTGCAATCAATATAACCTCACTACTTACTTAAGTGCAAGATAAACTGTCAATTTCGGAGGCTTAAATTTATGGAAGCCTTAAGATGTTTATGGAGAGTTTAGCGCACGGTGCAACGAAATAAAACTAAACTTAAGGCTAAACTAAACTTAAATTCTTAAGTGGTATCGGTGCAACTGGGCACTACAGTTTTAAATTTTATAGTTAAATATTTATTTCATTAGTAAAATATTGTTTTTATGAGGTACCTCCACCAAAGTTTACTTGGAAAATATTACCTATCTGCTGTTAATATAATTTAAAAAATAAATGTGTCTACTAATGTAAATCTCGCTTAAAAATTCATTTTCATTTACATTCGTCAAAAACACCGTTATTATCCCAAGGATAAATTAACATATACACTGAACCTTTTTCACCGCAAGCAAGAAAAAAAAACCATTTCCATCTTGTCTTTTTTCAGTGTTGCATTGCATTTCTCTGGGGTTGTTTTAGTTTTAGTGTTGGCAACGTCGCGCTAATTGTGGAACCTGATAAGTGCGATCACTCAGATGGCGATGCTTCTTTTCTTTTTCCTTTCAGGATTCCTCTTGTTCTTCTTCTTACAAGTTACAGGGAGAGGTTTCCTGTTCTGGAGACTTTTAAGGGTGGTTTTTATCTTAAGTAGATTTTGATTTCATTACAGCGTTTAGTAGAATGTCGCCCTTTCTTTTATAGGGGAGTTTTATTTAATCTATGTTTCACATAATTGTAATGACATACAGGGTTATTTAAAAATTATGAACAAATGGGTATTTTCTTTATTACTAATTTTAAACATGTAGTTTAAATTATTTTTTTTGTTTATTTATTTGTAATAATACAAAATTTCGATGAAAAATCATGTAACTTCAGGGGCTGTAACAAGTGATCCGATGATGTAAAAATATCATGCGTGATATGAAAAGAAAGAGAATTTTTCATGCTGAATTTAGACATTCTTCGTCCGTTATTCTACAGGGTGTTCTGAAAATGGGTGAAAAGCTTCAGGTAGAACGATTCTTTGATTAATTCTGAGTCGATAATCCTAATGCAAAAAAATTGTACGGCCCTTCGTAAAGCCACACGAGCTACTTAAAAGAAATGTAAATTTGGGCGAATCAAACTGTTATAGTAGTTATCAGGTAGCTATGCAAATCAGTATGAATTTTATGTCAACATTATTTTGACAGGTACATTCAGTGGAAATTCAAATTGGGAACTGAATTTATTTACTTAAGATACCAGCTTTGCTTTATTAATTAAAAAATTCAATGTAAACGATATTTTGAGTATTTATGTAGTAATAAAAATAACAAAAATAATAATAATTATAATTATAATAGTCAATAACTTGCAAATAAAGTCATTTTATAATAAATGTTCAAACTGATATCCATCGGTTTCCAGACATAACTGTTAAACGTCAAAATTTTATTTATAATTTCTGTTTCAAACAAAAAACTGTTTTATACATGGTTGTCGTACGTATTCAAATTTAAAAAATTCTACTTTAGAAAAGTTATAATTTTTAAGATTTGGTATCAAACGTTTAGCTACGTACATCAAATTTTACACAATTCTTCTAGAATGTAAAGAGCAATGATATTACGTAAAAGATTGTTAAAAAATCGCTTAGTTCTAGTTGCACATTTACAAGTTTGATGGCTTCGTGCGGCTTTACGAAGGGCCGTACAAATTTTTTGCATTAGGATTATCGACTCAGAATTAATCAAAGAATCGTTCTACCTGAAGCTTTTAACTCATTTTCAGAACATCCTGTATATTTAACCATGTAAGAGTGGTGCATGAAAATATGAGAAATGAACTAAATTATTTAGTTCATATCTCATATTTTCATGCACCACTCATACACGGTTAGAGATAGAATAACGGACTATGAATTTCTAAATTCAACATGAAATTCTCTTTCTTTTCATGCCACGCATGATTTTTTTTACATCATCAGATCTCGTGTTACAGCCCTTTAAAATTTGTGTATTTTCAATAACACAAAATTTCGTTGAAAAATCATGCAGGTAACTTCGAAGGGCTGTAACTCGAAATCCGATGAAGTAAAAAAACCATGTGAGAATTTCATGCTTAATTCAGACTTTCATCGTCCGTTATTCTATCTTCAATTTTGTATGAGTGGTACATGAAAATGAACTACATTATTTAAATAATATAGAAAATAGTCAGTTGTCCTTTTTACCTTCCGTCACCTTTAGGTAAGGAAGGTATTGTCTTTGGTCAAAAAATTCGGTGGTGAGTTTTTAATGAATAAGCACGTTTTAGGGTCCCTACAATACGAATTTACTATTTTTAAGATGATGTCTGTATGTATGTATGTATGTATGTATGTATGTATGTATGTATGTATGTATGTATGTATGTATGTATGTATGTATGTATGTATGTGTGTGTGTGTGTGTGTGTGTGTGTGTGTGTGTGAGTGTGTCCGTGTGTGTGTGTGTTCGTGTGTATGAATGTCCGTGTGTGACACCGGAAGTACCCTTTTTTGCAGTTTTTAACAGTTTTTCTTAAAAAAACGCAGTTAAATATTACTTTTTGACATTTTGTTATTATATATATATTAAAGAAAATACTCTTCTCTATACGGTTTAATTATACATTTTCCTTCAAATTCAATAGATGTAAATTTAAAGCATTATAAAGAAATTAATTTTCAAAAATTAGTCAGCTTTGCAATTTATTATGGAAACAGCTGACATAATTATTCAAAAAAAAATTAATTGACAGATGTCAGTTGCAAGTGCAAAACCAAATATGAAAAGTATAGGATCTAAAATTGGTATGTCATATTGTTACTCGCAAGTGACATGCAGAGAAAGGCCAAAGAGAAGATGGAAGGACATTACTTAGTGTAGTTTATGTTATAATTTTATTGGATTTAAAGAACCTTTTCAAATGAACTTTTAGTATGGAATTTGTAAAAAACAGTATGTGTTCGTGTTCGATTTTACATGATATTATATAGAATCTGTTCCAAGGACCTTTTGGTATGGGATTTGTACAAAATACATCGAATTGACGGAAGGTTCTGTGCTGGCCACAACAGATTTTTTCAATCATGCTTTATAATTGATGCATTTAAATTTAAAACGCCCTGGTAATTTATTTATTTTATAAAAACAGCCTCATTTTTCATTGCTATACAATAACTTGAAACCTGAAAACCTCGTGTCCATAGAATAAAATATTTATCTCCCAAGTTTGAGTGAACAGGACTTCTGATTCAATTGCTGCATTGCTCGTTCGAAATTTCCATTTATTTAATTTCCTTTACTTCGCACTCTGGGAAAGAGATCGCGATATCTGGCCTGTTGGAGCGAAAGAGAGACAGCTAGCTCCAAGGCGGGCAAATGACAGTTCACTTCAGTTATAAGGAAAGTATCAGGAAAGGATGGCGTTGCACTAAGTCGTGACTGTAATTTGATTATTGCGGGATTTATTTGAGAACTTTGCGAGAATTGTGAAGTGAATTTCGCTGTATGAATTGTGTTATTCACTATATTAAAACAGTTTGGTTAATACTCTCCCAAACACAACCAATTTCGGATACGAATAAAATGCTACATAGGAAATTAATAAATACTATATAAAACATTGTTATAAAATAACATATGACAAATTATAAAATAATTATTTCAGTGCAATATGAAAGAATTAAATTTCCTATATTCCCTGCTCAACATTTGAACTGGTACACTTACAAGAACATAAATAACAACTTACTACTTTTTGAGCAACACCTTCTTGCTTAATTGTTAGTATATGGTTCTGGAAACACTTTTAGGGAGAAGAATTAAAAGTATAAAAAATCTGATGTGGCTAACACAAAACCTCCCGCTATTGATTTTTTAAAAATTTAAATACATACTTATTTATACGTATTTACTAACGCTGTAAACTGTTCCATTGCAGAAAACTATTGCTTTATTTACTATTTTCTTTTTAAAATGTCACTACTCGTATTATTAATTTGAAGTGATTAGTTTTCTGACAGTGACATTTACTGTCAGTTACATTCATTTGAAATATGAACAAAGGAATAATTGTGTTTATTTTAGGCTTCGCGACTAATAAAAAAAATTATTTTAAAATTTATCTGCAAAATATATAGAAAAAGTATTAATGTATTCCTGTAGAAAATTCAATAATCTTTAATTTTCATAAGACATAAAATGCAAAAAATGACTTTTAATGGTATTTTTTGAAGAAACCATTATGAGCTTTTCTCAACATTATATACTTAGAAATTTGGACAGCGAGCGTTTTTTCTACTTTGTCGCGCATGAGCGGCAAAGTGACATTTTGCGTTGACAAAAGAGAGCGTAAATGGCTACTTTCTATAGTGACTGTAGAAAAAATTTATTTATTTTGAGAAGATATTTTCTTATCCATGAATTCACGATGACAAAACTATTTGATAGAAATGTTGCTCTATCAACTATAATAATATAGAATCAATGTTTACAAATGTATTAACTTTATGTGGTAGTGGCAGTAGCAATTATTTGTAATGTCTAAAACTTCCTGGTTCAATCTTAGTCAGCGTGACCATCAACAATTAGAAACTAAACACCTTAATAATGTATACATCCTGGTGACAAAATGGCCGCCCGCTGGAGACAATATCCTCGGCGGAGAGTAACGGCTTTTCCCGCTATTAATTGTCATTCCTGCACGTTCGTCTCAGCCTTTGAATACGAACAATAATTAGAGAGAAATGTTCTCGCAGTGAAGGCGAAGGCGAAGGCAGGCGTGATCGAGGGTGTTATTAAAGGTTGAGGTGCATGTGCACACTTCGCAACGACGATTTCATAAAGCGGCAAGACGGAGATGTTAGAAGAATTTGCATAAACTTACACACTTTGTCACCTAATTACGACTAAACGGAAGGAAGATCTGGATCACCGTGCAACAAAACTATATCTCAAAAGTTACTTTCTGGAATGAATTAAATGTTGGAAGAAATATGAACTCATGCAGCTGTGTACTTTAAGCCTCATTCACAGCTCCGAAAATAAAAATAAAATTATACATAAAAATAAAAATAACGATATAAACAATAGATTCTTATGAAAGTGTTCACAGCTCGCGAAAATAAAATTAAACATAAGACATAAACACAAGGTTTTGCAAAATGTTAAATATTTTACACAAAAATAAGCACATACATAACAACTCATTTGAGGTGTCAATTTACGGTCTGACAGAACAATTTCGATTTAAAGATAATTTTATTCTATTTTGACGTTTTAAACTGTCATTATTAACTCCATAGCAACAACTATAAGTATCACTTTATTCACGAGTGAATCAAAAAATTTTAAATCACACTCACATTTTTACCTCCCGCTACCCTAGGTAAGGGAGGTATAGGGATCGTGCTAAAAATCCCATATAGAGATTTTAGTGAATAAGCACGTTTTGATGTCCCCAGAATCCGATTTTAACATTTTTACAATGATGTCTGTAGGTATGTATGTATGTATGTATGTGTGTGTGTGTGTGTGTGTGTGTGTGTGTGTGTGTGTGTCTGTGTGTATCTGTGTGTGTGGATCTTGTGGACACGATTACTCAAATACTATCAATCAGAAAAATTTGAAATTTTGTATATCCATTCTATACTAATGTGGGAAGAGCTCATTAGTTTTTAGTGTATATCGGATAACCGGAAGTATCATTTATACAAGCTTTTAATAGTTTTTCTTGTAAAAAATTCATTGAATATAATTTTTTAGCAACTTTTACCAATACAAAATGAATATAATGGCACAATCTTCATTTCTACGATAATTTAGTAAATAACTTGAAATAACTTTATTATAAAATAATTTATTTTTGTACATCACTTTGCCTCTGCGTCAAACAAAAACAATTCTTTATTAACAAATTTGACATATTCATGATTCTAATGAAATGAAGGTTTGTAAAAATAATATGTTTTCCATCATACATAAGTATTAGATATACAGGATAATTCAATTTAAGTTTGATGTTTGCAGCATTATATATCAAACAGCTCTCAATAAGAACGTGATTTCAAAGTGTCAAATAATAGTTTGCAACTACACATTTACGAAATGTAATCCAAAATTTCGTATTACAAATTTTTCTATTTATTGGAACAACAAAGTAGATTTTGTTTACAAACGATCAATCGGAAGTGAAACTTTACTTAAAGCTCATTGCTATTTTAAACATGGAATTGGCGGGAGGTCATGTGCTGGCCACATTAGATTTTTTACTTTTTATCTCTCGCTAAGAGAGGTAGGTATTGGATTCGTGTTAAAATCACATTCTTGCTTAAATTCGCATATCCAGATTTTATTGAATAAGCACGATTTAAGGTCCCTATAATCCGATTTTAACACTTTCACGATGATGTGTATGTGTGTGTGTGTGTGTGTGTGTGTGTGTGTGCGTGTGTGGATGTTGGAAGGACGATTCCTCAAAAACTGTAAGACATAAAATCTTTTTAACTATGAATTCCTCAATCTGACATTCCTGAGAAGAGCTGAAAAGGTTTTGGTAACAATTGAACAACCGGAAGTAGTAGTTTCTTAAAAAAAATCTATTATTTTTTTTTTGAAATTTATATTATTACAAACATTAAAGAATATATTTTTTTTTATCTAATACATTGAACATTTTTATTAGGTATATCTTCTAATAGATATAGAGAATTATATATATAAAATATTCAATAAGGCATAAATAAATATCTTCAGTTTTTTAAAGAATTTTTGGCAGTACAGTTAATGGGTACCATTGACATTGGTGTCGAACAAGAGCGTCGCGAAGCACGCCACCAAAGTGAAATGATATTGATGGAAGCCACGACTCGACTCTTCCTTCTTGATATTTAGATGGTTGTGAAAATTGGTCGTCCTTGGTCGATTATCCTGGGGAAAGTCCTCGAGGACACGTTTTGTGTTTGGATTCGATTTCCCGAACGGATATTGCCCTTCGTTATCCTGATTAGGACAGCGCGACACGCAAAAAATCTTCCACCTACTCCACAGATCTACAGCCGGAGATTTAATTACAACACACTCGATAAGGACCACATAATAATCAGACAAATACTAAGCGCTTCGACGCTTCAACCCAACGTGACAAGATTATTAACGAGAAATAAATATATCAATATAAGGATGAGGACTTTTTTCATCGTTTTTCAACGCTACTCGCCAGACAGATCTTATTATTGAAGACGATTATATGGAACTTGTTTTGTTATTACATTACTATACAGTGCCCCACAGTCTATGTTCAGTATAGGGTCTTATGGAATATCATGTTGCCAAATTTGTCAAGAGCCAACAAAGTGTGTGACATCTGGTGGCAAAATAAAACATATAAGTAGTAGGGAAAACGTTGTGCTGTCATATAGGGTTATAGGTAAACAGCAACCAAAAATGACCAGCAAATTGAAGAAATATTGTTCTGTACCGCAGTGCAATAATTATGCAAGTGCTGACATATTTGTTCATTATTTCCCCAAAAAGAGAAATATTAAAAAATAAGTGGAAAATCGCTTTAAAAATCGGAAAAGACATATCACCGTTCATGAAAGTTTGTTCACAACATTTTTTACCTAAGCGACTTTATTCCATATAAGTATTTACAAAATTTTATGCTTCATAACTTTATTAGATTGTTTTTGTAGTTATTAAAAGAAGAAATGCTATACCAAGCCAAAAATTATCCAAAGAAAATTCGACAAAACCTCTGTACAGAGAAGAAAAATAGAAAGATGTTACCTGTAGGTAGTAACTATTATTCTTTAAAATTATATATTTATTTTAAACTGAATACACGAAAGGTAGAGAAGAAGAAACTATAAAAATACCATAAGTTGAACAACATCAAGAGGAAGACGTGCAAAACAAAGAACTTGATGTACATTTGTATTTTTAATGTTATTACGATTGAGTGAGGAGCCCCTTTCAAAATAGATGTTTGGACACACAGTCCATTTATTTCTATATTATTATGTTTATCTGTCTTATATCCGTACAAGTATAACCAGTTAAAAATAATTAAATAAGTAGTTAACATGCAGATAACTTCAATTTTTAATCTTATTTTACCTTTATATATTGCTTCTCCTTCGATCATATGCCGCACAGCACCATTGAAATAAATGTATATATTTGACATTGTGATAAACATATTTAATTTCAATTAAAAATAACAAAATATCCTCAAAACAAAGCATCAAAATACAACTAGCACAAACGTAAAATATATTGTTTTCCCTATAAGTCGGTCATTAGTGCTGCCATTTCTAGGATGTGGCTCTCGCGGATGCCCAAAAAGAGATGAAATATTCTGGGTACTGCATTGAATGTATTTATGACTGGTGTACTTTCAGTGTATCTTAACTGGTGGATGAAAAGAAAAATAAATAAATAATAAACTGGTCAGTTTAACAATTTACAAAAAATATAAAATAATATAAACACAAAATATAAGTAGGGTATAAAAACATAACAAGCGTAGATAAATGAATATAATTAACATAGAAACTCTAGTAAATTTAAAGTAAATAATATAAAACATTTTTGTACTTAATTGGACATTTTACAATCTTCGTCAACAACATAAATTCCCTATGTTACATATTTTCATTCTACGAAAAGATATAGAGCTACATGAAATAATTAACAAACACTGTACTTGCCAATTGGAGCAGATAGATATGATGAATTGAAATCCCTAACTTTTTTGTGTTCCTCGTACGATACATTATCCCAATGTCATATTGATGAAGAATATTTTTTTATGTTTTATGCTATTTATGTGAACTCATAAAGAGTTAAAATTATTAAGCATTATTTTTTTATTTAATTTATATCTTCTTACTTAATAATTTACTAATATTTAGGCTTGATAGAAATACTACATATATTTTACATAGTTCATAAGTATTTATTCTTTTTTTATAATCTTCAATTTGAATTTATAATATTTTAATCTCTAATGCATTTGATCAAGATTAGTATGCCTGGTGGTTTTAAAATATTGCATTGAAATATTACTTATTACAGGTACAAATAGCTTCAGCATGTTTTTTACACCCCGGTTCCAACGCAACTTTTCGCGCCCCCGTAAATAAAACTATTTAGAACTGCAGATAAATTTCGGGTGATTCCAATAAAATTTATTAATGTTTCAATATTACATTATATTGAAAAATTGGCAACATGGTACAAAGAACGTCCATAAGAATAACATTGGCTATCTCTGCTACACTGAATATAGATATATTTTATTTTGTGTTCTGCAAAATCTTTAACAATTTAATTTTCTACCCATGAATTTTGCCAACAGCATACTTCAAAGATACACGAGTAATTAGAAGGATTAAAGGTTTTTTTCCAAAAGTAGCATCAGTACTTTGTGAAATTCAAAATATTTAAAAAATGCACGGTTGTACGTATATTGAACATTGAACGTGTGCTGCAAATAGATAGTTGTTCTTGTTGTTTTGTGTGACCGCCGATTTTCAATAAAAACCGTTTTGTAATCAAATATTTTCTTTTCGCGTACACTAGTGCGGCTGATGTGCAAATATTTGCCTACACGCGCACTACAGTTTCAGCTACAGTCGAGTTTTAGCCCAACCGAAGACTGGAATTGTTTTTTCAGCACTGAGGAATTTAATTTGATTATTGCGCTAAAACTTCCCCTCTGCAATCTGCTCAGCAAAGATAATATTACAGTATTTTTCAAAACTGGATCTGCGGAGAATTCTTACAGAAGAATATTAGCTAACCTAGGACTATTATTCTTAAAAAATACTGCAAGTATATTGTAAGGCACGGTTAACTAGGGACTGGGCGACGTCGTATGGGCGATGGTTATCTCGGCGACGGACAACGGGGCGATAAAATAGGGCGAGTTTCTTTATTCAGCAACAATTAATGCGCTGAATTCTACCAGCAATTGAAAATGACGTCACGATGAATACCTGATGGATCCGATGGATAGCCGTTGCGACCGAATAAAAAAACGGGTTGCTGAAAATTGCCATGAATCTCCTAACCTTAAATATCAACTGATAGTTAACCACCACACTAGGTAACAGATATGGAAAGAATCTGATGACAGCAATAACAGTAGTGATATGGAATTCATAATTATAATAAAAATTATCTACATCTATAACATCTACTTTCCGTCGTAAACGAGATATATATATATTTTTTTTTATTTGATTCAAGCATTTTTTCTTTCCATAATCTTACACCTGCAACCATAAAACAAACGTAAATGTCAAAATTTTAACCTAAAAAATTTGTTGTGGCCAGCACAAAACCTTCCGTCAATTCGATATATTTTGTACAAATCCGATACCAAAAGTTCCTTGGAAAAGATTCTATATATCCTGTAAAATTGTAACACGAACACACTATTTTTTACAAATTCCATATTACAAGTTCCGTTGAAAAGATTCTATAAATCCAATATAATTATAACTCGAATGTACATTCTGTAAATTGCACTTCACACTTCCTCATTCCCATCCAACGCATATTCTTCACACAGTTCTTCCTCTCTCAAATATTCTGCTACACAGTCCTTCCATCTTCTCTTTGGCCTTCCTCGTATTCCCGGCATTGAAACTGCGAGGGACACTCTGTCACTTATGTTACTTTCTGATCCTATGCTTTCCACTTTGGTTTTGCACTTGCCACTGACATTTGTCAGTTAGATTTTTTTTGAATATATCTATTGTTTTCATAATTTTTACAAAGCTGACTGATTTTCGAAAGTTAATCTCTCTTAATCTCTCTATAACTCTATATCTATTGAATATGAAGGAAAATGTATAATCGAACCGTATGAGAATAAGATATTCTTTCTATTGATAATCACATAAAATGTCGAAAATGATATTTAACTGCGATTTTTCAAGAAAAACTGTTAAGAACTTTAAATAAGGGTACTTCCGGTTAACCAGTTATAATCAAAATCTAATCAGCTCTTCATAGGGTTGTAAGGAAGAGGAATACGAAAGAATCATAATTTTTAGAATTGTAGTTTTGGAGTTATTGTCGGAGAAAAATTTGTCACACACACACACTCACATACGCGGACACACACGCAGACACACACACGGACACACACACAGACACACACACATACAGACATCATCATAAAACCAGTAAAATCGTATTGTAGGGACCTTAAAACGTGCTTATTCATTAAAAACTCACCACCGAATTTTTTGACCAAAGACAATACCTCCCTTACCTAAAGGTGACGGAAGGTAATAAATTAATATTACTTTACTTGTAATTTATAAATGCAATTGTATTTAAATTATTAAGGCTGTGTCGCATTTTGACATTTAGATTTTAGGATTTAGATCTTCTTCACATAAATACAACTCCGAATGGCGCACTAGTGATATCCATTAGTTTGTATGGCAACTCTTTGGAATAACAAAAATGAATTATACATTTCGATTTGATTTGATGCTTCAAATTAAATATTAATATTATATTTCATAAAATAGAAGCTATTCTTTGACAGTAAATTTGATGTTTTACACAAATTATAGCAACGAACTTGATTTGTTTAATTAGTGCGCGTCAACTTCAAGGCATAGTGTTCTCCTGCAAAACCCTAAAATCTAATTCCTAAAATCCTAAATAATCACTAGATTTAGGGCATATAAATTTAGGATTTATATATTGGGGTGACAAAAGTGCAACATCGGACACAGCCTAAATTTAATACAAGCAATCTGTCGTTTGACGAATGCATTAAATGACCAGTTGTGGTTCTTTCGACTTGAGTTCATATCCAATAAAGTCAAACAAACAAAAATATTTTCAAATTTAGTACAAACGTGGCCCTTATGGTGTATTGCAAAGCAGTAAGCCATAAGCTATAATGTCTAAAGTGTTATTATAAAACATTTCCTTCGCTAATTCTCTATTCTGGGTCTTTATTGGAAGTCGATTTTGACCTATAAGTTGCTCTATAATTTATAATAGAGGACAGCACATTTGCTGTTACTCCAAGTTAGCATCAAGATAGCGATTCTGGAGATAAAGCTATTATTATTAGCATAAGAACTTCGCTACTATTCGATGGTGTAAATTGGGTTCTGGTCCGTACTATGTACACAGACTAAACATTAACGTAGTGACAAGACTATCCACAAAATTCCACGAACATCTTTGATATTATCATCTATCAAGATCTCCGTATTCTTAAATGAGAAAAGCAATTACATGCTGTAATTAAAACCTAGCCAATAACCGCAAATAGAACATCCAATACTGGCCAATCATCTGCACAATGGTCGATAAGAAATGAACATCGCTGTCAAACAACCAATCAACTTTTTCCCCTCCCTTGGATAAATATAATTCAAACATTCCCGCCAATGTATCTATTTGAGGTTAGACCCTGCCAGCCAATCAGAGCGCTGATCACCCGATGCGATGATGTCTGCGGTCCTGATGCTGATTTTTTCCTAGGTTTTTGTATTGTTGGGGGAAATAGGTTGGTAACACTGAAGATGACAGGTTTGTTGGAGGTTATTTAGTGCTTATTATGTGACACAGGGCAGGGTTTTTTTCTTTTTCCACCAAACCGAAAACAGTTGTTCCTGATTGACCAGAGAGAGAAATCAATAAGCGCAATTTTTCTTTAACAAAGAAGAAATTAATAAATGGATGTGATTGTCACTTGACTAATGCTGATAAAGGACCCGGTAATAAAAGAAATAAAACAAATTATTAATAAATAAATCATGGCATATTACCCATTTCTGAGTGTAACAATCTGTGTTATATGCGGATTTCGGTAATGATAATGACATATTTATACCGTGCGGGTGTTTACCAAGCGTCATCTCACGGGCACTCATTGCTGGAGTGGAGAGTGCACCACAGGGGTCACTTTTGTGCCAATTAAAATTCGAAATATTTGGCGTCTCGTGGCCGCGTTTCCAAGTGTCTGGTCGTGAATCTGGGGAACCGGGTTCGATCCCGACCGACGCCAAATATTAATAAATAACGATCCTAAAATCTGTCTAAAGCACAATTCTTTCATTTGATAATAAAATTAAAATTGATCCCTAACCAATAAATTGGAAAAATAAAACTAAGTACATACGTAACTAGAGGTCTTAATAACTCTAAGCAACAATTTTTTCACTTCGTCCATATTTATAGTCGCATTCATATGAGTTCTTTTAATTGGAAAATTTTCTCTTCTTTAGCATGGTGTTCAAAATATATTACAAGATTTATATAAACGAATATGGGGTCCCGTGGCCGCGTGCCTGAGTGTCTGGTCGCGAACCTGGGGGAACCAGGTTCGATCCCGACAGACGCCAAATATTTCCAATTTTAAATGGCACAAAAGTAATCCCTGTGGTGCACTCTCCGCGCCAGCTATGAGTGCCCGTGAGGTGACGCCTGGTAAGCGCCCACACGGTAAAATATATCATCATTACCGATATCTGCATGTATTGTAGATACTGGCACACCCAGAAATGGGTAATATGCCCTGATGATATATTTATTTATTTATATAAACGACTATAGAAACTATATAATAATTAAAATAAATAGGACTTCAGTCTTGTAAAAGATAATTTTTTTTGTCAAATATATTTTTCTTTATGAAAATTATGCTTTAATATGGTATAAGAATTAAGTTTCTCACACCGATGCATACAAAAGTAAAACTACCCGAAGTTTTTAGTGACGTCATTGTGGAAGCAGGTACCTTCCGGTCTGTAACTTTAACAACGTGTGCTACACCCTGCAAATAGTTAAGATTGTTCAAATATTACTAATTGATAAATGTCAGTGTCAAGTACAATTTACAAAGTAACTATGTTCATGAAGTAATCTTACTGGAAATAATCTTTTGCAAGAAACTTTGTATATGGAATTTACATATGCACATGATAATGCCGCGAGGTAGTGTGTTGCCTTACTCCTAAGGTGAAGGTATTCAATTTTTCCACGTTACACTCTTAGGAACAAGTTAAAAACATTTTTCTCTTGGAATTACCGTGATTTGAAAAATGTGAGCTGTTGCGGGATTAGTTTATAGCTACACATTAACGAAATGGATCATGTGAAGCAATAGATATATTCAAAGGAACTTATTATGGTTTGCAGGATTAGTAAAGATGTAGATATGTATTTAAATTAATAAAAATTAAATAGCGGGACCACATCTTATTTTTACCTCTCGCTAAGAGAGGTATTGGAATCATGCTAAAAATCATCTATCCAGATTTTAATGAATAAGCACGTTTCAAGGTCACTAAAATCCGATATTAACATTTTTACAATGATGTCTGTGTGTGTGTGTGTGTGTGTGTGTGTGCGTGTGTGTGTTGTGTATGCGGCTGGATGTTGGAAGGACGATTCCTCAAAAACTATAAGACATAAGACCTGTTTAACTATGAATTCCTCAATCTGACATTCCTGGGAAGAGCTGAAATGGTTTTGGTAACAAATGAACAACCGGAAGTAGTAGTTTTTAAAAGAAATTCTTCCAAATATTAATTTTTTGATATTACTAAATTTGAAGAACAAAATATCGGGATACAACAAGTCGAGTAGGCGAAACTACACTAAGGAAACCAGTTGACAAATTCAAATGTTTATAAACATAATTTGTAAATGATATATTTCAGTGTCAAAAATCAACAGTTTTAGTGACATTTTGATAGCTTTTTCTGGGAAGTACATTTAATCTTTCTTATTGTTTTATTAATTAAATATTTGAAATTATAGGTAATATGCATATATCCATCAGAAATACCGCCAAACTGGTTAATGAATTGGAAGAATATGTGACATTTAGAAACTTCCTCATACAATGAAAAATAGATATAATGAGAATTATGTGTGCAGAAGACATGTTAAGTACAATAAAAAACAATATTTGGGTTCTATAACTTTGTGTTATAAAACGACGGTTCGATAGCCTAATATGGAAATGGCGAGAGGTCTTGTGATGGCCACAACAGATTTTTTGGTTTATGAAATAACCTGTGTATAAAGTAGAAAGAAACATTTTATGAACAAGCCCTCCAATTCTAAAGTATTTGATAATTGTTCCTTCCAGAATTTACTTCTTCTTTTCTGTCAATAAGTAGAAAATAATATTAGTAGTTACACCTGGAAAGTTTAGCTGTTCGCACGTTCGTCTTT
The DNA here is from genome assembly GCA_943142095.1 of Ophonus ardosiacus. Classification (NCBI taxonomy): domain Eukaryota; kingdom Metazoa; phylum Arthropoda; class Insecta; order Coleoptera; family Carabidae; genus Ophonus; species Ophonus ardosiacus. The sequence continues at coordinate 47,901,194 of OW964832.1, forward strand.
TTTAATCAAGAACTTTTCAAATAAATAAATTTGTTATCGTGGGTTGTCCCATGCTGGACCAGGGTCTACTCCAGGGCCGGGGCGATAAAAAAGCCAAGTTCAAATTGATTCATTCGTTATCTGGTTTGTGAGAGGAGAGGGGTGGGGGTGGAGCGGCGGTAGCTGGCTAGTCCGCGAACGCGATAATGGGGAATTGAACTTGGCCGAAATGAATTCAATAAATCATACGCGGCCGCAAAAGCTTCCGGCCACCATGCTTCCGGGGCTGAGATCGCCAACAGGACGATATTTTTACAGCGGAACCATCCAAGAAAATTTTCAAACTACAAGAAATATTTAGGGTAACTAAAACACCAATGGGACCAGTAATGGCAGCACCCACTTTATAATTCTATCAAAAGAGGTATTTGTTTTCGCTTTTCGCCACGAAGCGAAAATTTGGTACCATGCGTGTACCAAAATATTCGCCTGCAAGCGTACGACTCGAGGCGAAAGTGTTAACGTCGCGGGATAGGAGTGTTATTTTGTTTCTAAGCCGACTGATGGCAGCACAGTAGAAAATTTGTGCATCTGGTTGATGTCTAGGTTGTATAAGTGCAGCTGTAGCTACAGCCAATCAGAACAGTGTACCTTACGAGTTATAAATTACTTGAAAAGAAAGCCGGGATGGCCAGGGTGCGTGTTCCGACCGAGGAAAACAAATTGTATAATATCAATGAAATACGTATCAAGTGACAAGGAAAAATAAAACAATTATTATAATTCATACATTTATTTGTGATTAAAAATAGAATTATCCTTGTTTATATTTTGAAATTAATATTTAAAAATAAAGTAATTGTCCATTATTTTGAAAAATTGAGAGGAATAAATTCTACTGAGGTTCTCTGCATTTAAAGCCCTTCTGAATTCTTCGCAAAACAATTTCTGGTAGTATGCACTTCTTATAAAATATATAACAGCATTCTTTTGCCACAATTCTATTCAAAGCCAATTTACAAATACTTTATACATTTATTATATACAACTGTCATAATATTTTTTATGCACGGACGTATCATAATTTGACAATTATAGACGAATTTCTTTGACATAAACGTTATTTTACAGCCCGTGGGACTCATTATAGCCCACCGAACTATAATGAAACATCAAACCGTATTATAACCTACATTATAAACAATTTAAAGAGGCAACATGAAATGTTTTTATTACAAATCGAAAATTTTTATATTCTTTAATGAAAAATGAAAATTAATATTGTGATATACAATATACAAAGTAAAACTCAAATGACATAACTAACAAACAAACAATAAACTGTTTTTTTTTTTCGCTTTCATAGCAACACTAGATATTGGATGTACGAGGACAAATTCTTTTCGATACAATTTTTCTAACACTCATAATTTGAAAATTTTCGTCCGTGCATAAAGTTTTGTATGTACCACGAGCGTAACTTGCTTTTATGGCCTTTGACATGTTTTTATCCCTCGGCTTACTCCTCGGGCTCAAAATCCCGCCGCAGGCCGTAAAAGCCTCCTTATGCTCTTAATACGTAAATAACTATTACAAATTGAAATGCTAGTTTTTGTTTTTTTTATGAACTTGAATTTTTACCTCCCGCTACCCTTGGTAAGGGAGGTATAGGGATCGTGCTAAAAATCTAATATCGAGATTTTAGTAAATGACTACGTTTTAAGGTCCCTATAATCCATTTTTAACATTTTCACGATGATGTCTGTATGTATGTGTGTGTGTCTCTGTGTGTGTGTGTGTGTGTGTGTGTGTGTGTGTGTGTGTGTGTGTGTGTGTGTGTGTGTGTGTGTATGTGTGTATGTGTGTATGTGTACGAATTTTGTTTGCACTCTAACTCAAATACTATCATTCCGAAGAATCTGAAACCTTGTATTTTTACCCTATTCTAATAGGAATAGAAGCCATTAGATTTTGGTGTAAATCGGATAAACGGAAATCCTATGTTACTTGAAGCTCATAATGGTTTTTCTTCAAATAATACCATTAAATGCCATTTTTTCGAATTTTATGTCTAATGAAAATTAAAGATTATTGAATTTTCTACAGGAATACATTAAAACTTTTTCTATATATTTTACAGATAAATTAAAAAAATTTTTTTTACTAGTCGTGAATGTAACTGACAGTAAATGTCACTGTCAGAAAACTTATCACTTCAAATTAATAATAGTGACATTTTAAAAAGAAAATAGTAAATAAAGCAATAGTTTTCTGCAATGGAACAGTTTGCAGCGTTAGTAAATACGTAGGTAGGTATGTATTTAAATTAATAAAAATTAAATAGCGGGAGGTTTTGTGTTGGCCACATCAGATTTTTTTCAATGTGTGCCCGAGATAGTGCACAATGTATGAAACACACGTTGTTATGGTTACATAATTAATGAAATAATAATATATTTACACATACTGATATTAATGCATAAATATCAAATTTTTGACAGATATTGTAGAGAAATATTTTTCATAAGAAATGTTATTTGTTTGCGGCAAACCTTTTGTTACATATTACCTACATTATTTATTTTAAATTAATCTGCCATCCAAATATGAAATGTGTATAATACAAATAAATACATTTACCGTATTCTGAGTGTGACAAGTGCCTGTTTCTATTGTTAATACTCTGGTGTGCAAACACATGTAACATATAAGTGAGACAGCAACATGTGAGACCAGAGCTTGGCTTGGAGAACAAATGAGTCGAGCACACACAGTCAGCTTAGACAATATTGGCGCTATCGATTCCACAAAAGCCTTCAGCCTCAATTCTATACAGTCCTTCAGTGAACGCTCGGGTCGGTTCGGTTCGGTGTGCAGCCTGAAAGCCCATAGGCCACAAACATTGGAAAAAACACTTGAACGATACGGATACGGGAAAAACAAGGGGTTCATTCTTCAAGACGAAATACTCGTTTATAATCATGGGGTCCCGAAATTGTAATTTAGTATAGTGGGGTCGGTGTATAAGTTGACAGTTATCAATCGAAAACATATCACCAGAATGGGGTATTCAGGTGATATGGAATTAATGCAAAATAATAACTTTTTTCTATAGTTTCCATCTTCATATAGTAGAAAAATATAATAAAACATGTTTCATAAAAAGTTTTAATTCATAATTTAATGTTACAAAATTGGAATTTTTACAGCTCTAGAAACGTCCGTGAAATTTGTGACGTCAAGTTGATAATCTGTTGCTCATTTCAAAGTAAATATTTTCGTTTAAAAACACAGATGGTGCCAGTAGTTAACACGCGCGGGTATATTTCTTGTTTGACATTTCGTACACTTTATAATTATTACTTCTATTTTTACCATAAACAAACACAGGACAAACACCGAAATACACGCTGCTACTAAAATCATATGTAAACAAGCAAATGGCTGTTATGAACATGTGGATTTAGGCGCTGAAGTTCGTTGCAGATGTCACCATCGAGTTGACGTCATAAGCGCGCCATGATAAGAAAATTTGAATTGCCATGAAATTTTTTAAAATTCATATCTCATGTGATACATACATTTTCTTACTCAAAGTTAGATATTCAAAGTCCTACTGGTCTGTACTAATGTAAAAAAATATTTTTAAAAAATATCGGAATACCCCATTGTAATGATACGAGTAGTTTAGAAAGAAAATAATGTTATTATTGACTTGGACATAATAATTGGAAATTTAATATGATTTTCTACAATCATATTCATAATTATGACTTTTTGCCTCCCGCTACACTAGGTACAGGAAATATATGAATCGTGCTAAAAATCGCATATAGAGATTTTAGTGAATAAGTAGGTTTTCATGTCCCCATAATCCGTTTTTAACATTTTTACAATGATGTTTGTGGAATACTATAAATAGTAAACATCTGTTGTGGCCAGCACAAGATCTCTCACCATTTCCTTTTTATGTCATATAAGTAGTAATTGTATTGCACTTCGCTATCGAACCGTCGTTTTATAACAAAAAATTCTGATGTGGCCAACACAAAACCTCCAGCTATTTAATTTTTATTAATTTAAATACATACCTACCTACGTATTTACTAACGCTGCAAACTGTTCCATTGCAGAAAACTATTACATTATTTACTATTTTCTTTTTAAAATGTCACTATTATTAATTTGAAGTGATTAGTCTTTTGACAGTCATTTACTGTCAGTTACATTCATTTGAAATATGAACTATGTAACAAAGGTATAGTGTTTGTGTTAGGCTTCGGGACAAATAAAAAAAAATTTTAAATTTATCTGTAAAATATATAGAAAAAATATTAATGTATTCCTGTAGAAAATTCAATAATCTTTAATTTTCATAAGACATAAAATGAGAAAAATGGCATTTAATAGTATTTTTTTGAAGAAAAACCATTATGAGCATCAGGTAAAGTGCCATTTCCGGTTATCCGATTTACAGCAAAATCTAATGGCTTCTTTTCATATTAGAATAGGATAGAAATCCAAGGTTTCAGAATTTTCTGAATGATAGTATTTGAGTTAGAGCGAAGACAAAATCCCTACACATACTCAGACACATACATACATACATACATACATACATACATACATACATACACATAAACACATACAGACATCATCGTGAAAATGTTAAAATTGGAATCTAGGGACCTTAAAACGTGGTCATTTACTAAAATCTCGATATGTGATTTTTAGCACGATCTCTATACCGTCCTTACCAAGGGTAGCGGGAGGTAAAAATACAGAACTTTACCCAAATATTGTTTTTTATTGTATTTAACATGTCTTCTGCACACAATTCTAATTATATCTATTTTTCATTGTATGAGGAAGTTCCTAAATGTCAGAGATTCTTCCAATTAATTAACAAAATTGTCAGTATTTGTACTGGATATTATGCATTTTACCTACAATTTTAAATATTTAATTAATAAGACAATAAGAAAGATTAAATGTACTTCCTAGAAAAGCTTTCATAATGTAACTAAAACTGTTGACTTTTGACACTGACATCTGTCATTTACAAATTATGTTATAAACATTACTATGTTATAAACATTTGAATTTGTCAACTGGTTTCCTTAGTGCCTTAGCCTCTGCGATGTATTACCTTAGATTATTCTATATATTATAGTGACTTTATCTAAATCTATACAAGATATAATAAAAATTTTAAGTGTATTAGATGGAGAATTTTATGTTCTTCAATATTTGTAAAAACAAAAATTTCCAAAAAATTATATTTAGAAGATTTTTTTAAAGAAACAATTTCCGGTTGCCCAATTGTTACCAAAATCTAATCAGCTAATCACACACACACACACACACACACACACATACACACACACACATACACGCATACGGACATCATCGTAAAAATGTTATAATCGGATTCTAGGGACCTTAAAACGTGTTTATCCACTAAAAACTGGATATGCGAATTTTAGCATGATTCCAATACCTCTCTTAGCGAGAGGTAAAATTCTCGCTAAACTTAATTGTATTCTAATATAGTGTTTATTAAACGCTAAACTGTTTACTATTAGTTTTCTTATAACTGAAGTAGTGTGTAACTAATATTATGCGCAAAGTAATCCCAAGATTATTAGCCAATCCAAAAATAATTATAAAACTTTGTGTAATATCATGTTTACGAGTATATTTTCCGTAGCAAAGTCTTGCTTATATGTGTGCGCTCTGTAAATCTGCGCCAGAATAATGGTGTTTTAATGTAACGTATTTAATTAAAAGCGATTATAAGCTCGGTTTAAAGTGAGCCACAGTCATTTGCAGAGTCTAATAATAAAATATCTGAGGCTGAACCTGGAAATATGTTCCAGTTTCGTGTGTGGAGAAGTTTTTATTAATTACAGCATTCCTACAGCGTGCTTCAAATTTTCCCACTTTGAGCACGATAAATTTAATCGTCTAATTAATAAAAAGTTAGAAAGTTCCACACATGGATATATTTTCACCAAAATAAAATATATAGTCAACATTTTTCAACAGAAATAAATACATAGCAGCTTTGCATATACAGCAACGTACAAAAATGTTGGTACACATGATAATTGCTGGAAAAAAGCTAAAAGCAACTAAAAATTTATAAATTCAAAATAAATATGGGCAAAGGGCAACTGACCCTGGAATCATCGTATCTTCTATTCGCTAATGAAATAGAGCAATATGACGTCTAGCGGCGAAAAGATGAACTAGTGCATGGTAGTAAGTCCTAGCCGAGGTAGCGGCGAACGCATCGTTTCTGTCACTTATTTAACAAATAAATCACGAGTGGAATGAAATTTGTAGGCTGTACTTCATTTTACGTAAGAAAATAGAAGATTACTCTTAAGAGCCGACCGTTTTTACATGCATTGAATAAATAATTTAAATTTGTGAAACCAAGCTTTGTCAATAATAAATATATCTAAAATTGCAACAAAATATGGTTAAACATCACTTAATTCTGTAGATTTTATTTGACAACTGACGGGCGATATTTGTTTCGTTTCTGTGAAATAGGTTTATATTCTGACCAATCAAAGGGTAGAATTTATATATATCCCTAACTAAACCAACGCTATTCTTACGTGAAATAAAGTATAATAACAAAATCTAAAACTTCAACACGTTTTAGTTGCGTTTAACCTATGTACGTCATTAGCACGCAGAAATCCAGAAAACCTAAATTCTATAGAAAAATGTATTAGAGAAATTTGCCAATTTGAAATAGTTGGTAGACAAAAGTTATGCATTCATCTTTTAAAAATGGGAAAGGAACCGAGTAAAAATATGCATGCTCCTTGAATTTTGTGAAGCAAGATTATATTTTGCCGGGTATAACTACAAGGTAATAATTACTTAGTGTCTTTATTAAAATCCTTCGTAATGAAATCTAAACTTGTAGACCTGCCTGCACAAAGATGACAATAAAATAATAATACTTATCTCTCCATTAATCTACCAAAGACTGTAATAATGCAGTACTATGTAGATTCAAGAAAACAAAGACTCGAATCATGTAAATTCAAAATTCGAGAGAATGCTGAACATAATTTTTATATGAAACGGACTAGTTCGCAAAATTCAAAATGTTATTCATACTAGAAACATTATTTTTATTTAATATTAACTATAATATTAATATTACTTTGTATTTCACCTTAAACCGGCCATATTATTACGTCACGCGCTAAGCTCCTCCTCTTCTTCACTCGCGAATAGTTTTCGAAATCCCCGTGTTGGACACATTATCCTATACACTCTGTATATCTAATCAGTCTAATGATTTATTTATTTCTTTATTTTATCTTCCTTTCTCGATTAAATTCTTCCTCCGACGTTCGGTTAGTAACAAACTTTCTGGGCAGTTAGCGTTACTGACGCAAGGGTTAGTAAGTGCTTCAACAAGTTGTAGTGTTCTGTTAGTGTTAGTGTTCTGTTCTTACCCCTTAACTTTGTTCTCAAATGTGGAAGAAAATTATAAACTTCTTATTGTTTCGTGACGAGAATTACTTCAGCGTAAACATTGACGCGAATCAAGAAAACAGCGGAATTGACATCACGCATTGATGTTAGATAGTTTTTAATATGTATTTGTTTATGAATGAAAGATTTATACAGTCCGATTCACAAAAAAGTTTAAGCTAATCCTAATTTTTGGATTAGCGAATTCTACTCTAATTTTGACAGTTTATATCTTAAAATATAGTCTAATCTATTCCTAGTATCTACCTTTATTGATAATATCATGAAAATTAAATTTTAAGTACTGGAATAGAATAGAATTCACTAATCCAAAAATGAGGATTAGCTTAAACTTTTTTGTGAATCGGGCTGTTAATGTGTTTAAATAAATATATCATCACGGCATATTACCCATTTCTGGGTGTGCCAGTATCTACAACACATGTAGGCATCGGTAATGATGACGATAAATTTTACCGTCTGGGCGCTTACCAGGCGTCATCTCACGGGCACTCATAGCTGGCGTGGAGAGTGCACGACAGGAGTCACTTTTGTGCCATAATAAATTGAAATATTATACAGGATGTTAAAATACTAATGTAAGATATTTGATGGTCATATAGTAGAAATTAAGTTAGCTGAAAAGTTTTAATAAAAATATAACCAAAATGGAAACTACTTTTTCCGGTTTTCTTTTTCAGCTCTTCCCATTAATCTCAGATTAAGGAATACGTAGTTTAATTGAGCATTAGTCTTATATAGAATGAGCTACTTGCGTACCTTTTTTCATTTAATATTTTTGAAGAGCAAAAAACTTGCTACCCATATTTTTTCTTTTGACAAAATTTTCATTAATTAGTCAGAAAAAAAATAATGAAATTTGATTTTTTGAATTCCCGCCATGTATGACGTAGAATTACGCCGCACCAATGAATGGCCGTAAAGCCATAGCGTTTGTTTGTACGGGTAATGTAGATCTTCTGTTTGCCGTTTGAACAATAGCTTGGAGGTTAGTATTTTAGTTTGTCTTTTTGGTATCGATATTTTAAATTACCTATGTGTTAATTTGTGAAGTAATTAATATATTTGAGAGCCCAGAGAGAGAGAAAAATGAACTAATGTCAAATTCAAATTAAAAGTTTCTTGCACGTAATGCCATCCATACGTTACATTTTTAAACATGGTTTCCTTCTCCGGTACAATATAATGACGTCACAGACAATTTTCTTTCTTAATTTACTAAAAACAAATATTTTTTAAAAATAAAAGTTATATTTTTATATATGTTTTCAACTTAACATTACGTAGGTATATAGTGATAGAAATCGGATTTTCAGTACCACGCAAGTACACACATCCACAAACTCACGTACATCATTGTAAAAATATTAAAATCAGGTTCTAGTGCCCTTAAAACGTGCTTATTCACTAAACTCTCTCTTAGCGAGAGGTAAAATGCCAATTTTTTAAAAATAATTTATGAAATACATACTAGTCAGAAGTCTTTCATATCGCTTTTAAATTTTATTATAAATAAAAATGTGTATTTATACATAATTATAGATGAAGTTGTTACTTTCATTCACTGGTCCGATTCGATCCTGGCCTGTAAGAACAACAACCCTTACGAAAATCCCTCCCCTATGGTTGTGTGGGGGTGCGAAAACAGTGTGAGTTGGAATTAGCGTTTGACAGAGGCGAGTCGGGCAGTAAAATTCGGGAAACAGCACATAAAAGAGACGCTAAAGTGAATCAAATCGGATCAAAATAATGCAGTTTACTTTCCCTAGCTGCCGTTGCCGCGCTGTGGGGCTAGCGGCCTTAAACCGAAACGACTTTACAGACTTTACACGATCTGCCATGAACGATGGGGGCTTTATGTGATAAGGGCTTTACGCAAAACGCACTTTAATTTGTTCTACATTCATTCACTTTAAAATGTAACACATGGGGAAATATATTTCAGTTTGTAACACTTGTACTCGTATTTCAACTTACATATTGGGGAGATTATACTCATTAAAATAATAACAATAATAAATATTAAATAAATTAATCAATTTGAACAGTTTGAGATTCAATAGAAAATTAAATCCAGTGTAAATAGAAATACACTGCTATACAAAAAAAAATCTGTTGTGGCCAGCACTAAACCTTCCGTCAATTCGATGTATTTTGTACAAATCCCATACCAAAAGGTCCTTCGAACAGATTTTATATAATATCATGTAAAATCAAACACAAACATACTATTTCTATTCTATCAATCCAATAAAATTATAACATAAACACACACTAAGTAAAATGCACTTGACACTTCTTCTTATTCTTCAGCTTCCCCTATTTTATTAGAGGTAGCTGTTTCCTCTTTTCTTCCACTCATTCCTGTCCAACACATCTTCTTGACACAGGCATTCCTTTCAGTCTTCTGCGATACAGTCCTTACATCTTCTCTTTGGCCTTTCTCTGTGTGTCACTTGCGAGGAGCACTATGACATACCAATTTTGTGATCCTACACCCTACACTTTCCATATTTGGTTTTGCACTTGCAACATCTGTCAATTAGAATTTTTTTAATATATCAGCATCAGCTGTTTCCATGATAAATAGCAAAGCTGACTAATTTTTGAAAATTCAAAATAAAATCTAGGTATGCGATTTTTAGCATGAATCCATTACCTCTCGTAGCGAGAGATAAAAATAGGGTCCTCTACCGTAGTAACAAATTAGAACAAGGGTCAGTTATATTAAAACTAGACCTTAAAACTGTATATTAAGGACCATCAAAGTTTCAAAATAGTTATTAGTTTCTAAAATAATCGAGTTTTTATTACTATTTCCTCATCTCTATATCTACGTCACACATTTATTCTATTCCAAATTCTTACTACTTTCAAACCATCTGCTATCGCCTTTTTGAAATACGGAATCCATTTGCAAGTATATAAATGCAGAAAATAACAACAATAAAACAACAGAAATAAATCAAATAATTCTAGTTTAAATTTATGATGCCATGACAGATTACAAGCGTTGGTATGAAAGTAAAAGATATGTTGAATGACATACGCTACCAGTGGTAATCAAATCTTGGACTATAATATATTTATAGTATTTTTATTAATTATGACATTAAATTACTTATTATCCACCCATATTTCCAATTATTGACCACAAGGGTTATTTTAACATATTTATACATTTTATAAGTGCTGAAAAAGATAAATTTATGTGACTTCAATTATTAGCGAAATCCACTGTTTGAGAACAAAATCATCTCTATATCTACGTCACAGAATATTAAAAAAATTATTACAGCTTAACGAATAACAATAAAAACTTTCTAAAATTACATATCGCTTTCAGTTTAGATGAAGTTTTGTAAAAAAATATTTAAAAAATATAGTGGAGGACCCTATTGTATTGCTGATCTTTTTTACCATAAATCGATATGACTAAATTACTAGTGCAATATCTGCAAAAGTGTAAGAACAAGAAAATGAATGAATTTAAACAGCATTTTGTTTTTTAATAAAAGAGTGCATTGGACCAAAAATTATTCATTCCACAATATTTTATAGTGAAATTATGAAGTCAGTAATTATTATGAGACTGGGAATAACGAAGGATGAGTATTTTATTCAAAAGAAACTACTGGGAAATAAAATATTACTTGACATTCAATTGTTTTCGTTCATGGCTAGGCAGATAGATAAATCAGTCTCATACTGTAGCATATGCTTACTTAAATCCTCACACTTCATAGTCTGCAAGTATGTTGGTCTTTCCTTTCATTTACAATTACCCCACATATCGCATGGTGGCGACACTGTCGTTAGCTATCGACTCTCCCCCACCACCGCGTCTCCATGGCAACAGCCTCACTCAGGTACAGTCCGCGGCGGCGGCGACCATTAATAACCAGCATCATAAATAATCCAAAACCTCCATCCATGTCTGTACCACAGCGAGAGAGTAAGAGGGAGAGAGCGAAGGAGAGGGCGCAGCGAGAGGAGAGGAGAGGCTTGTATGTATGTGTGCGTAATCGATAGTGGTATACGTATGGGAATCATTCGCTCAGGGTGAAAAGTTGTTTGTAATTAAATTATTTCATGACTATTTCATGGATGAAATTATTGCAATCATTATTGATTCGGATAGTACGGTGATAATTGTAAAAAATCTGTTGTGGCCAGCACAAAACCTTCCGTCAATTCGATGTATTTTATACAAATCCCATACTGAAAGTTTATATCTCTACCCATTTTTGAATTATTGCCCCAAAAGTTAATATACCCCACATTTAGATAAAAACTTCAAAATTTTCAAAAATCTAATTTATATGTATATAGATACTTCTCAATGCGCTGATTCCAAATTTTGAAACCGCAGGTCGATATCTCGTTCCGTTCTCGAGATATTTAGATTTAAAGTTTTGCTCAAAACTGTCCATTTTTGGGTATTAACCCAAAAATGGGTCGAGATATGAATTTGGCGACTTCACCATTCGATTCTACGGACAAAAATACATAAGTATAGCAATTTTCATAATATTTGTCCAACCGGTTCATTTTTTATGAATAAAAGATTGAAAACCCCTGAAAATGACCAAAATCTGAAAAAATCCTAAGGGGTACACCTTAGATTTTTGCGATTTTTGGCCATTTTTAGTTATTTTGCTTTAGAGATTGTATGAGGTGTTCAAAAATTCTGAAAATTGGTGTACTTATGTAATTTTGCCCGTAGAATTGAATGGTGTTGTCGCCAAATTCATATCTCGACCCATTTTTGGGTTATTACCCAAAAATGGGCAGTTTTGAGCAAAACTTTGAATCTAAATATCTCGAGAATGAAAAGAGATATCGACGTACGGTTTCAAAATTTGGAATCAGCGCATTGAGAAGTATCTAAATACATAAAAATTAGATTTTTTAAAATTTTGAAGTTTTTATCTAAATGTGGGGTATATTGACTTTTGGGGTAATAATTCAAAAATGGGTAGAGATATAGACTTGGTAGTATTATTATTTGATTCTAAAGATAATGTTATGTAAGTGTACGCATTTATATAGGTATGAGTTTACATAATGTACATTCATGTGATAATTTTATTGGAATTTGCAATGAACTTTTGGTATTGGATTTGTACAAAATACATCAAATTAACTGAAGGCCTTGTGCTGGCCACAACAGATTTTTTTTTTTTTTGTACAAATCCCATACTAGAAGTTCATTGGAAAAAATTCTATACATAAATCCAATAAAATTATAGCACGAATATACACTATATAAATTGCACTTGACACTGATATCTGTCAATTAGAATTTTTTTTAATATATCAGCTGTTTCCAAGCTTATAGCACAGCTAGCTAATTTATGAAAGTTAATCTCTTTATAATTCTTTAATTCTATATCTATTGAACATGAAGGAAAATGTATTATCAAATCGTATACAGAATAAGATATTCTTTCATATTGATAATCACATAAAATGTTAAGAATTTGAAATATGGGACCAATTATAACCAAAATCTAATCAGCTCTTCATATGGATGTAAAGAAGAGGAATTCACTAGAATCATATTTTATTTTAAATTACTCATTCTTAAAATTACAAAATGTTGACTTCGGTTGTTCTAGCATTAAGCCACAATATAATTTTAATTGTCTCAAACGACCTTTAAAGAAATATCCAAACATCTTTTATACTTTTTGTTTCCCACATGAAATACATCTTTTCCTCCAAACTTTTCTTATATTTACGTTTCTGTTTCAGATTCCTGTCCGTTGAAAAAATGTGTGCCACTAACTTGTTGATCACTAGGTGAGTGAGTCTCATATCTTGTATCGTTTCTTTATTCTCTCGCGGAAGAAAAACTTCCCTCTTGCAATTAACACAAATATCTAATGAAATGAAACATGGAGGAGAAGAAGATAACGCGTAAGAATGATGGAGAACCGTGTGCTAATGTGCGGGAGTTAATAAATTTATACAAAAGTAAAGAAAGATTTATAGAGCTGTCGAGGAGCGGGTTTTTGCTTATCAGAGAATAGTAAGAAAAGGCAGGAAACACGTACAGAGTGTATATCTACAGAAACTTACAGCGAACTTAAAATTCGAAAAGGTTCTTAGTACTTTTATTGTAAGAAATTGCGAATTTATTTCAATTTATTAAAATAAATAAATATATCATCACTGCATATTACCCATTTCTGGGTGTGCCAGTATCTACAACACATGTAGACATCGGTAATGATGACGATATATTTTACCGCGTGGGCGCTTACCAGGCGTCACCTCACGGGCACTCATAGCTGGCGTGGAGAGTGCACCACAGGGGTCACTTTTGTGCCATTTAAAATTGGAAATATTTGGCGTCTGTCGGGATCGAACCCGGTTCCCCCAGGTTCGCGACCAGACACTCAGGCACGCGGCCACGGGACCCCATATTAAAAATGGATTACTGTATAAAAGTTGACGTATTGTTTAAATTAAAATTGCCAATGGGTCCTTCACCGTAATAACAAATTAGAAGATGCGTCATTTATTTTAAAACTAGACTTAAAACTGCTTATTAAGGACTACCAAAAGTTTAAAAAAGTTATTAGTTTTGAAAATATTCAATTTTTAATACTGTTTGCGTCACCTTAAATATATGTCACTATTCTATTCCAAATTCTCACAAGTCAACTGCTATCGTCTTTTTTTACCTCTCGCTAAAAGAGTTATTCGGTTCATGTTAAAAATATCATCTAGATTTTAGTGACTAAATACGATTTATGGTCACGAGAATCCGATTTTAACATTTTTACAATGTTTGTCTGTGTGTGTGTGTTTGTGTGTGTATGTACGTGTGTGTGTGTATGTGTGTGTATGTATATTGGAGGGACGATCAAATTGTATAAAACCAAAGACCAATTTAACAACGTATTCTTTAATCCGACATTAATGGGAAGAGCTGAAAAGGTTTTGGTAACAATTGGACAACCTGAAGCAGAAGTTTCTTAAAAAAATCTTCTAAATAATATTTTTTGGAAATTTAAGTTATTACAAATATTTAAAAATATAAAATTCTCTATCCAACATTTTTATTTATATTTTCTATAGATTTGGGGATAGAGAATTAAAAATATATAAAATAATATATAATAATAATAATTTTAAATACAATACTTATACAGTGTGTCCCATTTAGAAGTGCCACCATTGGGATCTCGAGAACTATAAGAGATACGATGTCGGTTAAATGGAGAATGTAGAATATAAATATTAAGTAAAAAAGGCATAAAATAAATTATATCGATCAAATACAATATAATTAATAAAAATAATAATTTTTGTTTGAGAAATAATAAGAAAATTCACAAAAATAAAGAAAAAAATTAAACTTTAGGAGCAAAACAAATATAAAACATAATAACTCCTACATCATTGAAAAGAGAAAAAAATATTATTTTTTTGAGACTAAAATAAGATAGGTTCCATTTAAAAAAATATAAGTTTGTGTTATATCTCAAAAATTTACGGATATAAAAATTTATTTCGTGCGCCACTGGTTAGTTAATAAAAATATCTATCTTTTATATTTGGAACGTTTTTCTCAATTACTAATAGTTTAGAAGTTATTTGAAAAAGAAAAAATCAACAATATTCAGTTTTTCGTCATTATCTAGTGGCCTATGAGAATTTTTGGAAAAACAAAAGCACATCTGAGATGGCCTCCCAAACGCGCACAAAAAATTCTATTTAACCGTCATTGTATCTCTTATAGTTCTCGAGATCCCAGTGGTGGCACTTCTAAATGGGACACACCGTAAGTATAGCCTAATATGAAAATGGCGAGAGGTACTGTGCTGGCCACACCAGATTTTTGAAATACGGAATCCATGTTCAACTTAATAAATGCAGAAAATAACGAACGAAACCAAATAACATTAATTTACCATGAACTTGCAAATACGCCATGATTTTTTTAACACTCATATATTTGAGAATTTATTATTTCTTTGATTTGTAATTACAACTCTTAGTTACAGCAATTCATTAATCGACATTCTGTACAAACTTCCTAACGACGCATATATGTTTAACCAACTTTAGCATCAGAAATTAGCTAAACAATAGTTATATTCATAAATAAACATTAATATAACTATATAATGAAAATAAATCCCCCTTACAACTTTGCAACTAACTCCACAATTATCCTGTTATTGATCGGTGGATATGAAAACATCCTCGCCATAGTTCACAGGGGGCGTAGTGAATCATCCTCACAGGCATTCCGAGCACATTGTTCCACCAGGGAATGCCCCAGTGTACGCCACTGGACTAAACCTTTGTAAGATGTGGTCACGGGCAGCCATTGTTGCGGTCTGAGTAACAATCGCCAAATATTTCGAAAAGCCAGCGGGATTTTTAGGAGGCCAAAGGAAAAGTTTAAACGGGAAAAGTACAAGTGATGCACAGAAAAAGTAAAGCTTCATTTCCACCGAAAGTACTAATGTGTAAAAGATATAATTAATAACGTAAGAGTAATGCGTAAAAATGTTTATCATATGGTAAGGTTTACTACCATTTCCATGGAAACCAGTTAAAAAATCTGATGTGGCCAACACAAAACCTCCCGCTATTTAATTTTTATTAATTTAAATACATACTTACGTATTTAGTAATGCTGCAAACTATATTATGTTCCATTGCATATAGAACTATTGCTTTATTTACGTTTTTCTTTATTATTTAATATGTCGCTATTATTAATTTGAAGTGATTAGTTTTTTGACAATGACGTTTACGTATCAGTTACATTCATTCAATTTATCTGTAAAATATATAGAAAAATATGTTGTGGCCAGCACAATACCTCTCTCCATTTCCATATTAGGCTATATAAATAATGTATTGCACTTCGCTTCCGAACCGTCGTTTTATAATATATTGTTTTTTATTGTATTTACCATCTCTTCTGCACACATGTAATTCTAATTATATCTATTTCTCATTGTATAAGGAAGTTTCTAAAAGTCAGAGATTCTTCCATTTCATTAACCAGATTGGCGGTATTTCAGATGGATATATGCATTTTACCACAATTTTACCTATAATTTCAAATATTTAATTAATAAAATAATAAGAAAGATTAAATATACTTCCCAGAAAAAGCTATCAGAAATCACTAAAACTGCTGATATTTGACAATGACACTGACATGTGTCATTTACAAACTGTGTTATAAACATTGGAATTTGTCAACTAGTTTCCTTAGTGCCTTAGCCTCTGCGATTAGTTTACTCTATAAATTATCTTTATCTCTGAATCTATACAAGATGTAATAAAAATTTCTGACATTTCTCGGAAGAGCTGAAACGGTTTTGGTAACAATTGAACAACCGGAAGTAGTAGTTTCTTAGAAAAATTCTTCTAAATATAATTTTTTGGGAGTTTTTTTTTTATTAAATATTGAAGAACATAAAATTCTCCATCTAATACACTTAAATTTTTTATTATATCTTGTATAGATTTAGAGATAAATACACTAAAATTTATAGAGTAAACTAATCGCAGAGGCCAAGGCACTAAGGAAACCAGTTGACAAATTCCAATGTTTATAACATGACACATGTCATTGTCAAATATCAACATTTTTAGAGACATTCTGATAGCTTTTTCTGGGAAGTATATTTAATTTTTCTTATAGTTTTATTAATTAAATATTTGAAATTATATGTAAAATTGTGGTAAAATGCATATAGCCATCAGAAATACCGCCAATCTGGTTAATGAATTAGAACAATCTCTGATATGAAAATGATATAGATATAATTAGAATTATATGTGTGCAGAAGACATGTTAAATACAATAAAAAACATTTGGGTGAAGTTCTGTAATATTTTGTTATAAAACGACGGTTCGAAAGCGATGTGTAATACAATACATATATAGCCTAATATGGAAATGACGGGAGGTCTTGTGCTGGCCGCAACAGATTTTTTAATATAATATAATATTAAAAAATCTCGACCTACTAGATTATATTATAAGAAACACCTCGTAGATTATAAAAAAAAAAAAACGTTTTGTTTATATTAGCTAGCTGTTATAGAAAACGCACCACAATCAATTTTACTTTACAAATAATTATTATCTTGAGGCAGTTTCGAGCTCAGTTAGAAAGAACCACAATTGTTGTAAGTTAAACAATATTAAATAATCTGCTTCCTTTTTGGAGTGCAAGTTAATAAAATCGGTTGTTTTCGTGACCACCTGCGATGTAAAATGTAAATTTTTCTATTACGTTGGCTGTGTAAACCATGGGCGTGCATACAGAGCGGAATGGAAGGGGCCAATGTTTGGTTACTGTTAAAGAAGAGAAAAAAGTTTTGTTTGTGTTTGTGGGAAGTAATATGGCCAGGTGTTTGCTTCATTCTAACAGATTTGGCGACGACCACGCAATCTAGACACCCGTGTCGAAGAAAATGGAAAATGAACATCGAACGGCCTAATTCCAAAACACCCTAGATGGAATTTTATTCATAGGAAACTGCAACAATGCAGGGAAACTTATAAAACAAATAACCTTTATTCTTTTTAAAATAAATGAATTTACATTTCATATAAGAATTTTTGGAAACCTACTAGTAATATATATATATATATATATATATATATATATATATATATATATATATATATGTCACTACATTTTAAAAAATCTGTTGTGGCCAGCACAAGACCTCTCGCCATTTCCATATTAGGCTATATAAGTAATTATTGTATTGCACTTCGCTATCAAACCGTCAGTTTATAACAAAATATTACAGAACTTTACCCAAATATTGTTTTTTTATTGTATTTAACATGTCTTCTGCACACATATAATTCTAATTATATCTATTTTTCATTATATGAGGAAGTTTCTAAATGACAGAGATTCTTCCAATTCATTAACCAGATTGGCGGTATTTCTGATGGATATATGCATTTTACCATAATTTTACCTATAATTTCAAATATTTAATTAATAAAACAATAAGAAAAGTAAAATATACTTCCCAGAAAAATCTATCAGAATGTCACTAAAACTGTTGATATTTGACAATGACATGTGTCATGTTATAAACATAGGAATTTGTCAACTGGTTTCCTTAGTGCCTTGGCCTCTGCGATTTGTTTACTCTATAAATTATAGTGTCTATCTCTAAATCTATAAAAGATATAATAAAAATTTTAATTGTGTTAGATGGAGAATTTTTTGTTCTTCAATATTTAATAAAAAAAAGTCCCAAAAAATTATATTTAGAAGATTCTTTTTAAAAAACTACTACTTCCGGTTGTTCAATTGTTACCAAAACCATTTCAGCTCTTCCTAGGAATGTCAGATTGAGGAAACTGCAGTTAAATATTTTTTAAGTCTTATAATTTTTGAGGAATCGTCTCTACAATATCCAGATATACACACACACACACACACACGTACACACACACATACACACACACACACACATACATCATTTTAAAAATGTTATAATCGGATTCTAGGGACCTTAAATCGTGCTTATTCAATAAAATTTGGATATGCGAATTTGAGCATGAATCCAATACCTCTCTTAGCGAGAGGTAAAAATAAAACGGCGCTGCCACCAAATAATGTATGAGTGTATAAACTGATGTTTTTCTAAAACTCTTTATTCATTTAATAGTTATTTATGTATTAAGGTATTTCTTAAGTTCTACTTTTTTCACAAAGGTGGAATTTATTTGCCGAGACCAGTACGGGCGAGTAAAATAAACCATATGAGTTCCCAGGTACTTATTAAATTTTATTTGAAGAAGCACAAAGTTACTGTATAATAATTATTATTAATTATTTGTTTATGGAATATCGCGATATGAGCATTTCTTCCTTAAACAGCCTCAGACGTGTGGTACACGCGAGCACCTCTGTGGTAAAAAAATCTGATGTGGCCACCACTAAAACTCCCGCTATTTAATTTTTACATACATACATACATACATACATACATACATACATACGTACGTACGTACATAAAATCACGCGATTCCCACTTGAGGGGTTAGCAAATACCCGGAAACAATAGTAACAATAAGAAAAGGGATAAGAGTAAGAACTCAGCTGACTCACTTCACTCTTTAACAACATTCTTCTTTCGCCTTGTCCACAATCATCATAGCATTCATACATAAGAACTTATTAAAGTGACCGATTTTCGGTAGCGAATAACCGCATCCGGACCACAATAATAGTTACGCAACAATCTTCCTTCGACACACTTTAGTATCCATTTTTATTAATTTAAATACATACACGTATTTACTAACGCTGCAAATTGTTCCATTGCATAAAACTATTGATTTATTTACTATTTTCTTTTTAAATGTCACTATTATTAATTTGATTAGTTTTTTGACAGTGACATTTACTGTAAGTTACATTCATTTGAAATATGAACTGTGTAACAAAGGAAATTATTATTTTTAAATTTATCTGTAAAATATATAGAAAAAGTATTAATGTATTCCTGTAGAAAATTCAATAATCTTTAATTTTCATAACGACAAATTGCGAAAAAATGGCATTTAATGGTATTTTTTGAAGAAAAACCATTATGAGCTTCAGGTAAAGTGTCATTTCCGGTTATCCGATTTTCACCAAATCGAATGGCTTCTTTTCATATTAGAATAGGATAGAAATACAAGGTTTCAGAATTCTCTGAATGATAGTATTTGAGTTAGAGCGAAGACAAAATCCCTACACATACACACATACACACATAGAGACATCATCGTGAAAATGTTAAAATTGGATTCTAGGGACCTTAAAACGTGGTCATTTACTAAAATCTCGATACGTGATTTTTAGCACGATCCCTATACCTCCCTTACCAAGGCTAGCGGGAGGTAAAAAACGGTTTATATTTACAAAATTTGCACCCGTCAATTTCTAGAGCACGTATGCTAAAAACTGTTGGAGAGCTATTATAGCGCCTACAACAATGCTGCTATCTTTCGCGTAATGTTTACACCTGTATTTCATTTCCTGTTCGGTTGTGATTGAAACAAAACATGCCTATGTTTAGCCAGCACACTTGATTATTTCATCAAACATTTTTACGATAACGCTCGGCTTTCCTGTGCAAGATTGACATACACTGATACGTCATGGCTGGTAAAGCTGCGACCACACTGCCGGCGACCAGATACGCGCATAAGCAAACAGCAGAGAAAGACGCTAGGATATTAACACTTCCGGGTGTCAATCATGATGGCGCTGCGCTACGCTCCTATCCGGTGGCGAGAGAGGGAACTACATGCATGTATTATGCAACGCACTCAATATCAACCAGCATATAATATTCATGGATGAATGTGATGTGTAGTGTACACTAAGGATGTATGTTATGTATGTTCGGTACATAGTTTCCGGGTGATTTGAATCTTGACATCCAATAAGATTTTACACTACAAACTTAGTTTATTCTGGACAAAAATATCTGTGGCTTAGTGCAAAAACGACCAATGACAATTTTTAACCAGTATATACATCATCGTAAAAATGTTATATTCGGATTATAGGGACCTTAAAACGTGCTTGTCCACTAAAATCTGGATATCCGAATTTTAGCATGATTCCAATACCTCTCTTAGCGAGAGGTAAAAAAATTTAACAGTTAGCGAACCTACAGGGTGATTGCAAAAATAATGTCAATAATATTTCCTGAAACATGAAAGGCACAATAGACTATTCCACGATATTTTTTACCTTTCGCTAAGAGACAATTTAAGATCCTTAGAATCCGATTATAACATTTTTAAAATGATGTGTGTGTGTGTGTGTGTGTGTGTGGATGTGTGTATGTGTGTATGTATATGTGTCTGGATGTTGTAGACACGATTCCTCAAAAACTATAAGACTTAAAAAATATTTAATTGCAGTTTGCTCAATCTGACATTCCTGGGAAGAGCTGAAAAGGTTTTGGTAACAATTGAACAACTGGAAGTAGTAGTTTCTTAGAAAAATTCTTCTAAATATAATTTTTTGGGAGTTTTTTTTTATTAAATATTGAAGAACATAAAATTCTCCATCTAATACACTTAAAATTTTTATTATATCTTGTATAGATGTAGAGATAAAAACACTATAATTTATAGAGTATTCTAATCGCAGAGGCTACGGTAGGTACTAACTAAGGAAACCAGTTGACAAATTCCAATGTTTATAACATAGTTTGTAAATGACACATGTCAGTTTCAAAAATCAACACTTTTAGTGACATTCTCATAGCTTTTTCTGGGAAGTATATTTAATCTTTCTTATTGTTTTATTAATTAAATATTTGAAATTATAGGTATTATGGTAAAATGCATATATCCATCAGAAATACCGCCAATCTGGTTAATGAATTGGAAGAATCTCTGACATCTAGGAACTTCCTCATACAATGAAAAATAGATATAATTAGAATTATATGTGTGCAGAAGACATGTTAAATACAATAAAAAACAATATTTGGATAAAGGCCTGTAATATTTTGTTATAAAACGATGGTTCGAAAGCGAAGTGCAATACAATACTTATATAGCTTAATATGGAAATGGCGAGAGGTCTTGTGTTGGCCACAACAGATTTTGTTTAATTTTTTTTTTTTCTTGAAGTACATAAAAATATAAGAACACATGTGAAAGTCCGAGTTAAAAATTTCTCCAAATAAGCGAGATATTAAGGTCCGAATTTTAAATTAGCCTTGTGACGTAGGTAATGTGGATATACCAGAAGTAGACAAACAGTGGTTCACAAGCCACAAAAGAATGTTAAATAAATTACAAAATAATGTATATTTAAATTGTAATATTATAATCCATTATTAGACACATAAAATAAATTATTATACTTAATTTATTTCACTTTTTTTTGTCATTTTATAAAAACAAAGAAATTAGAACGTCACCCAAACAGCAACCGAACAGATCCGACACACCCGAAGAAGTATATTCTTAGTTAAGACGGGGCTTCTCAAAGTCTGAGTTCATACTTGGATCCTATTTGCTCAAACACTCGTGCACATGTCCTACATCATCAAAAGCAAAACCCGTCTTTTCTAGAAGGAATAATTTATAATAAAAGAAATATAATTTTCCTTATCCTTTAACTATTATCATTCATATTTTCAATAAATTTTTACTATTTTTCATTACGATGGAATAGCCTATTGTTATGAAAAACTTAAAAATGCATTAAAATATTGTGTTTTTCAAATATTAATAAATAGTCGAAAACAATAATATTTCTTGAGCGCAAAATTTGTAAACAATTATTTTTTCCTAGGGTTATCACTCAATTGCAGCTATAGACACGTGTTTCGCTCTTATTAGAGCTCATTAGTACAGCATAGTTAGTTAATAAGTGGACATTAACTAGAGGTATTAATAAAAAAACCTTCTACAAGAATATCTCTTTCCTATGTGGGAGTTTATAAAATTACTAGGGTGCTCATTTTCTGAAATACTGTCAATGCAATGTTCAATATTAAATCATCCGTCTATGTGTTAATCTCAATAAATAATAATTAATATAGGTAGTACAAAAATATTTTTGTACCACACAGCAATGGGTAAAAAGCCGTGGTGGTATATTTTATCATCATGAGTACTACATTCAAGTAACTACATGATTAAACAAATTAAAATTCAATTCAGAACTGTGACAAAAAAGGAGCTATGCAAAAATTAATAAAAATTTGCAGCTGAACGCGGTTATTATTTTTAATTTGAAATATTTGGAATTCTCGAACGTGTCACGTGACCACGAAACGCACTGCATGTAGAATTATTCTACATGACAATATCTCCACACACGGCTATGAGATTTTTTCTTTTTGAGATTTTTCTCTGATTTTCAGCGTTTTCCAATGTTTTACCAGCAATGAATTATAATTAAATTCTAGCAGAATTATTAAAAATTTCCTAACTGCTGAATATAATTTTTTATAAGTAGAACAAAAATTTTTATCTGGTATTTTGTGTAAATGATTATCCAGTATTTTAAAATTATGATTATGCCGGGTGTTTACTTGAAATCCATAATATAGGGAATACAATGTTATTTTTACCTTCCGTCACCTTTATTTGAAGTTCTTAACAGTTTTTCTTGAAAAAACGCAGTTAAATATCATTTTCGATATTTTATGTGATTATCAATAGAAAGATTATCTTATTCTCTTATCAGCCCGATTCACAAAAAAGTTTAAGCTAATCCTCATTTTTGGATTAGTGAATTCTATTCTATTCCGGTATTTAAAATTTAATTTTCATGATATTATCAATAAAGGTAGAGACTAGGAATAGATTAGACATATTTTAAGATAAAAACTGTCAAAATTGCAGTAGAATTCGCTAATCAAAAAATTAGGATTAGCTTAAATTTTTTTGTGAATCGGGCTGTATATGATTCGATTATACATTTTCCTTCATATTCAATAGATATAGAGTTATAGAGAGATTAACTTTCAAAAATCAGTTAGCTTTGCAAAAATTATGAAAACATATATATTCAAAAAATTCTAATTGACAGATGTCAGTGTCAAGTGCAAAACCAAAGTGGAAAGTATAAGATCTGAAAGTGATATAAGTGACAGTGTCCCTCGCCAGTGACTTGCATTTGCGGCCTCGCCTCAAGATAGGAACTTATAATGCCAGAAGTACGAGAAAGACAAAAGAGAAGATGGAAGGACTGTATAACAGAAGATTTGAGGAAGGAAGAACTGTGTCATGAAGATGCGTTGGACAGGAATGAGTAGAAGAGAAGAGTAAGAAACAGCGACTTCTAATAAAATAGGGAAAAGTTGAAGAAGGAGGAAGTGTTAAGTGCAATATATAATGTACATACGTTCGTATTCGTATTATAATTGTATTGGATTTTAGAATCTTTTCAAAGGAACTTTCAGTATGGATTTGTAAAAAATAGTGTTTTATTCTTACAATTTTGCAGGATATATAGAATCTTTTTCAAGGAACTTTTGGTATGGAATATTTACAAAATACATCGAATTGACGGAAGATTTTGTGCTGGCCACAACAGATTTTTTTTTTCATTTTGGCATAGTTACTGACCTATTAAATTTAGAGAAAAGTCTTAAATAAAAAGTAAAGTGCGTGCTGTCGCTACTATCCTATAAGAAAAATTTATCAAATTCTCTAATGTTATATCTCACATCAATATATTTGACATCGAAACTGTGTCGATTTGATAAAAAAAAGTAACCGCCTGACATAACTGCAGTGGAAACTGCATTACAGTACAGGTATCACCGTAGACGATAAAATACAAAATAAACAAGTCACATATAATGTCAAACTTTATTTTATTGCGAAATAAATATATAAATAAATAAGTTCATGAAACGCATAATTAATTTGAAATACCACAACTGGTACCATACAGAGTAGTATATGTTAATTCCCATCCATTTTCTGCAGATGGTACTGTTGGATCTAGGTCATTTGGATCTACCACATCTAATACTTGATTATCAGTTTTGAAGAAAATATAAAACGGACCAGGTGTTACAGCTGAAAAGAATTAAGTTATAAAATATAGCAAGATTAACTAGCAAATAATTAAATAATAGTATATTATTCAATGAGCATGTAATGAATGCTATTACTCATGAGAATGAAGTGAAACCATTCGAGGTACATGCGAGTAGAATACTATACTTTATCCACAACTGTCAAATAATAACTTATTAGTGACATGTTTGTATTGAAAACTAAGTAGATATAGACGAATCTAGATATCGTTATTGTAGCAACCTTTTGTTGTAACAAAATGAGGTCATGCAAAAAATAGTTATTTACATTCGAGTGCGTGTAAGTTGTATTTTACAGCGCGACGGCTTTGTTTAAGGCACGAGCCCTTAAGGCGAGTGCCTTATTAGCTGGAGCGCTGTAAAATACTTCACGCACGAGAATTGTATCAAAATTTTTGGCCGACGATAATGAAAATCATTTTTTTAATGAGATAGGTTATACTTTTGAAAAGAGATAGTTTAAAATACTAGGGTTAAGTCAATTTCTAAATTTAAATTTATTCATTAGAGTTCTTCTACTAGCGAAAATTTATCTGTAATAATAGTCGTTATTTATGACTGATAATGTATTTATTTGCTCATGTTTTCTTCGTCGTACATAATAGGTAGGTGTCGATATTTGACATTTGAGTATTCTTTGCCTCGCGCATTTGACAGGTATATCGATCGGTGACTATGTCGGTAACGGCGAATTTTTACAATAATGACAGATGGCGCTTCCGTGATTTTGGTTTATATAAATTAGTTTTAAATACAGGAAATGTTAAAGTAAAAAAATAACTTATGTAGGTAGTACTTTTTTACGTGAACTTTATTATAGTAAAGATGATTTCTTTTCTAAATGCCCATAAACGTCCAGTGTATTTTGATTATTTTACCGCATAGTTAGACAAGTTACAACACAGTAAGCGTAAAAAGTAGGTTACACTTGCTGTGCATACAATTGTAAAGTTCGCATTACACTTCAGGAGGACAAAAAAATAATTACACCTTTTTCCTGTTTAAATCGAAGAAGGATAGTCAAATTTATCGTTCAGTATGATTAATAGTTATTTTTTATACAAGACAATAAAATTGTATTTTATCGACGAGCGGAAAATTCACGAGCGATTTCGCGAGTGAATTATTTTTCGCCAGTCGATAATTTAATTTTATCGTCGTGTGTAAAATTCTATTTTTTTCTATAGCAGATTTTAAAGAGCAAAAATTAGAAAAACCGATTATAAATTAAATTATTTAAGAACAATTTAAAAATCTCAATAGCGTGGTAGTTATAGAATTTGTTTGAAAACAATTTCATTTTATTCATGTTCATACAATTGAAGTTATATTACATAATATGAATCGCCAAAATATGTAATGTGTGTGTGGTTAAAATGTCAGTCAACTATCTCGAGTTGAACAAAGCCCACTTTAAAATCTGCTATAGAAAAAAAAATTTATTTACATTTTCCTTTTTTGGCTCCAAACCTAAGTTCAGACTCATTTTTTATATGAACACGAAATATCTAAAAGAATAATATATAGACTATAAATTCAGGATTACATATTTAAATATGCTATAATATATTAATATATCATCGTTCTATTCGTTCTGTATATTGCAAATCTACTATTTTATTTATTTGTTACTTACATCGAATTACAGAGTTTGCTGCGATAGCTCCACAATATCTGTCTTTATAACTAATCGTAGTTGCATCCAGAACAGTTTCATCAATAGGGGTTAGTATTCCGTTGGGGATGAATAAAAAATCAGTATCTACAGATATTGGAGTACCGGTGCCGATATTGCCACCAGGCGTAATATCTTGCGTACATGGATTTGAAGTAGTAGGATCACCATTCACTTGGAAATTGTTGACTGTAAAACTGCAAGAAAAATATGTTACAATAATATAATCATATATTATACAAGACAATTAAACATTCTCGATAATATGAAACGTATTGTCTGAAAACACCATGGCTCGTACCACGATCACGGTTCTAACGCTGTAATACGCGGTTAACGTACAAAAATCACGAATTTTTATTAGTTTATAATTTATGAATGATATAGCCATACTTATTGCTAAAAATGATACGTACTCAATACCACACATGTCGTTGGTTCTTCGGAAACATGTAGCATAAAACAATCCACCTTGATAGTAATTATTAGCTAACATCGTGTTTTGTTCATATCCTAAGTTTCTTATTGTACGACTGGTTTCTTGATAGTACTGCAAACAACCATCAGGCGCTGAAAATAATTCAATTTAGATGGTTTGATATGATGATTATGTAGACTACCTAGCCGTGAATAAAACAAGTAGCAATCGAATTTTCTTCTGCGAAGTTAGTATAATTGGCAACCGCAGAAAGGCATGCGATTAAATTAATGGCGGATAGGAATACATTTAACAAAAAAAGTTCTAACGATTCCATTTTATAATTTAATTTGAGAATTACCTAAATTGTGAGAGGCAGAAGAAAAAATCTTACCAATAAGATGCGAATCCTCCCAAACTCTAGACGCTTTTTGGTGCTTGCCTAAGGATGGACATTCCAGTTGAGTAATTTTTATTCTCCAACTTGCAGGATTATTGTTTGTCACTATTTTTAACACTAGTTCTCTTTCTCCTCTTGAAGC
The DNA here is from genome assembly GCA_943142095.1 of Ophonus ardosiacus. Classification (NCBI taxonomy): domain Eukaryota; kingdom Metazoa; phylum Arthropoda; class Insecta; order Coleoptera; family Carabidae; genus Ophonus; species Ophonus ardosiacus. The sequence goes on from OW964832.1 coordinate 47,928,927, forward strand.
ATTCACAGGAACGTAAACTAACAAAAAAATATATTAGAATTTCTCCATTTCCAAGTACTACCAGAAAAAGTCAGGTATTATTTAAAGGTATGTTGGAGTTCTACAGATATTACCAGACAAGGAAAAAAAATGGTATTTTGAAGGAAATTACATATCTTTAAATAGTCAAGAAACAAATTGTTACCGACCTAGGCCGACAAAAAGTATGGACTTTTGTGGTTATTAATTAAATTGCAGTTTTGGTGAAATGTCAATTTTTCAGTAATTTAAACACAAAAATTAATAAAAAGTTTACAAATATTAAGACAAAATCGTTAATGTAACTTAAATGACCAGATTTTAAGCTAAAAGTAAGTTGTATTTATATTTGAATTTGCAACGAAAGATCGAAAAAAAAATGTCATTTGACATTCAAATCTTCTGATGTTACGAACGTAAAATAATCTATAGTATTTAATATAAATAAAATAAATAAATATATCATCACGGCATATTACCCATTTCTAGGTGTAACAATCTGCTTTGTACGCAGATATCGATAACCAGGCGTCACCTCACGAGCACTTATTGCTGGCGTGAAGAGTGCACAACAGGGGTCACTTTTGTGCCATTTAAAATTCGAAATATTTGGCGTCGGTTGAGATCGAACCCGGTTCCCCAGATTCGCGACCAGACATTTAGGCCCGCGACCACGGGATCCCATTATTTATGTATTTAATATTGAACGATAAAACAAATTCATTTAATAAATTTATAGAAAAGTCGACACAAATAATCTTCTGTATCATACGTAGAAACTGCTTTGCTAATTGCGAATGCTCGTTCTGATTTAAAAAATATTATGCTTGTGTAATATCTCGAGAATTATTATGTTTAAAAAAAATCTAAATGAAAAAACAGTATAAAAATTATCTAAACCTTTTTTTGTACCTCTCATAATAAGCGAGATATGAGGTATTTTCAAAATAAGCGAAAATCAAGTTTTAGCCTGTAGCTCAAAAGACGATCGAAAATTCCAGTGGTGCTTATTAAAGTTGTCTCAAAATGTTGGCCCATAAAGACCTAAATCAATTTTCTGTAGCCTAATAAGAAAGTTTTTCATATAAGGATCTCCCTGTACACTTATTTAAATATGTATAAACTGGGGTGTTTTTTTACATAAATTAAATTTTGCGGGACATTAATATTTGAAAAAACTATTTCGTGTTCTTTTACTTGGAGTGGATATTTTACACTTACTGTGTTGGCCATCATTATCTCCACATAAAATAGGAATTCTTCTGTTGTTAGGACTATCTACTTGGAAGAATGTATCGCGGCAAGTATATGGTCCGATTTCTTGGTCAGGAGTTCCGAGACCAGGATTTCCTGGTAATCGCATTCTACGGGCTTGAGGGAAGTTTAGAGAGTCAAAATCTAGTCTAAAAAAAATTTGTTAGAATTACATATTGTTCAATATAATTATTAATTAAATTACCTCATTTGACATACGTTGGAATTTTCAGCTCGTACTCTGTATAAACATTCGTTGTTATTATTGTTTACTGTATTAGTTCCTTCAAAATATGAGATACGTTGGTTTGTAATTTGCGAACATCCTCTGGAATCTAAAAAATATATTGTAAAATATTTTTACCTTCCGTCACCTTTAGGTAAGGAAGGTATTGTCTTTGGTCAAAAAATTCGGTGGTGAGTTTTTAATGAATAAGCACGTTTTAGGGTCCCTACAATACGAATATACCATTTTTAAGATGATGTCTGTATGTATGTATGTGTGTGTGTGTGTGTGTGTGTGTCCGTGTGTTTGTGTGTGTGTCCGTGTGTGTGTGTGTGTCCGTGTGTGTGTGTGTGTGTCCGTGTGTGACAAATTTTTCTCCGACGATAACTCCAATACTACAATTCTAAAAATTATAATTCTTTCGTATTCCTCTTCTCTACATCCATATGAAGAGTTGATTAGATTTTGGTTATAATTAATCCACCGGAAGTACCCTTATTTGAAGTTTTTAACAGTTTTTCTTAAAAAAACGCAGTTAAATATTATTTTTTGACATTTTGTTATTATATATATTAAAGAAAATACTCTTCTCTATACAGTTTGATTATACATTTTCCTTCATATTCAATAGATGTAAATTTAAAGCATTATAAAGAAATTAATTTTCAAAAATTAGTCAGCTTTGCCATTTATCATGGACACAGCTGACATAATTATTCAAGAAAATTTAATTGACAGATGTCAGTTGGAAGTGCAAAACCAAATATGGAAAAAAGTATAGGATCTAAAATTGGTAAGTATGTCATATTGTTGCTCGCAAGTGCCACGCAGAGAAAGGCCAAAGAGAAGATGGAAGGACATTAATTAGTGTAGTTTATGTTATAATTTTATTGGATTTATAGAACCTTTTCAAATGAACTTTTGGTATGGAATTTGTAAGTAATAGTATGTGTTTTTACATGATATTATATAGAATCTGTTCCAAGGACCTTTTGGTATGGGATTTGTACAAAATACATGGAATTGACGGAAGGTCTTGTGCTGGCCACAACAGATTTTTTTTTTGCGATAGCCCAGAAAATGAGCTCTTTCTGATCACTATTTAGACCGGAAAGTCCTTCTTTGCTGAGCTAGCTCGGAAAGTTGTCTATAAGGGATCGGAATGTACTTTACCGATCCCGGGACCGGTAAAGCTAAATGTTTCCATAGAGATCAGTTGTTTATTTATATCTTATTTGCTCGCAGTAAAAAATAAAATAATTCTTTTTTCAGGTTCGCAAAAAAATATTGTACCCAACATGACCTGAAAGTGTCTATACTGGGCTCACAAGCTTCCAAAGCTCGCCTACGGCTCGCTCTGGAATATGCTTGCTCACCCAGTAAAGTATCACTTTCAAGTCTTGTTACGTAAATTACTATTATTCCTACTATATTGTAATATGGAAAGAATCGATTGGATTTTGATGTAATTGGATAACCGGAAGTTACTTTACTTGAAGCTCTAAATAATATTTCTTGGAAAAGTACCTTTATAAAACTTTTTTTCGAGATTTACATTGTTATAAAAAAGAAAGATTATTAAGTTTTCTACAGGTATATTTTTTACCTTTCGCTAAGAGAGTTATTGGATTCATGCTAAAAATCGTGTATCCAAATTTTAGTGAATAAGTACGTTTTAAGGTCCCTAGTATCCGATTATAACATTTTTACGTTGATGTGTGTGTGTGTGTGTGTGTGTATTAAAAAATATAAAATTCTCTATCCGATACATTGAACATTTTTATTATATCTTCTAAAGATTTAGAGATAGTGAATCATAAATAAATAAAATAATCTATTGTAATATATCTAATAGCCCAAATAACTCCATGGAAACCAGTTGAAAAAGTAAAATATTTGTAATTTACAAAAAAATGTGAGTTCTCTGTCAAAAATCCATGTACATTACTGTAAGCTTTTTTGGGAAGTACATTTAATATTTCTTATTTTATTATTAATTAAATATTTAAAATTATAGATATATACATATACGTATCAGTAATCCTGCCAATCTCGTCAATGAATTTGAAGTATCATGGAACATTTAGAAGAGTAGGAGGAAATTTATGTATAGAATGAATTAAAAAATATAAAATTATATTACTAATAATTAGAATTTTTGTGTACCAAATATGTTAAATACAATATGTACTTATATAGCATAATATGGAAATGGTGAGAGGTCTTGTGCTGGCCACAACATATTTCTTTTATATATTATCAGAAAAAATATTTTCTATTAACCGTGTATTAATAGGTTACATTAATGTAATGTTTTTTTTTTATCAATAAATGATTTTAGTACGTAACCATAGATACCACATTCCATTGCTAAACAATTGTCAAACTTCAGTAACACACTTGATAGTTAGATAACTATTAAAATATCGCTAGAATACCTTTTTAAATTGTGCGGACCACATTAGATTTTTAAATAAAAGTCTAATAGAATATCGATATAAATTTTGTATAACAGTAAGCATTTTAGTACTTCTAGATTTAGCAACTGAACAGTGGATGGGAGTATGGATCCATGGATGATATATAAATAAAAATATGAAAGCATCCAAAAATTTGGCGGCGGCTTATAATTTATAACTGTGTAAGTCAATTAATAACTCCGTATCTTTCAGGCACGGATAATGAATTTATTTGCGGAGCCAGCATTCCGTATTGACAGTACATCTATCTCCTGACGGGCATTAGTATATTACAGTGCAGTGCGCTGGGTTTTTTGACACATTTCACTCTGGCAGTGGCACAACGTAGCGTAGACGCGCCCATCACTTTTCATCCTTCTCATTACGCCTGTCGACAACAACTCTTGTGGTCGCCAACTCAAAGCCAATTGTTGCCGGTTGCCAACCACTTCCAAATTGTTTAAACACACTTCAAATTACTTTTTTTTGTATTTTTGTTAATTATGGACTAATTTTTCAATAATTACTAGTTGAAATGTTTGTACTTTGTAATCAAAAATTGATTAGCGTGGTTGGAATGTTTTTTGTAATAATGGAATGCATTTTTTGCGGGATTAAATTAAAAATATTCACTATAATTTTATTTAACACACGCTTTGCATTTTTGGTCAATTATTTTAGTAATCTCGTTGATGGTATGCAAACTAAAGCCAGATAAATTTCCGAATTGTCAGTTGTTCAATATTTTTTGTCCCTAACATAGTAGGCTTTAAAATATTATCTTATAACAACAGCAATTGTTTATTGTTTATCTGTCAAACGAAGTGCCGAATTTGATTATTCTAGTGTTAACAATTTACAAGGCTTCATAAGATATCAGCAAGATCCCGAAAGTTAACGTCCGAACATAAGAGAGAGATAGTCACCTCCTCAGAAGCTATTTTGGCGTTGTTTAATCAAAATCCAAACAGCTTTCTGCTTCGCTTTGTTACAGTTGATGAAACGTGGATTTACCACTTCGATTACGAGTCGAAATTTCAAAGTATGGAATGGCGACGTCGAGGATCTTTTCCACCCCACAAATTTAGGGTCTAGTTAGATTATGGCTACTGCACTTTGAGATGCTGAGGGAATTTTAATGATTGATTATCTGGACTGGTCAAGTGAGCACGGTTGATTTTGTATTTCGTCAAAAATGTCTTGCCGGACAGGGCGTTTTGTTCCGGCGTGTTGTCTTCAAGGAGTTTTATCAAAACCTTCTTGTAATATGCTTGTTTAACGAAAAGCCCCTCATGCAGTGAACAATCACTCGCATTTCGAAAAAATCTGTTGTAGCCAGCACAAGACCTTCCGTCAATTCAATGTATTTTGTACAAATCCCATAACAAAAATTCCTTTGAAAAGATTATATACATTCAATAAAATTATACATTAACACACACATGTAAATTGCACTTGACACTGTTTTCTTCTTCAGTTTTTCGCTATTTTATTAGGGGGTCGCTGTTTCTTACTCTTCTCTTCCACTCATTTCTGTCCGACACATTTTCTTCACACAGTTCTTCCTGCATGTCACTTGTGAGGAACACTATGACACTTTCTGTCCCTATTCTTTCCATCTTTAGTTTTGCACTTGACACTGACATCTGTCAATTAGAATTTTTTGAATATATCGGCTGTTTCCCGGATAAATATCAAAGCTGACTGATTTTTGAAAGGTAATCTCTTTATAACTCTTTAACTCCTATATCTGTTGAATATAAAGGCAAATGTATAATCAAATCGTATAGAGAAGAGCATTTTCTCTAATATTTATAACATAAAATGTCAAAAAAATAATATGTAACTGCGTCTTTTTTTTAAGAAAAAAGTTGAAGTTTTTAACAGTTTTTCTTAAAAAAAACGTAGTTAAATATTGTTTTTTGACATTTTGTTATTATACATATTAAAGAAAATATTCTTCTCTATATAGTTTCATTATACATTTTCCTTCATATTCAATATAGGTATGTAGATTTAAAGCATTATAAAGAAATTAATTTTCAAAAATTAATCAGCTTTGTTATTTATCATGGAAACAGCTGATGCTGATATATTAAAAAAATTCTAATTGACAGATGTCAGTTGCAAGTGCAAAACCAAATACGGAAAGTGTATGGTATGTCATAGTGCTCCTCGCAAGTGACACGCAGAGAAAGGCCAAAGAAAAGATGGAAAGACTGTATCGCAGAAGACTGAAAGGAATGACTGTGTCAAGAAGATGTGTTGGACAGGAATGAGTGGAAGAAAAGAGGAAACATGTACCTCTAATAAAATAGGGGAAGCTGAAGAATAAGAAGTGTCAAGTGCATTTTACTTAGTGTATGTTTATGTTATAATTTTATTGGATTTATAGAATAGAAATAGTATGTGTTCGTGTTTGATTTTATATGATATTATATAGAATCTGTTCCAAGGACCTTGTGGTATGGGATTTGTACAAAATACATCGAATGAGCCTGTTTCACATTTTTCAAAAACTATTTTAAATGAAAGTTTATGGAATGATTTTCTTAGTAATAATTTTTATTTTGATAATTTGTTGTTATTTGTGGAAATAATTAAATAAAAAGATTTTCGTCCTGAAAAACTATCCCCTACTCCTGTGACGTAGAAGCACATACATTACATCATTAATAGCCAATAGGAAAATAATTTTTCCATCACCTACGTTTATTCATATTATTTATATAAATAAACGTAGGCTAAAGTTTGTCACATGTTAATAACAAAATCTTTTAATTTGACATTTGACGCTGACATTGCTCATTGTAAATGAATAATAAAGTGATAATGGCTAATTCAAATTACACTCAAGCTAAATCGGACAATTTACCGAAGGTCGATAGCTGGATGATGGCTGAATTTATATCAGAACGATTGTTTTACTGCTACCGAAATAAGGGGTGTTAAAGAGTTGAGGTAAAATAAAATATAATAACTGAATTTATTATATAAATTGATAATATATTTTACTTTAAAGTTCTGGTCGTGATTCTTATTTGACACTTGTTTGACAACTTTGACAATACACTTGACACCTTAGAACCGCTGAAGATGTATGTACTCTGACGTCACATTCTGTTTCTGATCACGTGACTTATTCCAAATTTTATTCAAATTTCAAAAATTAATTGTAAAATATCTAAAGGATATTTCGTGATATTTTCAAATTTGAGGCTCTTTAAAGAACAATATCTTTTCAAATTTAATACTTAGAAGTCATATAAAAATTCTTGCAACAGCCCTATTGACGGAAGGTTTTGTGCTGGCCACAACAGATTTTTATGTGTCATAATCGACATACACGCCAAAGTGTCTGTCGATTTCGAAATGAATATGTATGCTTTTCACCTGTCCTATTTCCATCCAATAAATTATAAAATCAATACCTTTCGTGAAAAAATAGCAACAAACACAAAACGTTAAAAAGTGCAGACAAAAAACAAAAGAGAAGTTCGGTGCTCTTGCTACGTATGCATTTCTAAAAACAATCCAACATTCATGGCAGACAAAAGATAGTTGAAATAACCGCTGCTCCTGCTCCAACAATCACGCAATTAGTTGGCTGGTAATCCATTGTGGAGCAGTAGCGGAGCCGAGTCGAGCAGGCGGAGCAGGGCAGGCAAACATTCCCAGAGCCAGAGCAAACGGCGTCCGCGCAAATTAACAGATTCCAGTTGGGGTATTGGCAGGCGCGCATTTGTTACACCAACTACCAACTATCCCAGGAATGCAGCAGAAGCAGAAGGAGGGTAAATACGTTATTACAATAACGGATACCAGTACCAGTTAGAAATACACGAATAGGAACAGGTTTTGGTTTTGCAACACCATGGAAATGCAAAAAGGAATTTTATCTGTACAATGGATAAATATTTCATTTTGATTTGCGGAGGTATCTACGAATTTATCGAGGGAATAAAAGTTAATGTATTAGTATTTTGTACATCAAATCATAAAAGGACTATTTCACTGCTTTAGGTAGTTTTTAGGACAGGCCTACAAGCCACTGTGTCGCTGTTTTTACTTCCTTGTACGAAGTAAAAAAAGAAAGAATTCTCAAGTGCAATTTACTTAGTGTATGTTCATGTTATAATTTTATTAGATTTATAGAATCTTTTCAAATGAACTTTTGGTATGGAATTTTTGAATTATTGCCCCAAAAGTCAGTATACCCCACATTTAGATAAAAACTTCAAAATTTTCAAAAATCTAATTTTTATTTATCTAAATACTTCTTAATGCTCTGATTCAAACTGTAATCAAATGATATGTTTTTAAATTATTTTTTAAATACATGCATAGCTTGAATTTGTAAAAAAATAGTATGTGTTCGTGTTATAATTTTATTGGATATACAGAATCTTTTCCGAGAAACTTTTTTATAGCATTTATTCATTTTTATTTCAATACATTTATTTCTAAAAATTCACACATACTCTAAAAATATGTACACTTACGTAACATTCTCTTTACAATCAAATAATATTACTACCAAGTTTATATCTCTACCCATTTTTGAATTATTGCCCAAAAAGACAATATACCCCATATTTAGGTAAAAACTTCAAAATTTTCCAAAATCTAATTTTTATGTATTTAGATACTTCTCAATGCGCTGATTCCAAATTTTGAAACCGCAGGTCGATATCTCTTTTCGTTCTCGAGATATTTAGATTCAAAATTTTGCTCAAAACTGCCCATTTTTGGGCAATAACCCAAAAATGGGTCGAGATATGAATTTGGCGACAACACCATACGATTCTACGGATGAAAATATATAAGTATAGCAATTTTCATAATTTTTGTCCAGCCGGTTCATTTTTTATGAATAAAAGTTTGAAAACCTCTGAAAAGAGCCAAAATCTGAAAAAATCGTAAGGGGTACACCTTAGATTTTTGCGATTTTTAGCCATTTTCAGTTATTTTGCTTTAGAGATTGTATGCGGTGTTCAAAATATCTGAAAATTGGCGTACTTATGTAATTTTGCCCGTAGAATCGAATGGTGTTCTCGCCAAATTCATATCTCGACCCATTTTTGGGTTAATACCCAAAAATGGGCTGTTTTGGGCAAAACTTTAAATCTAAATATCTCGAGAACGACACGAGATATCGACCTGCGGTTTCAAAATTTGGAATCAGCGCATTGAGAAGTATCTAGATACATAAAAATAAGATTTTTGAAAATTTTGAAGTTTTTATCTAAATGTGGGGTATATTGACTTTTGGGGCATTAATTCAAAAATGGGTAGAGATATAAACTTGGGGGTAATATTATTTGATTGTAAAGCGAATGTTACGTAATGCATATTCATGTAATAATTTTATTGGATATATAGAATTTTTTCCAATGAACTTTAGGCATGGGATATATACAAAATACATCATATTAACGGATGGTCTTGTGCTGGCCACACCAGATTTTTTTTGTCAGTTAATGTTATAAGTAGGCATATTTCCAGCAAATTTTGCTCTATAAAATTATTTCCCGCTATCAGAGCAAGTTGTCCTTCAACACAATAAATGACTCCGAAACTAAAGTATCAATATCGTCTGAGGCTACGTTCGGTAGTACATTTTCATGACGGGGTACAATTTGTATTTAGAATTACACATTTGATTTCACACTCTGAACCGACTGATCTTTCCGAACGTGCTGCGTTGCGTACATTATTTTATATTGTGCCAACAATATAAATAATTAACAGGAATGCCAATAGTCAGGGAATCATGAAAAAGGCAGGTAATTCAATATTGCTTGGAAACTCATGGCTGGTATCACAAGCGTGGTTCTAACCCCGGATTTAACAAAAACCATAGCAACGACTTAGCCATACTTCAGAGTTGTTTACAAAATCAGTGTTGCCAATATACTGATTCAGCTGAAAACGTACTAACAACCATATTCAATAAATTTGGTAGCATTATTTAAAATTGTTTAATATGATTTATTTCTTGCATTGTTTGTAGGATAAACAATTTACAATAATGCAGCCAAATTTATTGAATTTGGTTGTCAGTACATTTTCGGCTTAATCAGTATAGTGGCAAGTTTGATTTTGTAAACAACCTTAATTTTTAAAGGTATATTATTTAGTTACATATATGTCGCAAAATATATATTGATAATTACTCCAAAATTAAACTACCTATACAGGGTGTTTCTTAAATAGGGGGACATGGCTTAACCACAGATTCCTGAGGCTAAAATAAGACGATTTAACTAAACTTACCTGTACGGGAAAGTATACCATTTAGCAAGTATTCTGCTTCAAGTTCTTCGAAAAAAAATTAATTTTGCTTATAATAATCGAACGCTTTATTCGATTTGGATGAAATTTGGTATGACAGTTTATATGGTTATAAGTCATTTTTTAAGGTGATACTTGTTATTATTAGTGAACCACTAGTGTATGAAACTTAGGTCTCCCAACATTAATTAGACCGTAACTTTTTAATGGCAATGCCGAAAATGTGAAATTATTTTTCTTCAGAAAGATACATTCAATAGTAAACTTTTCTCTCTCTGTGTAATTTGTGATATCTGTTACGGTTCACACAGAAAAAAATAAAATCACAAGTGTCTGCACTGCTAAATTTTTAAAATAAATTTAATCTAGCAGTCTATCCAAATGACAAACAAGTAATTTTTAATGACAGTAACATACGTTTGTTCGGCCTTATAGTATTTTACTACCATTATTATAAATAAGACGATTACATATCTCAGCTTACTCCTAAACAAGTTGTGAAGATTGACAACTCGTTACTGTCATTAAAAATTATTTGTTTGACATTTGGATAGACTGCTAGATTAAATTTATTTTAAAAATTTTGCAATGCAGACACTCAGATTTTATTTTTTTCTGTGTGAACCGTAACAGATATCACAAATTACACAGAGAGAGAAAAGTTTACTATTGAATGTATCTTTCTGGAGAAAAATAATTTCTCGTTTTCGGCATTGCCATTAAAAAGTTACGGTCTAATTAATGTTGGGACACCTAAGTTTCAAATACCAGTGGTTCACTAATAATAACAAGTATCACCTTAAAAGATGACTTATAACCATATAAACTGTTATACCAAATTTCATCCAAATCGAATAAAGCGTCCGATTATTATAAGCAAAATTAATTTTTTTCAAAGAACTTTGAAGTAGATTTCTGGCTAAATGGTACACTTTCCGGTAGAAGCAAATTTGGTTAAATCGTCTTATTTTAGCCTCAGGAATCTGTGTTTAAGCCTTGTCCCCCTATTTAAGAGACACCCTGTATATTATCTTTTTACTTACATATACAGCATGTTCCAAGGAAGCAAGACTGTCGTCCTTGGGGTTGTCCTCCATTTATAGTACATTCAGGACGAGTTACACACACCCCTTCTTGAATGGCACCATCAGTAGTCTGACAACGACCGTGATGTTGCCTTATTATTTGCCCAGCTAAAAACAAGAAAAATATTTCGTACTAGGAGAAATTCTCAGTAGTAATTAACAAGAGAGCGAGAATATATTGAAAATAATTTGACAGTTTTTTTGAAAATTATTACCTACTTGACTATTGCTAAATGGTTGCCAGAAAAAAACTGGAAGAATTATTTTCTAATTTATTAAACGCTCGAATTATATTTAATTAGATTATTTTTTGATGTACAAATTTGTTTCAAACAACGAAAAGCCACTGTTTTGCTATTGTGTCGCATCTACAGTCGTAATTAACTAGCTTCATTCATTTACATGGAGCGGTTGGCAAGCCTGTTTTGACAACTAGAACATAACTTTGACAAATAATCGCCTTCATACCGAGTGGTTATTAATTACGGTGTTTCCAGAAGTATGGTAAAAATGAAATGGCAGAAGACTTACGTCATCAAAAAATATCCCTAAAGTAATGACGTCATATACTACTAAGTTTACATAGGATACTAATTTATAAGGCGCGAGCAGTCATGTTACTATGTTGGTCTTTCTTGACAAGTTTAGGTTAGTGTTCTTTGTTGACAAGCAGATATGGGGACTCGTGACAGAATGACAGCTAATAATATATATGACAAATGTCATCATTTTTCATTCCAAATTTCATGATATTTTCCAATTTCAGGTGGTTTATCTTCTTACTAATGATTCGAGTTTGCGCAGTTATACGATTTTGGTCAGCTGGTGACAAAGAAACCACGTGAACTTACAAAATCTTGATATTTTGAATTAAAATTTATGACATTTGTAAGTTATGTACATGATTACTAGCTGTCATTCTGAAATGGGTGCCCATATCTGCTTGTCAAGATTTGCTTATTTGCTCCTCTCTAAAAATATATAGTTTAAAGATTGATAACAAGAGAAATATTTGAAAAAAAATACCTTTTGGACGGCTTTCAACGGAATTAATGGCCCACAATTCCCATTCGAAATAGTTCATGACAAAATAATTTCTGAAATTGCTTTTTTAAGCTTTAGGCATTATTATGAATGTAAACTGAAAACCAAGTGACAATAGTGATAGATATTCGATCGATATAAAATTTAATGTAAACATTGTCATGCCAACGTACCGGTATAAAAATGAACTACAATTATTTAAAATATTTTCAAATTGCGTAAAAGAAAAAGAGATTAACTTAAAAATACTTGTAAATTTCATTGATATATACGTTTCTTAATACTAGTATTTTTAGTATTTTTCTTTCTTCTGTATTTAAAAATAAATAATTTTTACAAGTTATATTTCATTTTATAAAGTTTTTTTCAGATCTATGACGTAGGTCTTCTGCCATTTCATTTTCACTATAGTTTCTATATTTTTTTTTTATTTATTTCATGATCAGAAACATCACTAAATCAGTAATTTACGTTCATTTTATTTATGGGTTGATAACTACCTGACAAAACAAAAGCTACAGAGATTATTCCCGAGAATAATCTCTACAGCTTTATTCTCACTATAATAATGGCAGGATTGGTTAAAACGCTGACACGTGACAGATAATAAAACATTTAACCGGTTTTAAGAAAAAATATCAAAAAATAATCTCCATAATTTTATCTTTACTTACGTCGATTGCCGAAGAAGAAATTCCCAAACGGATTTTCATACTCCTCAAACCCTTGTGAGAACAACTGGCAAGAAGCTCTTTCGACTAACACCAACACTGCAAGAACCTTCCACATCTTAACAACAAGTCTTCAACGAAACATCGTTTTCTTTCTTATATAGCTAGTTATTATCTTTGAGCAAATAAATTGTTTTATTAGTAAAGTAAAACAGAATTCGAATAACGGTAATCTAATTGAAAAGCAAACACATGATAGCTCACTATTTGCCTTCTCCAAATTCGAAACAGGACTGGGACATTACTAAACAAACGACAAAGCGAAATAAAAATGTAGGAAAAAGAAATTTTGGTATGCGTATTGTAGATTTAACGGGATTGAAAGTAGTTGATGTTAATTAGTAAAAATGTTTGAATAGTTTTTGGGATTGTACTTAAAGATTTATTACGCGCAACAATTTCCTATGCATAATACAGGATTTTTTTTTTACTTTTCGCTAAGAGAGGTATTGGAATAATACTAAAAATTACATACCCAGATTTTAGTGGATAAGCACGTTTTAAAGTTCCTAGAATCCAATTATAACTTTTTTTACGATGATGTCCATGTGTGTGAATCTGTGTGTGTGTATGTATATGTATGTATGTATGTGTGTGTGTGTGTGTGTGTGTGTGTGTGTGTGTGTGTGTGTGTGTGGATCTGTGTATGTGTGTATAGTATACTTTTGGGTAAGGAAGGTATTGGTCTTTGGTCAAAAAATTCGGTGGTGAGTTTTTAATGAATAAGCACGTTTTAGGAACCCTACTATATGAATCTACTATTTTTAAGACGATGTCTGTATGTGTATCTGTGTGAGTGTGTGTGTGAAAGTGTGTGCGCGTGTGTGTATGTTAAACCACGGTTTCTCAAATACAATAGGACTTAAGACATGTTTAACTGCGGTTTCCTCAATTTGACTTTACTGGGAAAAGCTGATTAGTTTTTGGTAACAATTGGACAACCGGAAATACTAGCGTCTTAAAAAATTCTAAATATTATTTTTTTGAAAATTTATGTTATTACAAATATTAAATATAAAAATCACTGTCCGATACATATAAAATTTTTATGATATCTTCTATAAAGTTAGAGGTAGAGAAATATAAATATATTCAATAATATGTTATAATGGAATCTCACAGCCCATGGAAAACAAGTAAATAAATAAATAAATATATCATCACGGCATATTACCCATTTCTGGGTGTGCTAGTATCTACAACACATGCAGACATCGGTAATGATGACGATATATTTTACCGTGTGGGCGCTTACCAGGCGTCACCTCACGGACACTCATAGCTGCTGTGGAGAGTGCACCACAGGGGTCACTTTTGTGCCATTTAAAATTGGAAATATTTGGCGCCTGTCGGGATCGAATCCGGTTCCCCCAGGTTCTCGACCAGACACTCAGGCACGCGACCGCGGGACCCCATGGAAAACAAGTGGAAAAATTAAAAAGTTTGTTATTGGGGGATAAATATCAATGTCAAATAACCAAAGACATTACTATAGACTTATTCTGGGAAGTACATTTAATATTATTTTTTTTATTAATTTCAATTAAATATGTATACTTCTAAATACATATATTATGTACATAGACCCTTTCACAAATACCTCCAATCTCATCAGTGAATTGGAAGAATTTCGCACATTAGACGAATAAAAGAAAACTTGTTCATAGAATGAATTAAAAAATATAAAAATATATACAGAAGATATGTGTTTTTCTGTGTACCAGAAGTGTTATATATGTACAATTTTTGGCCTAATATCTAAGTGGCGAGAGGTCTTGTGCTGGCCACAGCAGATTTTAAGAGGATATTTTTGTTTTATTTACTTAAATTAAATAATATCATCCTTACCAAAATCTGCACGAACTAGCACGTAGCAATGAGTTCAAACCAATATTTTTATTTGTTAACCATTGTGTCGCTACTGCCCTTTTAGATAAATATTGGAAAACAAATACAAATTGATATTTAAATGATTGAAAAATAAATGAAAAACTAAAATTCAATTATATTAATCCTATTGTTTTAGAAACAAATTTATAATTTAATCGACGTACAATACTATTGAAAAATAAATATTTTTTATTAACTATGTACTCCCAATATTTCCATATGTAAAAACAAATATACCGCTCGTACCATAACGGTTAATTTTAATTATAAATTACATAATCAAACTTTATGCTCATATATTTATTGAACATGAACTGAATTAGTAATAGATTTATCCCATCAAATAGAGTTATCCATCCCATTTTCTATTTATTTTTAAACTTTACTTAAACTGTTTACATAAACAAATATTTTGTCACTTATGTCCAGTAGCACTAATTTAAATTTTAACCGACCACCAATCTTGACCTGAGGAATAAGGGAAATAAATGCACATATGATATTTCATAAACGCCGGCAAATAATATTAATTACAGTAACTTTGTGTTATACTACTACCAAGTTTATATCTCTACTTATTTTCCAGTTATTGCCCCAAAGTCAATATATTATAATATTAACTGACATAAAAAAAATCTGTTGTGGCTAACACAAGCCCTTCCATTAATTTGATGTATTTTGTACAAATACCATACAGAAAGTTCCTTGGAAAATATTCTATAAATCCAATAAAATTATCAGATGAGTATACATTATATATAAATATTCTAAAAATGCATACACTTACGTAATATTGTCTTTACAATCAAGTAATATTACTACCAAGTTTATATCTTTACCTATTTTTGAATTACTGCCCCAAAAGTCAATATACCCCACATTTAGATAAAAACTTCAAAATTTTCAAAAATCTAATTTTTATGTATATAGATACTTCTCAATACGCTGATTCCAAATTTTGAAACTGCAGGTCGATATCTCGTTTCGTTCTCGAGATATTTAGATTTAAAGTTTTGCTCAAAAATGCCCATTTTTGGGCAATAACCCAAAAATGGGCCGAGATAAGAATTTGGCGACAACGCCATTCAATTCTACGGGCAAAATTACATAAGTATCCCAATTTTCAGAATTTTTGAACACCGCCTTCAATCTCTAAAGCAAAATAACTGAAAATGCCCAAAATCTGAAAAAATCGTAAGGGGTACCCCTTAGGATTTTTTCAGATTTTGGCCACTTTCAGGGGTTTTCAAGCTTTTATTCATAAAAAATGAACCGGTTGGACAAAAATTATGAAAATTGCTATACTTATGTATTTTTGTCCGTAGAATCGAATGGCGATGTCGCCAATTTCATATCTCGACTCATTTTTGGGTTATTACCCAAAAATGGGCAGTTTTGAGCAAAACTTTGAATCTAAATATCTCGAGAACGAAAAGAGATATCGACCTGTGGTTTCAAAATTTGGAATCAGCACATTGAGAAGTATCTAGATACATAAAAATTAGATTTTTGAAAATTTTGAAGTTTTTATCTAAATGTATGGTATATTGACTTTTGGGGCAATACTTCAAAAATGGGTAGAGATATAAACTTGGTAGTAATATTATTTGATTGTAAAGAAATGCTACATAAGTGTACACATTTTTAGAGTATTTGAACAACTGTATGACTTTTAGAAATAAAAGTTTTGAAATAAAAATGGATAATAAAATTATAACACAAACACATGCTATTTAAAAAATAATTTAAAAACATTTCATTTGATTACAGTTGTGCGTAAAACGTTGTACATACCTCAGACCGAAAGAAGTTTAGTTTCTTGGATGAATACAAGCCCGACGCGTAGCGCAGGTCTTCAATGTTCGTTCGCAGGCGTAAAATTTTTCTTTCGCCTCTCTACACGAAAATAACTATTATGAAGAAGTACAAATAGTAAAATATTTTGACTCTGGGCTTCAGGGTCGTATTTAGCAATAAATATTATGAAAAATATAGTAACAAAGATCAAAGGAAATCATAATAAAATATTACAGTTTTTTACTTATATTTATTTATTAATACATCTTACAATACCTACATAATTTAATCAACTTTTATACAGTCTTTTTCTTATCAACCTATAGTATATACACATAGTGCAACCATGATTATCTAAGCAATATATATTTCACATAGCTATAACAATCTTATCCTAAAATAAGTTATCCTGTGTATGTGATTTTCACTGTAGCGATATACATACATACATACATTTGATTGGTCGTTAGTTAGTTCTTAGTTCCGGAAGTAAGGCCCTCTTCCGGCTGTGTAAGTGCTCATGGGAATTCCAGGACCCGGAAGTTTGTAGATGTCATTTTGTTCGTAGTCTACGTCGTAGTAGATGCCACTTTGATTCTGGAAACAGAAAAAATATTAAAATAATATATTTTTATCTCCCGCTACCCTAGGTAATGGAGGTATAGGGATCGTGCTAAAAATAGCATATAGAATTTTTAGTGAATAAGCACGTTTTGATGTCCTCAGTATTCGATTTTAACATTTTTACAATAATGTCTGTCAATATGTATATGTGTGTACGTGTGTGTGTGGATCCTGTGGACACGATTACTCAAATACTATCAATCAGAAAATTTTGGAATTTTGTGTACCCATTCTATACCAGTTTTAAATGGCACAAAAGTGACCCCTGTGGTGCACTCTCCACACCAGCTATGAGTGCCCGTGAGGTGACGCCTGGTAAGCGCCCACACGGTAAAATATATCGTCATCATTACCGATGTGTACATGTGTTTTAGATACTGGCACACCCAGAAATGGGTAATATGCCGTGATGATATATTTATTTATTCCATACTAATGTGGGAAGAGTTCATTAGTTTTTAGTTTATATCAGATAACCGAAAGTATCACTTATACAAGCTTTTCTTGTAAAAAATTCCTATGCGTCAAATAAAAACAATAACAATTTTGACATATTTAAACAAATGTCACTGTCAGGAAGCAATTATATTTAAATTAATAATGCAACCGTGTTAAGGAGAATGTAGTAATAAAATATTTAATTCTAATGAAATTAAGATTTGTAAAAATAATATATTTTCCATCATACATATATATTAGATGTACAAAATAATCCGATTTAAGTTTGCTATGTTTGCAGCACTATAAATCAAACAATCGTCAATAAGAACGTGTTTTAAAAGTGTCAAATATTAATATACTACTATAAATTTACGAAATGGATCATGTCCTGTGAAGAATTTGAACAGAATGCGTTTTAGAGCACCAGGAAGTTAATTCTGATTTTTTCTTAATATCTATTAAAATATAATCCAAAACTTCTCAAATTTGGTATTTAAAACTCAAATGAAACAACACATTAGAATTGAAATGTATTTGAATACCCGGAAGTGACACTTAATTTGGAGTTCTTAACAGATTTTCAAGGAAAAACATAATAAAATATAATCCAAAATTTCGTATTACAGACTTCTCTATTTATTAGAACGACAAATTAGATTTTGTTTACAGACGATCAACCGAAAGTGATACTTTACTTAAATCTCATTGCTGTTTTAAACATGGAATTGGTGGGAGGTCATGTGCTGGCCATATCCGATTTTTTCATTATTTTCTTTGTCTTTATAATATTTTCTATTCTGTTGTTATATAATCGCAAGACATGGCAGTCAGTTTGTTAAATGTAAATAAAAATGTAGAGTTTCCATTTGGTAATGAAGCCGTATGATAAAAAGGCAAATGCGACAGCCCATTCTATATTACATTCTGAAAAGATTTGAGTAAATAATTCATCGCTGGTATATTGTTTGTGACCTTTACTCCCCTTTTGTCTTGGCTAATGTCGCCTGCTTTTGTTTTAAAGTTCAGTTCAGAGTCCCATTTTAATATCCCATGCTGCAATTAATGTATGAGTATGATACGAGCCCGCTGCATAATCGGTTCACAATAAGCTCTTTTAAATTTTCAAATAATTAATTTACATTTTAAAATCCATTTAAAATGTACAGAAATTATCGATGCTTGTTTGGTTGGATTAAAATTTTATTTATTTCATTATTTATTCCCCACGCATAACTGGATCGACTGGGTAGTTTTACAAGTTAAATTTTCATGCTAATCGAGAAGGAATACTTTGGTCCGCTATAATTTTGCAAATTTATTATTAATAGGTAATTAATGATACTTATTGATTCAGATGCACTTTTATTTGATTGAAGATTTTTTACCTCTCGCTACCCTAGGTAAGGGAGGTATAGGGATCGTGGTAAAAATCCCATATAGAGATTTTAGTGAATAAGCACGTTTCGATGTCCCCAGAATCCGATTTTAACATTTTTACAATGATGTCTGTAGGTATGTATGTGTGTATGTGTGCGGATCTTGTGGACACGATTACTCAAATACTATCAATCAGAAAAATTTGAAATTTTGAATATCCATTCTATACTAATGTGGGAAGAGCTCATTAGTTTTTAGTGTATATCGGATAACCGGAAGTATCATTTATACAAGCTTTTAACAGTTTTTCTTGTAAAAAATTCATTGAATATAATTTTTTAGCAATTTTTACCAATACAAATTGAATATAATGGCACAATCTTCAATTCTACGATAATAGCATTTAGTAAATAACTTGAAATAACTTTATATTATATTATAAAATAATTTATTTTTGTACATCACTTTGCCTCTGCGTCAAACGAAAACAATACTTTAATAACAAATTTGACATATTTAAACAAATGTCACTGTCACGAAGCAATTATCATTAAAATTAATAATAAAACCGTGTTAAGAAGAATTTAGTAGTTTAAATATGATTCTAATGAAATTAAAGTTTGTAAAAATAATATATTTTCCATCATACATAAATATTAGATATACAGGATAATTCGATTTAAGTTTGATGTTTGCAGCATTATATATCAAACAGCTCTCAATAAGAACGTGATTTCAAAGTGTCAAATAATAGTTTGCAACCACACATTTACGAATTGGATAATGTACGGCCAAGAATTTACAAAGATTGCGTTTTAGAGCATAAGGAAGTTGGTGATGATTTTGACAATAAAGTGTGTGTGACGATTTTTCCTTAAAATATATTAATGATCCAAAAGTTTGCAAAGTTGGTATTTAATACTCTCATATAATTTGAAACAACATATTAGATATTGACTATATATGATAAACCGGATGTAGTACTTAATTTGAAGCTCTAACAGATTTTTCAGGAAAAACATAATAAAATATAATCCAAAATTTCGTATTACAAACTTTTCTATTTATTGGAACAACAAAGTATATTTCGTTTAGAAACGATCAATCGGAAGTGAAACTTTACTTAAAGCTCATTGCTATTTTAAACATGGAATTGGCGGGAGGTCATGTGCTGGCCACATCAGATTTTTAGTTAATATAATTTGCAAGATTAGTGAATATAAATAAAAATTAAATAGCGGGAGGTATTGTGTTGACCACATCAGATTTTTACCTAAAGTAATCACGGAAGTAAAAATTATGATAGTATGATTTCACATGTTAAAGGTCTATGTTCGGAAGTTCCGATAACCATAAAAAGATTGGTTGTTTTTACATAAGTCCAATATATATTTCAATGAATATCTAAAATCTTAACGCAAACACTATTTGTATTCTCTTACCGCTATACTAGCATTGCTTCTACTCTTAGGTCTGGGAACATTCCACCTTCCCAGCAGATCAGCCCTGTCTTCTTCTTCACTCGAACTGGAATTATCCAGGGGCCTGGAGCCATGGAGGGAGGCGGCTCTTGCCTGGAGGGCCAGCCTGGGTAGCGGCACTGGGGGTAAAGTCCCATGTCCGGCCGCTGCGGGGCCCCGCAAAGCTAGAGCGGGATAGCCGAACACTGCTGAACTTGGGCGGGTAGGCAGGGCACCTGGCTCGGGCTGCTAGGAAGAAACGAATGGTAAGAAGGATAGGATAGTCAATAATAAAAATATTATAAGTATGAAGTATGAATATAGTCATTTTGTAATAAATCTAACACGGATCAAGTTCAAGAAACACGTTTTCCGAATGTGTTGTAAACAATATTTTTTTCTGAAATCATATACAAATACAAGGTGTCAATACTAAGTCGATACACCCGAAAATGGGAGAATTCATTAAAAACAAACAACTTTTCTTAGTTCCAATTTTTAATTTGGTGCCCGGTTCGTAGTTATTGAAGTTCTTTTGTTTTTTGAAAAATCGTCCCTTATTTTAAGGACTATTGAAAAAATTATTTTTCAAAATTACTTTTCAGCTCTCTAAAACATTTACAGCCCGATTCACAAAAAAGTTTAAGCTAATCCTCATTTTTGGATTAGTGAATTCTATTCTATTCCTGTATTTAAAATTTAATTTTCATGATATTATCAATAAAAGTAGATACTAGGAATAGATTAGACTATATTTTAAGTTATAAACTGTCAAAATTAGAGTAGAATTCGTTAATCCAAAAATGAGGATTAGCTTAAACCTTTTTCTGAATCGGGCTGTTAGTATTTAGAATTATTATTTTATTTTTTCAAATTACAAAATGGCAATCGATTTAAAATTTCAAAACATGATTTTTTGATAACCACTCCATCTATTTTTCGAAAGTAAAACATTTATAATAGTATATTATACGCCAAGGTTGAGAAGATAATCATTATTGACCTAGCTTCAATATTGTATTGTTTATATACTATTTTTTCACTACTAGTGAATTTGAATTTTTCTTATTGATAATAACAATCATTTTGACATGAATAATTACATTACTTATTTGTTAATATTCACAAAAACAAAGCAGGCTGCATTTGTTTTTATCTGACGTTTCGCTCATTTCGCTGGTTTGATAACCTCACTTATGGGCCTTGATTTGTATTTGACTTAATTATTTAATAAAAACACTTTGTGCTGTTACAGTCAGCAGCCTTATTAGTTTATTATTATTTTTAAATAAATCTACTGAAATGTATTTACCTACAAATACAAAAAAATAGTGATTTATTCATTTCTACATCTACACGTTTCACATTTTCACCAAAACAGCACAGTGGCCAGGTGAGGTGAGGCGGCAGCGTAGGTCAATTTAAAATTAAGCAGTAAATTTAAATTATGTACTTAACTCCTTTCTTGAGTTTAATGAGTTAAATAATATTCGGATTTGGCGGCTTGAATTTGATTGAAAAGTGACAGTTTGCATTATAGAACTAGGTTAATAATAAATTATTATTAACCTAGGTTACCATGGTTACAAGCAAGCGGTAGTGAAAAACAATTTCTCATGTCAAATAAAGGTAAATAATAGTGGGTTCCTAGGCTAGTAGTGAAAAAAATCCTTAAACTATCTATTATAATATTTGTCCTAAACATTTTTTAATCTATGCAAAAAAAGGCTTAATTTATATTCGGGCAGTATAATATATTTTTGTGTGTGTTAGTTGTTAGTAGTAAAATATATTTACAGTTTTCAGATTACTAACGGCGTAATGGTTCGCCTGGGCCATAACATCTGCAATCTGCGCCCATCGTAACCTATCCTCCAGCGACACCTGATACGGGGGCCCACCAACATTGGGCGTCTTCACAGTGCTGCCAGCTGTCGCCATATACCCAAAGACAGGGCTGCCAACAGCTGTTTTCTGTTCGCGATTCCATCTTCGACTGAGGACAGAAAAACAGACAGTAAAAAATTGTTTCAAGGGGGCGAAATGGGATAATACCTCCACATTACTAAACAGACAAGGGTGAGGACGATGATGACGACTGCAGCGACGCTAGCGCCAACGGCGACTCCGAGAACTTCGCCGTCCACTTCGCATTGGGAGCCGTAGTAATTACCAGCACAGCTAAAATGGTTAAGATGTTTTAATATATTATTTTGAGATGTATTAGTATCTTTGTTCTTAATATTTTAGAGTCATATATTATAAAAATATTTGGATGCTGCGTCATTTTAAATTGTAATTTAAAAGTTTTCCGTAAATTTTAGCTAAAATCACATAGGAGGTATTGCCAGGTCACCTGGCATGTCATAAAGACCTACTCGTATTAACCATTTCTGGGTATGCTAATCTATTTGTATTGTTGAGGTTTGAGGTCTTTACCAGGCGTCACCTCACAGTCTCTCAACGTTGTTGTGAAGAGAGCACCAGAAGTGTCGCTTGTATTATATCCAGATTTTAATGAATAAGCACGGTTTAAAGTCCCTACAATCCGATTTTAATATTTTTACAATGGTGTGTGTGTGTGTGTGTATTTGTGTGTACGTGTGGATGTTGTAAGGACGATCCCTCAAAAACTATAAGACTTAAGACCTGTTTAACTATGAATTTCTCAATCTGACATTCCTGGGAAGAGCTGAAAAAGTTTTGGTAACAATTGGACAACCGGAAGTAGTAGTTTCTTAAAAAAATCTTACTGGACATTTTTATTATCTTCCATAGATTTAAATATAGAGAATTATAAATATATAAAATAATCCATTGTATAATAAATCAAACTGCTCATGAAAACCAGTTGAAAAATTAAAATGATTGTAATTGACGTAAATGACAGTGTCAAAAATCCAGATACATTACTAAAGGCTTTTTCTGGGAATTACATTTCATATTTCTTATTTTATCATTAATTAAATATTTAAAATTATAGATATAGGTGCCGTACGTTAAGTTGACACTGTCTTTGAATGCGGAAAACTTAAAATTCGTACTTGGACAAGTCGAGATGTAATAGAAATTATAAATTTAATGAAATACTGTAACACGGATTTTTGATAGCAAAAATTTAAATGTCATAAGAATATGTACATTCCATTATTTTACTTGACAACTAAATTTTAAGTAGATTAATTTTTTTTATAAAACCTGCCTTTAATATCATAATAATTATTTATATGATTTAATTTTTCCTCCCGATGTGTAGAACTTAATATTATATAAAATTTATCTAAGTGCAGATACAGTCATTCAAAAAAGTCTCCGTACGACAGTAGTTTTAATGTATTTTAGGAAAAATAGCAGTGTAAAACCCAATATATTTAATTTCCTTTTAATCCAAAATGAAAAGCAGTATAATATATATATTTTTATAATAATAATATACTTAATAATTTACTTAATTTATTTATGTTATGGGGTAAACATTGAAAGTATTCATAATTTCATGACAAAAAAGTCTCCGTACGATAACCAAAACATTTAAATAATAAACCATTTATTTATGTTTCATAAAGAAATATAATATTTGGAGGGTTTTCCTTTGGTTCTTCCACCAGTAACTAAGCGATGAGTCATTAAATCTACCAAATTTTTGGTCACCGATGGCATTATATTCTGCAATTTTACTTGTAATTAATTTGAAATTCTTTTTTGCTTCATATTCCTATTTATTTTAAGAATTTTCCGCACTGCTTTTCATTTTGGATTAAAAGGAAATTAAATATATTGGGTTTTACACTGCTATTTTTCCTAAAATATATTAAAACCACTGTCGTACGGAGACTTTTTTGAATGACTGTATATAATTTTCAAAAATATGGATAAAAAGCCTGTCAATTTTATTTTTATGAAATAATACGTAATAATTGAGAAGTCCATTAGTTTATAATTAATAGTAATCTAATACTTTATCATTTAAATTACGTAACTACTTATAAATTTATTTATTCCTCTGATTAATTCATTTTTAAAATAGTAGCCAACCCAATCGGACAT
This sequence comes from Ophonus ardosiacus, assembly GCA_943142095.1. Lineage (NCBI taxonomy): Eukaryota > Metazoa > Arthropoda > Insecta > Coleoptera > Carabidae > Ophonus > Ophonus ardosiacus. The sequence goes on from OW964832.1 coordinate 47,953,674, forward strand.
AAAAATAATTTTGTTTAATTTTTACATTCTTTATTTTCCACGATAGCTTTGAGTGCCCGTAATGTGACGCCTGGTAAGTGTTTTCGATACAGATATCGTATTGTTCTTTTCCAAATATTACAATAAAAACAAATTATTGATACATCCAGAAATAGATAATCAGCTCTTTTGCTACATTTTTACATATTTCAATTAATATTTTTTTTATTTTGTAACTTACACGCATACTTGCTGCCCTTGCTGGTACCTACACTCTCCCCTATTGTTGCAGTGTTGAGAGGAGCATTGTTCACATTGCCTTCCAGCCCGATGTCTATTATCAGCCCATGGGTCTCGAAAACCATCCATACATTCGCAGTGGAACCCGCCGAACATATTCACGCAATGCGCGTGCGCGTGGCAGTCGTGCAAGTCAGCTGACGAACACTCGTCCAAGTCTAGAAAAAAAAAGTGAAAAATGAGTGAAGTGTGGAAATAATTGTGGATAAATAATGAAAGAAAAGAGGAAGAGATGTGGGAATGAAATGGGGAAGAAGATAAAGGAATGATCTACTAAATTGAAGGTAACCTTTTTTAAAGCTCTGATCTGATACTAATCAAGTACATAATATGAAATATGTATGTGACTATAATATGTCTTGTAATTGTAATACAAATATATGTTTAAAAATTAAAATATGACAGAAATATGCCATAACCAATATGGCTGGTATAATAATAATGAATATGAATATGTCAGTAAAATATCGTAGAACTTTATTACTCTTTAGATATTTAGCCACAAATACAGAGTGGGTGATATGAATAAAAATGAGTATACGAGGGTCACGCCAAAATTATTGTGATACAGAAATATTATTTGAAGGAGAAGCATGTAGTTTTACTGGTGTTCAAAGTAGTCCCCCCCTGCTTCAATACACTTTTGTAATCGAATTTTCCAGAGATGGAAAGCTTTGAGCCATTCATTTCTGGAATCGTATTAAAATACTCCATTATGGTGTTGTTAATCTCCTCTTCTGACGTAAAATGACGACCACGTAAATGTTTTTTCAATTTAAAAAATAGCCAGAAGTCACACATTGACAATGACTTTAATACCATTTTCTTTCAAAAAATTAACAGTTGTCGTAGCGGTATGGGAGGACGCATCATCATGGTGAAGCATTAAACCCTTAATTTTCACACTGCGAAGAACTTCAGGTAGGCATTTTTGTGTGTACCAATTGGCAGTAACAGTCTTCTGTCCCTCTAACCTAATTGCTTTCACAAGACCTGTACTTCTGAAAAATACGGCGTACATAACTTTTTTAAGTGCACGTTGTCTTTTCACGGTAACTGGTGTTGGGTCATCTTCAAACACCCATACCCTACTTTCTTGACGCGTTGGAACATCATACAAGGGTATGTAAGTTTCATCGTCAGTTACAATTTTAGAAAGAATACGATGACCGCCATTATTTAACAATTTTAAAGTGGCGCGATTAATTGTAACACGCTTGGCTTTTTGTTCTTCCGTTAAGTTGTGTGGCACCCAACGAGAAACAATTTTTCTAACACGAAGTTCTTTATGCAAAATTTTTACTATTGCTGCGGATCCAATGCCAAGGGCATCTTCCATCGTTCGATAGGTGACACGATTGTCATCCTTTATCATTTGTCTGATGGCAGCTACATTTTCTGGCACTAACGCTGTACAAGTCTCCCTAAGTGTTTCTCATCACGCAAGAAATTACGGCCTCTTTTGAATTCTGAAAACCAGCGAAATATAGTTGCTCGAGATGGAGCTTCATCTCCAAATGCCAATCGTAGACGTTCCTCGCACTGTTCTTCACGTAATCCAAGTCGTAGTAAAACATAACGCGATAATGCTTTCTTCCTAACTTCATGTTGCAGTTTATTTCCACTTCGAATTCCACCACAATAAATCACTTCAACCAGATGTTGTTATTGGATATTTTAAATAAATTGTAGTTTGACATTTGTGCACTAAAAATTTTCCAAAGCCAACTGTTTCCTAGCATCTTAATTATTTTGGAGTGACCCTCGTATACTTTATACTACAAAAATGTAAGTAGATGGTAGATCTTCGTATCGTAAATAAAAATGTAGAAGAATATACTCTTTTGAGTATCTACTCTTATGTACAAACTAGTTAAGTATGAACTCAAGTTTGGTATGAATAAAAAATAGTACCTACTACACTGATAAAGTATATAGGTACTTGGAAATACTGCCAAATTTTAAATTTTAGTATTTTTAGTAAATTCAAGTTCCAAATGGAGTTAGGATAAGTTATCTAGGGGACTTTTGTTAAACAAAAAGTTATAACATTTTTTAATGTTACTCAAATCCCAAAAGTGCGATTGTCACTTTTGAGACGTCTTTTATAATTATTTCATAAATTGGTAAGCTTTTCTGGAAACAGTACACTAATTCATTAAAATCGTTTGTAACTCCTAAACCAAATCAAATTTCAAAAACACGGGTGTCGCTTTTGAGACATTTATGGCAAATACATAAATGACCAACATATCAAAGTTAAAATAAATATTTCATAAATTAAGCTTTTTTGGCAATAGCACATTAAACAATTAAATCTCCTTTTACCTTGCAAATTGGAGACGGAACCAGGTGGGCTATCCACCCACAAAGCACTGTTCCCAACATTGTTACTTCTTCTTTGAATGACGCCCAATAAATGTTTTTGTATATCACCTCGGACTTGAGGTCTAGCCGTGTCTGCATTTTCTTCTAACTGCAGAGTTACATTTACGAAGACTCCTGCTTGTCCTTGGGATCTATCTCCTTTGTAGACATTATTTACTTTTGCGTTTAGGAATTCGTCGCTGAAAGGAGTCATGGACATTGCGGAATCAATCTGGAATCACATACAAAAAATAAAATATAAAAATTTTGTTTATATGTATGAATACGAGTACTTACTGCTCGTGTGGTTTCATAAGCGAGCTGTTGGTAGAGTTCGCTATTTGGATCCGCTAATTCGGACCCCCAAGAAACTCTGTGTTCGTACATTCTGTCGACTCTTAAAGACATAAGAACTGCTACTACTCTTCGGCATGGTTCTCGATGTTTTCTTCTGGCGTAACCAGGTCGGCAGTGACAAGAACTTACTCCAAGTTCTGTGCGGCAGATTTCGTTTTGAGATTGGTCGCAAGTAGATGCGTCACCCACAATGCAAGTATCGATCCTGTAAAAGAATAATCCCCGTTTAGAATACTGTAATAGAAATTGGTAAACCTACATTACTCTTTGTCTCACTTTCTTATAAAAGGAAGAATTTTTATTTGACTCAGAGCGTACTTCATATCAGAAAACTATGCCTTGGATATGATATTTGATAATCACCCTCTTTTATAACAATATAACATTATTAGCGAAATCTACGTATCGCAAAATGATACATCCATCAATGGGTAAAAAACCGTGATGATGTTTACTTATGAGGGTTGTAAAGTCTGTTCGCTCCTAGCTGAAACAAGCCGATAATTTATTACCCCAGTAGTTATTACCACAAACCATAAACCACTTTCTTGAGCCTTTGTTCATCAAACGGCGGTCAGTTTTAAATGGAGTGTTGAACAAGGATTGTATTCAGTTCGTTTTGATATATGCGTTTGTAAATTTTTAAGAGAATTTTTTGAAATTATTTTGAAATGTATTTACAGCTAGGTATTATCATTGAATAGGTATAATTAAGAATTACCTGCAAAGACGTTTTCGGCTAATGACATTGTTTTCGGGTTTGGCCATCATCATAATTTCTAGGAATTATTTAATCTACTATTCATTTAAGTCACCCTTGATTGAATTTCGTTCCTTTATAATCCCGGTTTTCTTTCGTCTTAACTCAGTTTACATGTAACATTAGTTAGCAGCGGTGTGAAATTTTAAATATGGAAATGTGGAGGCCCTGGGATGTCGACAATGCTTATTTTATGACGAGTATAACTGTATACTTGTAATAATGACATTTTCCCTTACTTATGCAGATTTCGAATACGTCCCTGTTCCACACTACCTGAGGATTTTCTATTTGTTTGTGGTAATATCTATTGGGGTAATAAAATATCGGCTTGTTTCAGCTAGGAGCGAACAGACTATACCTAACATAGTAGGCTTTGAAATATTGTCTTCATAACAACAGGAATTGTTTATTGTTTATCTGACAAACGAAATGCCAAATTTGATTATTCTGGTGTTAATAATTTACTAGGCTTCATAAGACGTGAGCAAGATGGATACCCCGAATGTTGACGTCCGAACATAAGCGCGAGATAGTCACCGCCTCAGAAGCTATTTTAGCGTTGTTTAATCAAAATCCAAACAGCTTTTTGGCTCGCTTTGTTACAGTTGATGAAACGTGGATTTATCACTTTGATCACGAGTCGAAATTTCAAAGTATAGAATGGCGACATCGAGCATCTTCTCCATCTCGCAAATTTAGGGTCCAGCTAGATCAGAGCTACTGCATTTTGCGATCCTGGGGAAGTTTTTGCTAGTTTCTCAAACTAAAGGAAAGTATACGACGAAGAAATTTTAAAACCGATGAAGCTGTTATGGCAGCAATTCAGAACTTCATCTACGATAAAGACCCCGAGTTTTTAAAAAGGTGTTACTATGTCAGAACATAGGCGAAATAAGTGTCTTTAAGTACATGGTGATTATGTTGAAAAATAAATTTGTTTCTAAATAATTAGGACTCTGTATAATCCTAGTATTTACACATTCCTACCTCACTGGTGGCTGACTGGGCCTCCTGTTATACCCCGGCCTCCTCTGTACCGGCTTAACTTTCGGCGCTTCTGTATGCGGTACCGCATACCCTGTCGCACTAATCGAATGAGTCGTACTCTTCGTCGGCGTCGCTTTTATAACTTGACTACTCGTCTGATCTCCAAACAAATTCAAATACGTCCTTTTCCCATCGATGCTTACAAACCCTTCGGTTCCACTTGCAGCCGTGATGACATCCTTCGTATGTACTTGGTCAATGTCAACAGGAATTATGAAAGGTTTGCCTGGTCCTGCGTTGGAATTGCTGCCCCCGGAAGGACCTTGTATGGCGGAGACAGTAACGTCGAATATTTCGCCTATTTGGCCGATAGGTGGACGGGCGGTTATGAGAGGTGGTTGGCGGTGAACTCCTGGTTTGTATTCGGTGTCGTCCAAGACGATTCCAGGACGGGGGCGATAAGGGTAGTATGGAAAACCTGTGCTCGAAGATTGGTCTTTGTCTAGAAAAAATAAATGTTATAAATGCAATTGTATTTGCAAACCAAAAACTAATTTCGTGTGATCCACTTTCATACAAGCTCTTTTATTCTTTCCACTCGTAAATTTCTTAACACATTAATTATATCATCCATACACTCACAAGTGATTCTGTTTGTATTTTTCTTAACCATCGATATAATTTATTTAGACATAAAATGAAATTGCCAAAAATGGAGTGCTTGTTTCTTTTTTTGGGGTCCCGTGGCCGCGTGCCTGAGTGTCTGGTCGCGAACCTGGGGGAACCGGGTTCGATCCCGACTGACGCCAAATATTTCCAATTTTAAATGGCACAAAAGTGACCCCTGTGGTGCACTCTCCACGCCAGCTATGAGTGCCCGTGAGGTGACGCCTGGTAAGCGCCCACACGGTAAAATATATCGTCATCATTACCGATGTCTACATGTGTTGTAGATACTGGCACACTCAGAAATGGGTAATATGCCGTGATGATATATATATATATATTTTTTTTTTTATTGTTTCTTTTTTTAAGAAGCATATGTGTTCCAAATGTAGATCCCTTTGAATTTAAATGCTTCACTTTATTTTTGATACCCACAATAACAACACGTTCACTGCCTATGAGACATACGTTGTGTCATCTGGTATTTTGCGTGCTATGCCGATGACACAACGTCTGTGCCATCATTATATACATTCTTCTATGCTTCAGTATCTCACAGGCATTAGGAACGTACAATTGCGCTCTTATAGGCACCTCAGGTACACTTTATACAGGTACATAGTTGGTGAATAAAACTCGATTTCTGGACTGACATTATCTTTATTGAAAACACAAAAAAATTGTTTCACGTTTCGGATGCTAAGATCTGCTTCCGTCATCAGGTGAACTGATACTAATTTACATCTGTGTAAGAGGAAGAATTTATACAATGCGGGGGTCATGCGTGAATGGCTCTTCGGGCGTATCGTGTCCGAAACGTTTTGAAACAATTTTTGTGTTTTCAATAAAGATAATGTCAGTCCAGAAATCGAATTTTATTCAGATTAATACATTATCTTGCGAGTTAAAGTTTAAAGACAAGTTATATAGTTGGTTTTGGGTTTAGGGCACTCTTGAGTTCTACAATGGGCAATCAATTGCCGGGACCGTCGGTGCAAAAGAAAGTACGTTCTTGTTGTGACAAAAAGCTTATATCAGACGCAGAATTACAGAACAAAAAATTTGGAGAAGTATTAGAAAACCAAAAGCGATAATATAATAAAATCAGTATATGTCGGGAGTAAATTGCCAGGACTAAATGCTGACATGCCAGTGAAAGAAAAACCATGAGCTGGTATAAAAAAAACTCATAATACATCTCACATCACTGATTTCTAGAGTCCCATTACGAAAAATGTAATGACACAAGTGTTCTGTCATGGCATAGTAAAAATAATTGTGATATAGTTAGTTTCCACAACTAAGACCCGGCATAACAGGCAGTAACAGGGCAGATGATCGGCAGTGAACGTGTTAAAAATGACCTACTCTTAAAATTAATTTACGGAGTTTATTTAATTTGGGCTTCAAAGATTAAAGAAACCTACAATAATATTGTCACGAAAATAGTATATTTACTTGTATTGCTTGTAGTAGTCTGAACAGAAGTCTGTGTACTAGATTCAGAGATGTTTAACGTAGTAGAAATGGAAGGTAAAGCTTCAGTTACAGTTGTACTTATAGTAGAAGTTGTAGACGGTATTAGTTCCTGAATAGAAGTTTCTAGAACTGGAGTTACTTCGCCTATACCTTCACCCAATATAGAAGGTTCTACTGTTGTAGAATTAATTTCTGCAGAAGTTGTAGTTGAATTCATAATTACTTCTGTTTGTGTTGGACTAGGTAGTATAGTTTTACTTTTTTCATTGACTTCACTACTGGTACTAACAATAAATTTGCTGTTATATTTATCCATTTTCGAAGAATTCTTTTCCTTTTCTTTTTTCTTTTCCTGCAATTCTTTATCCTTATATTCTTTTTCCGGCGGTTGTTGACTTGTCGTACTTCCTTCCGACGATGTCTCCGGTGGTATGGTAACTTCCTGTGCCATACTTTCATTATCTTCAACTTCCATTGGTATTTCCGGCGGTTCATCTGTTATAGGAATTATTTGCATATCTGACCCCAGGTTGAGGGTCAATATATCTTGACTGTTATTAGAATAAGTCACTCCTTCTTCTGTATAAGGTGGTAAGGGTTTGTAGGGTGGTATAGGGCGTCTTGGAGGACCTGGGGGCCTTCTTGGAGGTTTCCTCCATGGAGGGATTGTGATTGGTCGACGAAATGGGACTATGGGTTCGGGGATTGGGTACGGTTTTACAGGCGATGTTTTGTGATTAGGTAATTCGAAGGGGTAGGGGGTTGGTTGTTTTGTAGTGGGGGATAGTAAACCTAGTGGTGGGGTTAACTTATTCAGTGGTCCTGGTGGAAGGGGTAAGTTATTCAGTGGGGGTAAGTTGTTTGGAGGGGACATGCCGCTTGGTGGTGGGGGAAGTGGTAGATCAAAATCTGGTGGTAGAGGGGGTATATCGGTAATTCGCGGCGGTCCTCGGTTATTGATTCGGGTAGATAGAGGCCTCAAAGGTCGTCCCATCGCTGGTTGAGTATTAGCTTGAACATTTACATTACCATTCAATAATTTAACTATGCCTGTTATAATATCTTGAATATCTGGCGATGCTTGTCTTCCCCGGATGGTTTCAGGAGAGTATGTAACAAAACTCGTCATCACCGCAGTGGGTCGCACTTGGGGCTCCTCCAACCGTCTGGGTTGAGGAGCCCCTTTGACTTCCCCCGAAAAATTTACACCTTCAGTAGCTGAAACTTTTTTCATTTTTCCTGCTTCTTTATACGTCTTGGTAGGCTGTATAAGATTGACAGATCTCCCGCTCAGAATTTCATTTTGTTCACTCGAGTCTGGGAAGTTTTTAAACACCAAGATGTCGTCTTCAAATCCATTGGTTTTTCTGGGGGAGTCTTGGTGAACGGAACGAGTGACTATTACATGTGAAGGAGTAAATTCTTGTGGATCTATTGGTGCTAGGTTCATTGTTTCTTGCAGGATTAATTCTTCGGAGTTTGATGTGAGAATTGGTAACTGCGTTGTGATGACTTCATTGTCTTTAGCTGAATTTGGGGATATATGGGAATTCGAGTATAGTTCAGCCCCTAGAACAATTAAAATAATATTAGTCTTTAAATATAGAAAAAATTCTCGACTGTCATACAGCATATATTCTTACTAAACCGATGTTATAAAAACGAACGGCAATGTCTGGTTTTATTTTAACGGATTTGTTAATACTAAATAAAATGACGAAACAAAAACGATGAACTAAATTATTTAGTTCATTCCTCATATTTTCATGCATCCTCATGCACGGTTAAAGATAGAATAACGCACGATGACAGTCTGAATTCAGCATGAAATTCTCTTTCTTTTCATGTCAGGCATGATTTTTTTACATCATCGGATCTCAAGTTACAGCCGTTTGAAGTTCGATGAAAGATCATGTAATTTCAAACGGCTGTAACTCGAGATCCGATGAAGTAAAAATATCATACGTGACATGAAAAGAATTTCATGCTGAATTTAGATTTTCAACGTCCGTTATTCTGTCTTTAACCGTGTATGAGTGGTGCATGAATATATGAGAAATGAACTAAAGTATTTTCAATAATACAAAATTTCGATGAAAAATTTCAAATGGCTTTAACTCGAGATCCGATCAATAGAATATTATTCTGTAATAATAACATTAAATCAAAGATTGGTTAACTCATTTATCTAAAAAACATAAAATCAGCTACTATTTGGAAGTTTTTAACATGAGAATTATTTCTACCCATTTTTGTGTACTAGCCCCAAAAATTCACACACCCAATTTGTTTTAATTTTTTGTCACTGTTTTCTTTGTTCTTAGTCAACGCATTACGAAATCAGGACTGGTCATCTTTATGACCCGGATTTAAATTATTATAATACATTTGTCATGTAATTGTTACATACATGTATTTAGTATGTCGGACATGGTAACATACATACAGTAAAGTACACACAAGAATTCAGAGATCTACTTTATAACGTGTACTTTGTTGGAATTGTTAGTTATTTTTAATGCAATTTACAGCACAACATATAGTTACACATTTCTTCCCATGCACTATAAACTTAATTTTCATTAATTCATTGTTGAATATTTTTAATTTAATTAATGTAAAAAATCATGTTTATTTTGTTGGATACGACCATTTAAGTTTTTGTTGGCGTTTTAAAGAATTTCATTTCACTAGCGGTTTTAAAATGTCAAATGTCAACCAAAATTATTGGAATATATATATGGGGTCCCGTGGCCGCGTGCCTGAGTGTCTGGTCGCGAACCGGGTTCGATCCCGACCGACGCCAAATATTTAGAATTTCAAATGGCACAAAAGTGACCCCTGTGGTGCACTCTCCACGCCAGCAATGAGTGCCCGTGAGGTGACGCCTGGTAAGCGCCCGCACGGTACAAATATGTCATCATCATCATTACCGATATCTACGATAAAGCAGATTGTGGCACACCCAGAAATGGGTAATATGCCGTGATGATATATTTATTTTATTTATATATATATATATCATCACGGCATATTACCCATTTCTGGGTGTGCCAGTATCTACAACACATGTAGACATAGGTAATGATGGCGATATATTTTACCGTGTGGGCGCTTGCCAGGCGTCACCTCACGGGCACTCATAGCTGGCACGGAGAGTGTACCACAGGGGTTACTTTTGTGCCATTTAAAATTGGAAATATTTGGAATAAATTCAAATATTCAAAGTATACCCGCCATTTCGCCAAAAGAAGAATAAGAATGTTACAATTTTGTAATAACGTATGTCTGATTGTTGGAATAAAATATTGTATGTCATATTGAGATGTTAACCTCTAAAAACAGTTTCAGAATAATTTATTTCAAAGTGTATTATAAACAATTCAACCCATGGTAATTACTGATCACTATGGCAACATAGGGAAATTTTTGTATGAGATGTACACCTTAACCACAAAACTCGGCCCAAATTTTGTATGTTAGGTAGTACTCCCGTCTGTATTATTACATTAGTGATCGTTATCTCTATGGAATCTGAAGAATTACGTTTACCAGATAAATTTCAAATAGTTATTTATTTGCAAACTGTATAACATTCATTGAACAAATGCCATTCGACTTTATCTTTTACAAATTGAGAACTCTTGTACATTGTATCCTACAATAAAAATTAGTAGATAAAAGAATAGTTTAAAAGTCCCGTTGTATCGGTTCTATGTATTACATACATAAAATTTTATTATGCAACATGCACTTTATGATTTTTGCACATAATAATAAAGATATGCTTTCCGAATATAATACAATGCATTGCGAAAATTTTCCAAGCACCATAACCATGTAATTATGATTATTAATCATATAAAAATAATTCACCGTTAATTACGATTCCAAATTACAGTTATTAAAACGTTACACATTAATAGGTTTATTAGGAATCAGCAACAACTGTTAAATTAGCAGATCGTTCACCTTTTATTTATTATTAATACTTTCCCTGATATGTGTAGCCAAATAATTAACGGATTTGTTAATTACAAAATTTTGAACCAGAAGCGTTTTTACTGTTTAACGATGAAGCAGGAAATGGAAACAATTTAACAATTCTTTTGTTGTTATAATGATAGTTGACAATAATTTGAAGAAAATGTTTCATATTTCCTAGACATTTAAGAAACACGATATAATATAATTCTAATTTTTACAAATCCAATGACAATAAAGTTCATATACCTTAAGAAATCTGTTGTGGCCAGCACAAGACCTTCCGTTAATTTGATGTATTTTGAACAAATACCATACCAAAAGTTCATAGGAAAATATTCTATGTATCCAGTAAAATTGTAACACGAACATAATACAATTTTTTACAATTTCCATAGAGAAAGTTCCTTGGAAAATATTCTATAAATCCAATAAAATTATCACATGAATATACATTATAAATACTCTGAAAAAGCGTACACTTACGTAACATTCTCTTTACAATCAAATAATATTACTACCAAGTTTATATCTCTACCCATTTTTGAATTATTGCACCAAAATTCAATATACCCCACATTTAGATAAAAAAAATCTAATTTTATGTATCTAGATACTTCTCAATGCGCTGATTCCAAACCTCAGGTCGATATCATTTTTCGTTCTCGAAATATTTAGATTCAAAGTTTTGCTCAACACTGCCCATTTTTGGGTAATAACCCAAAAATGAGTTGAGATATGAATTTGGCGACAAAACACCATTCGATTCTACTGGCAAAATTACACCGCATACAATCTCTACAGCAAAATAACTGAAAAGGCCAAAAATCGCAAAAATCTAAGGTGTACCCCTTACGATTTTTCTAGATTTTGGACATTTTCAGTTGTTTTCAAGCTTTTATTCATAAAAAATGAACTGGTTGGACAAAAATTATGAAAATTGCTATACTTATGTATTTTTGTCCGTAGAATCGAATGGTGATGTCGCCAAATTCATATCTCAACCCATTTTTGGGTTAATACCCGTATAAATAGAGTAAGGTAGAAGTACAGAAATCGTCACTAAAGTAATTTTTGTTTATAAGGTATTGCAGAGCAAATAAACGAAGTTCAAAGAGAATGCTTTTATTTAGAATTATAATTATTTATTACAATGAAAACTGAAAACTGAATGTCTAGCCAACAATAAAACAAGTGTACTATATGAAAACTTTAAATCTATGTAGCCTATGTCAACAGTAATCCATTATACGACGATTTTATGCAATTGCAGTGTTGCCAACCTTATGATAATTGTTGCACATGTAAGATCATTTGGGCATAAATGATAAAAAATAGAACTTCAGTGCCTGAATACATAAGTAACTATTTTTTGACGTTATGGCACTGTTTTCAGACTTTTATTTCAGATGTAAAAAAAAATTGTATACAACTCGAATAAAAAGTGCCTTATTTGACGAACTCGCCTACGGCTCGTTCGGTCAAACTTTCCTGTTCTTGAAATGAAATAAGACTACACTTTTTACTCTTGATGGGGTCCCGTGGCCGCGTGCCGGGTTCGATCCCGACTGACGCCAAATATTTCCAATTTTAAATGGCACAAAAGTGACCCCTGTGGTGCACTCTCCACACCAGCTATGAGTGACTGTGAGGTGACGCCTGGTAAGCGCCCACACGGTAAAATATATCGTCATCATTACCGATGTCTACTGCCCGTATTCATAAACACTTGTAAAAATTTTAAACGGTTCGTTATAATTTTTATCCAATAAAAACAGTCGACATTGAAAGAAAAAACGAAATTTTGTTTGTCAAGTTTGATTCTATTTGTCAAAAATTATAACGAACCGTTTTGAAACTTTGCGAGTGTTTTGAATATGGGCATAAATGTGTTGTAGATACTGGCACACCCAGAAATGGGTAATATGCCGTGATGATATATTTATTTATTTTTACTCTTGTTGCATATAAATAACTATTTTTACAGACTTTTCATCATCACCAATGGCTGCCAACTCCAGAATCAAATCATCCCCAAAGCAGTCAGTCTTCATTCCGTGTGACATCTTCCCACATACGTTCATCATTCGGTGAGTTCATATCAAATATATTTTCACTTTCTCCTTATATACCCCTAGACCATTTGACTCAGTATATTGTGCAAGGTATTTAATGTAAACCAGAAACTTCCCACTCGTTATTTCTTCTTTATGTGAGAACATATCCGGGTTCGATCCCGACTGACGCTAAATATTTCCAATTTTAAATGGCACAAAAGTGTCCCCTGTGGCGCACTCTCCCCCCAACTATGAGTGCCCGTGAGGTGACGCCTGGTAAGCGCCCACACGGTAAAATATATCGTCATTATTACCGATGTCTACATGTGTTGTAGATACTGGCACACCCAGAAATGGGTAATATTCCGTGATGATATATTTATTTATTTATTTTTACTCTTGTTGCATATAAATAACTATTTTTACAGACTTTTCATCATCACCAATGGCTGCCAACTCCAGAATCAAATCATCGCCAAAGCAGTCAGTCTTCATTCCGTGTGACATCTTCCCACATACATTCATCATTCGGTGAGTTCATATCAAATATATTTTCACTTTCTCCATATATACCCCTAGACCATTTGACTCAGTAATATTGTGCAAGGTATTTAATGTTAACCTGAAACTTCCCACCCGTTATTTCTTGTTTATGTGAGAACATATTCGTATGTAGCTCCGGTACATAAGACGTAGTGGGTATTCTACGTCCGGTCTGATGACGTGCAAAGTGACCCACTTTGGTTTCACCTGAGGCGCGGCTAGATACACGTGCGGGTATGGCGAGCGATACGAGTAATAACTGTTTAAGCGAAAAGCGGCTACGATGATATACCAATCATATAATATATAAAAAAAACATCAAAGAAAATAAGTAATATGTTGTAAAGATCATGTTGGACAATGTATAAAAAATGGAGTGGTGATAGGAAATGTAGAATAGAATGGTAAGAGGTCAGATTGTTTGTGTTTGTTGGTAAACAAAATGTGGGTTCAACTCCATATAAGTTTTCACAAATCATCGAGTGGTTCAGAGAGATATAACGCAATGCCATTTACAATCTCACCATACTAAAACCTTTGAATATATTGTCCAGTTTTTTTAACAGCAATTAAAGCTCATTTTAATTTTTTTTTATTTCCTATTTGTTAGAAGCTGTACCAGACAGTTAAATAAACACGAAATTTCTAATTTCCCTCAACAACAAAAAAGAATAAACTTCTCCAAATGCGAAATCATCGGGGTTCTGAGAGACCCCAGGTCACCTATTAAGGTTCGCAAAAAAAAATGTGAAATAGATGTAATTTTGGACACATAATACGAAACTTATATATTTTGAACTATGCCCCCTTTTGGCAAGAAATTCTTTTACCGACCGATCACATTCGTATTTAGAGATATTAAGAAATCACTTTTTAGTCAGCTAACAATAATGTCAGTTTTGAATTTCGTATTCGAACACGAGTTACGACTATAAGTATTTATATTAATTATTATTAAATATAAAACAAACCCACAAATATAAAATATTATTGCAAAATTTAATACGACTCTGTTTTCCAACCTTTATAGTCTTTTTAACAAATCGCCTTCTCTAAATGTTAACTAGTCAATCAGTCAATCTACAAAACACCATATACATAGGTTAGAATCACAAAACTTTAAGTATGTATTTTATATTGTACGTATTCCATGCAAAAATATCTGAGCATATTAATCCTTTAAAAATTTTATGTCTTACTAGTATGTTATTGCTTTATAACAATCTCAACATTAGGTCCGTTATTGAGTAAATAATGCCCTAGGGCGTATTAAGTTGCTATGGTAATGTTGATAACAAACTGAGTTTAATAATACTGATACTAACATAAAGTGCAGTTAAGGTTAAGAAGCATTTATAATCATATTTGTTTCATCACAAATACAAACCAGCATACTTCTTATTCTTAGCAATAATATTGCCTCCATATTGACAGAAAAATACCACAAGAAATATATTTTTTGTTTGAAAAAATGCTTTGTTTACAGAACCAAAATATTACCTAGGTACCGCATTCACAGGTTACTTTGTAAGTTGTATTAAAATTTTGTGATTTATTATTTTTGTTTGATAAATTCTCGTCAGACAAAATGTTTATTAAGAATTTCTAGTAAGACATAAAACGTTGAAGGCATCACGGGTGTTAAACGACAATAATGCCTTCGGTCAACGTAAGCGCCTCGGGCCAGAGGCCCTCGACAGTACACTGTTGACCTCAGGCATTATTGTCCTTATAACAACCCTTGGTACCTTAATTACTATTATTACTCGAGATGTGAGTGGCATGGCATCATCTTGTTAGACCACTAGTTCTTGGTCTTCTAATTTTGCATCCAAAATGACAAAAACTGATTGATCTTAGTTTATATAAAAATGTGTCCGAGTTATGTTTTGGGCGTGAATGTCACACCAAACACTAACTGTAACGGGACGTAATGGTAATATTTAAAAGTGACAAGGATTTTCCCTTGTCCAGGAATGCCTATTTTGTTTATTAATTTTACCAGAGAACGTTGCGGATATTTTCGTCGGAATGCACGTGAAGTTGCAATAATCTATTTCTGATTTTCACGTTAACACAATGTCAGAACGTTCTCTTGGGGTGTATTTGCCCATAACAAAAATTTGAAGATCTACTCAACATAACCCTCAAACCAAAGTATCTTAAATGTAAACTTTACAAAATGGCGCCGATGCAAAATGGGGACGTGACTCTTGGCCCACCCACTATTATAACATTTTTAAAAAAATTAGTTTTTCATTCATTTCACTTAAATCTCTATTAAATTAACTGTTTCAAATATAGTAATAAAACAAATAAAAGGATCAATTGTTCATTATTATTTGTTAAGTTTATGTTCATTTTACTTTAAAAATGCGGCTCCCAATGACACAAATTACCGAAATCTGCGAATAAGAGCAGATTGACACACCTAGAACTGGGCCTGATGAATAAATATGTATTTGTTGAAATCATTTTAAAGTCTCATGTTCTTAAAATGTATTCTGTCCATTCAATGAAATCTCCTAACAATTTAATATTTAAATGAAAGTTATATTAGTTAGTAGATAATAATTCCAAGAATTATAATTTCACACACTATTAACTATACGTATTCATGATTATAGATGAAAACAATAATTATACTATGCATGTATAGATAAAAACATACATATCTTTTTCTAAAATTCCTTGAAAATCTTAACTCGTATAACAATAGTTACTTTTCTTGCAAAAACCATGTGGTGTTTATAATTTCGTTATTGTTAAGAACAAAGAAAGTTAACTTCTACATATACATGTTGCAAACAATATGTTTCGCTCACGTATTATGCTAGCTAAAAAAGAAATGTTTATTTCTTGTCACACATCGCATGGCAGCCATGTTGAAAATTCCGCGCATAGCATAGCTGTCTCGATCCAAGTTCTTCAATCAACAAGGGACCGTTATGTGAACTGCGGAAAAAACTGATCAACGGTATGGGTACACTGGCAGATTATGATGAACATGATTAGAAACATATGTAAGAAATTTAATAATAATAATAATAATAATAATAAAATTTGTAGTAAGTGATGGTACATCAGGGAATTTATGAGAAATATACATATAAGAAACCATCAACAATGTATGTAAATTCTTATTGCTGCCATTTATTTATTTATTTATTTATTTATTTATTTATTTATTTATTTATTGAAGAAAACCAACAGTATTAAGTACCAATTACAAGTTTCCACAGTTAATAGTTTACAATAAATTTTAAAACTTTATTTATGTATTGTCGGCTCCGGTAGCTCGATGGTTAGAGCAACGGCTCTTAGTCCATGAGTGTGCTCGGGGTTCTGGGTTCGAATCCCACTAAGGCATGGATGTTTGTGTATGTAAACCTACTCAGTAATTGGGATATAATCCTGTTGAGAGGTTTTTTTTTAAAAAAAAAATTATAAAGATAACTTAAATGAAGTTATTAATGTTTCCGGTTTATAGCGCGTGTCGTTCGGTTGCGTTTTATTTTGTATTTATTCTTATAAAACGGACGTTTTTGTATACACTTCTATCTTCATCAGAGTAAAATTAAGGAAGTTCTTACAAATCGATAAACATATCGTCGGCCGACTATTGGAATGTCATACATACATAAAATCACGCCTGTCCCACTTAGTGGGTTAGCAAGAACCCGAAAACAATAGTAACAATAAGAAAAGGAATAAGAGTAAGAGCTCAGCTGACTCACATTCTTCTTTCGCCTTGTCCACAATCATCATAGCATTCATACATAAGAACATATTAAAGTGACCGATTTTCGGTAGCGAATAACCGCATCCGGACCACAATAATAGTTACGCAACAATCATCCTTCGCCACACATTCCTATCCATGCATACTTCTTTCACCTCAGCCACATTCATAAACGTATTCATACATACGAGCATAAGCACATATTAAAGTGACCGATTTTCCATAGCGAATAACCGCATCCGCCACATCTTCACATCACAATAGTTACGAGACAATCATCCTTCGCCACACATTCCTATCCAGGCACACTTCTTTCGCCTCAGCCACATTCATAATCGTATTCATAAATGCTCTTCTTCTTTTCCACTCGGAAACTTACGCTCCTTCAAAATACTACCAATCACATCCATCCACTTACACACTGGACGGCCACCCTCAACTTTACCAACATATGTCTTATGTCCACAAATATTACTTTCGAGAATAACTGCTTCAAACATTTAAAATTTTATTGTAAAAAATGGATAATGAATACACATATTGAATTTTTTTTGTTTGTACATTTTCATTTTCCTTAACTTTGTATGAAATTTGTTAAATTATAATTTTTAAATATTTTCGAAATATAAAAGGACCTAGTTGGACATGGTTTAAAATAACATAGTAAATTCATAAAAAAAAATCCAATAAAATAACTTTTTGTACCATGTCGACACTATTTATTATTATTTTTTCTGTACTATGTCCAGAAGCACGTGACAATTATGAAATTTGATTGGCTCTGGACTTGATTCAAAATAGTTCTTAGTATGTCATTTTAAGGGATATGGTACAAAACTATAAGTCTGTTTAAAGAGCAAGAAGCACTGAATTTGATGTTCTTGGTACATAAAATACCGGAAAACCGAATTTGACTATATACCTATTTTTTTTTTTTTTTTCAAAAAGTGGACTTGACGCATTCAGCCGACGATTATTTTTGTATCTATTATTTTACTATTAGAATTATATTGTAAATATTTGTATGATACAATTAAAATATAATTCAACTTCTTCGCTTTGTCGTGGTGTTACAACAAGCTTGTATTATGAGTCGTACAGACTTAGGGTCGGTCTTTTCACCTTCAGATAAAGTTCCGGATAGCTATCCGCCGGATAAACTTATCTGAAACTTTATCCGACGGATAACTTTTTTCTGTCTTTCATTTCAAATTTATCTGACGGATAACTATCCGAAAAATAATAAATAGATTTGTGAAATTACGTGTACATACAGTAATTTTACATATTTGTATTCTACCAAAATATTATGTATTTGACATTTCTCCCAATTTATTGCATCAATTCATATGTTTCTGTCAGATATCATATTTATCCGGTAGAAAAGTCCGGGATAACTTATCTGTTAGATAGGCAATATTTATCTGGCGGATAACCTTATCTGAAGGTGGAAAGACACATTTTTGATTTATCCACCAGATAACTTTATCCGGAACTTTATCCGAAGGTGAAAAGACCGGCCCTTAGTCGAACTATATAATTATTAATAATGTACGTCACAAGAATTCCACCGCGAACTTTATTTATGGAAATTATGAATGAAAAGTTTTATATTTTCTAATAATTTTTACATGAATATGTTTAGAATTAGTTTATATTTCATAATTAATAGGAAAAACAAAATTTATTTTTTCGCAACTATCCTAATCATCTTTGCAATAGCAAAATGCACAAAGACAATGTAATACGAAGAACAACTATCCATGCTATTGTAATTTACTATTTAAAGAATTATTATTTGCAATGATATTGGCAATGAATATTTTCAAGTTTAATTCATTAACTTTCTCATTTCTAATTTTATTCAATCCGTTTTACATTAGTTGCACTTCGAACAACACCTTACAGTTACTGAATATATTAACAAGTTTTATATTTATTACTTGTACAAATTATGTCAAAAGTTTAAAGAACTTATAAAATATAAAAACAATATTTTAACGGATTTATTCTATTACAAAATCCTGCTTATTAAATTTCTGCAAGTACGAATGCACACAAACCTAATTAACCATGTTTAATGACTTTGAGTAACGTTATGTTTAACAATCAACACCGATCTGAAATTCCCATGGTGTTGTATGGTGTAAACCGGCCTTCATGTGATTACAATTGTATACGGGTCACTATGATACGGGTACCATCCTATGCAGAGGTGGAGTGAGTAGGATTTGAACCAGAGACCCAGAGAAAACAGAAATGAGAATGGAGAATTATGCAGCGTATATTTTAGGAGCTGTATACAAACAGGTTTCGCAATAAAATGTTGGTCACCACATTCTTTAAATATAACGGAGGTTTTTTGTGTAAATAAATATAGTTGGATTTATTTGCACATATTCAAGGTCAATATGTAAATTGTTTTGCGTCCACACCCACATTTTGGAGGTGATAATTCTACGAATACAGTGCTGGCAGAAACTCAGTAAAATATTGGGTTTTATTGGGTGATACTTATTTCAATTTTATTAAATTTATTATATGGGGTCCCGTGGCCGCGTGCCAGAGTGTCTGGTCGCGAACCTGGAGAACCGGGTTCGATCCCGACTAACGCCATATATTTCGAATTTTAAATGGCACAAAAGTGACCCCTGTGGTGCACTCTCCACGCCAGCATTGAGTGCCCGCACGGTACAAATATGTCATCATCATTACCGATATCTGCGATAAAGCAGATTGTGGCACACTCAAAAATGGGTAATATGCTGTGACGGTATATTTATTTATTTATATTTATGAATTTATTATTATTTGTATTTTTACCTCCCGCTACCTTTGGTTAAGGAGGTATAGGGATCGTGCTTAAAATCACATATCGAGATTTTAGTAAATGACCACGTTTTAAGCTCCCTAGAATCCAATTTTGTCTCCGCTCTAACGCAAATACTATCATTGAGAAAATTAATTAATTAGTGATTACTTTTAATTAGATTTTTAATGTATTTTTTTGCAATATTAGAACAGCTTTGGTCAAATTTAGACCAAACCGACCAAACTTTTTCAAAAACTCATACGAGTATTTTTGAAGAATTGTTCATGATCTTGTTATTTCCTGTTGTTTATTAGCGTCGAATAAATTCATTAGCTATGAAAATAAAATTGTAACCTAAAATTTGAACTGATAACTAGTGAAACGTCAAATGGCAAGCAGTAATAAGTCACGTTATAGATACTGATTAGTCACATCTAGAATTTCAAAATCGAATATAAACAAGAGAGAAAATTGTAAATTTTAAATCAAAATTTCTAAATATAAATTACATTCTCCATTTACTTCTAGAGTAAATTTATTTAAATTAACAAATTCGAGTCAATTATTATCATTTTATATAGGGCATATTCTGTAATTCAACAGTTAATTTTTATCGACAGGTTAAATTTTTTATCCATTAGATTCAGATTTGACAATAAAAAATCCAAGTTTTTGTTAAATGTCAATTTACTTGATTCGCAATTTTTTTAACCAGCTGTTAAAAATTAATGGATGAGTTACAGAATAGGGCCCTAATTTTATTTACTTTGGAAGTAAATTTATCTGTTGTTTATAAAATTGGCCTTTAATGTTATATTTATATTATTCAGTTCATCTAAAATTGTTATTGTTAGAATACAACACAGCTGGGAAAATTATGTTTGATAAAAGTTCTTATAAAAAATGAAACAAAGTTGTTATCTACTCGTGAAATAATTTAGTGAAACTTACAATAAGAATGCTGTGCTTTATGAACTAATTTTCTTAACAAGAGCAAGAGAAACTTATACGAGTACGTCTTATATGTGACATACGTCACTCTTGTACGCTTACATACTTGAACATTTATCATTATCACGAAATATTAATTAGAAATAATAATATATTACTTCAACAATATTGCCAAACTCCAAATCGCAGTCACACAGCATTTAATCTTGCAAAACCGTACATTTTTATGCCATTAAATAATTTTTCACTTCAAAATTAACCAAATAATATTTTTCCAAAAAAAGCCCTGTTCCTCCTATTCACAAAAAAAACGGCCTAACTGTAACAGTAATCTTATACTTCCTTCGATAAAAATACGTGCATATAAATGACATTATTTTTTGCACGTATCTTCCAGGATATCCGATTACCATTTAGAATTTAGATGTTCTAATGGAAATATGTAATTATTTGAAAAATAAGAACACGTTCATCAAATGCTCTGAATGCATCAGTTAACAATAAGAGCAGAAACTTTCCAATTTCTCTTGATCAAGAAACACTTCACTCCGGGCATTGAACACCCATTAGCACATTGCTAGATATATTTCAACCGTGTAGGAGTTACAATTAAGTCATTTGCATATGAAATACAATGCTTTATATGGATCAACACTTTCTTTATTATTTATATGTAAAGGTTGATATATTAGGAGAGAAACTATTTAAAAATTAATTGCAACATACAATTATTAAATATACATACTTTCAATTGCAGTACATTTTTGGGAAGTACGTATATCACTCTCTTTTATTTACATTGAAATTATTACATAGAGTTCTTACTTCACTGATAATTTGGTAATGTTTTATTATCAAATATTTGACGCGTGCCTGAGTGTCTGATCGCGAACCTGGAAAACCGGGTTCGATCCCGATCGACGCCAAATATTTCGAATTTTAAATGGCACAAAAGTGATCCCTGTGGTGCACTCTCCACGCCATCAATGAGGGCCCATGAGGTGACGCCTGGTAAACGCCCGCATGGTAAAATATATCGTCATCATTACCGACGTCTACATGTGTTGTAGATCCTGGCACACCCGGTAATGGGTAATTTGCCGTGATGATATTATTATTATCATCATTATTATTATTATATTGGAATCAAGCTAAAAATCGCATATCCAGATATTAGTGGATAAGTACGTTCTAAGGTCCCTAAAATCCGAGTATAACATTTTCATGATGATGTCCATATCTTTGTATGTGTATGTGTGTGTGTGTGTGTGTGTGTGTGTGTGTGTGTGTGTGTGTGTGTATGTGTGTATGTTGGATCCACGGTTTCTCAAATACTATGAGACTTAAAAAATGTTTAACTGCAGTTTCCTCAATCTGACATAACTAGGACATTTCAAATATTATCTTCAGTTTTAGTAAAAAAAATCCAAAAATACAAGAGTACAACGTAAAAAAATATTGTTGTGTTTTTTCTTATTCTTCTAACAACCGAATTCACCATCCCTGAATCAAATTTGATTTTCTGATCAACAAAATTTGACACTGTTGCTTTGTTAAAACTGTTGATCTCCAAGGTAAACCAGAACTTGATTTACAGATCAATGTTGATCAGAGAATCAAGATTTGATTAACGGTTGGTGAATTTGGTGGTAAATGTTCGATATTCTTCCAATTTATTGATAAGATTGGCGGTATTTCTGAAAGGTATATGTAATATATGAATCTATAATTATAAATATTTAATTAATAATAAAATAAGAAATATGAAATGTACTTTCCAGAAAAAGTCTTCGGTAATGTCTGTGGTTTTTTGACACTAACATCTGTCAGTTACAAAAATTTTAATTTTTCAACTAGTTTCCATGGACTATGAGATTCATTAAAATATATTATTTTATATATTTATATTTCTCTATCTCTATCTCTGTAGAAAACAGTGTAGAACATATAACAAAAATTTGAAATGTATCAGATAGAGATTTTTATATTCTTTAATATTTGTAATAACATAAATTTTCAAAAAAAAATTTTAAATTTTTTTAAGAAACTAGTACTTCCAGTTGTCCAATCAGCTCTTCCCAGTAATGTCAGATTGTGGAAACTGCAGTTTAACATTTTTTAAGTCTTATAGTCTTTGAAATACCGTGGAACCAACATACACACACACACACATATCGTAAAAATTCTAGGGACCTTAAAACGTGCTTATCCACTAAAATCTGGATATACTAATTTTAGCGAGAGGTAATTATTCAATAATGTTTCTTTCTTAATCTTGCATTGAAATCTCCAAGTAAATTTTCACATGGTTATTTCTAATATCTTTGTGGGTATGTAGAACGTTTAATTTTACTTTAATTCTCATTCTCTTCTGTCTACTATTTATGCCAACTATACGTCTGACATATGCTGTTATGTACACTAATTTATTTGTATAAAATCAATACAATAAAAGACTTTCTATTACGCTTAAACTACGCGTTTATTTAGATTAACTTTCAATAAATTTCTACGAGAAATTTTGGACTTTGGGAATCATAAATTTCAAAACAAGAGAGAGTTGTGGAACAATTTTTGTTTTATGCAGAGTTTATATTTACAGCTAGCGGAACAAATGTAAGAAAGAAATATAATCTTTTGTGTGAAATACACTTTTACAAATGTAAAGGAGTTAATGTACTCGTTGGATTTCTCATTATTATGCGTTCATTTATATTTCACCTACATTTTAAATTTGCTAATAGCATTAAACAACTATAAAAAGAATGGGTCAAAATATAAACACGAGAATAAATATTAATTAAGTTTTAAACTGTTATAAAAAATGCTGTACCGTTAAAGCATAAATATATAAATTTATATCTTTTACTCAATATTGGATGTAATATGTAATATTGTACTATATTATTGATTTTGATATTTGATTAATATGTAACCCAGAATGCTTATATTAGACATTACGACCTTACTCATAATAAAAATCTGATGTAGCCAATACAATACCTCCCGCTATTTAATTTTTATTAATTTAAATACATACCTACATATTTACTAATGCTGCAAACTATATTCAGTTCCTTTGCATATAACTATTGCTTTATTTACTATTTTCTTTTTAAAATGTCGCCATTATTAATTTGAAATTATTAGTTTTTTGACAGTGACATTTATTATATGTTAATGTAGGTATGCATATTTGTAGAAAAGTTAATAAGCATATAGTACTGACAATAATGAGTAAAAAAGCTTAATCAATATAAGCCTGATCTTCAACTGTTTCCGAGATGAATGAAAAATCGAAGAAAAACTGACAATGATAGTGATCGAGCAAATTTTTTTCTGTTAGTAGACTATAAAAAGAAACAATAAAATTTTGTATGAAACATTTTTCACAGTTTCTAGTAGTTACGAAGTTACATGAAAATTAAATATTAAAATGATAGAAAAAGTTCCTTGACTGATGAGGTAATAAAAATTTCTGGATTGCAGTCACAAAATTTTATTTTAAATTCTCGGGTCGACCGGTTTCGAGCTCCACATGAGCCTTCCTCAGGAGATCAAAAATTTTCTTAATTCTCATCTCCTGAGGAAGGCTCATGTGGAGCTCGAAACCGGTCGACCCGAGAATTTAAAATAAAATTTTGTGACTGCAATCCAGAAATTTTTATTACCTCATTAAATATTGGCCAAGGTCCACACAACATTTAACTTAGTACAATTATTTGATTTAAAAAAAAAAACAAAAGCATATCTAAGATGACTTCTGAAAAGTAAACAAAAAGTCGTATTTAATTAAAATCGTAACTCTTTTAGTTTTTAAGATAGCAAAGGTAAACTCCCTAAAAACTCATTTTTCACTGCCTCATATCTCGGAAATTTTTAAAGATCAGCCCCATATTGATTAAGCTTTTTTTACTCAATTTGGTCAGTACTATACTTTCTTTGGAACACCCTGTATATTGACATATTAACAAATTATAAAATAGTAACCTGTTAAAATAGTGAAATATATATAATTAGATAAAACAGTACCTATTATCCCATGTATTCATTTACATTATTAGCAACATTTCTTTTAAATTTATCATTGCTATCTAAAAATCTCAGTTTAGTTGTAGTGAGTTTTTAAATTTTCAAGAATTTATTATAGGCCGTCAAAATTAGTAATTACGATATATTTTTCTCATGAACGATTACCAGACTGCAAATTATATGCACTCATAGGTGGCGTGGAAAGTGCAGTGACATGTCATTTTACGCGAGAAAAAATCTGTAAATAATAGACTTATAACTTCAAGTAACATTTTTCATGCATATCTTATAGTTCGAATAATAATACATCTCTAATAAAAATGATTGCTTGTTTCCAAGAGTTCGTCTTGTTAAAATTCTTGTTATATTGAGTAATTCTTATTATCCTCGCACAATCTTAACTGTAAAAGCGGTTATTTCGTTTCAACTTAAGAGCACTTATGTTTGTTAGTACAATACTTAAAGTTAATATACCATATATCTATTAGTTATACAGAAATGTGAATAGTTATTTATACTGCCCATACAGTTAACCATGAACTACTGATACTATGAAGTCTTTTTTATTTTGAATGTCAATTTCCAGTCAGCATAAGGCATCTTGTGGTACACTTCTTTTGAAATGCTGAATTCTTTAAATTTTATATAAATTTAAAAAGTAGCCAAGGATCGCAAATGATGCTAAATCAGGTAAGTATGGCGGGTGTTCTAATACTTTTTTTACGCCAAAAACTGAAGAAAATATTCTCTGACTACAAGTAATTCTGTATTTTCAATCACAATATTTTAAAAAATCTGATGTGGCCAGCACATTTCCTTCCGTCAATTCTATGTATTTTGTACAAATCCCATACTAAATGTTCCTTGGACAATATACATCCAGTAAAACTATAACACGAACATATACTATGTAAATTGCACTTGATACTGACATTTGTCAATTAGGATTATTTGAATATATCAGCTATGGATGTAAAGAAGAGAAATACGAAAGAATTATAATTTTTGGAATTGTAGTATTGGGGTTATCGCTTGAAAAAAGATTGTCACACACAGACACACACATACATATAGACATCATCGTAAAACTAGTAAAATCGTATTCTGGGGACCCTAAAACGTGCTATTCTCCCCACCGAATTTTTTGACCAAAGACAATACCTTCTTGACCAAGAGGCGACGGAAGATAAAAATGATTAACTAATAATTGTTTAAAATGTGTGTTGTGATCGTGAAATACGATTGACAGATTGCATTGGCGTAAATATTTCCATTCATTTCCATCGTTCCTTGGTACGAAAATATGCTTCAAAATAACCTTGCCATGTTCTTTCGTAAACACCATTCCAAGGTAACGATTTGAATAAATAACGGTTTAATCTTAAAAAATAAAAACAAACTGTATGTAAAAATATTCAAAATACGTAACGCCTCTAACTTTTCCAATTGTCGGTAAATTGATACTATTTTTTATTCGTGGAAGATAATTTTGATCATAATCAGAACTTTTTCAAGTCACGTGACTATCATTCATCCTGGATCATCTTGTATAAACATTTAACTGAGAAAAGTAGGTACTTGAGAAAATTAAATTTCCAAATCTTTAAAAGAGCACCCTGACTTCGTTAAAGGCTTGACAAACTCTTGGAATTCTTTGCATAGTTTTTGTAAAACATTACTAGAAACTGATTTCCACAACTGAGTAACATTAGTTGATCTGGTTTGGATGTTGATGACTTGATTCTTCTTCTTCTTTCATCCTTCGAAAGTGGTCTACAGGGTTCAAAGAACGCAAGTAAATGTAAACACCGACAAAAATAATATATTTTTTGACTACTAGCCTATAAAGATATCATTATTGACTCATTATTGTTCCGTGAAATTGTTTTTTACCTCCCGCTACCCTTGGTAAGGGAGGTATAGGGATCGTGTTAAAAATCACATATCGAGATTTTAGTAAATGACTACGTTTTAAGGTCCGTAGAATCTAATTTTAACATTTTCATGATGAAGTCTGTATGCGTGTATGTGTGTGTGTATGTATGTGTGTATGTATGTGTATGGATTTTGTCTTCACTTTAACTCAAATACTATCTTTCAGAAAATTCTGAAACCTTGTATTTCTATCCTAATATGAAAAGAAGCCATTAGAGTTTGGTGTAAATCGGATAACCGGAAATGGCAATTTACCTGAAGCTCATAATGGTTTTTCATCAAAAAATACCATTAAATGCCATTTTTTCGTATTTTATTTCTTATGAAAATTAAAGATTATTGAATTTTCTACAGGAATACATTAATACTTTTTTTTATATATTTTACAGATAATTTTTTTTTTTTTTTTTATTAGTCCCGAAGACTAAGATAAACACAATTCCTTTGTTACACAGTTCATATTTCAAATGAATGTAACTGACAGTAAATGTCACTGTCAAAAAACTAATCACTTCAATTTAATAATAGTGACATTTTAAAAAGAAAATAGTAAATAAAGTAATAGTTTTCTGCAATGGAACAGTTTGCAGCGTTAGTAAACACGCATGTATGTATTTAAATTAATAAAAATGAAATAGCGGGAGGTTTTGTGTTGGCCTCATCAGATTTTATATACCTAGAGATCAATTATCGACCAAGATCAATAATAATATTATTGTTTTCATTCCATTATTATATATACACCACGGTTATGAAGAGCATTATTGTCCTCGGGATTATAATCTTTCGCTCGGTCAATAATGATACTCTCCATAACCTTGATGTGTAATATACTATTATTCTATGACTTTCATTAACAATGAGGAAAATAATTTCAGTTTTTCATCCATTGGTTTTACAAATAAGCAACTGTACCCATAATTTTGGACGATACTGTACAAATATAAGAATAGTAGATTAAAGTGCGATTGGAACACCAATTAAATGATTGTTTTCCTAAGTGGCATATTTACCTATTAGGCGTCAAATTTTAATTAACCCTTAATTGTATTATTGTAATTAGTCCACACGCTCTAAAAACCATCTCAAGAAATACATACATATTCCTGTAACCTTCGCATAATATTTGTGTCAGTACTGTTTGGCTTTTTTACCTTTTGTTAAGACTAGAAACGTAAGTAGAGTCACTACTATACGGATTCCGTAAGTTCCTATATCCGCCATGTTCATAGACAGAATGGAGAGGTCACTCACTTAGACACGTTACCATTAGACAGTAAGACACACACTATCATACACTTTTCTCGCCGGAAAATTAAGTTTTAAATAACTATATACACTTTATAAAACTTTAAACATAACTTATCAAAGTCTCCGGGTAAATTTTCAATCATTTTCACATTTTACATCCAATTATTCCAACAACAACAATATTTTTTACACTTCAAAACTATTTTACAGCACTATTTCTCTTTTCGCTAGAATATTTCTTGTCTTCACGACATTGTGTCTTTCTTGCACCGGTACGCAGACTGATTCTCCGAGTCGGTGAGAATTCAATCCTCGTCGTGGCTTCTAGGCTAACGGGTCTTCAGCAAGCAACACAAGAACTTCTTACTCGGAGTGTACTCGAAAGTAGAAGGGGCATGACAGGTGAACCAAAGTGGAGTTAACAGTAACGAAGCAAACTATACACTACAAGGAGTAAAGTAGTACTAGAAAGTACTGTTGAGAATCGATGTTTTGTAAGGTTTCTGGGAAAAGAATCAATAGATTTTAGGGAGATTTTAAAAATATATTGTCAGGGGTTGTTATCCATTTTTGGGACTGTCAATTTGCTTTTATTCGCAGATTTTGGTAATGAGGAAATATCTATTCCTATTCTATGTTGCGGCACTATTATACGTCCGCTTACGAGAACTCATAGTTACAGAGAAGAGATATGCTATTAATATCCTATCAGGGAATTTTATAATTAATGTATCTCATCATTTTCATTTGAAGTATTTTAGTCTCAAAATAATTAAAACAATTAAATTCAAATGTTATGTTTTCAACGAAATATGTTCTGCATTAAATAATAATAGTAACTGCAACTATTTCTTTTATTATTAATCTTATACATTTTGTTTAAATACACATGCTAAACATTTACGACCTTATTATTTATTTATTCATTTTCATTTCAATACTTTTATTTCTAAAAATTCACACAATTGTTCAAATACTCTAAAAATGCGTACAGGTACGTAACATTCTCTTTACAATCAAATAATATTACTACCAAGTTTATATCTCTACCCATTTTTGAATTATTGCCCCAAAAGTCAATATACCCCACATTTAGATAAAAACTTCAAAAATTTCAAAAATCTAATTTTTATGTATCTAGATACTTCTCAATACGCTGATTCCATAACCGCAAGTCAATATCTCTTTTCGTTCTCGAGATATTTAGATTCAAAGTTTTTCTCAAAACTGCCCATTTTTGGGTATTAACCCAAAAACGGGTCGAGATATGAATTTGGCGACATCACTATTCTATTCTACGGACAAAAATACATAAGTATAGCAATTTTCATAAATTTTGTCCAACCGGTTCATTTTTTATGAATAAAATCTTAAAAACCCCTGAAAATAGCCAAAATCTGAAAAAATCGTAAGGGGTACACTTAGATTTTTGCGAGTTTGGCCATTTTTAGTTATTTTGCTTTAGAGATTGTATGCGGTGTTTAAAAATTCTGAAAATTGGTGTACTTTATGTAATTTTGCTCGTAGAATCGATTGGTGTTGTAGTCAAATTCATATCTCAACCCATTTTTGGGTTATTACCCAAAAATGGGCAGTTTTGAATATAAATATCTCGAGAACGAAACGAGATATCGACCTGTATATTTTGTCGAAATGCAGGGTATATTGACTTTTGGGGCAATTCAAAAATGGGGAAAGATATGAACTTGGTAGTAATATTATTTGATTGTAAAGAGAATGTTACTTAAGTATAGGCATTTTTAGAGTATTTATATGTAATGTATATTCATGTGATAATTTTATTGGATTTATAGAATATTTTCCAAGGAACTTTCTGTATGGAATTTGTAAAAAATTGTAATTATGTTCGTGTTACAATTTTACTGGATAAATAGAATCTTTTCCAATAAACTTTTGGTGATTTGTACAAAATACATCAAATTTACGGAAGGTCTTCCTTACCTAAGGTAAAAAAATCATCTGCTCATAGCATATTTTGACACTTGATTCTTTTGAATTAAAAACAATACAATTGTATTTTAGATCTTATAGATGATATATTTGAGTTTTGAAATTTTTATCGGCTAATATCTTAATTGATATGAAATAAAAGAATGGACCATGTAGAAAACTTAATAAATATGTTGTCATTTCTAATATGTTTTATTATTATTTTGAACTGCGTTTCTTAGACGGTTTTCCATCCGAAAGTGAACCGTTCTAGCCCATGCTTGAGCAAATTGACAAAGTCGTTGGCAAAAAATCTTATTAA
Organism: Ophonus ardosiacus; assembly: GCA_943142095.1. Classification (NCBI taxonomy): domain Eukaryota; kingdom Metazoa; phylum Arthropoda; class Insecta; order Coleoptera; family Carabidae; genus Ophonus; species Ophonus ardosiacus. Next base: position 47,984,151 of record OW964832.1, read on the forward strand.
AATTCGTAGTGTGTGCTATATAGGAACAGTAAAATATATGAATAGTTAGTTGCAGGTATATTGTATAGCGGTATGAATCATATAGAAAAGAGAAAGTTTCGAAAGCGGCCAGAGACTTGTAGATAGCTCATCACGGATCTAATTATGTAACGCCTGATTGAAATATTTAACCACATCCGTTTACTTTTCTCCCTTAAAATTCTATCAAAAACCTTTTATGAGTAGTTAATAAACAAAGTAGGCTATAAAACAATTAGTTGTCAGCGAAGTTACACGGTTGACATATTGAATCATATTGAATAATAATTTGCAAATAATAAATTTCCTTCAAGATGACTATGAAAGGAGGCGGCCGTACCAAACTAGACATAAATTTCTTCACAGAAACTTGTGAAAAAGAAGCAGACAGCTATTTCGCTTGGAAAAGAAAATGGGAGTGGCTCGTTCCAGAATATACGTAAAATACAACTAAATACATAATTATTTCATTACAATATTATAAATATCGTCTGTTTGGAATTTGGCAACTCTGTTTTCAGCTGGAGCATCCAAATAATTATATTTGGGAGTTATTAATAGTATATTAAAGAATGAATGTCAAAATTGCCATTTTATTTTGTGAGAAGGAAGTTAGGATCACGACGCGCAGCGGAGTTATCCAAAACCCTTCGAACAAAATAATCGACAATTATAACATGAGCTCTTTATACTATTTTTTCTATTTTGCACTTCGTATGCCTTTTTTAAATGAAAAATAGTAATGTCAAAATTTAGAGAATTTTGTCAGTTGGCGGTATTAATATGACGTTTGATAATTCATTTGGTAACTCTAACATTTTTATAACATCATACGATATTTTCTATTTCATGCTAAATTTACTACTTTATGTCTTCTCTTCTTCTTATTCTTAGTTTTAAATTCAAAATTAGATAAAAATAAAATTCTTAACAATCGTTTGTATTCGTTTATTAACGAGATTTAACATTTGATATTTTTGAAATTCTTAGCCACCAACCTTATAAAAATAAATTATACGAGAGGAAGCGAGTGGTACAACACATCAAGTGCCTAAAACACTCAGTTCGTAATGTATTATATACAAGATTTTTTATAATAGCGTTTTAAATCAGATCATTTATTCTCAAATACCAACATTTTGAATTTTTAAAAAATAAAAAGTAAGCAGACGCCAAGTTTATCTTTTCGTTGCTAAATGAAATACTTTTAAGTACATTTTAGGCATTAAACTATCACTTTAACGCATTAAACTCTCACTTTTAAGCACTTTCAGAACTTGTATTAACAATTACCTGAAATACCTTAAAAAAACATCGAAAATGAGACATCTATACACACTGGGTAGGATTATGTAACTTGTCCGAGTAATTGGTATCAATATCATTAGGGTTACATAGAATATTATATTTTATTAAACAGTTATGACGTAAATATTTTAATCATCAAATCATTTTACAAATACGTCTCTATAGTTATATCGGACGAGTTACAGAATCCTGCTGAATACCTGAAAATTATACTTATAGGCGATATTTTTTAGGGGGGTGCAGAAGATGCTTGCTGAGACAAATCTTCCTAAAGAGACAAGAAAGAAACCAGACTTGCGGACTATAAAGCCAGTTCCCCAAACAGTGAACCATGAGTACGGTTGGATTTCCACCAAGCCAGAGTTCCAGCTGCAAAAATGGGGCCCTGACAACTTTTCCTTCGCGTTGGAAATACCAGGATACGACGATTTATGATTCAACAGAGTTTTTTATGTTATACATTTTATATTATTTGCTAAAAGTTTTTTTTTTGCCATGTATTCTTATATTATGTATATATTTAATTATAAAATAATAAAATATAATAATAATAATATAAGCGCTTCTGCCATTAATGTAGTACTGATAGTATCTATATGTATATGCTATAAACACAATGAAGACAACAATGTATTACAAATGAACAATAAAAATTACTTAAACTAATGCAATTTTTTATATAATGACCTCTTATTTATTTCAGGGGAAACATTTTTTTTCTATTCGAAAAATGATAATAAATAGATGTAGGCCAATTCTTTTAGCACAAGGCTTATACATACCGTGTGTATTTTTAACGTGAAACATTGGGTTTGTCATAGCCATGGTTACGACTTGACATTTGATTGACCGCAATGTATAGGGAACGAATTTGACATTTGACAAGATGTCAATAGAGGTTAATTTTGTTTAAATAATGGGGTATTCCACTCATATTTTTTTATTATTTTAAAAATAACTTCATTCGTTTTGAAGCAATTAATAGTATTAAAAAATCTTAATTGTTCCTAGTTTAACAGTATTTTATTTTCGAGAAATCAGTGTAACGTCACATTTCCCCTATACTTGTCTTTCTCACACACACTGCTCTGAGTACACTACGAGAGAAAGATAACAATTGTATGACTTCAATTTTCCCTTTTAGCAAATGTGAAATATCTCGTAAAGTAATTATTTAAAAAATGTTTTCATTGTTTTAACTATTAATTATTGTGCCATACTTTATGTTAAATTGATTTTTTTTTAAATTTTTTGTTATGGTGGAATACCCCATTGTACCTTTCTAAATTAAATTTTGTTATAGAAAAAATATTGTGTGCACCTTGTTGTGCCTTAGTGATTTTCTGACTTGGCTAAATTTATTACAATATTTAAATATAATACTTCAGTCAAATTCATTCCCTATGTTTTATTTTAAATGAGACAGGCAAATACATTGCTGTCAATCAAATGTCACATTGACAAGAGAGGTTAATTTTGTTTAAAAAGGCGAGTTTCTTTATTCACCAATGAGTAGTGCGCATTAATGCGCATGAATCGTAAATTCATCACACCGTTTCTTTATTCACTGGTGAATTGCAGATGAAATTCATCACACCGTTTCTAATTACCGCGCACTATCCATCGTAAATTCATCGCATGCATCGGCTTTGACTGCCGATGGATTTTACGATTTCCGATGGATTGGTAGTGGGGGGTCTAACGAAATGTCATTTTTGACATTTGCGTTTGTTTTATGGTTGCAAGTGTAAGAATGTGGGAAGAAGAAATGCATGATTCAAATAATAATAATAATAAAAAAACATATCTCGTTCACAACAGAAAGTAGATGGTTATAAATGCAGAGAATTTTTATTATAATTATGAATTCCATATCACTGTTGCTATTGCTGTCATCAGATTCTTCATTGTTAGATGAATCTGATGATTGTAATACAGCGACGGTCCTTTTAACCACACTTTTAACTATTAAACTTTCCATATCTGGCGTGGTGGTTAATTGTCAGTTGATATTTAAGGTTAGGAGTTTCACCGAAATTTTCAGCAACCCGTTTCTTTATTTGGTCGCAGCGGCTATCCATCGGATCCATCAGCTATTCATCGTGACGTCATTTTCAATTGATGATGGAATTCAGCGCATTAATTGCTGCTGAATAAAGAAACTCGCCCATAATTATACCTATTTTCTAAAAATTAAATTTAGTTGTAGAAAAAATATTGTGTGCACCTTGTGCCCGAAATATGTTTAGTGCTCTCGAGTAGTTTTCTGACTCGGCTAAATTTCTTACAATATTTAAATATAATACTTCTGTTAAATTCGTTCCCTATATTTCATTTTAAATGGGACACGCAAATATATTGCTGTCAATCAAATGTCACCATGGATATGACGCACCCAATGATTCACGTTAAAAAATACTCAAGCCCATGAAGCCAAATTTGAAAAGTATAGATCGCTGTTTCAGTTTGCGAAATAGTAATTTTTAAACTTGCTGTATTCAATAGGCATACATATATTTATATTAAAATAAACAATAAAAAAATTGTTTTTGAAGTATTTAAAGTTGCTCTAGTTAATAGTCTTGTCACAAATATGATTGATTTATTTCAGTAATTCAAATATTCTGAAATTATAAATATCTATTCTTACAGAAAATAAAACCCTAAATCCACTTCTGTAAAATACATTTATACATACAACAAGCGTTAATGAACCTTTTTTCAACAATCCATAATTTCTTGAACTTAGTATACCATATAAAAATAATCCCCTGAATCTAAATTTGGAAAATATGTCAGGTACTATCTCACTTAGTTTTTGATATATTTAATATTAAATTTACTAAATGCGCTGGCCTGAATCAAACATTATAGAATTTTTTCATTGATTCCAAAATTTTGAAATAATGTATACATATAGAAAATGGCCTCCAGAATCCAAAATTGAAAACCATCAATCATTATTTCCCTTAGTTTTTAATTTATTTAAATTTGATTTGAAACAGAAATTACATTCAGTTGTGTACTCAAATTTTTTTCGCGCTACTTCTACATTCATAAAATTCAAAACACGTGAACGAATTACATAATACATCAGAAGCAATTATTATTTATAATGACTCATTATTATTTAACTGTTGACTTGTATTTCTAGGGGGCAAATTATCCAACACCCTGACAATTACATGGATTAATTCTTTCAGTTTGTTTGACGCAGTGCTAGTGTAAAGACGTGTGTGTGGGGTGTGCTGGTGTACTGTGACCACAAGGACGACTTCCTGGTGTTTGGAGAGGACGTAGGATACCTGCAGGACTTGGAGTTATATCCATAGATTTCACTTATTCAAAGTAAGTTTTTTTTTTTTACTTTTATACTACTTTATATAGTTGTATTTTTTATTCGATTTATTAACCCTTAATTCCCAGGGATTATTCTACTATAAATATAGATTTAAATAATTGTTCGTATTAATATTTCTACCATATATACGCACGGGCCTATTCTGTAACTAGTGGTTAATTTTTAACAACTGGTTAAAAGATTTAACCAATCAAATATGTTGATATATAACAAAAAATAGAATATTTAGTTGTTAAATCAGTATCTATTGGGTAAAATTTTTAACAAGTTTTTAATAATTAACCATTGAGTTACAGAATAGACCCGATAAACTTCCAACATTTTATTCTGTAATTCTGTATGTATAAAGCATCGCATAAAGTTTTAGAGAGCAGATAATATTTGGCAAAAAGTTTTTCAATGTTAAACGCCTATATTACGAATTCTTGTTTCATCCTATCTATCACTATGACCTATATATTTTATTACATATATTTTATTTTGTTCCATAGTTACCTAATTAAGAATGTGTACTATATTACGACAAATGGTGACAACATACCTCATTATTAAAATACTTTAATTTTGTACACATTATACAATATGATCTATAATTAATTGAATGAAATATTTATACATTTTATTTAACATTGAATATCTCGCAGTTTCTTTCATATAATTTTTTTTTCTAATGATGAATAATTGAAACAATTATTAATGATTTGCAAAATCATATTATTTTCTACCCCTAATTTATATTAGTAGCTTTTGAGTATATTTTCTATTGTTGCAGAACGATAAGCTGTACACTAGACAGACGGTGCTGTACCCGAGCGAATAGCAGTTCAAGAATCGTGAATTCCGCATTGGAGATGGTCACCCTGTTGCAGAGAATCGCACCCCAAAACACCCCTACCATGAATTTTGTATTTCTCAAATCGTTATGTATAAGAATTTTGTAAATAAATAAAACTTCACCTCACCTATAAAGTACTTATATGATATAACCATTTTAAAGTGAAAAAACATTTATGTCTAAGACACATGCATACATATATACATACATAAGAGAATTAAAATCATGCCTTTATACAATTCACATATTTTCATTGTCATAATTATGTTCACATACATCACAAACGCATATATTACATACATATTATTTAAAGGGTACAAAAAACAAAAGAGCTAAGTCCAAACATTACTATTTTTGCAGCGTGTCATACTTTGAAAACAAGTATACATATACAAAATAACTTACATCCATATTTGAAAAGTACAAGTGTACAAGTGACTGTTTCTCTTAGTTTATGAGATATTAATTTTTTAACTAGCTATTTTCAATAAAGATGTAGGTACACGTCTTGTGAAACTAGCAATACTGAAAACTTTTTCAGCGATTCATACATTCCAAAATTAGGTCTGCATATAGTAAGTAAATTCCATATCATTTTGAAAAATCCTAGTAGCTATATCTGTTAATTTTCGTTTTTGAACGTTATTTTCATATACCGTGAGTATTTTTTAACGTGAAACATAGGATTTGTTATATCCATGGTTACGACTTGTCATTTTATTAACAACAATGTATTTGTGTGTCCCATTTAAAATGTAACATAGGCAATGAATTTGACATGTGACAAGACGTCAATTTTGTTTAAATAATTATACCTGCTTTTTAAATTAAATTTAGTTGTACAAAAAATATTGTGTGCACCTTATGCCCGAGTGATTTTCTGACGGCCAAATATCTTACAATATTTAAATATAATACTTCTATCAAATTCATTCCCTATGTTTCATTTTAAAAGAGACAGGCAAATACATTGCTATTAACCAAATGTCAAGTCTTAACTTATAGGAAAATTCAACAGGTTATCTGTCATATTGACAAAATGTCATTAGAGGTTAATTTTGTTTAAATAATTATACGTTTCCTAAAAATTAAATTTAGCTGTAAAAAAAACATTATGTACACTTTATGCCCGAAATATGTTTAGTGCTCTCGAGTGGTTTTCTGACTTGGCTAAATTACTTGCAATATTTAAATATATAATACTTCTGTCAAATTCGTTCACTATGTTTAATTTGAATGGGACAGGCAAATACATTGCTGTCAATCAAATATCAAGTCGTAAACATGGATATGACAAACCCAATGTTTCACGTTAAAAAATACTCACGATAGATATACGCCTTGAAATAATCATTAATGAAAAAAAATATTGTTATGGCTAACACAATACCTCTCGCTATTTTCATATTAGGCTAATATAATTAATGTATTTTTCGTAATACCATACTGTTATTATGACATAACAGGACATAACAAAAATGAAAAGATAGAAATAACGGCCTAGGCTAGGATCAGGTGTTCCTAGAAAAGTAACAGCATATTGATGGACTGTCTAGGAGAATTTATAAATTAACCTAAAAAGTTGTTCAGTATGACAGATATAGAAGAATTTTATTATTCTTAAATGTTTAAATATTATGTTATTAAGAAAAATCTTGAACGCCCCACGGCCGAAATGCAAATAACGAACTCGATTGATTATAAACTTCAGTCGCGTCCGTTATTTGCCTTCTATCGGCCTAATGACGTTAATATAACATTTCTGGTACACACAAAAAAATTCTAATTACATCTGCTCTTTACGAATTTGAAAAGTATAAGTCGCTATTTATCTTAGTTTTCATGATATTCATTTTCAACGTTGCTATTTTCAATACATGTAGGTACACGTCTTGAAATAAACATTATTGATTTTTTAGCGATTTAAACCTGTTAAAATTAAGTATGCATATAGAAAATTACTCCCTATTCAAATTTGGAAAGTACAAGTCACTATTTCATTTAGTTTTCGTGATATTCATTTACCAAATTGATATTTTAATGAACGATTTAAACCTTTTGATATTATGTCCTGTACATCCAAATTTGGAAAATACAAGTCGCTTTTTCCTTTGGTTCTTCATATAATCATTTTTTAAATTGCTATTTTCAATAGACAGATATTTACCTGTCTTGAAACTAATTTTTTTAGAATCTAAAGTAGTGGAATTACGTTTACATAATCCTATAAATCCAAATAAGATTAGGATAATTCGTTATTACTCTTAGGGCCGGTCTTATAAACAATAAATTAATCCTTAGTTAGTTACTGCACAAGTAAATTAAATGGACCATTAAAAAAGAAATGGATATTATAAAACTAATCTCACTATCAAATAACTAACGGGGGATGTAATTAAATTTTAGTAGTGTGTTTGTGGTTTTGTGAAAAGTTTCTATATTCACATTCGTTATAAACGTAAATCAGTTGATTTGACAGTTGGAAAAGAAACGTGATCGTGGGAAAAATCATATTGATATTGAAAAATATAACCTATTAGATATTGTTGAAGATTATTTTCATATAATTTGCAACGACCCGGTTGCGTAAAATCGTAAGGTTATTACTAGCTGATTCATTGTGGAAATTGACATATTTCTTAATGTTAGTAGTCTTATATTTCCTTCAATCTGTCCCAATACGTGTAACACACATTGTTTTGACAATCGAAATCTCTTTTTAAACTCATGGCTCATACCACGATCATGGTTTTAACAAAAACGCTGTTTTAAGAAATGTCAAATTCAAATTTCAAAATGTAATTTCACCCTATGTTAGAAGAACAATTTATTTAAAAATATTTGTTTGAATACAAACTATGTTCTGCTTTAAAATCATATTTTGACAAATTTCATAGTATTTATTATCATCATTAAATAATGAAATTTGACATTACTTAAAACAGTGTTTTAGTTAAAACCATGATCGTGGTACGAGCCATTGTCATCATATATTTCATATTGATTTGTCCTGTTTCGGAACAATTTTGGTAGCCTACCTCGTGCAAATATAAATGCATCATCATTATCTGTTTATGAATCCGAGGACACTGATGATACAGACTCTAAAGATGACATACTCGACACATACATTTCTTAAAAAAATATTTAAAAGTAAATAGTTCCCTATTTCAATTGTTTTAAAATAAACATAACAAAAAAAAAATACAGGTTGGCGTTTCTTTAACAACTGATTTAAATCTAATAACATGAAATTCCGCAGTTACTTTAATAGGTCGATTTACCCAAATCTTCAGTTAAATTAGTTTAGTAGCTAACTAAATTTCAACTGTTGATTAAATAGTTTTATAAGACCGGCCCTTGGTTCTGAAAGTATGTACCTACATAATTTTAAAGTTACTATACGCCATATATAAATCACGCACCTAGTAATGGTATTTAAAACTTTAAAAATTCAGTTTGACGAAATTATATAAGTAATTGGGACTTAGCTCTATTTTCCTGTACCATCATTTGCAGTTACATGCCCTACATACCTATACATACGAGTATGTTTGTAATCTAATACTCTAAGAAACTGATCGTCCTAAATAAAACAGTTTTATTTGTTATATGATATTTATTAATATAATAACACGTTTAACCCTCTTCACATATCAGTTGAAAACACTTCATAATACAATAGGCCCATAAACCAATTTTTATAATATTTTTAAATGAAAGTTCGTTTAATTTTGAACCAATTTGTGATATCAAAAAGTCATAATTGTTTTTTGTATAGCTGCATTTTATTTTTAAAGAATCCTATAGCTATCTTTCTCACACCAGTTTCTGTAATAGACTTCGCGAGAAAGATAACAATAGTGTGACGTCATCTGTACTCCTGGAAATAAATTCAAGTATCTCGCAATGTAATTATTAAAAAAATGTTTTTTTTTATCTTAATCGTTATTTATTGAGTAGTACTTTAAGGATAAAGTGTACATTTTATTATTTTTTGTTATTGTTTATGGGTCTATTATTGCATTTTTCAAAATAGTTATTTGTGTATCTGGAGCGGAAATCGATATTTTACAATCATGACATACATTTTTCTACGTCCTTTGAAAAAGAGGATAAAAACATTTGGTTTCAAATCTTACTTTGAATAATTTAATTTTTAATTTATCCCTGCTAAAAATTATTTTCCGTTTTAAGCAGAATATCTGCAAGTTGTTCTGTCATTTTCCAGTATCAATTTTCTGCTCTAAGCTGAAACTTGAAAAGCTTACTTTTAAAATAGACATAGAAAAATTTATATAGCTTCACTTGGAAGAAAATCATATATGTTATCGTTAAAAAAACATAGGTACATACACGCCCGGTTGCAGAAACGTTCATCAATTCCCTGTTCAGTTAACGTACCATCAAAATGAACAAATTCGAATCAGTTTCCTAGTTCTTATGACATTTAAATCATTGCTGTCAAAAAATCGCGGTGCATTTGTTCGTTTTGATGAACTGTTGATTGATCAAGGAATTGATGAACATTTCTGCATCCGGGCATGTGTTAAAAAAAACCTAATTCGGAGTAGGCTATGAAGATAGAAACGTATTCAATTCAAAAGTCAAGTTGTCAAAATTAATCGTGAATGTAATTATAAGAAGAAAATATAAAAAGAAGGATACATAATATTGCCATTCACCGTTTTGTAATTTATTTCTATTTCGAAAATAACAAGGAAAAAACTTTGATTTCTTCAGATAACATTTTTGACAATAATTCACATTTAATTAAATACTTTCAAATTGTCATACTTTTTTTTGTTCATAGCCTAACTCTAAATTAGGATTTTTTTTTAACACACTGTACAGTTTCACAATTTTTATCATTAGTGTACTTTATACAATTAGGAAATTATTCATATATATATTTTCATCTACGCAAAAAATCATACAGTAAAATACATGTGTTCATACTTCTTCATACAATACAACAAACACAAAATAAATAAATGTATAATATAGTGTATAAATAAATAAATATATCATCACGGCATATTACCCATTTCTGAGTGTGCCAGTATCTACAACACATGTAGACATCGGTAATGATGATATATTTTACCGTGTGGGCGCTTACCAGGCGTCACCTCACGGGCACTCATAGGTATATTGTTTATATTATTAATTAATCCGCAGAATTTATACAGTAAGAAATTATTCATATATTCATATTTAAAAAAATATATTTCATGTTACGAAAAAAAAACGATACACTTTTTACGCTGTTATGTGTATGTATGTTAGTAAAATCATTTACGAAAATACGTATATGTGTTTGTATTCATAATTGCATTGTTAATATTGTATTGTTGCACACACACAAATATATATGATATACTCTACTTTTCTATATTTTTTCTGATTGTATATATTTCCTAATTATTGACTATACTTATAAATTCCGTACCTATATCAATCGCAAAATTGTATCATTAAAATGTATATCTTATTGTGTAATAATAATAAAAATTGGACAACATATTCTTGTTAAAAATATATCATTCCTTTGAATATATCTTTGAGATAAACAATTAGGTATAGCATCATTTTCATACTCAAATTTGACGTAATTAGAGCACATATCATCTCTGTATTTGTGAAACTGCAAATGTGTTGTATCACAAATACACAGATCAAAAATTATTTATTCATTGTTAAAATAATGTATTCCATGTATTATATAATGTAATATTCTTATGTATCACATCTCTGACAAATAAATCCTTGTTATCAATAACAAACTATTTCATTCCAATAAATCGATCAAAAATCACATTCCAATGACCTAGGTTCATATCCCGCTTGCTAGCTAACATTTGTAGGCCCCCAATCTGCAACCAGAACAGCGACCTATAAATTCCTGCAAACCAAAGATCCCAATTCGATTCCCGATTACTGTAACCAGAACGGCGACCAACAAAATCCTGTAACCCAAAAATCCAAAATCGATCCCGATTACTGCAGCCAGAACGGCGCCCTATAAAATCCTGCAAACCAAAAATCCAAATTCGATTCCCGATTACTGCAGCCAGAACGGCGACCTATAAAATCCTGTAATCCAAAAATCCAAATTCGATTCCCGATTACTGCAGCCAGAACGGCGCCCTATAAAATCCTGCGAACCAAAAATCCAAATTCGATTCCCGATTACTGCAGCCAGAACGGCGTCCTATAAAATCCTGCAATCCAAAAATCCAAATTCGATTCCCGATTACTGCAACCAGAACGGCGTCCTATAAAATCCTGCAATCCAAAGATCCAAATTCGATTCCCGATTACTAACTAGCATCCGGCAACCCGTCGAACCGTCCACGAGCGCCAACCGCCCGCCAGCCTATAGCCTAGCCTGCGGTCTAGGCTATGGGACCTGGTGGCTGGCCAGCTAGAAATCCGCTAGAAAGTGAGTATATAGCTAGTTATAGCCGTGATTACGTAACTTTACTATGCAGACCGTCCGGTTCAGTACCAACGCTCATGCTGCACGCCGAATGGCTGTAAATTCATCAAAAAGCTGTATATAAGGCTGAAATCTGTGGTGGGAAGGCTAGGATTCATGAATCCACCACCAGGCGGTTGAATTTTGTGGGAGAATTTTAATTTTGCCGGGTATATGCCTTGGGATCGGCTGAAAATCCGTCTGAGACCTCAAAAATGCTCGTAGCGGCAGTAAAATGCTATTTCTCGGCCGTTACTGCTCTAAAACGTCGATTTTACGCGATTTTTGAATTTTGTCGACCAGAAGCCTTGCTCGGGCTCGGATTTTGCTAGCTAGAAATTTTGTCGTAGGCTACACGCTTCTCGAAGCTGCTGTACACTAGGTTTGATTTTTGGCGATCGAGCTGTGGATCGCTTTGCGGCGCTGTCGGATTTTGCTGTAGCATTTCGGTCGGTGGATTTTTGAATTTTGGTGGGTGAATGCCTTGGGATCGGCTGAAAATCCGTCTGGGAGCTCAAAAATGCTCGTAGCGGCAGTAAAGTGCTATTTCTCGGCCGTTACGGCTCTAAAACGTCGATTTTACGCGATTTTTGAATTTTGTCGACCAGAAGCCTTGCTCGGGCTCGGATTTTGCTAGCTAGAAATTTTGTCGTAGGCTACATGCTTACGTAATCTGCTGTGCACTAGGTAGGAATTTTGGCGCTGCAATATTTCATGCAGGTTGCAGATCGGCGATCGTGCCCTGGATCGCTTTGCGGTGCTCGCGAATCGCTTGCGGTACTCGCGGATCGCTTTGCGGTACTCGCGGATCGAGTTTTGCTGGTTGCTTACCTATAGGCTATTCTGCTATTCTGCTGCTCTAATTTTGATGATCTAGTTCGGATTTTGGTGAATTGCTGGATGCTGGAATCTGGAATGCAAATTTTGAGGATGGAAAAATAGGTTTCTGAATTGAGAAAATTGTATTCATTTTACTGTATTTATTGGACATTTAATACATTTTACATGTTACATAATACATATAATGATCTTATTCTATGAAGACTTAGAAATAAATAAATAATGAAATATATATCGTGCAATAAATATTAAATTATATTACACCAGTTATTCAGTTGTTACAATTTAATATTGCAGTTTTTTGCGAATGTATATTACATTTTTTTTCTAAGACAGAGTTATAGATTTTTAATATGAATATATACTATGAAATAAATAATAGTTAAGCAAGGATTTATATACATGCATACAATTAAAAATACATCAGTATTTTAACACAGTTTTTTTAATATATAAAAAAATTGTTTATTACAAACTGCTATACTGTGACTATAAGTCTTAGAACACAAAACTAACATATATTCTCACCTAATTACACCATGTACATCTGTGGCTTAATGAACTAGAACATATACCAACGTATTTTGATCTATATGACAGAAAGTCGCTATTGTTACTGTTTCGCGCAAAAGGATTTTTGTTGAATAATTTTAAAACATAAAAATGGCACTTAGATCCCTTTTAATTTAAATGCTAACATGTACAGATAAAAATGACAAATATAAATGACATATTTCATTTATATTATATAACAAAAATAGTAATCTAATAAAAAATATATTTGTGAAACTAAATATCCTGTATTTCAATAATTTAAAAAATCAATCATTCATATTTCAATATGATTTTTGTCCTTAAATTTATCGTAAAATTAAGTAATTTACCTAACAATCTATAGGTCGAAATCTAGTTCAATTGCTTCAGTTCCATTTCACATCACAAATATGATAAATATACTATTTTAATTGAATCTTTGAATCACCAAAATAAATCTCAAAGACGTAAATATACTGCCAAAAAAATTGCAAACTTGCAACAAACTATTGCCAAGTTGCACAGCTGACGCTTAAATTTTAAGTGTCCCTTACATTGACAATATCATGTCAAAACAAAATGTCAAATGAGTAATTGAATATAATGTCAAAATTTCGATTAGCACTTTTTTCTTAAGTCAAGCTTAAAATTTAAGTATTAGCGGTGCATTTGGGCATACATGTTTTCACGTTTAAGTTCATAAGAAATGTACCAAAATCCTACATGTATTATTTTTATGAAAAAAATAGTATTTCTGAAATAAATGTACATCGCATTTTATACCGTATTTTTTAACGTGAAACATTGGGTTTGTCATATCCATGGTTACGACTTGATAATTGATTGACAGCAATGTATTTGTCCTTTCCATTTAAAATGAAACATAGGGAACGAATCTGACAGAAGTATTATATTTAAATATTATAAGAAATTTAGCGAAGTCAGAAAACCACTTGAGAGCACTAAACATATTTCGAGCACAAGGTGCCCACAGTATTTTTTCTACATCTAAATTTAATTTTTAGAGAACAGGTACAATTATTTAAACAAAATTAACCTTTAATGACATCTTGTCAATATGACAGATAACTGTTGAATTTCCCTATATGTTTTGATTTGACATTTGATTGACAGCAATGTATTTGTCTGTCTCATTTAAAATGACACATGGGGAATGAATTTGACAGAAGTATTATATTTAAATATTGTAAGAAATTTAGCCGAGTCAGAAAACCACTCGGGCACAAGGTGCACACTATATTTTTTCTACTACTAATTTTAATTTAGAATGCAGGTATAATTATTTAAATAAAATTAACCTCTATTGATGTCTTATCAAATGTCAAATTCGTTCCCTATGCTTCATTTTAAATGGAACGGGCAAATACATTGCTACAAATGTTAAGTCGTAACCAAATGTTTCACGGTAAAAAATAATTACGGTATAAATAATGAGTTTTTTATATCTTAGAAAAAAAATATCATTTTGATAGGAAATAAAGATCAAGTATATTATGCTTATGGTACAACAAGAGTGACTATTATAAAATACATGTATGTCGAATAACATATTAATACAGGGATTTTGAATCCAGTGTTAATTATCTTCCAGTGTTAACGTAAATTAACGGTGATTTTGACACTTGGCAATTTCATGTAACTTGAAAAAAATGTAAAATCTTATGATTGTAATAATCCTTTATGTTTTAATACAGAAATAAATACTTTCAAGAAAAATGAATTTTGATTATGAATTATAAAAAGAAATTAGTATTATAATGAACAAAATTGTGTGTGATTACAACAAAGAATATACGTAACTGATTACAACAACACACCATTGAACTAAATTCAGAAAATTATTGATTTATTAGAAAAGTAATTATTTCCTGGTGCTTAAACTAAATTTAGTAAATGTTTCTAACTAGAACAAATATTTTAAACTCTCTTATCTTCAGTAAATTCATTAGGTAGTTTCCCATTTCAAGTGCAAAAGTAACTTCTTTCATAAATGTACTGACTATACATTGGCTTGGCTAATATTATTTATAATATTAAAACAGTATTCTGTGAAAATGTAAACAATTCCGCAAATCTCCAATCTAGTATATTCTAAATTCTTAGTTAATTTATTACGTGCTTTTTCTATTTTTTGTAAAATACGTTTATCTTAAAAAATATTAAATAACCGTGTTGTTCACCATGTCTACGAAATAATTGTATTTTATTAATACAACAGAAATATGTTTTTAACACAAAATGCACGTAGGTTTATTTGACGTTTGACATATACTTTTGAAATTGAAAGGGAAGTGTAGTTTTTGTTATGTTTAATAATTTTCTATTGGTTGAAAATTCAAAAAGGTAAAGATCACACGAATGTATGCGACGTGAATTAACGCTGACGTTTATTAACGTTCCACGTTCACGCCAGAGTTTCAGAATACCAGTTTAACAAAACGTGAACGTTACTATCGTTACTTAACGCCAAATGTTATTTAACGCTGGTTTCAGACTCCAACTCTTAATTATAGTTATATTACTAATGCTTATAGAACTATAAGCATATGCATTTATTGTTTAATTCACGTAAGAAAATAGCAAATGGCACTTGAGAGCCGACCGTTTTTATATCATTAAATAAATAATTTAAATTCGTGTAACCAAACTTTGTCAATAATAAAAATATTTTATTCTGTAAAATGTACGAGCCCTGAATATTAAAAATTATATCAAAATATGGTTAAATATCACGTAATTCTCTCGATTATATTTGTTAATTGTCATTTGACAAGTGCTATTTTTTCGCTTTTGTGAACTAGGTTAGCATTCTGACTAATCAAAGGGCAGAATTTATATCCCTATCTAAACCAACGCTTTTTTCTTACGTGAAATGAAGTATATATATACATACATAATATTATGTACGTTTTAAATTAACTACGAATTACGAAGCACTTATTAAAAAGGTATAAATTTTTCTCATAGTAATATATGTATGTATTACGTCATGCGCTATAGCTAAAACAATATGAACATATGTACTACCCTGTATAGAGAATGTTTTCATAATAATGGAAAATATAAATCGGAAATGAAATAAATGATATATGTTTGGGAAGGATTTGTTTATTTATTTATTAATGTGTATCTTTTAGCTAAAGGTGCATGGGTTAAAAATACATTAGGGGTTATTTGGGGGATGGCTAGAGTGTAGTTTCTCCTAGGAAATTCTCTCCATCTCAGCTTCAGCTTATTCTGATTTTCTGCAATCCGTATACAGGTTATTTCTCTCGTGTAGGGTTCTGTAACAATTAAATATTTAATCAAAATTAGTTTATTTCTCATACTGAACATAGAAAGACAAAATTGTTTTATGTAAAAAGAAACTTACAGAATTTTTTGGCACGTAAATGGGCCCATAAACCAACCTTTTTTTAAATATTTTTAAATGAAAGTTCGTTTAATTTTGAAGCAATTCATGGTATTAAAAAGTCATAATTGTTTTTTGTATAACTGCATTTGATTTTTAAAGAAATCTATAGCTATCTTTCTCACACCAGTTTATGTAGTAGGCTGAGAAAGATACCAATAGTGTGACGTCATCTGTGGCCCTGGAAATAAATTCAAATATCTCGCAAAGTAATTATTAAAAAAATGTTTTTTTATTTTAATCGTTATTTATTGAGTAGTACTTTAATGATAAAGTGTACATTTTATTATTTTTTGTTATGGTTTATGGGCCCATTATTAAATTTAAATACTTCAATTACTAAAATAATTCTGCAGTATGAAACAAAGCGAGAGAAATTCAAAAAGAAAATTTAAATATTTTAATTCCAATTTTTACCTCTCGCTAAGAAAGGTATTGTAAGCATGTTAAAAATCGTATTTCCAGATTTTAATGGATAAGCACGTTTTAAGATCCCTAGAATCCGATTATCGGTCACTTTAATATGTTATTATGTATGAATACGTTTATGAATGTGGCTGAGGTGAAAGAAGTGTGCATGGATAGGAATGTTTGGCGAAGGATGATTGTTGCGTAACTATTATTGTGGTCCGGATGCGGTTATTCGCTGCCGAAAATCGGTCACTTTAATATGTTCTTATGTCTGAATGCTATGATGATTGTGGACAAGGCGAAAGAAGAATGTTGTTAAAGATTTAATATTTCTTATTTTATTATTAATTAAATATTTAAAATTATAGATACATAGCTATATTGCATATACCCTTCAGAAATACTCATATCATCAATGAATTGGAAGAATTTCGAATAAGAGGAAATTTTTTCATGAAATGAATTAAAAAATAAAAAAAAAATGAAGATTGTACCATTATATTCAATTTTTATTAGTAAAAGTTGCTGAAAATTATATTCGATGTATTTTTCTCAAGAAAAACTATTAAAAACTTGTATAAGTGATACTTCCGGTTATCCGATATACACTAAAAACTAATGAGCTCTTCCCACATTAGTATAGAATGGGTGTACAAAATTTCAAAATTTCTGATTGAAAATATTTGAGTAATCGTGTCCACAGGATTTACACACACATACTCACACACACACTCATACGTACCCACAGATATCATTGTAAAAATGTTAAAATCGGATTCTGGGGACATCAAAACGAGCTTATTCACTAAAATCTCTATATGCGATTTTTACCTAGGCTAGCGGGAGTTAAAAAGACAATTGTGATTTTGCACGATGTCCTTTTAGTGTTAAATTTCATAGAAATTACTGGAGTTAAACATTATATTTTTCCGCACTACGGTATTTTATAAAAAGGAACAAAATGATCTCTAAACGCAATTATCGGTTAATAATTTTTAAATTGATACAAATTAAAAATTAGAACTTACAATAAAAAAATATGATTTGTAGATAGTCCAAGTCTTGTAGGTCTGCAAAAGTCCTCTTCGAACACCAGGAAGTTGTCCTCGAAGCCATAATGTACGAGCACACCACACACTTGTCCTCACTTCTAGAATAACACTATAAAAATGACAAAATTATTTAATTTCATTTAATTAATATTTAAGAATTACGTAATAAAAATGGCAATTACATTCTCAAAAATAAAATAATTATGTTACAAATTGGTATCTGTCTGTATTGCATAAGACTTCAAAATTTAATAATACAATATTTGATTACATAATTATATTTCAATTTAATCAAATTGTGGTTTGAAATGAATATTACGCTCCATACCCGATTTTGGGTATTGTCCAAAATATATGCTCGCTAGGTATTAAAGAAAAAAATGTTTTGGATCAAAGTTGTAGGGAGTTTTGTCTTCTACAAAATTGATAATAGCTATTTTGCTCTAACACTAATAATATTTTTTAAAAAATGACAGATGTCAGTGTCAAGTGCAAAACCAAAAATGGAAAGTATAGGATCAGAAAGTGGTATGTCATAGTGTTCCTCGCAAGTGACATGCAGTTGCAGCCTCGCATCAGGATTGGAACTTTCAATGCCGGGAGGACCAGGAAGGCCAAAGAGAAGAAGGAAGGAATGTATTGCAGAACGCTTGAGAAAGAAAGAACTGTGCGAAGAAGATGCGTTGGACAGGAATGAGTAAAGAGAAGAGTAAGAAACAGCGACCCCTAATAAGATAGGAAAAATATGAAGAAGAAAGAAGAAAATGCCAAGTGCAATTTACATAGTGTATGTTCATATTAAACTTTTGGTATGGAATTTGTAAAAAATAGTATGTGCTCGTGTTACAATTTTGATGATATATAGAATCTTTTCCACGGAACTTTTGGTATGGACTTGTGCAAAATACATCAAATTGACGGAAGGTCTTGTGCTGGCCACAACAGATTTTTTGATATAAATATGTACATATTTATAAATAAATAAACATTATGTATAATATATGTATTTAATGATATATCTATACAGAAAATAGTTAAATATGCTCACCATAAAATATATGCCGCCTCCATGACAGTGTGCTCCCAAATGTCAGCTCCAGATACCTGTAGGACATCTTCAAAGAGGTGCAAAAATTCTGCGTCAAATACAAATTATTTGGTTATTTTTCCATTCATGTTTCATTAAATAAATATATTAACATATGTTCAAACAATAAATTTTAATTAAGAGTTATAAAATATGTTCTATTTTATACATCAATATTTCAAATTAAAAAGTATATTTCTACTTGTTACCTATTCCTGGTTGTAATTCTCAGATTTCGGTAATGACAATGGGTCGAATTCTGCACTCTTCTTTAACTAAAGAAGCTTATCTAAAAATAACAAAATAAAGAGAGACTTATGCATCGATGCATTGGTAAGAAAAAGATGCAAGTTGTTTCCATGGTCACTAGAGACGATCACTACAATAGTGAAGGGTGCTGAATTCGGCCCAATATATCTGTACCATTGAAGGCGTTTACCAGGAGTTGCTCCACGGGCTGTCAAAGCTGTAACGGAGAATGCACTACAGGGAATCACTTTGGTGCTCTCTGAATTTTTAAAATAACATTCAAGTTTCAAGTCTGATGTTGGTCCTAATCCAGCACTAGATACTACTGGTACTAGGTGTTGTTATTCGTAGTATGAGACCCGAGACTTTACCAATTTTTCTCTACACAAATAAGAAAAATATATTTGTATCATTTTCCAGTGAGCCCTTCACAAGAATTTTCATTTGTAGTACCTAATGAGGTCCCCGTGGCCGCGTGCCTGAGTGTCTGATCGCGAACCTGGTGGAACCGGGTTCGATCCCGACAGACGCCAAATATTTCCAATTTTAAATGGCACAAAAGTGACCCCTGTGGTGCACTCTCCACACCAGCTATGAGTGCCCGTGAGGTGACGCCTGGTAAGCGCCCACACGGTAAAATATATCGTCATCATTACCGATGGCTACATGTGTTGTAGATACTGGCATACCCAGAAATGGGTAATATGCCGTGATGATATATTTATTTATTTATTTTAGTACCTAATTTCTAGTGGGTGTAGATTTATTTAGACAGTAGTAATTCAATTTTTTTCCTGACCATTTAAGGGGGGACAAAATCATTTCATTTTATTTGTGAACATAAATTTTCATTACTTTCTGTAATTGAGATATAAATTGTAACACTTTAATAAATTTTCAGTATGACATTAAGTGGGGGTGGCCGAAAACCAATAAATATAAATTTCTTCAAAGAAGTCGTTGAAAAATCTGCCAAAGTTGACCGAAAATGGAAAGAAGATTGGGAATGGGCAGTACCACACTACAAGTAAGTATGAAAATTATATTACAAAATTTTTTAATAAAAAAATATATTTTTATGTTTCATAAAGAAAAGTAGGGCATAGGTACCTAATGATGACGATATATTTTTACCATGTGGGCGCTTACCAGGCGTCACTTCACGGGCACTCATATCTGGTGTGGATAGTGCACCACACGGATCACTTTTATGCGATTAAAAGTCTGCACTGGCCGGGATCGAACCCGGGTCACCAGATTGGCAATGTAGCTTCTCGAGTGTAAGAGAACTAGAAATAAATGCAAGAAGTAATTTTTAAAAAATAAAATAAGATTGTAATTTTATTATGACAATGACAAATGCCAACATCAACAATCAGCATAAGATAAAAACTTTTCTGTTCACTCCAAATTGTAGTAATAACAATAATCTTTAACTCTGTTCGCAGTACTGAAAAATTGGCAATGGGCTACTTGCGTACCTTTTTTTATTTTATATTTTTGAAGTGCAGCTAAAAACTTGCTACCCATAATTTTTCTTTTGACAAAATAATTATTAATTAGCCAGAAAAAAAATAATAAAATTTGATAATTTGAATTACCGCCATGTATGACGTAGAATTACGCCGCACCAATGAGTGGTCGTAAAGCCATAGCGTTTGTTTGTACGAGTAATGTAGATCTCCTGTTTGACGTTTCAACAATATTTTAAATTACTTGTAACTACCTATGTGTTTATTTGTGAAGTAATTAATATATATGGGAGCCCAGAGAGAGAAAAATGTCAAATTCAAATTAAAATTTTCTCGTACAAAATGCCATCTATAAGTTACATTCTTAAACATGGTTCCCTTCTTTAGTTCAATATAATAACGTCACAGAAAATCTTCTTTCTTAATTTACTAAAAAAACAAATATTTTTTTTTAAATAAAATTTATATTTTTATATATGTTTTCAATACTACATTACATTACGTATTAAGTAAAAGAAATTGGATTTTCAGTACCACGCAAGTAGCCTATTAGTTGCATAGTTTGTTGTGCGAACAAAACTAATATTCAATAAAAATCATATCGATTTATCGATTGAACATTTTTTTTTTTTAATAAATCTCGTGCTTATAAGTTCTCTGCACAAGGTAACGCTCTCAAGCTGTTATATGAAATGCAAGTTTACTTCTACTCTTTGAAAATTAAAATAAGCTACTTTGATAATCCATTCAAGTAAACATCGTACAAGTATTTCAATATTAGTTTCATTGTTGAAAAAATGAGATGAATCAATTTTTAATTTCAGAGAACTTCAAAAGGCGTTGGCCGAAACTAATCTACCCAAAATTGAAAGAAAAATTCAGGATAATCGAAGTTTAAAACCAATTCCAAATACAGTAAACAAGCAATATGGATGGGTTGCTACGAATAAAGATTTCAGACTGCAAATATATGGACCAGATTATGTGGGATCTCCTATAAATATACCCAATTGTGACGAATTGTGGAAATAAAATATGTATATAACAAATAAAACATTCATTTTTGTCGATTTCTCCGTATTTATTTCAAAAACAAAATTCTTTAAAGAGTAGTAGGTTTTGATAAAGACATTTGTAATCAGTAATTCTTTTTTTTATAATCGTTTGGGGGTTTGATGGAATATTAATATCTTACAATTTTTTTTATAATTTTTTTACATTAATAATATTTTTTATATATAATTAGCATGTCACTTAGTGGAGGCGGTCGAACACCTTTAGATATAAAATTCTTTAAAGAAGCAATTGAAAAAACTGAAGAAGTAAATTTTAGGTGGAGAGAACAGTGGAGCTGGTTAATTCCTGAATATTTGTAAGTAGAAAAACAATAGTTAATAATAAATAGAGTTAATAAATATATCACCACGGCATATTACCCATTTTTGGATGTGCCAGTATCTACAACACATGTAGACATCGGTAATGATGACGATATATTTGTACCGTGTGGAGAAGGCACCATAGGGGTCACTTTTGTGCCATTTAAAATTGGAAATATTTGGCGTCTCCAGGATCGCGACCAGACACTCAGGCACACGGTTAGTAATATGTGCATTTTCAAACTTCAAAATAGTTGGGAAGTGAATCCATATACATACATTTCTCTTTTCACCTACAGCTGGACATTTTTTCCGCCTAGCTAATAGTTATTTACATAACCAGTTATGAAAAGAGTGATATTGTTTGATGACCATAATATTTGCCAAAACGTGCGAAGCGAGTTTTGCAAATTGTGTGAGCCAAGATGAGAAACACGAAAAGTATATTTTCGTGTTTCTAATCTTGGCTGCGCCTATACGGAAAAATATCCATTTCCCTTGGGGTCCCGTGGCTGCGTGCCTGAGTGTCTGGCCGCGAATCCGGGGGAACCGGGTTCGATCCCGACAGACGCCAAATATTTCCAATTTTAAATGGCACAAAAGTGACCCCAGTGGTGCACTCTCCACACCAGCTATGAGTGCCCGTGAGGTGACGCCTGGTAAGCGCCCACACGGTAAAATATATCGTCATCATTACCGATGTCTACATGTGTTATAGATACTGGCACACCCAGAAATGGGTAATATGCCGTAATGATATATTTATTTATTTATTTATTTGTTAAATAAATAACTATTCTGTTTTTCTATTCTAGGGAAATTCAGCGAGCTTTGGCCGAAACCAATCTACCCAAGCCCGAGAAAAAAATTGACCCCAGAACCTTAAAACCATTTCCCAATTCGGTAAATCACGAATATGGTTGGATATCAACAAATCCGGAATACCAACTTGAAAAATATGGGCCAGATATAATTGGATTTCCTTTAGACATACCTAAATTTGACGATATATAATTGGAAATAAAATTTTCAATGTGCAGCATATGTATTATTATTTTTCATTAGAATGACTTTGGAAATTACATATTTTATAGTTTATAAAAGGAAAAACAACCCCTAATAAAATGGCGACCAATAAACAACCAAAATGGCGGCTACAATTGATTATACCCAAATCATTCAACAGCCAATGCACGTCATCACTTAGTGTAAAAACCTTAATGCATTAAAATCACTAATAGTGAAAAATGAAATAAAATTTTAATCATTTTTAACCGCCAAAAAGTGTATAGCCTTATATAATTATTATTGAGATGAATAGTAGAGTTCATTACTTATTGAATATGACATGAATAACATATAAATAATCTACATCAACGTCATATTATTCGTTTAATTGTTGCTGTAGTTGGCAACATTGATAATTTGTATGTTCATACTGTCAAAGCTATTATTTGAAAAATATTTGTATCGTGTTTGAAACATTATTATGCGTTGTAAAAGCCTATTTATAATAAAGTAATGTTAAACGCAAAGCAACGACACAACGTGACCGTTAACGCAAACACAAAATCTGTGATCTACCAAAGGTAGCACTTCTAATCAGAAGAATTCGGTATATTTCTTTGAAATTCGGCTCACTTTTATTTATTGCCTTTATATGGAATACATAAGTATAAAAATAAGGTTAGTATTATAAAATAATTTAAATAGAAATGGACAGTGACGAAAATACAGTATTTATTTTGTAGATGTGACAGTTCATGAACATGTCGATAATACAGATTGCAATCTGTATAACTCTTTTCATAAAGATTCTAAAACCTCTGCAAACGTACTAGTACATGACGTCACACATCTAGTTACTTTTATTCAATTTTTATTAATGACGTGCATTGGCTGCTTCAATGATTTGGGTATACCTATGTATACCATTTTTTCGCTGTACGAAACTTTGAAAAAAAAATCCGCAATGGGCAAGTACAGCCCTGTCTTTTTCCCATTGTTGTGAGCAAAGTTTGATACTTGTAGTTCAAGTTTACAGCAAAGAGGTCGCTCAAATTATAACCTAAAATATTATAAAGACTTGTTGAGCGTGTGTAGTGGTATTTTCATGTTTTCCTAGTTTCAATTGTTTTCATCACATCTACATAATGTAAGTACCATTTAATTTTCTAAGTTACATGTATTAGAAATGAATTTTGTTATAATTTATTTATAGTTTAGAAGAATAAACAATGTAAGATGTATTTGGAGAGTTTAATAAGTTTAAATATTTAAATAATGAATTTATTTAATTTAAAGTATATTCCTCTTGACAACAAATTTTCTGGTTGCAAAAATTAGCACAAGTTATCTTTATTTACATAAGTACTTTTGTTATTACGTCCAGACACACGGAAGTGTTAAAATTATATAATAAAACTTGGCCTTCATAAACTATATATAGATACACACTTCAATTTCATGAAGATAATGAAAAACTATTACATTATCACCAAATTCCTGTAGATAAGGCTTCATTCATAAGATTGGTGCATTGAACTTGTATAAATTCAATATAACATTCGTAAAACTTTTTATTGTAAATTTAACTGTTTCATTATTGTAAATCATTGTACAACAGTTACTGACTACAACATCTCAGCTAACCACGAACACAGTCAATTGTTTCATACAGCAGATGTTCGCGATGTTCTTATGTTTAAGCAGCTGTCATTGCAGCATATCCTGTCTTATTTCTTTTGAAGGAAATATAAATTATATTTTATAAAGAAGTATATTGCAATTTCCTCATGCACTTTTTATCTATAGATTAGGCCTTATTTATTTCCTAATGATAACAAAAAATACTTATTGTTATAGTACGTTTGACCATGATTCAGACATTTAAATTTATCAAAATTACACAATTTTACACAAAAATGCCTATAGAGTTAGCAATTTCCGTTATAAATATGCATTTATGATATCATTCATGTTTATCCTGTGATCACAAAAAATTATTTATCTCAAAGCATGCTATTTGCTGAACTAGTAACCGTAACCGTATTAAAATAGACATTTACTGAATTTTATTAGTTAACAGTAATGCTCACACACTCGCACTAGAACATGGCTGGAACATCCAAAAACATGGTGGACAACAATGGACCTTTTAGAAATCTATCAAACTA
Source organism: Ophonus ardosiacus (assembly GCA_943142095.1). Classification (NCBI taxonomy): domain Eukaryota; kingdom Metazoa; phylum Arthropoda; class Insecta; order Coleoptera; family Carabidae; genus Ophonus; species Ophonus ardosiacus. The sequence continues at coordinate 48,009,787 of OW964832.1, forward strand.
TGAAGAATTAAACTTGATTGGCAATGGTAAGAAAATATATAGTTATTTATAGCACTAGTGCGTAAAGAAATATTTTATAAACAAGCGGAAAGTTTAGCACAAATATTGTTTATAATGGGCTACTTGCGTGGTACTGAAAATCCGATTTCTGTCACTATATACGTAATGTTATATTGAAAACATATTTAAAATATAAATTTTATTTTAAAATAATTATTTGTTTTTTACTAAATTAAGAAAGAAAATTTTCTGTGACGTCTTTATATTGAACTGGGGAGGGGAAGCATGTTTAAGAATGTTATCAATAGATGGCATGGCGTGCGAGAAAGTTTTAATTTGAATTTGACATTAGTTCATTTTTCTCTCTCTCTCTCTGGTCTCTCAAATACATTAATTACTTAATAAATAAACACATAGGTAGTTACTTGTAATTTAAAATATTGATACCAAAAAGATAAGCTAAAATACTAACCTCCAAACTATTGTTGAAACGTCAAACAAGTGATCTACATTACCCGCACAAACATACCATTACTACGGGACGGCACCACGCTTGGCTTTGCGATTATTCATTGGTGCGGCGTAATTCTACGTCATACATGGCGGGAATTCAAATAATCAAATTTCATTATTTTTTTTCCTGGCTAATTAATAAAAATTTTATCAAAAGAAAAATAGGGGTAGCAAGTTTTTACCTGCTCTTCAAAAATATGAAATAAAAAAAGGTACGCAAGTAGCCCATTAGACTTAAAGGGATCAAAGTGCCAAAATAATATTATGTATATAAAATTTTTACATGAAATCGTTTTATAATCAACGTTTTTGAACTGGTACAAAATTCCTGACGTGGTTGAAATATAACTTTTATGAACATAATTGCGCACTCGGTTGCGCAGATAAATAAGTACAAATATTAATAGATATTTTTAGTACAAGTGAGCAAAGTATGTCCCACGCGTTCTGAATTTGGCCGAACGAGCGGAGCGAGTGCGCCAACTGGACAAGTAAGAAAAAGACATGCTCAAGTGTGCTAAACATGATTTTTTCCACAATCTTGAAATATAATTTTTCTAAAAAGCAAAACATTGTATTTTTTATTAATGACAAAATCAACAGTACATATGTTTATAACAGAATTTAATGTAAAGTTAACTATAATAAATTATTGTTCCTTCATGTAGAATAGTAGATATATATTGTACAATTTGTAACTCCATCAAAATTTATGGCTCCTTACTTAGATTATTATAGGCTTATGTATTTTGCTCACTTGTGAAGAAAGTTATTTACTTTGCTCACTTTTTTAAGTTGAATAATAATGAATCTTGCTAACGATTCTGGAAAATAGATATTTATACACCAAGTGAGCTAAGATAATGTTTATTCATGAGAAGAATAAGTTTAGCTCACGAGCCCGTAAGGACGAGTAAGTTAATTTCTTCGAGTGAATAAACATTCGTAGCTCACATGGTTTGTACAATATTTTATTCAATTTTGACGAAATAATAATAAAAACCATTGAAATATTTAATTTTGACAAAATAAAAAACTAATCAGTTGTGCATGACAATCGTCGATGATAGACGCCAAGTCATCTATTCAAAAAGTTTTATTGTCTGTCATTTGTGATCGTGAAAAATAATGAAAATGGCTGATAATGTCTGATAAATACTGTGGTGAGTGTTATTTTTTGTGTCTGATGTTATTTCAAATGTATTTTTGTTGTAGAAATTGTGGGAGTGATTAACAAATTTTTAATTCACTTTTGAATAAAATATTACTTATAGTTGTTGCTATGTAGTTAATAATGACAGTTTAAAACGTCAAAATTGAATAAAATTACGATTTAAAATATACTGGTTGTGCCACTCTGCGCAAAACGAGGGTCCAAAGCGATACGTGTTTCCTTGTTTTTTCCGCTAGAGGCGCAACGTGAGAACGACCCAACTGACACCTGTCATTTGCATGTCATTTTGAAAATATTACATGTTATATCTTATAGAAAGGTAAATAAAACAGGTTTTGAAGTACATATTCGTATTATATACAATGTAATATAAATATTTTGTTGAAAGATATTACAATTAATGAAAAAGAATCTCTGTTTGCTGCTCCACTCGATATATCACTTTAAAAAATAGCAATGTGCAATTAGTAGAGATGAACGCGAATTAAGATTGAATGATGTTTGTCGAATACATTTTTGGGAAGAAGATATTATTGCCGAATGGAAATCTGGAAGCGTACGGTTCTATCAATTTATTTAGTATTTCCAATTTTAAATTCTAACAATGTATTGATTCAGGTTTCCATTAAATATATAAATTTATATTAAAAATAAATTCATTATGCATATCATTTTTTATATTTTATGTAAAAATAGTTTGCTGTGGTAGGGTCGTTCTCACGTAGCACATCTAGCGGATTATTCAAGGAAATACGTATCAAGCGGACCATCAGAAACAATGAAAAACATGACAAGTGGCATAACCAGTATATTTTAAATCGTGAATAAAATTAATTATGATATATGGCTAGTACTGTTGAACATATGACAATAAGAAAATATTTATTTTTTAGGGGCATATGGAACAGTGTACAAAGCAAGAGACAGAACAAATAATCTCGTAGTTGCTCTAAAAAAAGTTCGAGTACCCCTTACAGAAGATGGTATTCCAATGTCAACTTTACGAGAAATAGCTCTTTTAAAACAAATAGACACTTTTGAACACCCAAATATTGTCAGACTTTTGGACATTTGCCATGGGAAAAGATCGGAAAAAGAAAATCAACTTGTCTTGTTTTTAGTTTTTGAGCATGTGGACCAAGATTTAGCTTCTTATTTAGAAAAATGTACCAGTAAAGGGGGCCTAAGTAATATTCGTATTATGGTGAGACAAAAATATGTGAATATCAAAATTTGGAATCAATAAAAATTGTTACAGCAAATTATGAGAGAAGTAATATGTGGTGTAGATTTTCTACATAGTCACAGAATCGTACATAGGGATTTAAAACCACAAAATTTGTTGGTAACTCACTCTGGACATATCAAGTTGGCTGATTTTGGATTGGCGAAGTTATATGATTTTGAAATGAGGCTAACTTCAGTTGTAAGTATAATAAATATATGAAGAATGTTCATGAATACAGTGGGAGGGTGGGAGTGCGTAATGAAGATATGGGTAACCAGTTTTTATTCACAATCATTATAGTAATATACCGATTTCTGACCTTTTGGAGGTTGGGAAATACGTCATTTCTAACTTTAATAACAAACTTTTGGGGTGGAAATAACATATGTATTTCACTTCCATCTCTTGGGTTGGAAATGTTTATGTAGAGGTTGCCTAGCTACGTTATTGTCATAAATAAATATATTGAAATATCTTTCAGAACTCATATTAATAATTGGAATAATGTTTTCCCCTGAAGAAGGCACCAGTTATGGTGCCGAAACGTTGGGTTTTAATAATAAATAAATAAATACAGAACTTAAACTAAAAAAGGTAGTATTATTACAATTAAATACCGTGAGTATTTTTTAACATGAAACATTGGATTTGTCATCCATGGTTACGACTTGACATTTGATTGACAGCAATGTATTTGCCCGTCCCATTTAAAATGAAACATAGGGAACGAATTTCACATTTGACAAGACTTCAGTGGACGTTTTGTTTAAATAATTCTACCTGTTTTCTAAATTAAATTTAGTTGTAGAAAAAATATTATGTGCACCTTGTTCCCGAGTGATTTTCTGACAATACTTAAATATAATACTTCTGTCAAATTCATTCCCTATGTTATAAATGAGACAGGTAAATACATAGCTGTCAATCAAATGTCAAGACGTAACTTATAGCGGTTATCTGTCATATTGACACGATGTCATTAGAGGTTAATTTTGTTTAAATAATTGTACCTGTTTTCTAAAATTTAAATTTAGTTGTAGAAAAAATATTGTGTGCACCTTGTGCCCGAAATATGTTTAGTGCTCTTGAGTGGTTTTCTGGCTTGGGTAAATTTCTTACAATATTTAAATTATAATACATCTGTCAAATTCGTTCCCTATGTTTCATTTTAAGTGGGACACGCAAATACATTGCTGTCAATCAAAAGTCGATTCGTAACTATGGATATGACAAACCCAATGTTTCACGTTAAAAAATACTCACGGTAAATATATCATCACGGCATATTACCCATTTCTGAGAGTGCCACTATCTGCTTTATCGCAGATATCGGTAATGATGATGACATATTTGTACCATGCGGGCGCTTACCAGGCGTCAACTCACGGGCACTCATTGCTGGCGTGGAGAGTGCACCACAAGGGTCACTTTTAATTCGAAATATTTGGCGTCGGTCGGGATCGAACCCGGTTCCCCAGGTTCGCGACCAGACATTCTGGCATAGATCATAGATCCTTATAATAGATCAAACCAGAACAAATGAATTCCGTGAGGGGCAGCTGTCAGAAATAAATTTCATACATAATTTAATCAATGATGAAGCCATGGAAAATTTTATGGTTCAATTTTATGAATGAATTGTATCAAAATTTCTCAATATTTGTCATAAGATATATAATTAAATAATTTTTAAAAATATTCAAAAGTGAGGTTAAAATCACTCCTGTGGAGGGCAGGTGACGTCATTCTGGAATGGTCTATAAAGTAGGTAGGCTAAAACAAATTTTAAGAGTGCTGTCAAAATATTAACAAAATTAAAGGTTATAGGTAACTCATTGATTTATATTGAAAATTATTGATTTAAAATGAGGATGATTGTGAATAAAACAGTACACATAACTTTGGTGGGAGTTTCATCACAGCCTCGTGCTTTATCTCTATATACATAAGCACTCGGCTGTAATGAAACATCGCCCACCTCGGATGTAATATACTATTTTTTGAACAAAATTGCTCTATTACATAATTTTAGACCACAAATCTTCAAATAAATTATGCAGGGAATTAAATTCTGCATCAAATTCAGTAATCACATTTTATTTAGCACGTTTTGAAACCAAACAAATCAAATTTAAAATTTTATAAAAGGTATTTCTTTATAAATAAATAAATATATCATCACGGCATATTGCCCATTTCTGGGTGTGCCAGTATCTACAACACATGTAGACATCGGTAATGATGACGATATATTTTACCGTGTGGGCGCTTACCAGGCGTCACCTCACGGGCACTCATAGCTGGTGTGGAGAGTGCACCACAGGGGTCACTTTTGTGCCATTTAAAATTGGAAATATTTGGCGTCAGTCGGGATCGAACCCGGTTCCCCCAGGTTCGTGACCAGACACTCAAGCACTCGGCTACAGGTCCCCATTTAAAAAATATTAAGTAGTTTTAGTATAAAATTATCATAAATATATTTGCTATAAAAAGAAGAATATGGTATACACGGTGTCACTTTTGAGACAACAAATATTTTTGTAAATAGTATACCCATACATTTTCAACCATTTTATGTACCAATTTTAGGTGGTAACCCTATGGTATAGATCCCCAGAAGTACTACTAGGTATGTCCTATGCCACCCCTGTAGACGTCTGGTCTTGTGGGTGCATAATGGCCGAATTATTTCGCCTGTCACCTGTATTTTGTGGCACATCTGAAGGCGACCAATTAGACAGAATATTTCAGTAAGTATTTAATAATTTTATAATGAAATTAATATAAGTATGTACTATGAGTAATTTTCATATTTGATGAATGGAATGACTATACATATACAATTTATTTGTTTGTGTTTAGAATTATAGGAACACCAAGAGAAAACGAATGGCCTGAAAATGTGTCAATTATGTGGAACTGTTTTGAAACTTGGCCTTCCGTACCGCTGAAGCAAATTATTCCGCGATTATGCGAAAGTAGCGAAGATTTATTAAGGGTAAGTTTTTTCAAACCTATTTTCAAAATTAACATTGAAATAGCTATGCGATTAGTGTGTCTTCCAAAGTGTAAATACAGGATGTCTCATAACTCGCGCCCCAGAGCAAATGAGGAAACACGAGACTGCACTCGGATTTCGAAGAAAAAAAAAATCTAGCTTAAAAGATATTAGAGAAAAGACGTCTTAAAATTGACCAATCAGAGACCTTCACCTTTAACGTGTGTTTGCCGTAATTTTACGTTACTAGGGTTTTATACAAATCAAATCTTCTTTAAAATGTGTGGGCGACTGTAGTTTTCGAAAAATGTCAGTGTCAAATTAAATTTGACAAGGTGAATAAAAAAGGCAAATTCTTACCATGTATTTAGCCGATGATTACTTAGAAATGATTATAATATTTTCGTTTAACACATTTTACACAGCTGCTACAACACGTTGCACTGTACGATATAAATGATTTCGGATGACACCTTCGCTAACTTAAATTTGTTGACAGTGAAAAGTCAACTCTAAAGTGTCAAAAATAAATTAAGTCAAACAAATTTTGAAAGTCACTAGTAGTATTTTTGAAACCTATCAACCAGTTTTATTCTGTAATAATATCATTACACCTCAAGATATCCTTCCGGGATTGGTGGATTAAAAAGTCTTGTAACTCCGTTATGCAAGCAGCCGCAAATTATTTTCTTCTATTTGTTGGCAACCTAGTGTCGTTGGCAAGTGTCAGTTTCGTCTGGGGCGCGAGTTGTGAGACATCCTATATAAAAGATGTAAAAGTGCATCTAATGAGTTCAGTTTTTTCATATACATATACAGGGTGTAACACGAGAAGCAGGCCATAGGCATTTCAAATAAATGTTATAGAAAATTAAATTCTACTTTTAATACAATAATCACATTTTATTTTGCACTTTTTATAACCGGGTAAATTGAATATAAAATTGCAGAAACTTAGGCTGTGTCCGAAGTTGCACTTTTATCACCCTAATATCAAAATCCTAAATTTATTGCAGGAGCACACTGCTTTGAAGTTGACGCACACTAATTAAACAAATCATGTTCGTTGCTATAATTTGTACAAAACGTCAAATTTACTTTACGGGGCAGATGATATACGGTTCACACTATACATACGTAAAACTTTCTAGTCAAAAGACATATGAAAATTTACTTTTTTTGTAGTTTTTGAGATCCCATATGAGTTTTCGTATCTTTGGTGAAAAAATTAGTAATAAATATTTAATAGAAGCAATATGATTAGGATAGGAAAGATTTCGTTTGGAATGAATATTGAATGAATGGTTTAATACAAAACATATAACAAATACACAACACAATACACAATATAAAACAGATTAAACTACATAAAATTATATAAAAAATCATCATAAAGTATTTATATCTTTGTTTTACAACAATAGGCCCATAAACCATAACAGAAAATAATAAAATGTACACTTTATCCTTTATGTACTACTCAAGATAAAGAAAAAAACATCTTTTTAATAATTACTTTGCGAGATATTTGAATTTATTTTCAAAGCCACAGATGACGTCACACTATTGGTATCTTTCTCGCGCAGCCTACTACAGAAACTGGTGTGAGAAAGATAGCTATAGGTTTCTTTAAAAATCAAATGCAGCTATACAAAAAACAATTACGATTTTTTGATACCACGATTTGCTTCAAAATTAAACGAACCTTCATTTAAAAATATTTAAAAAATTGATTTGTGGGCCTATTAAATATCATAAAATGTATATTTTTCTATTGACCATTTTAACGAAAACTTGTCTATTCTTTCAGAAAATGTTGAAATTCGACCCCAACCACCGTATAAGCGCTTCGGACGCATTGAAACACCCGTATTTCACAGAAGAACCGATGCCTTCATAACTTTTAACTCTAGTTAAGTTAGGTTAGGTCCGACAGAACGAATTATTGTACTTCACTTTTAACAATAGCAACAAGCCATGATACAATAGACTGATAGAATATTTTAATTTATAACAATTTTTTATCACTATGACTTTTCATTCCACTTTTACGAATACTTTTGTAAGAATTATTTTAAGAATGTATTAACAGTCGTCCCAAACACAAAAACAATAGTTGGAAAAGTATTACAAATGACACAATGCAAATATAGTACGATTAAGTTAGCATGAAATATATACATATAAGAAGTGCGATAAAACGCGGAACATATTATTTTAAAAATGTGCGGAAATTGGCTTTCCTGTACATTTCAGAGAAAAAGTACAACAATGAAAAGTTATTTACTTTTTAAAAGTCTTCATTTAATGGAATAGGCTACTTGCGTGGTACTGAAAATCCAATTTTTATCACTATATACGTAATGTTATGTTGGCAACATATATAAAAATATAAATTTTATTTTTAAAAAAATATTTGTATTAGTAAATTAAGAAAGAAAATTTTCTGTGACGTCATTATATTAAACAGGAGAAGAAAACCATGTTTAAAAATGTGCGAGAAAGTTTTTATTTGAATTTGACATTAGTTCATTTTTTTCTTTCTCTGGGCTCTCAAATATATTAATTACTTATTTGTTTTTTTAGTAAATTAAGAAAGAAGATTTTCTGTGACGTCATTATATTGAACTAAAGAAGGGAACCATGTTTAAGAATGTAACTTATAGATGGCATTTCGTACGAGAAAATTTTAATTTGACATTTTTCTCTCTCTGGGCTCCCAAATTTATTAATTACTTCACAAATAAACACATAGGTAGTTACATATAATACAAAATATCGATACCAAAAAGACAAACTAAAATACTAACCTCCAAACTATTGTTGAAACGTCAAACAGGAGATCTACATTACCCGTACAAACAAACGCTATGGCTTTACGACCATTAATTGGTGCGGCGTAATTCTACGTCATATTTGGCGGTAATTCAAATAATCAAATTTCATTATTTTTTTTTTTGGCTAATTAATAAAAATTTTGTCAAAAGAAAAAATATGGATAGCAAGTTTTTACCTGTTCTTCAAAAATATTAAATAAAAAAAGGTATGCAAGTAGCCCATTGAATATCTGGAGCACTAGGTATTTGTATAATATTTAATGCTAAACTATAGCAATGTAAACACAGTGATTACAACAATAATATTAATAATACAGAAGTGAACTAACATTTCAGTTTATATTAAAAATGATAAATTATCCATTTTATAATGCACAAACGCACAGTAATAGTTATTTATGTATTAAGAGCGTAAAGAGGCTTTTATGGCCTGCGGCGGAATTTTGCGTCCGAGGCGTAAACCGAGGGATAAAAACACGTTAAAGGCCATAAAAGCAAGGTACGCTCGTGGTACATACAAAACTTTATGCACGGACGAAAATTTTCAAATTATTAGTGAAAAATTGCAGCGAAAAGAATTTGTCCTCGTACATCCAGTATCTAGTGTTGCTATGAAAGCGGAAAACAACAGTATATTGTTTTTTTTTATTAGTTCTGTCACTTGAGTTTTATTTTGTGAATCTCCGTGCTTTCCATATAAATATCACAAAATTAATTTTCATTTTTCATTAAAGAATATAAAAATTTTCGATTTGTAATAAAAACTTTTCATGTTGCCTGTTTAAATTGTTTATATTGTAGGTTATAATTTGGTTTGACGTTTCATTATAGCCCGCCGGGCTATAATGAGGCCCGCGGGCTATAAAATAACGTTTATGTCAAAGAAATTCGTGTATAACTGTCAAATTATGATACGTCCGTGCATAAAGTAATTTATGGACCACAAAAATGTAGACACAATGATTACAACAATTAACATCAATAACACGTAACTGATCTGTCAGAATGAGATTTTGTTTTTTTCTTTTATTTCCATGGCTATCTGATTTTTGACGAAAATGTCATTTTAATTTTTAAATATCTTGTGCTAAAGATATTCTAGTGCATTAAATGAAGACTATTTATAAGTAAAAATTAATTTTAAACAACTTTTCATTCTTGTACTTTTGCTCTAAAATATACAGGAGAGCCAATTTCCGCACATTCTCACTTCTATGTTCCGCGTTTTTTTTGCACACCCTGTATAGTTAGGACATTTTGGGACGACTGAATTTTATATAAGCATAATGTGTAAGAAAATTCGTGCCATATCCAAATTGGATATAGTTTTACGCTTATATAATACAATTGTAAAATTGTACTTAATTTTGGAATCTCCTCAAAAGTAAAATAGATAGTAAGATGTATGAATGATATTTATTTTAATATTTACATTTTGTATACATATAATAAAGTATATATCTATATCTATACCTTTTATATATTAGTATTTGTACTGGTAACTTAATTATCTGGTTCGTGAATACTAGACGACAAAAATTTATTCACTCTCTCTTGATACTCTATATTTGATTCTTGTTTTGGAAGAAAATCATTTTCTTTTTTGGGAAAATATTTAGCAAACTTTTTCTTTTTGGGATAATGATTTAATATGTCTGGTGCAATTGCTTTACTTTTCTTATTACCTTTATGGATAGTATTAACTTCCATTTTACCTCTAGACAAAACTATATCATCTGGGTAGCTATTTCTCATACCTTTCCAACTAATTTTGGTGGATAAAATGGACCAAATAAATTCCAAAACTGTAGCAATCATTAAATTAACAGCTAAAACTAATCTTATATTAGGGGTCTTTTTATTTGATACATTTTGTTGTTGAAGGCGGTCTATATATACATTATTGTTGTTAAAACTAAATATAAATGCATTTCCATTATGAAAATTTTGGTTTTTTTGTTCAGTAAAAACGCCTAAAGTCACACCAGTAACTATCAGACAAATTAATGAGGTTATAATGGAAATAAATGACATTAAAAAGAACCATTTAATGTTGTGGTCTATGTACCATCTTTTCCAAGCTAGTAGACCAAAACAACCAGCTAGTAATGCCCCTAAGGACATCAAACATGGCGCCAAGGTCATGCTGAAAAACGGATTATAAATATCTTCAAACTGAAATCCATTGTCTTCAAAAACAATTCTCTCTTCTTCCACTACTTCTTCTTCGTCCAAAAATGCCATGTCATCATTTCGAAGATCATCGCGTCGCTTACTTGACGTATTTGTAAAATCAGTGAAATTCTCATACTGCACTGGTATTTCTGTCTTTGTGGTTATGCCCGTGTACGGTCTATGGGCATTGAGGCTTAAACTGGCTAATAATAATGCTGTAATAGCTAGGGAAAGATGAACTACACTTAGCCCCAACACTGTGGAAGCGGAATAACGTCTTTCTGAAGGGTAAAGGTCTCTAGGGTCGGGATTTGTGCGAACTTTTATGGTGTAGATGTCCTCCATGTTGAATTATTTAAATCATGGCAGTATTTACATTTTATCCTTTTACTAACAAGTCGTGACTTGTTGCAATAGTTGCTTCATCTGTTCTTTGGCACGATGCAGAGTACTGTAACACGTAAATTATTAGTAATTCATAAGTTTGTACATACTTTTATATTGTCTCTTGAATCGCAAATTTCTTTAAAGTTCTTATACCTCATACAGGGAATTTATTTTAATATGTAACATATGGTCAATCACTTCCATGGTTACACACTACTGTCAAAAAATGACAGCAATATTTGTCCATTTTTAAATGCAAAATACAAAATTTTTAGTTTTGTTTTATCGAAATTAATTTCCAATAAATTAGCCTACATACGATTAACAAAAAATTAAAACTTGAATGTTGCACATTTTAACAAACTTTAGCTTACAAAAATTCATAATTTTCATGAAATAATTGTTAAAAAATACCCCTATTCACACTGAGGCAATATTCTAGTCGGTCGTAATAAGAATTCACACCATAAGTGATGTGTTCTGGAGGTATCTCCTGTGCTGCAATGTTACATTTTAAAATGGACAAATATTACATTGCTGTCATTTTTTGACAATGGTAAGTAACCATGGAAGTGATGAACCATAATGTTGCATTTTAAAATATAAATTCTCTGTATATACAGAGTGTGCTCATTTTATAAGTTCCCGCCTTAAAGTTTGAAAATAGGCAACCAATGTTACATTTCTTGTGACTTGGTTCGTAAAATTTTGTTTTGCTCTTGTACCTATTGTGATTATTAGATTTAAAGTATTAATACTTACAAAGTGGCTTATGAAATGCATTCCTTTTTGTCTATTTTTAAACTTTAAGGCGGGAACTTATAAATTGGGCACCCTGTACTTATACAGCAAGGAATATAAATAAATTGTTGAGCACTATTTTAAGGATCGGTTCTATACATCAAAAGCATTAAAAGGCCTTTACAAATTAAATTAAAATATAAAATTCGTCTACTACTATGAACTGATGCTCAACATTTTCCCTTCTCCGCACTCTGTCCCTTGCTATGCGGTGTTGCCGCTTCTTCATAACTTGACATTTTCAAAGTTGCCCATAAAATGGAAACAGTGTAGAAATCTCCAGTTCAAACTTATTTGATGGCAAGTATAGAATTTAAATTTAAAGGAATTTACATATGAACATATGCATATATTAAAAAAAAAATGGATAAGAAAATTAATAAAACAAGTAGCAGCTATTGTCATTGTTTCGTGCAAAATATTTTTTGTAGGAAAAACTGAAAAATAAAATGACTGAACGCTAGGGTTAGTAGGAATCTCCTTTGTTTTGTTCAAATCTTCTATATCCTATAAACAAGGTAAATTCTCCTATATTTTCAATAATTCAATAAACAGAACAAATCAGAATTACCAAAAACTGCAAATTTTGAAATTAATCGCTAAAAATTTTATACTTCTGTTAAAAGAAAAATACAGGGAATTTATTTTAAAATGCAACATATGGTCATTTACTTCCATGGTTACTCACTACTGTCAAAAAATGACAGCAATGTAATATTTGTCCATTTTAAAATGCAACATACAAAATTTGTAATTTTGTATTATCAAAACTAATTTACACTAAATTAGCCTACATACGATTAACAAGAAATCAAAATATGAATGTTGCACATCTTAACAAACTTTAGCTTACAAAAATTCATAACATTGATGTAATAAATGTTTAAAAAATACCCCCATTCACACTGAGGCAACATCCTAGTCGGTCGTAATAAGAATTGATACCATTTGTGATGTGTTCTGGAGGTATCTCCTGTGGTGCAATACTATTTATAATGTTGCATTTTAAAATGGATAAATATTACATTGCTGTCAGTTTTTGACAATAGTGAGTAACTATGGAAGTGATGAACCTTAATGTTGCATTTTAAAATAAATTCTCTGTATATTTATTGAAAATATCTTGCGTCTTTTTCTTAATAATGTATCACTGTATAAATCTCTCATTGTTTTGTTATTTTTAGATAAGCTTCATTAGTTAAAGAAGAGTGCCGAATTCGGCCCATTATCGATAAGCCAGTTTCTATTAGGGCCGTATTCACAGACCATTATTTGTTGAATGTAAGTTCAAGCAAATAAAGAAGTTATTTTTATGCATACTTATCAAAAAAGACCAGCAATGAACATAAGTCCAAAAACTTCCTAAATGGAACTAACATTCAACAAGTTGGTCTGCGCTGTACTACTACAAATACATATTTCATAGTTCAAAAGACAAATGTTTTTATTAATTTCATATCCTATTAATGTATCGAATCGTCCTTTAAAATAGTGATCTGTTGTATCTGTCACAATTATTCCAAAATAAATCTTAAGTTAGTAGGTACCTATTATAAGTAGCGATATTTACATATGTAGAGAAAAGTACAACTAATGTCTAATAATAGGTTTTTAGATTGGTACAGTTAGAAAATAATTATTATTATGTTCAGAATACATTACATATTTTTTTGTAATATACAATGTACTTGTCATGCTTTTAAATTGTAACATTAATATTTATTATCTAGAAACCAAGATGTTTCAAAATGAATTAATATTTATTTCATGTGCAATTGCTATATTTAGATATAGTAACCTTCACAACATATAAACTAGAAATTAAAATTTATATTTACTACAAATTTCAATGTAGGTACTATTTCCATTGAACTAAATACATTTATCCAACACTGACTCATAATATACTCTTGTTACTATGGTTATTTGAAATAACTAATGTACAACATTACGCACTCCGTGAGAGAATATTTAGGAAGTCACGGAGGAATTTATTTTCTTACTGAAATAATTTAAGATTATAAGACTTATTTATTTAAATCAATATTAATATTTATGTTAAAAGATACTTAGGTTACTTATCTTTAAACAATGACAGCTGTCATCTACGGCTGATAAAACGAGTTTGTGGTTACTAGCTTCGGAATTAAATTCCACGAAATTGATTATGCTTGTAAGTAAAGATGTTTTAAAGGCAGGTCCTAATATTCACCTATTTTAATTTATTTTTCTTTCAAATAATTCCCAATGGCAGAGAATAATTATTGCAGAATTTTTTTCAAAAACAATATAACAAAACAACAACCATTCAATGGCTACTTTATAATTTAAATAGAATATCTATTGACATGTCAGTGTCAAACGATGAACGAAAATATAAAAAAAATTTAAAAAGTTTTAAAAGAAATAAATAAATAAATAAATATATCATCACGGCATATTACCCATTTCTGAGTGTGCCAGTATCTACAACACATGTAGACATCGGTAATGATGACGATATATTTTATACCGTGTGGGCGCTTACCAGGCGTCACCTCACGGGCACTCATAGCTGGCGTGGAGAGTGCGCCACAGGGGTCACTTTTGTGCTATTTAAAATTAGAAATATTTGGCGCCTGTCGGGATCGAACCCGGTTCCCCCGGGTTCGCGACCAGACACTCAGACACGCGGCCACGGGACCCCATAGTGTTGTATTATATGAGTGTGGAATGTAACATATTAGTCACGAAAGAAAAAATTTAGCCACGAGCCCCGGAGGGCGAGTGGCTAATTTTCTTTATAACTTTATAACTATTATGCATGATGGTATGTATCTCTCAGATTCAAGTAAATTACACCAATGAAAAAACAAAGAATTATAAATGTTCAATATAACTCTTCGATTTAAATCAAATGATGATACAAATCCACATACCAAATGATAAATGTAATTAAATTAAATGTCAAGTGAAACAAATTAAAATTAATTTATTGTGCATCCTTTTGCGCAATCCTGTAACAATTTTTCTAAAATTTAGAACAAGTCTTATATTTTTTGTACATTTTCCTGAATATTATTCTACTGTATGCAACAATACATTTTATTGTTCATAATTTTGATAGAGAAAAATGTAAATAATTTTGAACTAAATAATGTACCGTGTCAAACGGCCTTAAAACAATCATGGCCGATTTCACCACCGATTCCTAAGATTTAAGTAAAGCCTATGTACCCGATGTGCACCACATAGGCATTACCTAGCAAAATTTCGTTTTCACCAACCGCTAAGCATTGCCTATCTCGATTTAGGAATTACTTAGCTAGGTATCTGTTTTCCGATGCCCAAATCGCTAAGCATTTCCTAACGTTTGACAGCTGACACTTCAAAATGAAAATTGTTCAATTTTATTGAATATTTTGATAGTTATAACGAAGAAATAGAAAGACATGCACAAGATAGAAAAGAAAGAAGTAATTGTTTTGAATTCTGTGACGAAAAATAGTTTTGGAAAAGATGTCCATTTCATTAGAAAACAGAATTTTATATAACTATACGAGTTTATATAATATAAAATTAATTAGTAACTACATAGATATATCGTTTTTATTCTTTATTTTATATTTTGGGAAATTACAATGGGTATTCACATATAATTAAATTCATAATTTCTTCAAAAATGCCATAGCCAAATATTATAAATATGCGTTCCTGTTATCATATTTTATATTTTTACTTGAAATCATAGGATTCAGTTTCTGTTTTTGTATTATGTATTTATTCTATATTTTGCCATTCACATTTTTTTTCTTGTTCATTTTCATCTTTGTTTCATTTATATTTTCCACTTCTGTAATACCTACAAATTTATAAATATATATGTAAAGAAAATTTCTTTAAAAATTTAATTATTTTGTATACCTCAGCGTAATATTAATATCTGCACATAATTTCGAATGTCAATGTTCACAAATATAATTGACAAATGTCATAAATTATAAAAATTATTCATTTATTTCCAGTGTGCAAATATAATATCACAAAAGTAACTAATAATCCGATGCCTACGTAAGTAATTCCTAGCTGGGCATTGCTTTGTTTGGTGAAATCCAAAATGGATAAGTATCAGTTTAGGCAGTTCTTAAATTTAGGAAATTCCTTGCTAGGCAACGGTTTAGGAATCGGTGGTGAAATCGGCCATCAGTGATTTAAATCAAGTACTATAAGTATTTTATCCTTGAGAAACACTTGAATCATATCAGTTTTTAAATAAAGAAAAATATGAGTCATTTTTCAAAGTATTAACCCTTAATGATTTCTAATTTTCTAAAATCATACGTTTTCAGCTTGATTAATTCTATTGAAAACACAGATCGATAGAAAGTAATTTAAACAAAACAAATTCTCCACTGATTATCAATATATCATGGTCTACTTGATTTAACAATAAAAAATATAGAAATGGCAACGGTAAATTTTTTCTCAAAAATCTTAGAATTATTGACAAGGCTACTTATAATTGTTATTAAAATTTGCACCGTTATAATTTCAATTTAGGCGGGGTTCAAATGACAAACAAAATACCGTCATTTTTTCACTGTTGTTCCAGTGCAACCTTGATCTTAGTATAGCCATGAACAAATGAAAGTTGAGAACAAAAAAGAGCTAAGATGGACGGTCTTCTCGTTCACGATTCGCAAGAGGAAAACGTGATTGTTTAAAACGAGATTAACAAAATATGTTGATTACCGATTATGTAATGAGTCATTTTTTTCACGGTTCACAGGCATTTACTAACAGGAAAAAAAGTTTTGTAAATTTAGGAAGATGTTAATTTTAACACTTTCGTTTAACAGAAAACAGAACTCTGTTGCTCATTGTTGTGTAATAAAAACAACTACAATAAAATGACCTTAATTCATTTGTTTTATTTGTGTAGAAGGATATAATTTATTCAATGTTTACACTATATAGTATTGAAGTATAAATAAATATTACAAAACAAAACTTACGACTGGTAATAACAGCAAATGATTATTTTTTTAGTTCTCTGTTGAAAATATTAATTTTAGTCTATAATATGTATTGTAGTATTTATTTCTTTGAGCCAAGTCTATTGTTTAAAGAAAAAAGCCCGTTTGTCATGGTCATAATTTTGTTAAAACTTTGCATCGTAACAAACAAATATCACAATTTATAATGAAATTTTTGAATTACTGAGTGTCTGGTCGCGAACCTGGGGGAACCGGGTTCGATCCCGACAGACGCCAAATATTTTCAATTTTAAATGGAACAAAAGTGACCCCTGTGGTGCACTCTCCACACCAGCTATGAGTGCCCGTGAGGTAACGCCTTGTAAGCGCACACACGGTCAAATATATCGTCATCATTACCGATGTCTACATGTGTTGTAGATATTGGCACATCCAGAAATGGGTAATATGCCGTGATGATATATTTATTTATTTTATTTAATTTCATGCATCAGAAAATTTCGACAAATAATTCGCGTCTTATAAAAGAGCGTGAGTAATGACACGGGAGGACCAATAAGAATCATCCACTACTCAAAATTGCAATATTATCAAGTATGCTTTGGCTCGGAACAATGTTCATATGTTATAATTGTTTTTTCAATGTTAAAATGTCAAAATTATGAATCGCTGTAAGATATGTAAATGAATTAAATTAAAAATATTAATAAATATAGAAAATTAATCAAAATTGCGCTGCGCATTTTTGAAACGAAAATCTTAAGGTTATGAAGTATAAAAATTCACTCCCCTTGATATTAAAAAATAATGAAAGCGCATGGTATTACCAATATATATCTTGCAACAAAGGTAAAAAATTATAAATTATAAACTTTTAAATATACAAACAATAACAATTAAGAATTTTTAATTATACCTATCCAGACAGAAAAGTTCAAATTGCTATTGAATAGTCGTAGAAAAAGTATAGTATTCTACTCGCATGTAATGGCTACATTACATGCTCATTGAATAATATACTATTAGACTGCAAGTTTCGAATATTTTCTCTTTCCTTATTTAAATTTTGTTGAAGAATTCTCCAAAAAAATCGCCTCCACTTTTTTCTTCCTTACAAAATATCTAAATTTTGCAACGTATGCTAAGAACGTTAAGTAAGATTTTGTTTATTATTTTCGATTTCACGGTTGCCAAACCACGAAGAATTTATTAAATCGTGGGATATAGAAACTATTCATTATATTCACTTACATCTTACTTATACGAGAATAAGATGACTTACATTATGTTAATAAGATAATCAACTCGATTTCTCTTTAATGCTTGAATAGTTTAAATCAATTCAGTAGGTGACACTAATAATACAATAGAATGTTCGGATGGTGATTAATTATTTATTTATGACATTAACTGTCACTTAGAAAGAAGTGCTAGAGTGTTAGTGGTATTTAAGTCATGTCTATAAATGTATTTCCGCTTGGCTTAATGGAAAATGAGAATAGATGAAACATTTATCAATAATTAATTTTGTTTATAATATCGAACAATATCGGGTGGCGCTGGATAAATCAGTGAACAAAATTTATTTCTAAAAATAAATAAATAAATAAATATCTCATCACGGCATACAGTCATACAAAAAATCTTCGTGCGATAATAGTTTTAATGTAGGTATTTTAGGAAAAATAGCAGTCTAAAACCCAATATGTTTCATTTTCTTTTAATCCAGAATGAAACGTTATTAGAAATATAAAATAAACAAATAATATACTTCATTTATTTATATTATGGGGTAAACATTGAAAATATTCATAATTTCATGACAAAAAAGTCTCCGTACGATAACCAAAACATTTAAATAATAATTGAATTTAATGGTGCAATCTTCAATTCTACGATAATAGCATTTAGCAAATAACTTTAAATATAAAGTTATAAAATACTTTATTTTTGTCCATCATCTTGCCTATGCGTCAAACAAAAACAATATTTTAATAACAATTTTGACTGTAATTGAAATTAAGGTTTGTAAAAATAATATATTTTCCATCAAATATCAAATATTAGTTTACAACTACACATTATCGAAATGGATCATGTAAAGCAATAGATATATGCAGAGGAACCTAATATAGTTTAGCAGGATTAGTACATAGGTATGTATTTAAATTGTCTAGCGGGAGATAAGATAATGTGTTGACATCAGATTTTTAAATTTTAAACCGACTCGGTCATACAATGGTCATCTTCAGGGTTAAATCAATATTTGTAACAAAACATTAACAAACATGGATAAATTTAAGTGAAATACACAAAGTTAAAACAATAAAAAAATTAAAAATATAAACGAAACAGAACTAAATAAATAATTTTTATAAAACAAATTGCAGCTATCGGCACTGTTCCGTGTTCATGCAACTTTTTGTCGAAAAAATGTAAAATATAAAATTTGTACATATTCTCTTTGAATTTAAAAGCGTCAATTGTAATTTCTTAGCTTTAAAGTTTAAAAAACTTCTTCAATGTTGCAATAACCACTCCTACAATTTATTACATTGTTCTCGCCTCTAAAGATCGCAGATAATTGAATCAAATGATATTGATCAAGTAAGGAATACCTTAAAAAGGTGTGACACATTTCAATACAGTAAATTCATTACAATCACTTAGCAAATGAAACCAATGGGTATATTTCAATGTCATGTTCCACAGTTCCACCCATGTAATTATATGTAAATTCATCAATATCTGAATTTACATATAAGCAATCAACTGTATTAATCGTAGAACTTCCTTATTTCATCTATTTATGGCCTAGCTTGATTAGTATTCATTAATAGTGTAGTTTTTGCAGAAATATTGTTTTCCTTATATACTATAACTACATACATATTCTTCACATCCTTAATAAATTATAATACTTTCAGAATAAATATTCACATGCATTTGGATTTGGTGTTAACGAAAAAATATTTTTAAAAAATCTGGTGGCCACGGGAAAATCTACGTCATTCCAATATAATTTAAAAATTTTAACAATTTTTAAAAAATCATCCCGCTCGAAAGTTTAGTGAAAACAACTGTTTACATTTGCATTACAAAAAAAAAAATCTGTTGTGGCCAGCACAATACCTCTCGCCATTTTCATATTAAGCTATATAAGTATTGTATTTAATATTTCTGGTACAGACAAAAAAATCTAATTACATCTATTCTTCATATATTTTTATATTTTTCTCCTACTCTTCTAAATATTCGAAATTTTTCCAATTTATTGACGAGATTGGCGGTATTTCTAAAGGGTATATGATGAAATATATGTATAGCAAGCGCGTTTAGTTGACACTGATATTTCGGCTTATAAATTAATCCCCTCTCTTTTATAATAATTTTAGATGTTGACGGAGTCTTTTCCTCGTTATATCAATAGCATAATATAGTTACTATTACATCTCAACGTGTCCAAATACGTATTTTAGATTTTCAGAATTTAACGACAGTGTCAACTTAACGTGCGATAGCTATACCTATAATTTTAAATATTTAATTAACGATAAAATAAGAAATATTAAATGTACTTCCCAGAAAAAGCCTTCAGTAATGTCGCTGGATTTTTGACATTGACATTTATGTCAATTACATACATTTTAATTTTCAACTGGTTTCCATGGGCTATTTGATTCATTATACAATGGACTATTTTATAAATTTATAATTCTCTAGCTCTAAATCTATAGAAGATATAATAAAAATGTTCAATGTATTGGTTAGAAAATTTTATATTTTTTAATATTTGTACTAACAAAAAATAATATTTAGTAGATTTTTTTCAGAAACTATTTCCGGTTGTCCAATTGTTGCCAAAATCTTTTCAGTTCTTCCCATTAATGTCAAATTAAGGCATACGTAATTAAATTGGACTTTAGTCTTGTAGAATTTGAGAAACAGTCTCTCCAACATACACACACACACATACACACACACACACACACACACACACACACATATACATCATTGTAAAAATGTTAAAATCGGACTAGTGACCTTAAAACGTGCTTATTCATTAAAATCTGGATATGAATTTTTAACATGAATCCAATAGGTACATCTTTTAGCGAAAAGTAAAAAGATTATTTTCATAAAAAAGAAATGCAAGGTTATGTAATATTAATACCTATGTTTTAACATAATTTTGTTGAATATTACATAACACTGCGTATTGTTTTTCTTGTTCCAGTTAAAATTAAATATGCAAACCTCTTTCCATATAATGATTATAATGACATTAAAATTTCCTTTTAATTTGCATATAAGTAGATATTTAAATGATTTCTCTCATAGCTTATGATGTGTGTAAGAGTTTGTTCTTTTATTACATGATTTTCCCATGTAACAATGAACCCAGTATTACATTATATAAACACACGAGTCAATACACTTTGTAATTATAAATGACAATTACGAAAAAAGATCTAGTTTAATTAAAAAGAGAATTTGCTTTTTGTGCAGGAACTGAAAAAATTAATTTCACTACAAGTGCAAAAACTGCACGACACTTTTACCAGTCAAATAGTTTTTTAATATCCTTGAATGCAATTAAAATACAATGTACAATTACTAATGCTCAAATTGTCTCATTGCAAAAACTGAATTATAAAAAATGCCCAATAATTGCAAATGAACTCAAGTAGAAAATTTGTGGAATTTTGAAATAAAATGAATACATACCGATTTTTCACGCTTGATCGTTACGTCATAGTTTGATGTTCGTATATTAGACATACGTATCGTATGTTTATCTCTGTCTTACTTATGGTTTCCTACATTCTGTCTTCGATACGTATATCTAATATACGAACATCAAACTATGACGTAACAGTCAAGTGAGAGAAATCGATGTGTACTCGTAGTGTGACGGATTGTAGATGCAAAAATTTATTTGGATATTACATATACATAATTGAAAGGTATTGATAAAAAAAATTGGTCTCACGTTAGAAAATTTGATATTTGACAAGGTTGTATTATATAGCAAATAATAGTGTAATACGTTATAATTATATTTTCATGTAAGTTCAAGGCAGGTGTATGTTAATTTTTTGCAAGAAACGTTGATATTTAAATGTAGTATCACTTATTGTTTTTGTGCTCTTCAGAAAATTATTATCTTGTCTTCACGCGCATTAAATACCATTGTACTTATTAACGTCGCAATATTAATAGTAAATGGTATTCCCAGGTGGTCACCAATTCAAGTACTAACCGTGATCATCTTTGCTTGACACTATACGTCTACATATCGTATAGTCTAGGTTTGCAGGGAGACAAGGCAAATTTCATGTTAAATGAAAAATAAATAAAATTAAACCAGCAATTTTATATTTAATTTTATAGTAGGGCAGCTGAGCAAATTATACAATATACCTACACTGGATTGAAATTAAAAGGTATATAGGGTGGAATAAATTACAGTTCCTTGTATTAAAAACATTCTTATTATGCACGGTACAGAAAATTTATTTAGGTCTTTATGGGCCAATTTTTTGATACAACTTTAAGAGCCCCCACATAAATTTTCAATCGTCTATTGTTTTTAAGTTAGATTAAACTGAATTTCGCTTATTTTGAAAATACCTCATCATATCTCGCTTATTATGAGAGATAAAGAATTTATTTTTTTTAAAACTTAATAATTTTTGAGATACAACACAAACATAGGTAATATTGTTTGAAGAATTTGTAACAAAGCTGTTACAGCACCCAAAGGAGTTCGTTAATGGCTCATTCAAGTGCTGTAATAGACTAGTATAATTTATTTTTATAATGTTGGTGGCTAAGAATTTCAAAAATATCAAATGTCAAATCTCGTTGAATAAACGAACACAAACGATTCTTAAAAATTCTATTTTTATGTAATTTTGAATTTAAAATATCGTATGGAGTTAAAAAATAAGGTTAGAGTTGTCAAATAAATTTTCAAATGTCACATTAACCAACTGACAAAATTCCATAAATTATAACACTACTATTTTCTATTTAAAAAAGGCATAGAAAGCGCAAAATAGAAAAAATAGTATAAAAAACCCATTTCATAATTGTACGTTATTATATTCGAAGGGTTGGATCTCTCACAAAATAAAATGACAATTATGGCATTCGTTCTTTAATATTAAATATTAAATCGGAATAAAAATATTAAATCGGAACATATGCTGAAAATAGTTTCAATTTTCCTTATTTTCAAGCTTTTCAATGCTGTTTCAAACACGAATTGTTAAATTATCCAGGTAAAAAAAGAAAATTATTAAGAAACAAGTAAAAAATTTGTTTATTTTGATTCTATATCTATTAAGTTCTCAGAATTATTTTTAGTCAATTATTCTTTTTACGAAAGTATTGTTCACGGTTTTGTTTTTACATTCACTGAAAGGAACATTTACTTTTGTCATAAAACCGCAGAATTACATGCCAAAAATATATTAAGTAAGAGTTTAATGCATGAAAACGTTCTACGAGTCAAATCCTTTTTTATGAATGGTACAAAATTCCAGATACGGGAGAAATGTAAATCCAAAAATGGATCTAACATATATTTAATTAGTTAAATTATTTGTTTTATGAATAAAAGTTGTGTGATGAACAAATACAAATAATAAAATATTTTGGCTTATACAATGAACCTCACAATCTCAGGGTCTAAGGTAAGTATGTTATTAGATTGAATAATTCGAAATCATAAGGATGGCATTTACAATTTCTGCTTAGATTAGATCCTTTTGAATTTAAATGCGTCATTCGATATGTGTGTATGTATTTATATCTTCGAATTATCAAATTAAAATCACGTAAACGCCATCAACTATTCTTTATTACATGATTAAAAGCAAATTGTTTAAACAAAATTTATGTCTGAGATAATTTGTAATAGCGGCCCATAATAAACAACGAATACAAACATTATTAACTATTAAATACCTTAACACCTACTAATAAAATTCTCAAGGTATTTAAACATACTTGAACTCAATATTGAATAAAAATTTCCTCTTATTTATATTCAATTTTACATAAGTAGAAAGTGATGTATTAGTGGAAAGATTCCCTAATTTACATATGACAAACGGAAGTATTTTGAAAATATGGTATGACATCAAAAAATATATGTTTACCGATTATGTTACAACATTACCTCTCGCTAAGAGACGTGTTGGAATCATGCTAAAAATCGCATATCCAGATTTTAGTGGATAAGCAAGTTTTAAGGTCACTAGAATCCGATAATAACATTTTTATGATGTTCGTGTGTGTGTATGTGTGAATGTTGGAACCACGGTTTCTCAAATACTATAAGACTTAAAAAATATTTAATTGCAGTTTGCTCAATCTGACATTCCTGGGAAGAGCTGATTAGATTTTTGTAACAATTAGTGGTGGGATCCGGATCCGGATAGTTTCGGATTTCGGATCCAAATCTCAGTATCGGATTTTGGATCCGTATCTGAGTATCGGGTTTTGGATCTGAATCTGAGTATTGGATTTTGGATTCGGATCCGAATATGAGTATGAGTATCGGATTTTAGACATGAAATTTCAGTATGCGCATCGGTTCTCGGATTCGAGTACCTATTCTCAGTATTGAACCAGATGATAATATTTGAATGTATATTATCATGGAGTCACAAAACCAAATAAATTTGATTATGAAATAATCCACTATACATTTTTGTTTGATGTAGTTAATAGTCTGATCCAGAATTAAAATTCGGATCCGGATCCGTGAACAACACATCGAATCCGGATCCGAATGGGATATGGTACCCAAACCAGGATCCGGATCCAAATCTGAATTAAATTTACGGATATCCGCTCCAATATCCGAACATCGGATATCCGAGGAACCGGATATTTTAAAATCCGGGTACTCGGATCCATGTTTTGTCAGATCTTCACAGTACTAGTAACAATTGGACAACCGGAAGTAATAGTTTCTTTAAAAAAATCTTCTAAATATTATTTTTGAAAATTTCTGTTATTACTAATATTAAAGAATATAAAAATATCTATTCCATACATTTAAAATTTTTATTATATTTTCTATGGAGTTAAATATAGAGACATCCAGCAAATCATCAATATTAATTAACTGATGGAGAATTTTCAAAACATTTAGTAATTAATTTCTGTTAAGTTTTAGAAAAATAAATAAACAATATTAAGTAAAACGAATTATTGGCAACAATAATAAATTTGTCATTCAACAGTTATTTCGTTTCAGTTTTGTTTGTTTATATGGCAATTAAATTAAATGTTTATAACAATATTCTATTTTGTTAAAATAAATATATTCATTTCAAATTAATAAATTTTATTTGTTATTTATTATTGTTCCCCTAATGATCAACTGTGTAGTGTTTCTATATTGTTTTCAACATTCATGTGTTGTTTTTTTGTAACGTTTCGTCACTTTAAAAACAACTCTTGAAAAAAAAAAATATATTACTCATAAATTTTAATAACACAACAATTTGTTACCAAAATAAAATTTTCAAGTACACTGTACATACAATGTTTGAAATAAGTAAATAAATATGTCATCAACACACATGAAGTGTTCTTGACCACATGAAGTTTACGTATGTTTGTATAATAAGTTGTTTAACTTGAACTAGCTAAACATAAACGTTGAACGTAGGTAGCTATGAAATTAAACTTGCATTTCGTAGTAGGCGATGCAACTGCGATTGTCGATTGTTATTTACGCGCGGGATTTAAATAAGGAGTAAAGGAGTGCTAGAAAATGTCAGGGAGAGATTGTCTATAACTTGAAAAAACAATTGATTAGGAATATATTATAGCAATTAATTGCTAAATAGGAAGTATGGTTGATGTAGACAGGATGTACAAAATTATTAAAAAAATATATTATACTGTATCTAATGAATAATTATGGTTTTTTTTTTCATTTAATACAACTGCGCAATTGTTATTTTCATAAAAATGAGCAGTCATAAGTTTATAGTACTATCCAATTAAACACCAACTCTTCTAATTTGTCGCAAGCTATTGTTTTCAATAAAAACATTATTTTTTGTAATTTTGAATAGATTCACTACTTCCAAAAATTACATTTTTATAAATTAACCTAACATTAATAATACTTAACAATGTAATACACTGGGTCCTGGGTCTCTAATTTTTTTTCTGAAGAGGAAATGTTAACATTTTCAATTAGCCATATCTGTACCTAAGATGATTTTTGTGTAACTATTATTGTGGTCCGGATGCGGTTATTCGCTACCGAAAATCGGTCACTTTAATATGTTATTATGTATGAATACGTTTATGAATGTGGCTGAGGTGAAAGAAGTGTGCATGGATAGGAATGCGTGGCGAAGGATTGTTGCGTAACTATTATTGTGGTCCGGATGCGGTTATTCGCTACCGAAAATCGGTCACATTAATATGTTCTTTGTATGAATGTTATGATGATTTTGGGCAAGGCGAAAGAAGAATGTTTTTAAAGAGTTAAGTGATTCAGTCGAGCTCTTACTTTCATCCCTATTCTTATTATTTTCGGGTTTTTGCTAACCCACTAAGTGGGAAACGCGTGATTTTATGTATGTATGTATGTATGTATGTATGTACCTATTAATTTTACTAATTTTAGAGTAGGGAAGGACAACATTTATTTAAAATTAAAAATTGCGTCTAGTGCCCTCATAATTATTAAAAAAAAATTATATTGTGTAAAGTGGTAAATATTTTTTTTCACTACTAGCCTATAAACATATCATTATTGACTTGCTATTGTTCCGTGATATTGTTTTTCTCTTGCTAGAGATCAATTATTGATCAAGGCCAATAATAGTGTCAAAATTATTGACCTAGGTCAATAATCATGTATCGTTTTCATTCCATTATTTTTGACACCAGATATCATATTACTTAATCAGTTGCCAATATAATGAAATAAATTTTGTAACTAATTCTTATTAGGTATGTGCTAGTAGTGAAAAAAATAATATATGCACCACGGTTATGAAGAGCCTTATTTTCCTCGGGATTATAATCTTTCGCTCGGTCAATAATAATACTCTTCATAACCTTGATGTATAATATAATATTAAGAATTTTTATGCAATTTTTAGTATGCCATGGAAAGTAAAACAAATTACGATTGATTTTTCGTTTGGATACGCTAATCATAGTTTCATTATTGTTAATTTGTTTTAATTAGAAACAAAATTTGTCCTTACACTTTTTGCTCTAAAATTAATAGATAAATAGATATCGTTAATTGAAAATTTTTACATTGTATTTTTTATGTTCAGAAAAAAAAAACAGATCTATATATGCGACAATATGAAAAGAAAGCTCGAATAGTACTAAATATAAACATCTAATATTTGAAATTTCAAAGAAGCAAAATTTTTATAAATCCAAAGGTGTACCCATAGTTTTGGACAATGAGCCTGTTTCACATTTTTCAAAAACTATTTTAAATGAAAGTTTATGGAATGATTTTCTTAGTAATAATTTTTATTTTAATAATTTGTTGGTATTTGTGGAAATAATTAAATAAAAAGATTGGCGTCCTGAAAAACTACCCCCCACTCTACATCATTAATACCCAATAGGAAAATAGTTTTTGCATCACCTACGTTTATTCATATTATTTATATAAATAAACGTAGGCTAAAGTTTGTCACATGTTAATAACAAAATCTTTTAATTTGACATTTGACGCTGACATTGCTCATTGTAAATGAATAATAAAGTAATAATGGCTAATTCAAATTATACTCAAGCTAAATCGGACAATTAACCGAAGGTCGATAGCTGGATGATAGCTGAATTTATATCAGAACGATTGTTTTACTGCTACTGAAATAAGGGGTGTTAAAAAGTTGAGGTGAAATAAAATATAAAAACTGAATTTATTATATAAATTGATAATATATTTTACTTTAAAGTTCTGGTCGTGATTCTTATATGACAACTTTGACAATACACTTGACACCTTAGAACCGCTGAAGATGTATGTACTCTGACGTCACATTCTGTTTCAGATCACGTGACTTATTCAAAATTTTACCCAAATTTCAAAAATTAATTGTAAAATATCTGAAGGATATTTCGTGATATTTTCAAATTTGAGGCTCTTTAAAGAACAATATCTTTTCAAATTTAATACTTAGAAGTCATATAAAAATTCTTGCAACAGCCCTATTCTGTGTGCTAATGCTAAATATTGTTACACATTGCAAAAATTGTTTTAATATTTCACACATATTTTATTGGGGCTATAAAAGTTTAATATAATATTAATATTATATAGCGATAAGGAATTTATTGTTATAATAATAAAAAGAGCGATTAACATGTTTGTGTTATAACGCTTTAAAAATTTATATAGTCCATTTGTCTGACAAAGACAAGTAAACCCACTTAAGTAATTTATTGGTTCGTCAGTCAGCGACGTGCATATCCTGTTCGAGAAAATAAACTATATTTTATCTTTTTCGTGTGAGATGTATACGATGTATGTAGTATCTTTCCAATAAGAAATATAAACATGAAATGTATGTAGGAATCGGAAATATACCTGAAGAGTAAAAGTATAAGATCAACAGAAAGGAAAGTGTTTTAGAATATATGAAACATAAATCTGCAATTTAACATTTAATTAGACATTAAAACGGTTTTATCTAAGTAGATACATATGTAATAATAAATTTATCAGGAAGACTTTATGTGTACTTTTCTTTTAAATGTAGTTACTCTGCAGTCTGTACTTTATAATAAACGCTGTTATAAATGACTGAGAACTTTCAAAATTAACATATTAATGGGGGATTACAGCTCAATCGAATTAAAGGAAAATAGTAAAAAAATACGAATGTATATGCTGAATAACGAATATTAATTTAAAAAAATGAAATGGTATAATTGAGATATTTCGGAAATAAAGGGTTTTTTCTTATAGCGCTTCGACACTAATATGAAAATATTTTGATTGGCGTCCGAGAGACCACCTATACATGCATTACAAATAGCGTGTTAGGAGGTGGGGATTACTACCAATGGAAGTTAAGAAATTCAAATTCGAAAGGAGGGGCTAACATTCCTGTACAGCAGTTTTCAAACAGTTTTTGTTTTAACATAAATTTCTTTCATTAAACTTAATAATTTAAATACACCTGTAATTATAAAGTATGTAGACTTATACAGTGTTATAATATTCATTTATTTTTATGTAAATATAACTTAAAATAGCATATATTTCAAGAACATTTAGGTCCATGATGAAAACAGTTTGATATAAAAACATAAATGTGACGCCACGTCAATCTTTTCAAAATTCGGGAGACCATAACTCGCTTATTAATAGGAATTTTTCACCGGATTTTCATCAGTCTTAGTTTCCCTAATATTTTCAGATGAAATTATAAAAAACATGGTGTAATCCCCCATTTAGGATGTTTGATGGTGCAAAACAGAAATGTTCACACACATAAATTTGACAAAATAAAAAAGTTTTCATATTTTTTCGTTGATTGTCCATTTATGGATTTTATTAATGTACACCATACTATACTTGTCGTCAAATAAATATGGACTGAAGATTTTTACACTGTTGCTAGTTCCACTGGACATCTTGAAAATGGTAAGTTATAAAGAAACGACAACACCGCAGGGCAAGGGACAAGGTGGGGAGAAGGAAAAAAATTGAGCTTCAGTCCATATAAGCAACTGCAAAAAACTGCAAAATCTGTACATACTGATACTGTTGTTTTTACGTTAGCCGAAAGTTGCATTCTGCCTTCGCCATTAAACTAGGTACTTATATTATTTGATAAAGACTCTATTCCACTCAAATTTTTTTATTATTTTAAATAAAACTTCATTCAGTTTTGAAGCAATTCATAGTATTAAAAAATCTTAATTGTTCCTAGTTTAACAGTATTTTATTTTCGAGAAATCAGTGTAACGTCATATTTCCCCTATACTTGTCTTTCTCACACACACTGCTCTGAGTACGCTGCGAGAGAAAGATAATAATTGTATGACGTCAATTTTCCCTTTTAGCAAATGTGAAATATCTCGTAAAGTAATTATTTAAAAAATGTTTTCATTGTTTTAACTATTATTTATTGAGCCATACTTTAAGTTAAATTGAAAATTTTCTTATTTTTTTGTTATGGTGGAATACCCCATTACAGTGACGATATATCTGCACCGTTGTAGGCGCTTACTTCACGGGCTATTTAAAGCTGACGTGGAGTGAGCACCACAAGTATTACTTTCGTGCAAAATGAAGAAAATAATTTTTAAATTTCACGTCGGTTTGATACGAACCCGAGCCGTCTTATCCACAACCAAATATAGGCAATGAATAATTTTCACATATATAAATAAAAAAAGCAGCAAGAATAACAAAGTAAAATAAACATCTCAAATTACAACAAGAGATATAAATTAATACAAACGACGTCAATACCAAGGTATTTACTGGATGAAAAGAAAAACATAAAGATGACTGCCAGGTTCAGATGTGGTAATGAAGAGTTGAACAATAAATACTGGTTATCAAGTGATGAGAGGAGTTGCAGGCTATGCGGGAGAGAAGAGGAAACTATCAGGCATTTAAGGATTTCGTGCAGGGAAGTTACGAGAGAAAGAAGAAAAGAAACGGTTCTGTTAGACGATATAGGGGCGGGACAAGATTGGATGAAGGAAGTCATAGACGTAACTAACAAAAAGTGTGACAACAATAAACAAATAAGCAATAAACATATAAATGTTACAAAATGGCATGACAAGTATTTGTTTCAATATATAAAAAAATTGTTTATAAGTTTTAAAAAATATAGTTCACTAACAACAAAACAAATTTTCTACCAATTTTTTATTTCTTTCTTAACTGTAAACAATCTTCAACTTACTTTAGTTAAATCCACATTAAGCCACAGGTACGTCACTCAAAAACAATTGACAACCTCGCAATCAGCTACGTAGTAACTCGTTCCTATTCTTTCAACTGTTAACAACAAACTGACTGTTGAATCATTGGTGTCTAGATCGCTGAGCAGCTGTACTCACGCTGCAAGACGGAGTACTTTCCCCCTTCGTCCCTCCAAAGAGATGAAGGGAGTTTTGATATTAAGCAGAACAACAGAGGAAGAAAATTATTGTAGAATGGAAACTTTATGACGAATATAAATATAAATGATTCTTTCTGGTTGTATGTGTAAATGTTGCTATTGTTTGTAAACTGTTGTAGTTGCATTTAAATGGTCTTATGCCCATATTCACAAACACTCGTAAAGTTTCAAAACGGTTCGTTATAATTTTTTTAAAATAGAATCAAACTTGACAAATAAAATTTCGATTTTTCTTTCAATGTCCACTGTTTTTAATGGATAAAAATTATAACGAACCGTTTAAAAAAATTACGAGTGTTTATGAATACGGGCATAAGTGCCAAAAATATTTATGTATTTGTTCAATTTTATATAAAATTATTCTATATGCCAAGCCTAATGTTTTAGAAATGCCATAAAATTCTATACGTAGTTGAAATGTAAAGTTAAAAATAGAAGTAATTTAAAAACTAAGGTAAACAAGTACAAGTAAAATATTTTTACTCATAAGTACTGCGGATTTCAGGATCGTAAATGATTTTAAATAAATAAAAATGATTAGAATTCCAGAACAAAAGAAATAATTGCAATTGCACTGAGATCCTTTTTAATTCAAATGTTAGTACCTATATTCTTGGTAGTGGTATGAAATATCTCACCTAGTACCTAGTGAATTTTGGGGTAAAACAGCTTTTCATTTGAAGAAACACTAAACACATTTATTCACTATAAAATTTACAGCAATACTGAATAAAAAATATAAAAATAGTTATAATTTAATTAAGACTTCAATCAATTATTAAGACATTATCTAATACTTACAACTTATTTTTATAAAAATTCAATAGCGTCGTTTAATACTTTCAATTAAATAATTATAATTATTATACAATTATGTAATAAATATTAATATTATCTCCTAACACATACATACATATTTTTGCGAACCTATAGCAATAGGATGTACTATCAAAATACATTTTTAACTTCTGTTAAAAAAGTACACTTTTTACATTAAAATGGAAAGTATGAACACAATAAAATTGTGAAATAATAAAACGCTATGACATTTTCTTATTCACTTTTAGTGCAGACAAAATAGTTATTTATATATCAAGTTACTGAAGTTCTACATTTTATCACGAATATTCTTTTTGCCCAGATATGTAATATATGTATATATCTATAATTTTAAATATTAATAATAAAATAAATATATTAAATGTGCTTCCTAAGCCTTCAGTAATGTTTTAGATTTTTGACACTGATATTTTCTGTCAATTTCCAACATTTTAATTTTACAACTGGTTTCCATGGGGTTGTTTGGGATGAAAAATTCATTACAAGGGATTATTTTATATATTTTTAATTCTATACATGTCTCTAAATCTATAGATAATATAATAAAAATGTTCAATGCATCGGATACAGAATTTTATATTCTTAAATATTTGTAATAACATAAATACCCAAAAAATATTTAGAAGACTTTTTTTAAGAAACTACTACTTCCGGTTGTCCAATTGTTACCAAAACCTTTTCAGCTCTTCCCATTAATGTCAGATTAATTGATTCGTAATTAAATTGGTTTTTGGCTTTATAGAATTTGAGAAACCGCCCTTACAACATTCACACATACACACACACACATACATACAAACACACGCAGACATAATTGTAAAAATGTTAAAATCGGATTCTAGTGACCTTAAATCGTGCTTTTTCATTAAAATCTGGATATGCGATTTTTATCATGAATCCAATACCTCTTTTAGCAACAGGTAAAAAAATAATTTTACTATCTCTTAAGTTTTCATTACTTCTTAGTAATCACTATTATTAAATAATTATCAAATGTACAAAAAAATTATTATTCTCAATGTTATTTTCTTATTAAGGAAATACGGCTCTTTGAATTAATTAAAATGACGTGTATCATCTGTACTAATAAAAAAAAATTACAGAATATACAATTATTTATCTTACAAGTACCTATACCATTATCCTTTACTTAATAGCAATTAGATATCTAAAATTACATCACAAATTATTTTTGGAATCCAAGTTTCTCTAAAAATATTCTAACTGCACTTAAGGTGCAGTTTTTTTTTATTACTTGTACATAAACATTTTTGTACGTGCTGTGTTTATAAATAACAATAAAAATACAGTTGACATCACATGTTTATTCACATAATTTGAAGTTATTAAACTATAATTTTATTTTTATGTCCTTGGGTCTAAGTACTGTTAGAAAAATTAGTATTAAAAATAAACAGTATTTCGTCATTACGTATGCAATAATTTGTAAGCAAATATATTTAGCATGTGTGCAATTCTTTATACCTAGGTACATAGTATTAACAAAAAATAAAAAAAAATGTATATTACATAACAAAAATGAACTATTTATTAACAACGTATAATTCATACGTTTTGATTTTTGACAGTAAAAAAACTTTATAGTTCAATATTAGTTCTTGATTTGTTTCATATGTGGTCTTTATTTATCTATGTCTAATTCCAAGGCAACCAGGATAAACAACAAATAAATCATTTGTTTCATTGTTTTCTACGCCTACTACACAACTCAATTAGCTAAATTTGCTACACTAGCACAATTTAAATGAACCCACAAGTAATTAACTTTATAAAAATATTTTTATGAGCGATTGGACAATAATTTATTTAATGGCCTTTTTTTAATTGTTCTAGTCAAGCATTAAGCTATTTACGTCCCAGATTAGTTTTATGGTACGTTATGCATAAAAAATTAGTATGCTCTGAATTACTAAATAAGTATGCGGTGCTCTAAATTATGTATGAAGTTAAGTTAGTGACATTACTCTAAAGTAGGTTAATATTGTTGTATTGTTTCAAAGTGCATCTATGTAAATAAAAAAAAGTATTAATTGCCTGATTGAACAAAAATTTATGTAGCTGCACATTACTTACCGTTAATTCCATATTTATTTACTATAAAAATATGTTGTGGCAAGCACAATACCTCTCACCATTTCCATTTTGTTA
This sequence comes from Ophonus ardosiacus, assembly GCA_943142095.1. Lineage (NCBI taxonomy): Eukaryota > Metazoa > Arthropoda > Insecta > Coleoptera > Carabidae > Ophonus > Ophonus ardosiacus. Next base: position 48,044,050 of record OW964832.1, read on the forward strand.
GATAAATAAAATAAATAAATAAATATATCATCACGGCATATTAACCATTTCTGGGTGTGCCAGTATCTACAACACATGTAGACATCGGTAATGATGACGATATATTTTACCGTGTGGGCGCTTACCAGGCGTCACCTCACGGGCACCCATTGCTGGCGTGGAGAGTGCACCACAGGGGTCACTTTTGTGCCATTTAAAATATAAGGAACTTTGTCCTCCTTTTCTAAAATTTACTATTAATATACATACCTACCTACAATTATATATATGTATCTAATTAATAATTCAATAACAAATATTAAATTACTTTCCAGAAAAAGCTTTAACTAATGTATGTTAAAAACTGTTGATTGTTGACACTGACATTTATCTGTCAATTACAAATATTTGAATTTGATACCTGGTTTCCTTGGTGTACTGTGCGATTTATTACAACATATTATTCTATATATTATATTTTCTTTATCTCTAAATCTATACAAAATATAATATATTTTTTTAAATTATTACATGGAGAATTTTATGTTCTTCAATATTTGAAATAACAAAAATTTTCAAAAAATAATATTTAGTAATTTTTTTTAAGAATCAACTACTTCCGGTTGTTCAATTGTTTCTCAGCTCTTCCCAGATTGAGAAAATCGCAATTAAACATAAGTCTGTAGTATTTGAGAAACCGCGGCTCCAACATCCACACACAAACACACACACACACATATATGTACAGTATGTCCCCGGATTGAGTTTACAAGAGGAAAAAAAAATTTATTATTGATTTTACCAAAAAATACCAAGGGAAGAAAAATTTTTGCTTGAATTAAAACGCATGTTTCAGTTATTAAAACTTTTAATTAATGTAAGGTTCTTTTATTATAACGTTTTTTCGTATTTTGTCCTCCTAATAATACAGTTATTACATTGAATCTAACATGATTTTAGTTAGCTTTGAAATATTGACAAATGAATATTAATTCTGATTTCAGATAAAACTACAAGTATTTTGATTTTCGCAGTTTTTCTCTTTTCTGAAATTAGAATTAATATTCATTTGTCAATATTTCAAAGCTAACTAAAATCATGTTAGATTCAATGTAATAACTGTATTATTAGGAGGACAAAATACGAAAAAACGTTATAATAAAAGAACCTTACATTAATTAAAAGTTTTAGTAACCGAAACATGTGTTTTAATTTAAGCAAAAATTTTTCTTCCCTTGGCATTTTTTCGTAAAATCAAAAATAAAATTTTTTTTCCTCTTGTAAACTCAATCCGGGGACATACTGTATATTCACACGAACATCATCGTAAAAAAGTTATAATATCGGATTCTAGGGACCTTCAAACGTGCTCATTCACCATCCCATTTAAAAAAAATATTCCCAATAATGAAGAAAATAATCGAGGTCTCAAAATATGTATCTTTAAGTGCCGGTTTTTCAATATCTGGTTAAAATTTTAACTTAAAGTTAAATAAACAAAATTGAAACGAAATGAACCGTCAAATGACAGATTTATCATTGCTGTCAACAAAACGATGCAATATTGTTTACTTAACTAGAAGTTAAAATTTTAACCAGAGATTGAAAAACCGGCCCGAAGTACCTACCTTAAAAATCTGTCTACAAACAGAACTGCTTTTTTACCTTCCGTCACCTTTAGGTAACGAAGGTATTGTCTTTGGTCAAAAAATTCGGTGGTGAGTTTTTAATGAATAAGCACGTTTTAGGGTCCCTACAATACAAATTTACTATTTTTAAGATGATGTCTGTATGTATGTATGTGTGTGTGTGTGTCCGTGTGTAACAATTTTTTTTCCGACGATAACTCCAATACTACAATTCTAAAAATTATAATTCTTTCGTATTCCTCTTCTGTACATCCATATGAAGAGTTGATTAGATTTTGGTTATAATCGATACACCAGAAGTACCCTTTTTTGAAGTTTTTAACAGTTTTTCTTAAAAAAAAGGCAGTTAAATATTATTTTTTGACATTTTGTTATTATATATGTTAAAGAAAATACTCTTCTCTATACGGTTTAATTATACATTTTCCTTCATATTCAATAGATGTAAATTTAAAGCATTATAAAGAAATTAATTTTCAAAAATTAGTCAGCTTTGCAATTTATCATGGAAATAGCTGACATAATTATTCAAAAAAAAAAAATTAATTGACAGATGTCAGTTGCAAGTGCAAAACCAAATATGGGAAGTATAGGATCTAAAATTGATATGTCATATTGTTACTCGCAAGTGACATGCAGAGAAAGGCCAAAGAGAAGATGGAAGGACATTACTTAGTGTAGTTTATGTTATAATTTTATTGGATTTAAAGAACCTTTTCAAATGAACTTTTAGTATGGAATTTGTAAAAAATAGTATGTGTTCGTGTTCGATTTTACATGATATTATGAATCTGTTCCAAGGACCTTTTGGTATGGGATTTGTACAAAATACATCGAATTGACGGAAAGTCTTGTGCTGGCCACAACGGATTTTTTCAAAAATGTGATTATAAAATATGTTTATAAGATATATTTAATAAAGCTTGCAATGTCATAGTATTATTTGGATGGGTGACCATTTCTTCATTCCAAAGTCAATAGTACCAATACCAACAAACATATTTCCAAATCTGTCATCACCAAATTTCTCTTAAGGAATTCCCTATCATTCTAATAACAATAATTATTAAACAACTGCTAAATCCGTACAAAACAGTTGACAATCTAAAAAATACGACTTCCACTTTCTACAGTAGCTGCGCCCACCTCACACGTGAAACAGTGGCGTACGTATTAGGCAGGGTACAAACGATTTACATAGCACGTGTTATTCAGATAAAGCTGTCTTTCTCTAAGTGTACAAGGTTATTTTTTGCGCCATACTCAATCGATTCAAATAAAATTATGTATTGAACAATGATCACGCCTAGGCTAGGATAGTTAATTGGATTATTTAATTGAAATTTGTTGATAGGAAATGATATTGATATTGAGTATTAATTAAAAATGAGAACTTTATTACTAATCGAAAAATATTGAATTAAAATATCACACCCAACTATTGTTAAGTAATTAAAATCAAAACAAAAAATTAAACAATATTTGGGTTTAGTTCTGTAGATATTTTATTAAATTAACAACGTTTCGACAGCAAGGTACTGTCTTCTTCAGGTTTAAATAATAATAACATAAATAAATATGTAGTCAAGACTACAAGTATATAAAAAAAAAAATACAGAAAACCAACCCATACAAATCAATATCTTCATGAGACCTCTAACCACCATCCTGCACAAAAAGCTTGTACTATTAAAACATTATATCAGAGAGCAGCTACTTTATGTCATCCAAGTACACTTAAAGAAGAAATTAATTTTTTGGATGATGTGTTCCTAAAAAATGGTTACAGTAAAGCTCAAATTAAAAGAGCATTAAAGACCAAGAATAAACCACCACAAGTTATTACAGAAAGAAAATTATTTGCCACCTTACCATTTGTTGCCAATGTTACAGACAAAATTGGCAGGATTTTAAAGAAATATAATATTCAAACATCTTTTAAATCTAGTATAAAAATCCGAGATCTTCTTGGAAGTGTTAAAGATAAAGTTCCTCTACAATGTTCTGGTATATATAAGATCCCTTGCCTTTGTGGAAAAGTGTACATTGGACAAACTGGCCGAACAATAGCTACTAGAATAAAGGAACACCAACGCCATATAAGACTTAATCAGCCTGATAAATCAGCGGTAGCTGAACATGCCATAAAAGAACTTCACGGAGTTGATTTTAAAAATACGAAAATTATAGCAAAGGAAAATCACTGGAATAGAAGATTGATAAGAGAAGCTATAGAAATTCAGAAGTCTCCTAATAATATCAATCTTAACACAGGCTATGAACTAAATAAATCATGGTACCCTGTTATTCGTTTATAATTTTCTTTTTCATTTGTATGTTTTATATTAACCATTTATCAATGTACCTTTTTTTTATATACTTGTAGTCTTGACTACATATTTATTTATTTATGTTATTATTATTAAAACCTGAAGAAGACAGTACCTTGCTGTCGAAACGTTTGTTAATTTAATAAAATATTTACAGAACTAAACCCAAATATTGTTTAATTTTATAATGAGTTCTGAAAGCATATTTCAAAATATTAAAATTAAAACCTTTATGACCAACAATATGAAACTAGTTGGTTAAACTAATAACCGAGACACACTGCAAAAATTAATGATCATTATCGGTTAGTTATAGTATGCATACGTCAAGTTGAGACTGATGACAGATGTCCACATTGTGTCTATTAGCAAATCAGAAAATATTAGCATAGTATAACCTAAAAAAAGCTTTACTTTTAGCTTTAGCCCAATAAATATTTGATTTGTTAGACACAAAATTGCTAAGTAAAATCTTGTCTATATATCTATTTCTAGGTAATGCCGATTTCACGATCTATTTCATAATTGCATTCCTATCCTGTGTACTATCTTATTTCAATATTTTCAATTGCTCTTAATGTATCACGACCTTCAATAACAAAAGAAAGTTTTTGTGACATTTGAACCGCTTGTAACATCGCGAAATAATCCATCATCTTAGGAAATCGCTCAAGCCGTGGAAACAAACGACACTCATCTAGATTCCAAAGCCTACCTAACCTATAACGTGACGCCATGATGGTGGAAGATAAGCTTTGCTGAACTCTCGATTTCGTTGAATTTCTCTGATGGAGTGAGAGTAAAATGATTGCAGATTTTATCTGACAATTGTGATGTTTTTAATGATAATCAAGTTGGCTTGTTTTGTTGTTGTCTTTTGTCTAGATAAGTAGAGCAGTTGTTTTGAAGTTAGAGGTTTCTCTACGCAACACACAAACAAGACAGGAAATTAAGAGAAATGAAATACGCAATTATCTTTAAAATTATAAATAAAGGATAACTATAATGAATAAAGAAATAATATATAATTATGTCTTTTCATACATTACTGAATATACCAATTTGTTTATTTGCATCATTTACAGTACCACATACTTATTTAATGATGATTGATTATTGATTACAATATAAATAAAACAAATGCAGACTAACCTTTTAATTCTGTACATCTGCTGGATATTGTAGACTTTATTACCTGTAACAAAGAGAGATGAATTAATATTTATAAATCATGACACGTAATTATAAAAATCTGTTGTAGCCAGCACAAGACCTTCCGTTAATTTGATGTATTTTGTACAAATCCCATACCAAAAGTTCATTGGAAAATATACAATACAATTTTTTACAAATTCCATACAGAAAGTTCCATGGAAAATATTCTATAAATCCAATAAAATTATTACATGAATATACATTATGTATACTCATATATAAAAACCCTATAAAAATGAGTACACTTACGTAACATTCTCTTTACAATCAAATAATATTACTACCAAATTTATAACTCTACCCATTTTTGTATTATTGCCCCAAAAGTCAATATACCCCACATTTAGATAAAAACTTCAAAATTTACAAAAATCTAATTTTTATGTATCTAGATACTTCTCAATGCGCTGATTCCAAATTTTGAAACAGCAGGTCGATATCTCATTTCGTTCTCGAGATATTTAGATTCAAAGTTTTGCTCAAAACTGCCCATTTTTGGGTAATAACCCAAAAATGGGTCGAGATATGGATTTGGCGACACCACCATTCGATTCTACGGGCAAAATTACATAAGTAAACCAATTTTCAGAGTCTTTCAACACCGTATACAATCTCTAAAGCAAAATAACTGAAAATGGCCAAAAATCACAAAAATCTAAGGTGTACCCCTTACGATTTTTTCAGGTTTTGGCCATTTTCAGGGGGTTTCAAACTTTTATTCATAAAAAATGAACCGGTTGCACAAAAATTATGAAAATTGCTATACTTATGTATTTTTGGTCGTAGAATCGAATGGTGATGTCGCTAAATTCATATCTCGACCCATTTTTGGGTTAATACCCAAAAATGGGCAGTTTTGAGCAAAACTTTGAATGTAAATATCTCGAGAACGAAAAGAGATATCGACCTGCGGTTTCAAAATTTGGAATCAGCGCTTTGGGGAGTATCTAGATACATAAAAATTAGATTTTTGAAAATTTTGAAATTTTTATCTCAATGTGGGGTATATTGACTTTTGGGGCAATAGTTTGACTGTAAAGAGAATATTACGTAAGTGTACGCATTTTTGTATTTGAACAACTGTGTGAATTTTTAGAAATAAAAGTATTGAAATAAAAATGGATAAATGCTATAAAAAAGTTCCTTGGAAAAGATTCTGTATATCCAATAAAATTATAACACGAACACATACTATATTTTACAAATTTCATACCAAAATTGTACAAGAATTTGAAACAACTGGCCATCATTTATTTTAATTTTATTATTGTATTTCATATTAGAACGTAAAATGTGGTTGTGAAAATAAATATGGCAACGTTACATTTTACTTTCCTGCCTAGGCAGGAAAACAATTTCCTTGCCAATTTTGAGACAGGGAAGTAGGAAATTACATGATGATTTTAAGAAAAAAATTTATATTTCTTAAAATATATCAGGACAAATTTTAAAATTTGTCGTCTTATACAAAATCATACTTTGAAATTTATTATAAATAAATAAATTTGGAAAGATTTTAAAAGTAGGAAATAATATAGAACAAAGTAATACTTATAAGATTTATTGCTTAACGGATATTATATTTATACTACTCTATTATTGTATTTATTATGAGTTTATTTAAATTGTACGAAAGTTTTAAGTATTTATTTGTCATAAGCACTTGTGGAAATAATTGTAGAATATATATCATTATATTTGAAAAGCGTACAAAATTCACTAACGAGGGAAAATCTGTTCTTACAAAGAACTCAGTATAAATAAATATAAATGCCATGGCTTTTTACCCATCTGCTTTTTCCTCGCAATTTTCAGTATTAAAGATTCAGTTGTACCGTTGAAGGCACTCATTAGGCGTCACATTGCGGATACTCAAACCTGTCTTAGAAAAAGCACCACTATAAAGATCACTTTTGTAAAAATTTGTAAATGCTATATTTCAAGTCAATAATTTCAAGGATATTTTTCTTATATTTTTTATACATTGACAAACAATTATCAGCAAATATTTGAAAGGCAGCAAAAATATTATCAATATGTTATATGCTCATAAAAATATATAAACACTTCTTCTGCAATTAAAACAATGACCGGATGCTTCTTGCTTCACGTTTAGCTCCCCAGCCATGTACGAGTATATTCTAACAAACGAAGGACGAATAACAAAGAACCTCTCGGAATAAATGTCTTCCATGATTCAATTCCCATCATTGCCTACAGCAAGCTGTTAAAGCAAGAAAACTTGTTAGCAACTTACAAGAACGACGTAATTATGAAAGAACAGTTGACTGTCTCGTGTGCAATCTCACGTGTTTTGTTTTAACGTTTCCGCAAGTGCGGCGTACAGCGATAGTAAATACTCATTAAAACAACTGTTTGCAGGACAGACAGTATTATTTTAATTATAAATGCTACAAAATAGATTGATACATTTGATTGCTACAAGTGAATGACCTTGAGATATCGGCTAATATTATTCCAATAGAATAGAGCTGCCTTATACTTGTAAGAGGATGATTTAGAATATTATCTACAAGCTCCGTTCCACACAAACTGACACTATAGTCCAGTCAATAGAGGTTTTTACCCTACAAAAGGTGGGGAAAAAAAGATTTTAACATATGTTGTTTGGGTCGAGACGGGGATGAAAAATTCAAATTTGTGACCTTGGGGAGGGTCGGCGTGAGCCTCCATCTTGGTTCAAGGTGCAAAAAATGAGTTTTTCGTTATTATCTCGAAAACAGTGGCACGTATCAAAGTTTTACTAGGATACAAATTTAAAGCTCGTTACTTTTTGTACAAAAAGGATTCTTGCATTTTTTTACCTAGGATGAACTTTCAAAGAGTTATGTTCAAAAATAGGTAATCAGAACAACAATTTATGAAAGAAGATTTAATTACTCAAAATATACACAATATTAATTTTTTAATACTTAGTCTAATAGATTTTGTTATTTGTAGCAGTTTACATTTGTCGTGGCATCTAAAGAAGTAAATTATCGATGATTTTTAAATAATTTTTGCGCTTTTTCACAAATTCACCAACCACTCTGACCCGGTTAAAGATACGGTACCGCGGTTTAAAAATTCTAATTCAGTTTGGAATTCTCCTTAATATCATGTTAAACGATTTTTGCTCCGATGTGCAGTTAACGAATTATTAACAATTTAAACTTATGTGAAATTTCACTAAAATTTGAAACATCTGCAAATCAGCTTAGTGTTCATTTTTTCTTCTAAATTTTGGACACAATTAAAGATAAGCTTAACTATGCATTTAATACGTCCTGAAATTTCAGAAGAAAAAATGAAAACTAAGCCGATTTGCAGATGTTTAAAATTTTAGTGAAATTTCACATAATTTTAAATTGTTAATAATTCGTTAACCGCTCATCGGAGCAAAAATCGTTTAACATGATATTAAGGAGAATTCCAAACTGAAATAAAAATTTTAAACCGCGGTACCGTATCTTTAACCGGGTCAAGAGTGGTTGATGAATTCGTGAAAAAGCGCTGACAAAAATTATTTAAAAATCATTGATAATTTACTTCTTTGATACCACGACAAATGTAAACTGTTACAAATAACAAAATCTATTAGACTAAGTATTAAAAAATTAATATTGTGTATATTTTGAATTAATATTGTGTATATTTTGAGTGATTAAATCTTCTTTCATAAATTGTTGTTCTGGTTACCTACTTTTGAACATAACTCTTTGAGAGTTCATCCTAGGTAAAAAATGCAAGAACCCTTTTTGTACAAAAAGTAACGAGCTTTAAATTTGTATCCTTGTAAAATTTTGATACGGGCTGTGTCCGATGTTGCACTTTTATCACCCTAATATCTAAATCCTAAATTTATATGGCCTAAATCTAGTGATTATTTAGGATTTACTTACTATGTGCAGACATAGAAAGAGATAGCTGTTGAATTGGAAAGATCTGTAATAATATTATTACTATTTTTTACTGGTTTATTTATTTTTTACTCCGTTTTATTTTATAAATAAAAACGTTTCTTTTATTGTAAATGCAGATTTATATAGCATTTGTTATTCAATGCTTCTGTTTTATATTTCAACAACTTTAGACAATCGCGTTACCATAGACTCAGATCTCAGATCTCAGACCTGTTGTTTTGAAACATGAAGCTTTTAACGTTTCTAAATTATTTAACAAGCTTATAAGTGGGTTTTAAGTAACTAAAGTTGTTTTATTCTACACAACAAATTTTGTTGATTAGTAGAATTAAATTCGGTACGTATGTACTTAGCCAAGAAACAAAAGACGAGCAATTGTAATTTTTTGCTGGCAAGTCATTGTGATAAACATTTATTTATGCGCTCACCATAGTTCAGACAGAAAGATTTTTGTACTTTCTGCAAATACAAGAAAATTATTAAAGTGAAGGAGCGTTATACATTCGTAAAGTTCTTGACAAAAAAGGACAATGGACAAAAATTATTCATGAAACTGAAATTATGGTGTGCGGCTTCATTTTTTACATATTTTATGTCATAGTACATTTTTTGTCACCATTTTACCTATGTAGTTCAAGATTGCATTATAAAATCATATATTCATTTATGTCGCAACCTATTCCACATCGACCATCGAGTAGCCTATGAGTAGGAGACAAATGACAATCAGAAACGTGACCAAGACCACGATGTGAAGGTCTGCTGTAGAACGAGTTGGATTCCTCACATCTACACGTGAACTGAAACGTGTGTGACATACGTGTGCTTGGATTTTTCTTTTTTTCGAAGGACGCCGGACAAATGCATTTTACATAGATTATTTATGCAGAGTTAGAATTATAATGAGTGCAATTAAGCGAATTTTAGTAATAATTTACTAAGAAAAGAATGTTGTTATTGAGATGGAAATAAGAACTTGAAGATAGGATTTTGAAATGTAAATATTAAGTTCAAAAAGTAATGGAATAATAAAATTATCAAATCAGTATTAAACAAATATTTAAAAAATCTGTTGTGGCCAGCAAAAGACCTTCCGTCAATTCGATGTATTTTGCACAAATCCCATACCAAAAGGACCGTCACTATATAATATCATGTAAAATCGAACACGAACACATACTATTTTTTACAAATTTCATACCAAAAGTTCATTTAAAAAGGTTCTATAAATCCATAAACATACACTAAATAAAATGCACTTGACACATTTTACTTTCTGCTTCTGCTTTCCCCTATTTTATTAGGGGTCGCTGTTTCCTCTTCTCGTCCACTCATTCCTGTCCAACGCATCTTCTTCACACAGTCCTTCCTTTCTCAAGTCTTCTGCGATACAGTCCTTCCATCTTCTCTTTAGCCTTTCACTGGATGTCACTTGAGAGGACCACTATGAAATACTAATTTTTGATCCCATACTTTCCATACGTATTTGGTTTTGCTCTTGCAATACATTTGTCAATTAGAATTTTTTGAGTGTATCAGCTGTTTCCATGATAAATAGCAAAGCTGACTAACTTTTGAAAATTAATTTCTTTATAATGCTTTAACTCTACATCTATTGAATATGCAGGAAAATGAATAATCAAACCATATAGAAAAGAGTATTTTCTTTAATAAATATAATAACAAAATGTCAAAAAATAATATTTAACTGCGTTTTTTCAAGAAAAACTATTAAAAACTTCAAATAAGGGTACTTCCGGTGGATCAATTATAACCAAAATCTAATCAACTCTTCATATGGATGTACAGAAGAGGAATACGAAAGAATTATAATTTTTAGAATTATAGTATTGGAGTTATCGTCGGAGAAAAATTTGTCACACACGGACACACATACACATACACACACACACACACACACACACACACACACACACACACACACACACACACACACACATACATACAGACATCATCTTAAAAATAGTAAATTCGTATTGTAGGGACCCTAAAACGTGCTTATTCATTAAAAACTCACCACCGAATTTTTTGACCAAAGACAATACCTTAATAATAATCTATATGGGTATGTTCGTATATTTTTATTATATTTTACAAAATAACATTTTGTTTAAAATGTTTACAAAATATATATGTACAATTTTATAACATGCATAGTTTAAAGAATAATATATTATAATTTTATAAATATTATAACTATAGAACTAGAGTTTTTTATTTGGTATAATTTTATAGTATGTTATTTAAATAACATTACAAAAATAAATAATTTTACCATATCTTATAATATTACAATATAACCAACACCTTATTTTAAATAATTACCCCTTAATATACTTAAAAATTTAATGACAATGTTTATTGTAAATAAATACATTTTTTTAATATTTGTGGCTTAATGCAATGGGGCATGTGTTTTAAGACGGTCATTTTGAAATGTATAATTACCATATTTTTTAAATAATTTCTAAGTTCAGGACTTTAAATGAGCCTTTACAGATAAACGCTCTAAGCCAAAACAGAATGCTATTTTGATATTCAAATGACAAAATAAAACCGACATTATGAAACGGAATTAGGAAAAATATTCTGATTATTTTTATATCAACACTTTCCTTCTTCTAAACAGAAAAACCTTGCGCACAATGCTGCACTCTATTGTCTGGTGGTGGAACCTTGCAGCAGTAACTCGCCACGACTCCTGCAGAGGCCAGGATAAGCGAAAGGCCGGAAATACCGCACACCGCTCCGGATGTGACGTCAGCAAGCGGACTGCCCGGTTTCGGTTGAAGAGCAAGCAGGACAACTAGCCCCGCGCAAGTGAGCAGCGAGAAGGCGCTTAATACTATGTAGCCTAAAAAAGATTGTAGATTAATCATAAGTTGTTGAATGGTGAAGTTATGGATTGGAGAAATTTTAAGTGGAACACATCTTTCAGTTGTTACTTTACTTGAATTTTATGTATTTCTATGTGAGAAGACAGGTTGTAAGGCCTTGCAGAACCACTTACTCGAAGAAAAAGGGGTAATTTTTGATAATAGTTTTTAATTAGGGGCAAGAATTAAACCTGTATCTTTCGCTCAATAATTATAATAATTCAATAATAATTCAAAATTTAAATTGTTCAACTGACAGACAAAAATTTTATTAGAAAAATTTAATTTTAAAGCAAATATTTAAATATATTTGACGTATTGATGAGAGTATATTAACACTTTTAACTGTCTCCCATCTAACTAATAACTATCTGTAGTATCTGTAGTACAACTTGACTTATAAATATAACTTTTATCCAATGGGGGATTACAGCTCAATCGAATTAAAGGAAAATAGTAAAAAAAAATCGAATGTATATTCTGAATAACGAATATTTATAAAAAAATGAAATGGTATAATTGAGATATTTCGGAAATAAAGGGTTTTTTGTTATAGCGCATCGACACTAATATGAAAATATTTTGATTGGCGACCGAGAAACCGCCTGTACATGCATTACAAATAGCGTGTTAGGAGGTGGGGATTACTATCAATGGAAGTTAAGAAATTCAAATTCGAAAGGAGGGGCTAACATTCCTGTACTGCAGTTTCCAAACAGTTTTTATTTTAACATAAATTTCTTGCATTAAACTTAATAATTGAAATACACCTGTAATTATAAAGTATGTAGACTTATACAGTGTTATAATACTCATTTATTTTTATGTAAATATAAGTAAAAATAGCATATATTTCAAGAACATTTAGGTCCATGATGAAAACAGTTTGATATAAAAACACATAAATGTGACGTCACGTCAATCTTTTCAAAATTCGGGAGATCATAACTCGCTTATTAATAGGAATTTTGTCACCGGATTTTCATCAATAGTCTTAGTTTTCCTAATATTTTCAGATGAAATTATAAATAAAAATGGTGTAATCCCCCATTATTTTGTATGTTTTATGGCTGGTTGCATTAATACATATTTAGTTCATTCTTATGACGGTGTAAAAACCGAAAAGTACATCAATAATATTTAATAAAATTTTTTTGAAACAATCAAGAGTACCTATTCTCTATTTCAATTTTGTATCTGTAGCAAAGTTATTACAGCATCCAAAAGAGTTCGTTAATAGCACATTCGAGTGGTGTAATGAACTAGTACAATTTATTTTTATAAGGTTGGTGGCTTAGAATTTCAAAAATATCAAATGTCGAATCTCGTTAAATAAACGAACACAAATGATTGTTAAGAATTTTATTTTTATGTAATTTTGAATTTAAAACTAAGAATAAGAAGAAGAGAAGACATAAAGTAGTAAATTTAGCATGAAATAGAAAATATCGTATGGTGTTATAAAAATAAGGTTAGATTATCAAACGTCATATTAATACCGCCAACTGACAAAATTCCCTACATTTTGACATTACTATTTTTCATTTAAAAAAGGCATAGGAAGTACAAAATAAGAAAAAATAGTATAAAGAACTCATGTCATAACATGGCCGCGTGCCTGAGTGTCTGGTCGCGAACCTGGGGGAACCGGGTTCGATCCCAACAGACGCCAAATAGTTCCAATTTTAAATGACACAAAAGTGACCCCTGTGGTGCACTCTCAACGCCAGCTATGAGTGCCCGTGAGGTGACGCCTGGTAAGCGCCCACACGGTAAAATATATCGTCATCATTACCGATGTTTACATGTGTTGTAGATACTGGCACACCCAGAAATGGGTAATATACCGTGATGATATAGTTGCGAGTTATGGTCTCCCGAATTTTGAAAAGATTGACGTGACGTCACATTTATGTGTTTTTATATCAAACTGTTTTCATCATGGACCTAAATGTTCTTGAAATATATGCTATTTTAAGTTATATTTACATAAAAATAAATGAATAACACTGTATAAGTCTACATACTTTATAATTACAGGTGTATTTAAATTATTAAGTTTAATGCAAAAAATTTATGTTAAAATAAAAACTGTTTGGAAACTGCAGTATAGGAATGTTAGCCCCTCCTTTCGAAATTGAATTTCTTAACTTCCATTGGTAGTAATCCCACCTCCTAACACGCTATTTGTAATGCATGTATAGGCGGTCTTTCGCTCGCCAATCAAAATATTCTTTTTGCCCTCCTGAAGTGTAATGGGAACTTTACAATTGTATACACAGCAAGTGTAAACTACATTTTACGCTTACTGTGTTGTAACTTGTCCAACTATGCGGTACAATAATCAAAATACACTGGACGTTTATGGGCATTTAGAAAAGAAATCATCTTTACTATAATAAAGTTCATGTAAAAAAGTACTACCTACTTAAGTTATTTTTTTACTTTAACATTTCCTATATTTAAAATTAATTTATATAAACCAAAGCGACATTTGTCATTATTGTAAAATTCCGCCGTTACCGACATAGTTACCGATCGATATACCTGTCAAATACGCGAGGCGAACATTTCTGAAATGTCAAATATCGACACCTACCTATTATTTATTACGAAGAAAACATGAGCAAATAAATATATTATCAGTCATAAACAATGTCTATTATTACAGATAAATTTTCGCTAGAAGTACTCTAACGAAGGTAAGTAAAATCAAATTTGGAAATTGACTTAATCCCAGTATTTTAAACTAACCCTTTTCAGAAGTACAACCTATCTAATTAAAAAAGTGATTTTCATTATCGTCGGCCAAAAAATTTGATACAATTCTTGTGCGTGAAGTATTTTACAGCGCTCCAGCTAATAAGGCACTCGCCTTACGGGTTCGTGCCTTAAACAAAGCTGTCGCGCTGTAAAATACAACTTACACGCACTCAAATGTAAATAACTATTATAGATTTCATATTAGTGTCGAAGCGCTATAACTAAAAACCCCTTATTTCCGAAATATCTCAATTATACCATTTCATTTTTTTTTATTAATATTCGTTATTCAGCATATACATTCGTATTTTTTTACTATTTTCCTTTAATTCGATTGAGCTGGAATCCCCCATTATAACATTCGTTCCTTGATATACTTAAGTTTGATATTTGTTTGTTAAGTTACATATGTTTATGAACAGAACTGCCATACCACACACACAAAAAGATAAAAGATATGTTGATTGTGATTCATTAATTTAATAATATGAATATAAGTAAAACAAGATATTTATTAAATATTAGAAAGATCTGTCAATGAATAGAGCAACCATATCCAAATATGGAAATATGGAGACAAATATATTTATTTATATTATACGTACCACTAATGTAATTCCTGTTGGGCAGCCAATGGCAATTCCTACTCCTGAACCCTAGTAACCCCAACAATAAACAAGCAAACCCTGAAATTGTCCCAAAATCCAGATAATACATCCTCCCCACCACTGACACCA
The DNA here is from genome assembly GCA_943142095.1 of Ophonus ardosiacus. Taxonomy (NCBI): domain Eukaryota; kingdom Metazoa; phylum Arthropoda; class Insecta; order Coleoptera; family Carabidae; genus Ophonus; species Ophonus ardosiacus. Next base: position 48,059,543 of record OW964832.1, read on the forward strand.
TATAGAAGCATAATCCCGCCGTGAGCCCCCCGCATAAAACCATCATAACCGCCGCCACTGCCAACGTAGCTTGGGGTTTCTGAAAACTCAAATTCATCCAGGATTCTGTCTTATTGGAAAAAGTAGTTTCGCTGTAGACACTATGGACCGGGCTGGAACATATTGGATTTATAACAGCGGTGTGTCGTTTGTTGTCATTTTGATGGCGCGTTGAAAGGGTGTAGTTTAGTTTTTGTTGAGCTCTAGGGTGGGTACGGGGAGTAATAACTTTAGGGGGGGATTTTTGAGGGGTGAGGAATGGATCTCCAGGGGTTGATTGGGGGGTTTGGATTTTTGACGGGGTTTTCGTTTGAGGTTTTTTAGGGGTTGACAATAATTCGTGTAATTTTTGGGTCGCAATATCGCTGTTCCTTCTAGATATTTGTGGAGAGGTGATGTATTTCATGTGGTCTTCTGATGGTTCGGGGATGTAGTCGTACCTATTACGTTCTTGAGGTATGACTGCGTCGCTGTTTCTTCGAGATATTTGAGGAGATGTGACGTATTTTTTGTGGTCTTGAGGTTCGGGGATATAGTCGTACCGGTTTCGTTCTTGAGGGATGACGGCGTATCGGCTGTTAGGTTTAATTTCGCTTACTGGCACAAGGGCGTAACGGTTTTTTATGTCTTCTTCTTCGGTAGGTATGACGGCATATCTATGGACTTTTCCTTTAACTATTTCGATATCTTCGTCTAAATGTTGTGGTATATTTTGTTGTATTTTTCTTGGAGAAGAAGGATAACCGTGTTCTTGCATCGGAATGTATTCGTATCTGCGTTTTCTTGTTTCTTCAGCATCTTCTGATATTTGTATGACTTGATATCTACCTTTATTTGGTTTGGAAGTTCTATTTGATTGGTCATATTCTTCGTATTGTCCATTAGTATTACCATTAGTAATATCCAAATATTTTTCGTCAACTAAAACGTCTTCACCTTCATTGTGATTCGAAGGTCCTATTTTGATTTTAACACTATTATTCCTCTGAATAATCCTAGGTTTGGGTCCTATCTTCGGCGGAACCTCTTGTAAAATAGGTTTGTGAGCGCCCACAGGTGGCTGCCTTCTTTCTGGACTTCCGATTCTGTTTCTAGGATAAAATTCACTCTGCTGACAAAACGCAGGGTTGCTGTAATAGTTAGGGTTGCCTGAAGCCATTTTAATACTAAGCACGGGCACTAAGTCACTAACATATCACTAAAAACTGGTGAAAACAACTGAATGTAGGTCCACGCGCGACTGTTTTTCAGAGAAGACTGGTGGTAAATGGTAACGGATAAACGGACAGCTGCATATGTCTAACGTCATATGTGAGTGAACATGGGGTAGATAGCATAGGCGCACGGGGAGAATTCTTTGGGGGTATCGCGAAATTTAATACAAAGAAAATACAAACACAATTGAGAAATGTAAATATGTATTTTTTTTAAATAGTTCAGGGATGATACATGTAAGAAAATTTGTAGAAAGTAAGTAAGAAACGTAAATTCTAATGAAGGAAAGAAAATTACTGGATTTCAGTCAAATATTAAATATATTTTCCGCCTCATGTGTCTTCTTCAGGAGCTACAGTAATATTACAGATTTTGAAAAATATTTTTAAAAAATTGACGTCATCTTATCAACATTTGGTGCATTATCCCACGTTAAAAATGTATAAAAAATTATCATTGTTTACATCTTAATATTTGTACTAAACATGAACCCTAAATATTTGTTTTATATTTATACATTATCAATAAATAAATAAATTTAAAAATTGATAACTGCACAAATAAAGTATTTTAATACATTTCTTTGTAAAACACTATAATCATTATATCCATATATATGTAAGTACATTTTAAAAATATCGTTATTTATACAAAATTAATAGTATATTATACGCCAAGGTTGAGAATCATTATTGACCCAGCGCCGTCATCGTAACCCGAGGGCGCAGCCCGAGGGATACAAGGCGCCTGGTTAATAATGATCTTCTCAACCGTGGTTTATATACTATTTTTTTCACTACTAGCACATAAATCCTATTTGAATTTTTTTATTGATAATAACAATCATTTTGACATGAATAATTGCTTTACTTATTTGTTAATATTCACAAAAACAAAGTAGGCTGCATTTGTTTTTATTTGACGTTTCGCTCATTGCATTGGTTTCATAACCTCACTTATGGGTCTTGATTTGAATTTGATTTAATTATTTAATAAAAACACTTTGTTCTGTTTGAAATGTATTTACCTAAATACAAAAAAATAGTGATTTATTTATTTATACATCTACACATGTTTCACATTTTCACCAAAACAAGCACGGCCAGTCGAGGCGAGGCGGCAGCGTAGGTCAATTTAAAATTAAGCGGCAAATTTAAATTATATACTTAACACCTTTCTTGAGTTTAATGAGTTAAAATATATTTGGATTTGGAGGCTTGAGTTTGATTGAAAAGTGACAGTTTGCATTATAGACGTAGGTTAATAATAAATTATTATTGACCTAGGTTACCATGGTTACAAGTAGTGAAAAAAATATTTTATCTAACAAAATCCACCCATAAATAAAACTACTACATTAAAAAAAATTTTTAAATTTACTGATATTTACGCCTTCAAAAAAATCTTTCTCCGCCACTGATGTGTCCCCCATATAGGTACGTTGCGCTTGGGGGATACTCAACAAATTACATTTCCCTCTGTCGTTACGTTATTTTTCCATAAGGTCTTCTTTCCTTTGCTATTAGGGTCCGTGCCACCAAAAGCCAAAAGCTATAGAATAATTACATACGCGGACAATGCGGAATTAAAATTTGTACGATGTAAACACAGGGAAATAGACAATATTTTGTTCCGTTCACCCTGGCAAGTAGGTGGCTATGGTATACAGTACACACGCTTTTGTTTTCAATTTTCAAAGGATACTTAATATGAATGGGAAATATTATTGAGATATTGAAGAAGTTGATTTAATTAAGAATTTTCCAATTGTAAAAAACTATATACATCTGGTTGTTTCCGTGAGGTGATATAAATAAAGAACGTACGTCATCAATCGTAAATTGCGTTATTCATCAAAATTCGAAATATAAACGTTTATTTAGCAATAATAAACTAAATGAATTATTAAGAGTTAAATATAATGGTTACCTCTCTTTATTGTCTAAAAGCAATAGGTTGTAATAATTTTCGACAATTTTAGAAACGTCAATCACCACATAATTCAAATATTTGACAATAACATTCATTAACATGGTTATACTACCATTTCTGTTTCATTTTCGCCGTTGGTTATATGGCGATAACGTATACCCTTCTGTATCACTTACCAAAATGAGATATGGAATAAAAGTCTTATCTATGCCATGCGTATTTGACAAGATGCTAGATAAAAGTTTTAAAGCAGAAACTGATGACGTAAGTATTAATATTTATAGTTCTAGCATAAGGCGACCTTATATGTATGTGCATATAATAACATTTGTTATGTGTCAAATATCTATAGTATTATTTTATATACACATATTTTTACACATAAAAGCATGTAGGAAACATTCTAAGAAAAGATAAGTACCTAACAATAACAATTCATATAATTTTCTTGTACTTAAATAGCGAAACCATGTAAAATTACAATTCTGTTAAGTAATGTAACAATGATTGTGGTTATACTAACATACGCAATACCAGTGTATCTAATTAAGTAATTAAAATTATATTATGAATTAACAAATATAAGACAACGTTGTTAGAACATTGACAATGTATTAATCAAATAAATAATCATGTTTTGTTGCCAGTTTTATATTTTATTCAATTTTGACGTTTTAAACTGTCATTATTAACTCCATAGCAACAATTATAAGTAACACTTTTTTCACATGTGAATTAAAAATTTTTTTAAATCACTCACAAAATTTTAACTCACTCTGCAACAAATAATGCATTTAAAATAACATCATGTACAAAAATAACACTCACCCTAATATTTATTAGATATTATCAGCCATTTTTATTATTTTTCACGGCACAAATGACAGACAATAAAGCATTTTAAATACATGACTTGACGTCTATCAGCGACGATTGTCATTCTCAGCCTACTATAACTGATCAGTTTTTTATTTTGTCAAAATTAAATATTATAATGGTTTTTATTAGTATTTCGTCAAAATTGAATAAAATATTGTACAAACCACGTTAGCTAAGAATGTATATTCACTCGAAGAAATTAACTAAACTTTCTTCTCATGAATAAACATTACCTTAGCTCACTTGGTGTGTAAATAATATCTATTAATAAATGAACAAGTTCATTATTACATTACCTACAAATTTCTGGTATTATTGAAGAAATTAGAGAAGGTGATTAACAAAGTTTAAAAAAATTATTGGCTTTTGAAATATTCGAATTTTTAATCTTATTCTAAATTTTTACAACTTTCACGCCTTTTATTGTATCGCCTTTTCAAAATATGGAATTCATCAAATAAATGAATGCAGAAAATAACGAAACAATGAAAGTAAACCAAAGATATAACACTTGTTTGAATTTATGTCACGCCAGATAGAAACCACTTGAGTTTGTTTGAAAGTGGAAGATAGAATGACCATAGGCAATCAAAACGAACTATAATATACGTAGTTTTTTATTAATTATTTTATTTAAAATCGTCGCTAAAGTGCACAATACTCATCATTAATAGCTCAGAAATCGGCACTAAAGTAATCCATTATACGACGATAAAGATATTTCTGGAGTGTGCTGTTATCTTAATACGTGTGAATCCGTTGGTTTCCACAAACAAGGATGTTGTGAACAGATGTTGGGCACGTGCTGAAACAGCTGCACATCGCAAACAAGCCACAAGCGGCCCTTTCATGCCATCTTGGCACGTGCCCACTATTATCACAAAGAAGTTATTTTTAGAAGAGCGGGGGAAAGTGGTTTCAAAAAGTTCGAAATATGGAAATATTGAAATAATTAAGAGAAGTTTGATAATAAAATATAATAAATAATAATAAACTATAAATATTATAGTCATAATTATGCAAATAAGGTTAAATAACGTTATTTACGAATAAAATCTTTGGGACACATTTTCTGCCTAATATTTTGATGGAATATGATTGTTTATGGTAGAATATGACAAAATAAACCATTTTTTAGTGTACCTATACAAGCTCTTGAAGGGCATCCGTGGTGCCCTTGCCTACGCAGTTAAAGTACCGTTTTGAAGTATAGAAATTATGCATTTACGAAAATTCTACTTAACGCACTCAGCCATGCGACACTATTTACAATATTTTATTAGAAATATACTACTTCATTTTCATAATTAAATCAGCAAATAAATTTTCAATTTCTGTTCTAACGCAACGTTGAAATCTCCAACAAATTTTCAAGTTTCTTGACTATCCTTGCATTGAAATCTCCATGTTTCCGCAACTAATATAATACTTGTGTTTTGCGTTTCGTATCTGCACCTTTGTGTATGTAGAGAACTTATATAACTATACAGTTTAGCGGGAAGCATGCTGTTATAATAAGGAGGAAATATAAAGTTCGTATGAGCTTTTTTGAGAACTCAATAACGGAAGTCTCTCATACATGTACGTTAAAACATTTGCGTTCACGTCTCCAGCAGGCGAAATAATTATCAACATTTTTTCCTCTTATATGGAAGAGGGAAAAACTAGTTTTGTGTATGACTCAGTACTGGACTAAAAAATTATAGGTTTCTGTACTTGAAATTGTTTATATCCATATGAGCAATGTGAGACATGATGTATTTATTTTGTAAAGGTGTATCATAAATTATACCTACAATGGAATTTTGCGTGAGGTCATTCTATTCCTGTTGTTATGTTGATAGATAATATATTTTAGTTTAAAAGTGTTCGCACATATAGAATATAAAATTAGAAAATATAGGTACAACCCAGAAATCAGTTTACTAAATGAACCATTTTTCTATCCTATAATCTTATTTTTATAGATTGATTAGAAACAATAGACGCTTACAGAATTTACGTTACATGCTCCATGATCCTATCTGTCATTATATTTGCACCTATCATTCAGTGTTAACCTAATTCTTTATTGTGATTGGTTAATTGTGTTTAATAAAAATAAGTTTAAAACCAGATGTGTCTGGGGCAACTTTTTTGTTTAATAATATTGAAGATAATTCGATAATTCTAAAACGATGGTTGAAGTGTACTGTCAATGGCTGATGACAGGTCTTTGTTTGGAAGTGGTAACCATAGCATCCTTTAGTTCTATGCTTTGCCGCTAGATGCTCTCGTGCAAATTGCAATAGAGTATTCCGGTGATATGGAATTAATGCAAAATAATAACTTTTTTCTATAGTTTTCATCTTCATATAGTAGAAAAATATAATAAAACATGTTTAATAAAAAGTTTTAATTCATAATTTAATGTTACAAAATTGGATTTTTACAGCTCTAGAAACGTTCTTGAAATTTGTGACGTCAAGTTGATAATCTGTTGCTCATTTCAAAGTAAATATTTTCGTTTAAAAACACAGATGGTGCCAGTAGTTAACACGCGCGGGTATATTTCTTGTTTGACATTTCGTCCACTTTATAATTATTACTCCCATTTTTATCATAAACAAACACAGGACAAACACCGAAATACACGCTGCTACTAAAATCATATGTAAACAAGCAAATGGCTGTCATGAACATATGGATTTAGGCGCTGAAGTTCGTTGCAGATGTCACCATCGAGTTGACGTCATAAGCGCGCCATGATAGGAAAATTTGAATTGCGATGACATTTTTTAAAATTCATATCTCATGTGATGCATATATTTTCTTACTCAAAGTTAGATATTCAGAGTTCTACTGGTCTGTACTAATGTAAAGAAATATTTTTAAAAAATGTCGGAATACCCCATTCTCTAGATAACATTTCCAGTTTTTTGGGCCTTGTTGTGACGTCACAGGTTCCGAACCTAAGTTCAGAATAATTTCAAACAGACATTTTATATAGGCACAGAATTTCTAAAAGAAAAATATATATATAGTTGAGGATTACATATCTAAATATAACAACAATAAACATAAATCTTTATCAATCAAATGCAAGTAAAATAGTTATTAATCAGGAACAAATTCTGTCCTGTAATATGCCCAAAAACCATAAGTTCATTTCCCGCTTGCTCGTTGAAATCACTCTTTCTTTCTTTCCTTAGTCCGACCCTGCGGGTCAACAACCAAGGAGGGGTGGGGTGACATTCCAAGCCACCTCAAGGTCTCTCTCCTTCTCTCTCATTCTCTCTACTCTCTCTCTTTGTGGTCAAAGACGCTGGAAAGACCCGTACAGCCTCTGCAACACATTGCACGCTTTTCTCAAAGAACAGAGCATACATTTCGGTCGGAAGAGAGTTTTCGTGGGTCCTATATAAGAATATTAACGGTTTTGAGTGGTTACGAAGGACTGAGAGAGTGCTAGTGGAGAATAAAGGGAAGAAAAATGTTGAGTGTAAAAGTTAAGAGGTGGTGAAGTTTAACCGAAATTTCTGATGTTACGGCATTCGTGTAAAATATTTGTAAATACAGAGTGAAACAATGTGACTATTAAATTGTATGTTGTATGTAATAATAATAGTGAATAAACATCGTTATATATTATTTGTAACAATTGTTTCAAATTTATAACTGTAATATTTTAAATAGAAAATAATACTCAAAAGATATTATTAAACTAAATAAATTTTATATAAATATTGTGATTTTAATATATAATTTATAATAAATAATAATACTGCCAAATTTATAAATAAGTACACCATATAAACATCAATTTTTCATAAAATGTATGAATATATGTATTAATATTCTTTGAAACTTCAAAAGTATTCAACATTTTTTTTAATTGTTACTGTACAATACAATACTTAAAAGATATTAAAATTAATTTTTTGTATAAAATTTTGTGATCTTAAAATAAATTGTACATAAATAATTATTGTAAACTGTATTTTTATTATATACAGTTATAAAACAATGAAATATTTTCTTTGAAAATAGTCAATTTGTTGCAATAACAATATATTGTAACAATGAATAAAATTTAAAATAATTCATCACATTTTGTATAAAATTTTCATCTTAACATGAATTATTTATAATATGCAATAAATTGTACATAAGTAATTACTGTATCGTAATGAGCTAAACTGTGTTTTTATACATTACAGTATATAAATCAATGGCATATTTTTTTAAAAAATGTGTCTAAAAATCAAGTATTAATTTATTTGTTGCACTTTTTAACAATATTTAGTGAAATATAAACACATCTTCATCTTCAAATTTATAAACCTCAACGCTCAACAATTATTGTCCCCCCGCCCCTCCGCTATTTTATTTTCATATCATTTTCCCTCATTTTCTCTTCTTGGTGTTTTCCCATGCAAAATGCGTGCAAACGCGCACATTTTCCCGAGTTGGAGTTTGTGGCTATGTGAGTGTCTGTATCTGTGTACCAGAAGACTGTAATTATAACGTTGACAACAGAGGAGTCAAGAGAATAAGTTCTAAGCAGAGAAAGACGATAGAGACGAGACGAAGTCGAAGTGCAGTGACTTCGAGCTTACCGGTAAGTTAACCTGCAGACGTGCAGATGGTCGAGCGAGATGGAATGAATAAATGGATTAAGACACGGCGAGAAAAAGATGAAAGGAATCGGAAATTAATTAATGAAATGTACAGTATGTTTCCAAGATAGAGTACCAATAATGAGGGACCTGAACCGAAAATCCGAATTAACCCGAATTTTTGATGAACCTGAATCTGAACCGAACGTTGTTAAAGTTAGTGTTTCACAAGAGTCTTGCATTTTTCTTGTTCTTGTCTTGTTCTTGCATAAAATGCAAGACAATAACAAGACAAGAGTTATATAGTTCGTTGCAAGACAAGACTAGAATCTGCCCTGCAAGAAAAGTGCAAGAATAGCAAGATATTTTAGTATTTTCTTGCATTCTTGCACTCTTGCAATATTATATTATAATTCAATATATCATCATTTTATTATAGGTTTTACCTCTAGATAAGCTGACATTAATCAGAAAAGCTAAAAAGGTTTTGGTAACAATTGACAACCGGAAGTAGTAGATTCTTAAAAAATCTTCTAAATATTATATTTTGAAAATTTATAGTACAAAAAATAATAAAGAGCATTAAGTACTCAATCTGATAAAAATTTTCTTATTATATCTTCTATAGATTTAGAGATAAAAAATCTGATATGGCCAGCACATGACCTCCCGCTAATTCGATGTTTAAAATTACAATGAGCTTGGAGTTAAATATCACTTTATCGTTTGTAAACAAAAACTAATTTGTTGTTCCAATAAATAGAAAAGTCTTTAATAAGAAATTTTGTATTATATTTTATCAAGTTTTTTTTTTTTTGAAAATCTGTTAAGAGCTCTAAGTTAAGAACTATATCCGACTTATATATACTCAAAATCTAATGTTGTTTTTAATCATATACGAGTTTTAAAACCAAATTTGAGAAGTTTTTTTTTATCATATTTTAATATATTTTTTCAAGGAAATCAGTTCAGAGCTTCAAGTAACGTACCACTTTAGGTTTACTAATATTAACAAGAATCTAATATATCGGTCTCTAATATAAAAGTGTTAAATACAAGATTTGAAAAGTTTTCAATTGTAGCATAATACATTTTTTCACGAAAATCTCTTCACAGCTTCAAGTAAAATATCCATTCCGATTTAAATATGTTGTTCCTATTGATATGAAATTGCAAGACAAGAAATATGCAAGAGTCTTGCAAGCAAGACAAGATTTTTGCTTGCAAGAGTAACACAAGACAAGAGTTATTTAAATTTCTTGTCTTGTTTTGCAAGACAAGACAAGAAATAGCCTAGCAAGACAAGAAATCTTGTCTTGTGAAACACTAATAGCAACCATTCAACAAACACATAATTTGATGGCGATAACGTACAAAATAGGTATAATTTTAATTCTAAAATCGGCAAATAAATAATGTGTTTAACACGGCATTAAAAACAGAGTTACAGCTTCGGCAGCATTCATTGCCTCGGCTTCGCCGGCAGCCCCTGTGTAAATCTGGTATTTTAGTGCCTAGTTAAACAAATAACTTATCATTTTCCATATCCTGCTGATATTTTATTTTTTATTTAAAAATATACGTAGGTATATTTATAAACAAATTATTTTACAAATCTTTATCATTTTAATGTCTATATTTATAAAACTCGTAAAGTTTCAAAACGGCTTATTACAATTTCTGATTCGATTTTTCTTATGATAAAGATCATAACGACCCGTTTAAAATTTTACAAGTGATTATGAAAATGGGCAGAAGTCATTAGCTCATTAGCACAAATACTCTAAACTCTAAAGAACATACATTCATAAATAAACATTAATGTGCAAGGTATTCGAACTCACTGTTTGCCAAGTTGAAAATAAAATGTCTGAATCATATTGACTGATGATATTTACTCTTAATCAGGGGTGATTAAGTTATGACTAACAACTTCAATTGTTTTTTAATCGTTTCAATGCATTTTTAAGTGGTAGCCATGGTAACTAGTTAGCTACGGAGACAAAAATTTTAAGTAAATACTACCGGCCATTCTGTTTATCTAACTGTATTTCACATATGTTCATATAGCAGAGCAGTTTATTATCTATCGTATGTGATTTGTTTTGTGGACGTGTTACGGTGTCTAGATGCTATCTAGAGAACGTTGCCTTTCTAGTTTCCAGATAACAGATGCAGCTAATTACAGCAATTTAGAATTATGCAGCTACTGGTGTTTAGATTGCAACTTTATGTCATTTCGCAGGAATATGTAAGACAACAGATAAAAAATATCGGGAATTTTAATGGTGAATAATTTAACGGGAAAGAAAATCTCATAAAGTCTGTGTTCAACATGTAAATGAAATGGATAAGAATATTAATAGATGAATTTACAGCTATCGTTATTGCTTTGTGAAAAACACCTTTTATTGACTATGTTTAAAACATAAATTTCGCTTAGATATCTTTGACTTTAAAGGGCGATTTTAAAATAGTTGATTATGTCAACAATAATGATTAATTACGATCCGTATTTGAGACAAAATTTAATTAAATGTGAATATTCGACTCAGATTTTTGTAAATTATTAAAATATCTTTCAGAACTCATATTATTAATTGGAAAAATACTACCTTTTTTATAGTTTAAGTTCTGTAATTTATTATTTTAACCCAACGTTTTTTTAACGTTTTTTTCATTTTAACGTAGAAGTAGAAGAAAAAGGCATTATTCCTTTCCTGGATGTTTTACTGGAAAGAAGAGAAGATGGTTCCTTACTTTATTCAGTCTACAGGAAGCCAACGCACACAAATCTATATATTAATGCTAACTCACACCACCATTCTTCACAGAAATTTGGCACTATAAAATGTCTAATAAGAAGAGCTACAGATATATGCCATCCAGATAAATTAAAAGAAGGGATAAGTGAAATTAAAAATATTTTTATGAAGAATGGATATTCTGTGTCTTCTATTGAAAAATGTCTTAAAGCAAAAAGAACAACAAACAATGAAGAAGAAAGGAACGTACTATATGCATCACTTATGTTAAAAACGTAACGGACAAGATTGGTAGAATTCTTCGTAAGAAGAACATGAAGATTTCGTTTTCACCATATGTTAAACTTCGTCATATGTTGAAACAAGTGAAAGACGTCATCCCTCTTCAATCATCAGGGATTTACAGAATTCCATGTCTCTGCGGTAGAGTTTACATCGGCCAGACTGGTAGAACTGTCTCTACAAGATTGAGCGAACATCATCGATCGATCAGATTGAACCAGCCTGAGAAATCGTCCGTTGCAGAACATGCCTTGGAAGAATTCCACCAAATTAAATTTGAAGATACAAAAATAATTGCAAGACCTACTCGACTTAACAACAAATTAATTAGAGAAGCCATTGAGATTTATAAAACAAGAAATATCAATCTCAATCATTGTGACGGATTAGAACTTAGTCGCGCATGGCTTCCAATGTTAAATATGTTGTAATTTGTAATATGTATACAATTTTTTCTAAACTTTTTCTAACATCTGTTAATAAAGAGTACGGCTGCGGTATTTCGCTACCGATAAAGCGTCTCTGAGTTATACAGATCACTTCTCTGCCAGTTGTTGGGACGGTTTTTCCTCTGGCAAAAGAAGATTTTTTCTTGAGAAGTTGCATGTTCGCCGTCCATGTATTTGCCGGACAAGCATATTTTGTCTAGAAAATTGTATACATAAAAAAGGTAACATTTATTAACATTTCTTGTTACCTTGGTTACTTGTTGTTTTTGTTATTTCAAAAAATATGTCATTGTATCCCCTGAAGAACGCACCAGTTTATGGTGCCGAAACGTTGGGTTAAAATAATAAATTACAGAACTTCAACTAAAAAAGAAGGTAGTATTTTTCCAGATTTTTGTAGATTTGAGTCAATGATTTCTAGATCTGTTGAAGATAAAAGTTGCAAATTTCAAAAATGTATAGGGCGTGACAATTTTAAATGCTCACTTTACTAATTATAATCTACTTTATCAAACCATCTTAAAGAGCAAAAAATTCACAACATTAAAATTCTAGTCTGAAGTGTATCACAAAACCTGTAGCATCGGTCGTTATCTTCGAAACATTTTAATGATATAATTAGTAAGTACCACACGCAAAATCTAAACGTGACTAACGTGAGAACACTGTCAAATATACAATAAGCATCAGATGGTATTTGAAACAATACTAGTGTATATGTTGTCTAAAACATCTGGTATGTTACAATTCATTCACGAAAAACATTGGGAAGAATATTAAACAAGTTCATATGTCAATCATTCTGGATATGGTTCGTAAAATTTGAGGGTACATGCATCTCATTTCCATAAGTGAATACACTTTTTATCTCAGATAGTATTTACAATAAGTTGTACATTAAAGAATAACTGAACACTTAAAACAATATTTAAAAAAGACCTTCTGTTAATTTGATGTGTTTTGTACAAATCCCATACCAAAAGTTCATTGGAAAACATTCTATATATCCAGTAAAATTGTAACAAGAACATAATACAATTTTTTACAAATTCCATACAGAAAGTTCCGTGAAAAATATTCTATAAATCCAATAAAATTATCCCATGAATATACATAATGTAGGTATACTCATATATAAATACTCTAAAAATGCGTACATTTACGTAACATTCTCTTTACAATCAAATAATATTACTACCTAGTTTATATCTCCACCCATTTTTGAATTATTGCCCCAAAAGTCAATATACCCCACATTTAGATAAAAACTTCAAAATTTTCAAAAATCTAATTTTTATGTATCTAGATACTTCTCAATACGCTGATTCCAAATTTTGAAACCGCAGGTCGATATCTTTTTTCGTTCTCGAGATATTTAGATTCAAAGTTTTGCTCAAATCTGCCCAATTTTGGGTATTAACCCAAAAATGGGTCGAGATATGAATTTGGCGACAACACCATTCGATTCTACGGGCAAAATTACATAAGTACACCAATTTTCAAAATTTTTGAACACCGCATACAATCTCTAAAGCAAAATAACTGAAAATGGCCAAAATCTGAAAAAATCCTAAGGATTTTTTCAGATTTTAGCCATTTTCAGGGGGTTTCAAACTTTTATTCATAAAAAATGAACCGGCTGGACAAAAATTATGAAAATTGCTATACTTATGTATCTTTGTCCGTAGAATTGAATGGTGATGTCGCCAAATTCATAACTCTACCCATTTTTGGGATAATGCCCAAAAATGGGCAGTTTTGAGCAAAACTTTGAATCTAAATATCTCGAGAACGAAACGAGATATCGACCTGCGGTTTCAAAATTTGGAATCAGCGCATTGAGAAGTATCTAGACAGATAAAAATTAGATTTTTGAAAATTTTGTAGTTTTTATCTAAATGTGGGATATATTGACTTTTGGGGCAATACTTCAAAAATGGGTAGAGATATAAACTTGGTAGTAATATTATTTGATTGTAAAGAGAATGATACGTAAGTGTACGAATTTTTCGAGTATTTGAACAACTGTGTGAATTTTTAAAAATAAAAGTATATATTGATTTTTGGGACAATACTTCAAAAATGGGTAGAGATATAAACTTTGTAGAAATATTATTTGATTGTAAAGAGAATGTTATGTACGTGTACGCAGAAATAACACTCTTATATGGAAAGAAATAATTATGTATATAATGTACGCCAAATATTTCCAATTTTAAATGGCACAAAAAGTGACCCCTGTGGTGCAGTCTCCACGCCAGCTATGAGTGCCCGTGAGGTGACGCCTGGTAAGCGTCCACACGGTAAAATATATCGTCATCATTACCGATGTCTACATGTGTTGTAGATACTGGCACACCCAGAAATGGGTAATATGCCGTGATGATATATTTATTTTTATTTTTAAAAATTCGATATGATTGGAATCCCCTGCAACAAATTTATTTCTATGAGAAATGATTTCATTTAGACTACAACAATTTATATTTTCTTGTGTGAACTATAGCTGTACTTTTAATAAATAATAAGAAGCATCACAAATAGCTGTGAGAATTTTATATTTTCATATTTATAATAAAGTTCTTTTGCGTGTTGTGAGAACAATATAACAATTATTTTTTGTACATATAAATGTATCTAAATGTTCAAGGTACGATGTACAATATTTTGCCCAGCGGTTAAAAGTTAAACGAATGTAAAGTTTCGTTATAAAAACTACAAAAGAATAAAAAGTGTACATTGCTTATATCCTGTCGATTTTATACACCTGCCGTCAACGTGTTTACATTATCTTGAATAGCATGTCCTCGTTATAGCAGAAATAAATTTATTTATATTACAAAAAATAATTACAATATAGAAATAAAAGAAAAGATGTAAAACGAAATTGTAAAAATTGAAAATATCTTGCCTCCTGTGAGGTTTGAACTCACGACCCCTGGTTTACGAGACCAGTGCTCTACCACTGAGCTAAAGAGGCGTGTGCGATCCGCCATTTTATAGCGAAATTTTCAGAAATATCTCATATTTCACAAAAACAATCACTATCAATTATCATAAAATAAAAAAAAAATTACATTGAAAACCAATGTCAATAAAATATTGAAGGACTTTAAGTTCTATAGGCAAATTTCAAAATTTGTGGTATTCAACATTACTCGTATTGAGGCAGAATGTCAAGTTTCACAGAAAGGTGCTTTCGGTATTATTAACATTAAAATTTTCTTCTTGATTGTTAATCATTCATTTCCAAAATTGCTTAAGTATAGGAGAGGTCAACTAACGCTAAACGGCTGGATCCCTTATTAAAAGAAACTTAAATAATAACTGGTTGCTTGAAACCTCGACCAATCGGGCGCTCCAGTACTTTTATTTTTAATTTTTTGGAAACTTCGTTCAAATTGAAAGTGATTTGTAGTTCTAAAAAGTCGTCATTCATAAGGCGACATAGATTTTAGTGGATAAGCACGTATTAAGGTCCCTAGAATCCGATTATAACATTTTTACTTTGATGTGCGTGTGTGTATGTGTTACTGGGAAGAGCTGCTTAAAAAAATTTAAATATTAATTTTTGAAAATTTATGTAATTACAAATACCTACTAAAGAATATAAAAATCTATCCGATACATTTAAAATTTTTATTATATCTTTTATAGAGATAGAGATAGAGAAATATAAATATGTAAAATAATATGCTGTAATGAATCCAGCATCCCATGGCAAACAAGTGGAAAAATTAAAATGTTTGTAATTGACAAATAAATGTCAGTGTCAAAACAACAAAGACATTATATTGAACACCTTTTCTGGGAAGTACATTTAATATTACTTATTTAATTATTAATTAAATATTAAAATTATAGATACATATATTACATACTTCTGAAATACCGCCAATTAGAAGAATAAGAGGAAACTTGTTCATAGAAAGAATTAAAAAATATAAAAATGTGTAAAGAAAATATGTGTTTTTCTGTTTACCAGAAATGTTAAATGTGTACAGTGTTTATATAGTCTAATATGGTTATGGCGAGAGGTTTTGTGCTGCCCACAAGAGATTTTTTTATTTTTATATCAATTTTACTCCCATGGCCGCGTGCCAGAGTGTCTGGTCGCGAACCTGAGGGTACCGGGTACGATCCCGACCGACGCCAAATATTTCGAATTTTAAATGGAACAAAAGTGACCCCTGTGGTGCACTCTCCACGCCAGCAATGAGTGCCCGTGAGATGACGCCTGGTAGGCGCCCGCGCGGTACAAATATGTCATCATCATGCCACAATCTGCGATAAAGCAGATTGTGGCACACTCAGAAATGGGTAATATGCCGTGATGATATATTTATTTTATATCAATTTTACAAAAATTTAATTCTCTTAATATTCCTAAACTGTTAAAAATTTAGAATATCTAATTTTTTTACCTCTCGCTAAGAGAGGTATTGGATTCATGCTAAAATTCGCATATCCAGATTTTATTGAATAAGCACGATTTAAGGTCCCTAGAATCCGATTATAACATTTTTAAAATGATGTGTGTGTGTGTGTGTGTGTATGTATGGATGTTGGAGGGACGATTCCTCAAAAACTATAAGACTTAAAAATATTTAACTGCAGTTTCCTCAATCTGACATTCCTGGGAAGAGCTGAAAAGGTTTTGGTAACAATTGAACAACCGGAAGTAGTAATTTCTTGGAAAAATTCTCCATCTAATACACTTAAAATTTTTATTATATCTTGTATAGATTTAGAGATAAAGACACTATAATTTATAGAGTAAACTAATCGCAGAGGCTAAGGCACTTTTTCTGGGAAGTATATTTAATCTTTCTTATTGTTTTATTAATTAAATATTTGAAATTATAGGTAAAATTGTGGTAAAATGCATATATCCATCAGAAATACCGCCAATCTGGTTAATGAATTGGAAGAATCTCTGACATTTAGAAACTTCCTCATACAATGAAAAATAGATATAATTAGAATTATATGTGTGCAGAATTTGGGTAAAGTTCTGTAATATTTTGTTATAAAACGACGGTCCGATAGCAAAGTGCAATACAATACTTATATGGCCTAATATGGAAATGGCGAGAGGTCTTGTGCTGGCCACAACAGATTTTTTACTTAGCAAAACTTTTGTATGATAATGTCATGACAGAATCACCTTTTAAGCACAAGATTTATTAACTAATAATAAAAATAATATTAATACTGTTATTAAGCAAAGTTCAGCTTGAAGTTTGAACTGCAACTGAAATAACATAAATTATATCATCCTGCAGCCGTCTACATCTTTGTGAGAAGTGCAACCAGTTAATCAACTTTCAATTAAAAAAAAATGTCACAAACGCAACTCACTTATTCTTAACAAAGGAAATATCTTTTTCTCTACTCATTATGCGTTTAAGTAATGTGATTATCAGATAAGAACGGGTTGCTTGAGAAAGGAATAATTTTTACATACTAATCTGCTCAGTAGATAGAGTATGTGTATAGTTTTTATAACAGATATGTGAAGCTGTAGGAGACTTCCTGTCTTTGGATAGCTGAGCAATTTTAATATAATTGCGAGGATTATTAACGGATATTATTAAATAGATATTTAAATAAGGTTAATAATAGAGCATATAAGTTGTTCGCAATTTTAAATAAATAATAAAAAAAAAAATATTATAATTATAATCCTACCTTATAGTTGCTGTCCTGGCGACAGATGAAACGACGACTCCTAGAACAAATAATATGTATGTTAAATATTTACATGAATGAATATAATGTAACTATAAAATTAGAGAGTTTTCACATAACGTCTTAATAAATAGCGTAAACGTTAAAGCTCAATTTGGCAACAATGTGCATGCATACGTAATTGTTTACAATACGTATATTCGCGTTTTATATATCCTTATTATTAACTCAGAAAACCACTTAAAACAGACATAACCTTACTTTTAAAGAAAGATAGCTGCAATGTTAAACCAGAACAAATGAATTTCGTGAGGGGCAGCTGTCAGAAATAAATTTCATACATAGCTTATTCAATGATGGAGCCATGGAAAAAAATATGGTTTAATTTTATGAATGAATTGTATCAATTTCAACATTTCTCGATATTTATCATAATATACATAATTAATTTTTTTTAAAAAATATTCAAAAGTGAGGTTAAAATCACTCCTGTGGAGGGCAGGAGACGTCATTCTGGAATGGTCTATAGATAGATATAATAATTTTAATGTTCACGCTATTTATTTTGACGTTATGTGAAAACTCTCTATTAGGGAGTTATTGCAACTTCTAAAATGAAAGAACGTATACGTTAACCTTATGTAGAAAACACTTTATTTTAGAAATAAAGGACTTTCAATTTCAATGTTTACCGAATTTAATTAATGTATTCACGCTAACGTTAACGCTAAAAGCAACACAAACGAAGTTACATCCACACTTTTCACCGAAACATAACCTCAAAAGATACAGAACGTGTGACGTTAAACGCTCGCTATTTCCCTGCACACAACGTGTCTCCTTATTCAAATGCCGTGAACTTTATTAGTACGCATGCGCACTCGAGCTGTCACGTGACTTTAAAGTGCACGCTATTTTTGCGTTGAAGCTGCAATAACTCTCTAATAATTTTAACGTTCACGCTATTTATTTTGACGTTATGTGAAAACTCTCTATTATCTAGCAGTTTACTGTGAGTATTTTTTAACGTGAAACATTGGATTTGTCGTATCCATGGTTACGACTTGACATTTGATTGACAGCAATGTATTTGCCTGGCCCATTTAAAATGAAACATGGGAAACGAATTTGAAAAGACGCCAATAGAGGTTAATTTTGTTTAAATAATTATACCTGCTTTCTGAATTAAATTTAGTTTAGAAAAAGTATTGTGTGCATCTTGTGCCCGAGTGATTTTCTGACTCGGCTAAATTTCTTACAATATTTAAATATAATACTTCTGCCAAATTCGTTCCCTGTCTTTCATTTTAAATGGAACAGGCAAATACATTGCTGTCAATCAAATGTCAAGTCGTAACCATAAATGTGACAAACCCAATGTTTCAAGTTAAAAAATATTCCCGGAATAATATGTAATAATACGAGTATGGTCTAGCAGCGAACATCTGTATAGACTCCAAAAAGATAGTTCGAAAAGTTCTGGGCCTGATATAGAGATGGTATCATGAGTATTAAATGTCAATAATTTGATCAAAAGGTCACGTACGCTTACGCTATAGTTTTAGACAAATTCGTTTGCCAGCCGTTTACGCCCCCGGCAAGTAAATTCCATATTCGTGATAAAAAATAGAAATTCGGTATCTCGATACATAAATAACTTTTATGCACGGACGTATCATAATTTGACTATTATACACGAATTTCGTTGACATAAACGTCATTTTATAGCCCGCGGGCCTCATTATAGCCCGCCGGGCTATAATGAATCGTCAAACCAAATTATAACCTACAATATAAACAATTTAAACAGGCAACATGAAAAGTGTTTATTACAAATAGAATTTTTTTATTTTCTTCTAATGAAAAATGAAAATTAATTTTATGATATTTATATTTATATGGAAAGCACGGAGGTACACAAAATAAAACTCAATTGACATAACTAATAAACAAACAATAAACTGTTGTTCTCCGCTTTCATAGCAACACTAGATAGGTACTGAACACTCATAATTTGAAAATTTTCGTCCGTGCATAAAGTTTTGTATGTACCATGAGCGTAACTTGTGTTTATGGCCTTTGACGTGTTTTTATCCCTCGGCCTACGCCTCGGGCTTAATATCCCGCCGCAGGCCATAAAAGCCTCCTTTCGCTTTTAATACATAAATAACTATTTTTTAAAGATTTCCTGCCGGAACCAAAAAAATTTGTCCGGTATAAAAAAAAAAACTTTTTTATGCTAAGCGCTTATGTTATTCTCATGTTCACATGTGCATTTTAGTTAATATTTGTTAGAGTGAAATTTCAAACCACATTTTTACCTACTAGTAAACAAGTAAGCGAACCTGTACTCCCTTTTGTTATACTTAACAAAAGTGTGTACAATTCTCTTCACCCACATTCCACACTTTTGTTCTGGTTTCCCATATAGATCATCCACCTTTTCTTCTATTATATTCTCCATACAATGTATTTATTTTACGTACAGCCTTACGCTAAAATAAATTCACCGTAGAGGAGCTTTTGTGTATAATTTTGTGCTTGTATGGCTTGGTTTTGAACAAAGCTTTTAACTTTACCTGACATTAACAACTCAGTAGGATGGATAAATTTAAAAGAAGAGACGGAAATTTATTGTGACAGTAAAGGGGGTCTTCTAAAAACGGGAGAGGTTCAGATTTTTTAGAGAAAAGGCAAATATTTTATATATTGTGTGCTCTTTTGCAATGAAGTTCGCACGGTTTTCATATATATATATATATATATATATATATATATATATATATATATATATATATATATATATAGTAGGTTGCCATTTGAATTGCGAAATTCAAGATAGTTGGAACTAAATCAATTTTTTTAAGTATCATTGTGAGTAAACATATGAACTTAACCAGAGAGCATTTTAGAATCTTCATTCATAATTTGACAGCTTTGACAGTTTTTAATGCTGCCTGAAATTAATTTGACGGTTTTTGTATACCCCAAAAATTAATTAGACAGCTTTGACAGTGTTTCGGAAATCAATTCTTGCTGAAATTTAAAACACGTAGGATAATGAAATCCAGCGTATGAGTCAAAATATTTTAGTATTTGTACATGTTCCTTTGCTCTAAAATAGCTATTTTTAGTACAAGTGAGCAAAGTATGTCTTTTTCTCACGCGTCTGGAAATAGACCGCACGAGCGGGAGCGATTGCGTCAATTGGATAAGTGAGAAAAAGACATGCTCACGAGTGCTAAACATGATTTTTTCCGCAATCTTGAAATAAATTTTTCTAAAAAACGAAACATTGTTTTTTAGTCGAATAATAATTATTTTGCTAACGATTGTGGAAAGAATAAGTTCCGCTTTTGGCTTTACATTTCAACCACTTCAATTATATTTTTTGGCATTTAAATCTCTATATTATATTATGGAGTTCCGTGGCCGCGTGCCGAGTGTCTGGTCGCGAACCTGGGGGAACTGGGTTCTATCCCGACAGACGCCAAATATTTCCAATTTTAAATGGCACAAAAGTGACCCCTGTGGTGCACTCTCCACACCAGCTATGAGTGCCCGTGAGGTCACACACACGGTAAAATATATCGTCAATATTACCGATGTCTACATGTGTTGTAGATACTGGCACACCCAAAAATGGGTAATATGCCGTGATGATATATTTATTTATTTATATTATATTATCTTTATAAACCTTTCCAACAATTAAAAATTGCATTTTTCTTCCCCATTATCAGAAATCCTTTTCCATCTTAAAGATACGGGTGTTAATAACACCCTTAGAGATCGAGCGAGCGGTCAGCGGTTAGAATAAAGGCTATAGGTAGTTAATAATAGGGTTTGAAACCCTAAGGCGGTATGCAACTTTAAAGGGCGCAGGTAAAAATATTCCAAACGGCTAGTGACTTTAAGAGAATCATGAGAAAATGTTACAAACAGAAACAGAAGTATAGGAATGGAGAGTTAAATTATAGCCTGACATTTAGATTATGTAATGGATAGATCTTAGAAACTTTGTAGTAAAGGTAATTTTATGAAAAGTACTACGAACATAATTTAGCTGTAGAATAGCTTAGTTTCTAGTTTTATAAATATAATAAAGGTTGAATTATTTATAGAACGAGAGTCACGTTAGAATAATTGAGAATAAGATAGATGGGTCACAATTTTTTAGAATTTTATTTTAAATATGTATGCTCAAAGTATTATTGATTTAAAATGAGGATGATTGTGAATAAAATAGTATACATAACATCGGTGGAAGTTTCATCACAGCCTCGCGCTTTATCTCACCTCGAGGCTTCGCCTCTCGATAATATACATAAGCTCTTAACTGTAATGAAACATCTCTCACCTCGGATGTAATATACTAATAGAGATGCACTCGATTTCGAGCTTTGGCCCGGCCCGAAGCCCGCCTCGATTTCGAGTCGATCATCGAGCCGGGCCGAAGATATTTTTTATCGGGCCGAATCGGACTTTTGATTTTGGCCCGGCCCGAAAAATCTTATAGTTCAATCAAATGCACAGTTTCCTTAATATTTTAATGAAAATGGATGAAGTTAAAAAGTCAAAATGATTTAATAACACTTCACATATTAATAAATAAAAATGTATTATTTTACTTCAAGAATTCAAGGTTATTCATTAAAGGATAAAAATTATATTGTGATATTATTATTATTATTATTATTATTATTATTATTATTATTATTATTATTGTTATTACTCGTATACCTAAATAAAAGTGATTTCTACCACAATGATTTCTTGTTCTATTTTTGAGCAGAAACAAAGTTAGATAAAAAATCCTTATGTAAATTATAATTATATTTTTTTTTATATAAGATTTGTGAAAAAGTTGTTTAATTAAATACTCGTAGGTCTGTAATTTTTATAACAAACTTACACTAGAAGGGTCTCTTTTTCAACTAGATACTTATGTTAACCAATGTTGAAAGTTATAAGAATGTAGAGGTTTTTATGTTTGACACGAAAAAATCAACTTCAGGAATGCCGGATACACCCAATTTCGAGTTTTGGCCCGGCCCGGCTCGAAGTCCGGCCCGATTTCGAGTCAATTTTCGAGCCGGGATAGCTAATTTTTTTGTCGAGTCGATCTTCGAGTCTGGCCGGTAATTTTTATTTTCGGGCCGAGTCGATCCAAACCTCAAAGCCCGGCCCGACCCGAATGCATCTCTATAAATACTATTACTATTTGTTCTTAGTTCTAATTCTAAAACATTGTCAATTAATATATTTTTTTTATTTCAGAATTCGAAACTATGACGCCTATATTCTTTAACTTTCTACCCCTATCCCCTTAACCCCTACATTCACAATGTCTTCCCCCTCTCCATGTCCAACCACCCCCACACCATCCCCCTACCACCCGGACTCCGATACTCTTTTATCCCACTCCCACCCCTGTCTATGCCCCGACAAACCCCCACCATCCGACCTACCTCATCCCCACTCAACCCCCCACTCTCATTCCCACAACCATCCCCACCAACATCCCCACTCCCAGCACAGTCACCCCCACCACGGTGTGATCGCTTTGGTGCATGCTGCCCCCACTCCAACGCAGCGAGGACCCAAGCCCGGTGGAGGGGGAAACCCAGCAGTGGTGGGGACAGGAGTGGGGATTGAAAGGCAGTGTGTGTGCGAAGGAGAGGGGCAGAAGGATGATGATAGGATTGAGGTTAGTCCATTGCCGCCTGCTTTGCCGCCTAGACCACCGCCGAGACCTAGAGAGGGGATGGGGACCCTTAGCAATAGACCCAGACTGTCGAGAAGTGGTATGTATTTATCTACGATTACTATTATGTATTTGGGATAAAAAAAAAAAAAACTAATGGGGTCATATGTCCGGTACCCGGTACTCATTTTACATATTTTTTTTTTTTTTCTCAAAGATTTAATAGAATAATATTTTAGCGTTTATTATACTTTTTCTTTTAAGGCTTTAATTTCTAAAATTCACTCAGTTGTTCAAATGCTCTAAATATGCGTACACTTTTTTAACAAACATTGTCTTTACAATCAAATAATATTACTAGCAAGTTTATATCTCTATCCATTTCAGAATGAATGTCCCAAAAGTCAATATATCCTATATTCAGAAAAAAACTTCAAAATTTTCAAAAATCTAATTTTCATGTATCAAGATATTTATACATTATGTATACTCTATATACTCTAAAAATGCGTAAACTCACGTAACATTCTCTTTATCAAATAATATTACTACCAAGTTTATATCTCTACCCACTTTTGAATTATTGCCCCAAAAGTCAAAATACCCCACATTTAGATAAAAACTTCAAAATTTTTAAAAATCTAATTTATATGTATCTAGATACTTCTCAATGCGCTGATTCCAAATTTTGAAACCGCAGGTCGATATCTCGTTTCGTTCTCGAGATATTTAAATTCAAAGTTTTTCTCAAAACTGCCCATTTTTGGGCAATAACCCAAAAATGGGTCGAGATACGAATTTGGCGACATCACCATTCGATTCTACGGGCAAAATTACATAAGTATACCAATTTTCATAATCTTTGAACACCGCATACAATCTCTAAAGCAAAATAACTGAAAATGGCCGAAAATCGCAAAAATCGTAAGGGGTACCCCTTACGATTTTTTCAGATTTTGGCCATTTTCAGGGGTTTTCAAACTTTTATTCATAAACAATGAACCGGTTGGACAAAAATTATGAAAATTGGTATACTTATATAATTTTATCCGTAGAATCGAATGGTGGTGTCGCCAAATTCGTATCTCGGCCCATTTTTGGGTTATTACCCAAAAATGGGCATTTTTATGCAAAACTTTAAATCTAAATATCTCGAGAACGAAACGAGATATCAACCTGCGGTTTCAAAATTTGGAATCAGCGCATTGAAAAGTATCTAGATACATGAAAATTAGATTTTTGAAAATTTAAAAGTTTTTATCTGAATATGGGGTTTATTGACTTTTGAGGCAATAATTTAAAACTAGGTAGAGATCTAGCCCAGAAATGGGTAATTTTGAGGAAATATTTGAGGTTGAATATCTCTAAAACTAAAAGAGACATCGACCTGCGTTTTCATGATTTGGAATCAGTACATAGGGAAGTACGAGGACTCTGAAAATTTGATTTTTGAATATTTTCAACTTTTTAACTAAATGCAGGTATTTATGATGTTTTTGGGTAAAAACTTAAAAATGTGAACAGTTATGAACTTCGTGGTAATATTAGTCAATTTTACACAATATTAGATATGTTACAATACTAATTTTTATGAGTATGGAACAAAAAATTTAACAACGCTTTAGTTTTCGCATTTTTTACAATTTGCACAAATACCGAACTTTTCTAGTACTACACTGCGCCTCATGCTTCATCGGGATTTTAATTTAACAAAACAATCTTGGATTCGGAACTGTCCATTTTAAATTTTGGTGATCTGGTGTATATCTCAACAGAAAGAGTCGTATACAATATTTTAGAATGAAAGACCATGTTTTATTATATCAGTAGTGGTAGCACGCACTTTAGAATTCTATCAAATGAGGCATTTGTTTTCGCTTTTCGCCACGAAGCGAAAATTTGGTAGCATGCATATTCGCCTGCAAGCGTACGACTCGAGGCGAAAGTGTCAAAATAATGTCATTATTTTGCCAAAATTCCATTCAAAGCCTATTTTTATATAATTTATACATTTATTATATACAAATGTCATAATATTTTTTTATTTTAATAGCATAAAATCCGATAATTCCCGAAATCAAAAGTGAATATAGAATTCTAAAGTACATGCTACCAAGATTCGTAAAAGTAAAATCGCATTCGCCTGCTTTCTATGATAGAATTCTAAAGTGCGTGCTACCACTACAGGTTCGGTTTAAAATTAAGAGAACAGCCCTTATGTTTTGTTTACCAACTGAAGCAGTTATTTTTGATCACTCTGTACTATAACTACATTTTTGAGTTGTGACAAACTAAATTGACATCAGAACATCACATTAAAAAAAAAACAGTTGTAGAAAGCTGAACATTATAATACTGTTTTCGATTTAAACAGTTTGCTTTAATATCTAATATCTATATTTTCTTGGTAATAATTCATAGAATTTCCCAGGGCATCGAACCCGCCAAAAACTGGGTTCGGTTTAGGTTCAGGTTAATTTGTTTTTTGAAAGATGGGTCCGGGTGTGGTTCTGGTTCAAGCATTAATAAAATTTGCGGTTTTGTTCGCGGTTCAGGTTTGAAATAATATAAAATGAGAGCCGGAATTTAAGCAAAACGCAACAAGAAACCAACACAATTTTCACGAAAAGTCAGCCCAGACAGCAACGCAAACGCCTAAGACGTTGATTATCGGCTGTATTTACTTTTCGAACTAAAAATTAACCTGAACCGGAGTTGAACCCCGAACCTGAATTTTAATACTCGGTTCGGTTTCCACTCAGGTTCAATTAAAAATATATCTGAGGTTCGGTTCTCGGTTTGGGTTCCCTAAAATGTTACGGTTTGGTTTTGGTTTTGGTTCGGTTCAGGTTCGGGTTCGATGCCCAGGAATTTCCTATAACTTTCAAACATTCTCTGTATTCCTCTGTCATGTTTTGTTGTGTAACCACAACTGGTTTGTTTTCTATCAAGATCTGGATCTTGAGGTAGAATGAGAACATTGTATAAACTGTCACCTTATAGTTAGATACAGTAAACATAGGACGAAGCTTATAGAAAATGTAGCAATAACTTACACAATGAAATTTGATATCATACTTGTACCGAAAGATTTAGAGAATGGAAGATTTAGTACCTGCTACCGAGAAGATCAAAACAGCAGATTAAAGAGAGAAAATAATAGCTGAAAAAGGATATCACAAAAGGGGAAATGTTTAATATTTATAAAAAATCTGATGTGGCTACCACCAATTCCATGTTTAAAATATCAATAAGCTTTAAGTAAAGTATCACTTCCGGTTTATCGTTTCTAAACAAAATCTAATTTGTTATTCCAATAAATAAAGTCTGTAATACGAAATTTTGGATTATATTTTATTATGTTTTTCCTCAAAAATCTGTTCGAGCTCCAAATTAAGTACTTCAATCGGTTTATCATATAGTCAAAATCTAATATGTTGTTTCAAATTATATACGAGTTTTACCAAATTTGAATTTGGATCATATTTTAATAGATTTTAAGGAAAAATTGTCACACATATTATTGTAAAAATGATGCTTAAAACGCAATCTGTGTAAATTCTTCGCCGTACATGATCCATATCGTAAAGGTCTAGTTGTAAACTAATATTTGTCTCTTTGAAAGCACGTTCTTATTGACAGCTGTTTGATGTATAGTGCTGCAAACATAGCAAACTTAAATCGGACCACCTGTACATCTAATATTTATGTATGATGGACAATATATTATTTTTACAAACCTCAATTTCGTTAGAATCAAATATATAATAATAATAAAAATAATAATAACGATAATAATAATGTTACAATGTCTTGAAAAAATGACACCTAAAATTTTTGGGCCGAAATATAAGTGGCGCAATCGTTTATCGAATCGAGAAACCCGGTGGAATATAAGGGTTTGTAGTTCAGGGTAGAAAAGTGGAAGGGAGAATATTGACTATTAGAAGGAATAGGATGCTGGTGTTGCCATAGTAACAACACAGGATTGGATTGAGAATTTTTTTGGGGATGATATATTTTTAAATTTGTATTTTATTTGTAGAACAAGAAAAAACGTATCATTTAGTTACATATTAATAAAATTATTTTATATACATATAAACGTATTAGTTATAATTATATGGAGATGTTTTGAATATTAATATATTTACTAAAACTTGCAATATGTAATATTATGGAAATTGAGGAAAATTAGATATTACAGAGGAACTATATTATTTTTGTACTTCTTACAACCTCGGAAGTAACATATTACGCAAGGTACTGACAACCGGAAATGTCAATTTCTCGGTGTAAACAAAGAAACAATCGCTATTCCGAGCGAGCATTCTACAACAAAATAATCTTAACAATAATAAAGATTTATATATAATGTGGTATTTCTGCACAGCATAGCATAAAACTGACATTTCAGTAGAGATACATTCGAGCCGGGCTGGGCCGGGCTTTGAGGTTTGGATCGACTTGGCCCGAAAATAAAAATTACCGGCCCGACTCGAAGATCGACTCGACAAAAAAATTAGCTAGCCCGGGCCAAAGCTCGAAATTGGGTGCATCCGGCATTCCTAATGTTGATTTTTGAAATATTTAACTTTTTTTCGTGTCAAACTCTACATTCTTATAACTTTCAACATTACTTAACATAAGTAGTTAAAAAAGAAACTCTTCTAGAGTAAGTTTGTTATAAAAATTACCGACCTACGAGTATTTAACACTTTATTTACCAAAGAATTTAAACAAGTTTTTCACAAATCTTATATAACAATATATAATTTACATAAGGATTTTTTATCCGGGCCAAAATCAAAAGTCCGACTCGCCCAGATTTTTGAAAATTAATAGCCCGATTCGGCCAGATAAAAAATATCTTCGGCCCGGCTCGATGATTGACTCGAAATCGAGGCGGGCTTCGGGCCGGGCCGGGCCAAAGCTCGAAATCGAGTGCATCTCTACATTTCAGTATACACTTACACTTTCTTCAGGATTTATTACTTATGTTATCAGTGGAAGCCTTTAATTGGGCAACTGTTCCAAATATTTCAAATAAATAAATAAATAAATAAATAAATAATAGGTAATAGTTCATGTATTATTCATGTTTAAAACAAAAGAATGTATACTTGTTACGCATATTGAAAAGTGAAGAGATGAGACTATTTTAAATATATGTTCCCATTTAAAAAATGTTAAGCTTGTGCAATATTTCGGATAGTTATTCTACCTAAAAAACCGTATGAAAATTATCTAAACATTTTTTTTATAATATGTAAGATATAAAGCATTTTCAAAATAAGCGAAAATAAAGTTTTAGGCTATAGCTGAAAAACAAAAGACGATCGAAAATTCCTGAGGTGCCTATTAAAGTAGTCTCGAAAAGTTCCCATAAAGACCAATTTCTTGTAGCGTACATAATAAGAAAATTTCTCATATATGAAACTCGAATTATACACAGAAATTCATTTGTTTAAACATTGAGTTTTACGAATTCACAAAAAAAATATTCTCTGTTCGCTCACAGAATGATATTTACTGAATTTTTTTGTTATATTTGAAAAATTGTTTCGGATACGAATTTCACCCCCGAACAAAATCATCCTAAATACATCCCTGCCGTTCTGTACCCACCCCCATATTCCCGTGAAGTGTCTGGTCTTTGGATCGGCTACAGCTAGTGGCTAGCTAGTGCATTCCTTCTGTACCTGAAATCTCTATTCACCACTCATTGTGAATATTCCACTTCCATCCACTTGCCTTTCAACATAGCTCCGCGATTTACATTGTGTATTGATCAGTTTTATAGCTAACGTGAATCATCATTAATGGAGGTGTTAAAAATAGAGTAGAATCAATTTAGTACAAAAATAAGCAATAATTAATAGTGTAGTGTGGTAGATAATAAATATAATATCGTCCAATATGTGTGTGGTGGTTAGAAAAGAGTTAGAAAGTGGTTAAAGTGAGAAATATATAAATAGAAGATGATAAAAATTGTGTTAAGATGTGAAAAAATAAAAGAGTAACCTGGTAGGAAAAACCGGGTAAAATGCATGGGTACCCGGTAATGCAGGTGGTGCAGTACCATATGCCCCATCCTATACAACCATTGCCAGTACCAGTACCACCTCCAGTACCCCATGGTAGGTACAGGTGTTACCATACATATACTTCATTTTTAGACATTTTACAATAATTCCCATAGCTAATATTTTCTTTGGTATACCGTAAATTTTCCTTTAAGAATGCTTCTAGAATATACCTGCTGTTTTCATATTGCCATTTGTAAATTTTATAAAGAATAATTATTCGAGAAACGTGTGTATTTAAACAACGCTTTTCTTTCCGCTTTAATAATTAATAATAATTTTCCACGAACAAAAAAATCTGATGTGGTCAACACAATACCTCTCGCAATTTAATTCTTATTTATTTAATTACATACCTACGTATTTACTAATGGTGCAAGCTACATTATGTTCCTTTGTATGAAATTAACTATTGCTTTATTTACTATTTTCTTTTTAAAATGTCACTATTGTTAATTTGAAGTGATTAGTTTTTTGGCAGTGACATTAACCTGTCAGTTACATACACATACAATTGAAATATGAACTGTGTAACAAAGGAATTGTGTTTATCAAAGGTAATGGGATTTATAAAAAAAATATTTTTTTAAATTTTAGCTGTAAAATATAGGTATAAAAATAGTATATTATGTGGCAAGTGTGTGAAGTTGAAATTTTTACCACCCGAATGTAAAATAGGCTTCACACACGTGTTACATACTATACTTTTCTACGACCTTGCCATAAAATATATTTTTTCTGCACATTGTCATTCTTTTAACGTAGACTTGCGCAACCATGGTTACCAACGTTACGGGTGTTTAACAGCTTTGTTTTATTAAAATACAATTCAGTTTGTAATATTTAAAATAATGAACGGTGCGTGAAATATTACTTCACGCACTGTGTGCAAAAAATCAAACTTCACACATAAAAATTGATACGTGAAGTACTCACTTCACGCATGGGAGTAGAAAAAAGTATTAATGCAGACCTGTAGAAAATTCAATAATTTTTAATTTAATAAAATGCGAAAAAATGGCTTTTTTGAAGAAAAATCATTACGAGCTTCAAGTAAAGTGCCATTTCCGGTTATCCGGTTTACACCAAATTCCCCTTGCAAATTCGATTTATGGAGAGTCGGCAGTATTTAGGAAAAATATTGTAGTTTACTGGAAGTTTAATAATGTTTATAGGCTAGTAGTGATAAATAATCTCAACAATTAATGAAAATGTCTCGATTATTAATCGCCCTGGATAGTTAAATAACTATTACATATATATTTGTTTGCAGGTAGTGGAGGATCAAGTGGTGGAGGCATCAGAAAATACGTGTTCTGGTGTACGATATGTGGTGGATTCGCCACAATACTTGGCGCTCTATTCCTAGCAGTATACTTCATGCTAAGATCTTATACATCTACGTTAGGATACTTCGAAACTATACCCACTTTCGTACCTGCCACCATGGTAAGAAAAATACATTTTTAATACCCATGGTTAATTTCTAATAAAATAATTTTTATTTTTTAGTTAATCTTAACCGGCCTATGTGTTATGAGCCTAGCAAGGAGACGCAATCGCTATAGCTACCTAGTAAGTATTCTACAATTTAATATTAACATTATCACTGTCCATTTTTTTATTTTTAATATGTAATTCTTACAAATTTATTTTCAAAATGTATAATTTTCAAATTTGTATAGATAAAATTAGTTGAATGTTATAATGCTCCATTTTAAATTGATGATGGAAATCTTTAGTTAAACGATGGATGAAAAAATATTGTTTCATTCATACAAAAAATGCTTATTTGGGTAAAATAACTAATTTTTTTGTAGATTAAGGTATGTGGAGTTTGCTGCCTAGTATGTGCCCTAACTTGCGTCCTGGTGACTATAACAACCACTGTGATACACATGAACCGTCTACAAACACTTAGAGAGTGCGTTTACACTCAGAAAACGAGGACATGCACTTGCTACTCCGTTTTATTGGAAGCCCATGCTGATGCTGGAGAAGGTATTTTATTTATACAGGATGGTTGATTTTTCATTGTCCATTTTATATCTTCTGAAATATTAAAGATACAAAAAAAGTTCAATACAAAAGTTATTTAATACAATCTGATCTATAATTCAGCTTAAACAATTTTTTTCTAAGGCGTACCAATTTTTTGGAAAAATGTTTAACTTTGATTTTTTAAATGGAACACCTGTATATTTTGACAGAATAAGATTCTTAATAAATTTCTCTTTACAATGATGTGTAACAAGTAAGGATTTACCTTTAAATTATGTCCTATAAAGCAAATAGAAATATGATAAAAGTAGGCTATGATATCCTATTGTTTATACCTGTAACTTCTGTCACACAGCAACATTGGCTACGTATAATTATATTACCGGTCTGTCGCAGAGAATTTTCTAAATTTTGGAAAGTATTTACGTAAGGCTGTCTTCTATCAGGATATAAATTTTGATACAGGATAGCAGCCCGATGTTTATTATTATTTGATCTGTGAAAACAGCAAAGCATATCAACTTTTTCACTATTACTGTATAACCGACGTTCATTTTTCTTAGTTAAATAAGAATCTTAACACCTTTCTCACTATTATAATCAGTATTATTAAATCTGTGACAGATGTTACTGGTATAAACAATAGAATATCGCAGCCTCCTTTTATCGTATTTGTATTTGCTTTATTAGACATAATTTAAAGGTAAACCCTTACTTGTTATACATCATTGTAAAGAGAAATTTATTTCGTAAAAATATACAGGCTGTTCCATTTAAAAAATCAAAGTTAAATATTTTTCTGGAAAATTGGTAGGCCTTGGACAAAAATTGGTTATGCTAAATTATAGAACAGGTTGTATCAAATAACTTTTATATATAACTTTTTCTTGTATCTTTAATATTTCAGAAGATATAAGCTGGACAATGAAAAATCAACCACCCTGTATACAGGATGTTAATTAATGAAAGAAATATTTTGTTTGCGTTGACATTTATGATCAATTAAAATAAAAAAGTATTCACTTCTTTTTATCAGGGCACTCTAATTATATATAAAAAAATAAACATATATTTATTTTTTTCATTCATGGCACTCTTATCCTAGCCCTATTTTAATCAAATTAGTATAAAACTTTATATGCATTTTTCACAAAAAAAATCGTTATGTAAGGATATAAAAGCATTATATCACTGAATTTAGAAATAAATTCTCTAACTACTATGTAGGGAAAAAAAACTATAACATTTATTTTTATCTTATTTTAGGTATGCGTTTCGTTTTCGACTCCACCCCAGACTGCGAAGTAATCCACGGAGCATTATATTCCTGCCTTCGCGCCATGTTCGGCCTCTCAGTTTCCGGCATTTTAGTCTGCATTTTCTCTTGTATGCTAGTCTACCAACTATTATCCCACGAACGCAAAAAAATGTACTGGGAGCAATTAGAACTCCGCTGTCGTTCCCTCTATCAACAGCAGGGCTCCACCATCAGCACGCAGGGCTCCGGCAGGGCCCCTGTGCCCCCTGCGCCCTACTGCAGCTGCTGTGAAGAGTGCAGGTATCCTCCGGTACCTGCAGGACATGTTGGAGTGTACCCCTGGGAGAGTCACGCGCTAGATAGGTTTTGGACTCCGGGGAGAGTGGGGAATTTTTATAGTCCAAACCCAGGAGAAGAGGGGCAACAGGAGACTAGAAGGGAAAGAGGGGGGTGGAATTGGAGGCTGCCGTGGAGTAGGGGAAATCAACAAAATATTCAGGATAATCAAAGGTGAGGAAATATATTTTGGAAAGCCTGTTTTTTTTTTACTAAATTCGATACTAGTTTTTTGGTTAGAAAGCACACTACAGTTTTTATTCAGATTAAATATGGCGTCGTCTTTCACTAATCAGCTGATACAAGAAAACAGTTGTTTAGCCACCTATTTTCACATTATTTGTTTTTTACCTCTCGCTCTCCTAGATAAGGGAGGTATAGGTATCGTGCTAAAAATCATATATAGAGATTTTAGTGAATAAGCACGTTTTGATATCCCCATAATCCGATTTTAACATTTTTACAATGGTGTACATATGTATGGATGTATGTACGTATGTATGTATGTATGTGTGTATGTATGTATGTATGTGTGTATGTATGTGTGTATGTATGTGTGTGTGTGTATGTGTGTGTGTGTGTGTCTGTGTGGATCGTGTGGACACGATTACTCAAATACTATCAATCAAAAAATTTTGAATTTTTGTATATCCATTCCATTCTAATATGGGAAGAGCTCAGTAGTTTTTAAAATATATCAGATAACCGGAAGTATCACTTATACAAGCTTTTAACAGTTTTTACTTCCTTGTACGAAGTAAAGGAAGTATTGTAATCGCGAAAAAATTCGGTTTCCAGATTTCAACGGAAATACCCATTTTGACCATCCCTGAATCCATTTTGACTAATTTCGTCGTGACGTCTGTACGTACGTACGTACGTACGTATCTCGCATAACTAAAAAACGGAAAGCCGTAGGAAGTTAAAATTTTGTATTTAGGACTGTTATAACATGTAGTTGTGCACCTCCCTTTTGTTGGATTATTGTGAAATTTGTAGATCAAGTAATATATAAAAAATAATAGAATGTAATAAATAAAATAATATTATGACAAGGTGTCACACGAATTATACAAATAAATAATATAGTATATAAAAATAAAACTGTGTATTATTCAAAGTAATAGTAACAGGGTTATGGGCCCAGAGATCGGCAGGGATCGCCAGAGAAAGAACTAAAAAGTAAAATAAAAAAAAGGAAAAAAAAAAGTATTGAAAATGGTCAACCAAAGAGATGATTTATCGAACATTGTGGTGCTAAAAGACAGTGAATCATTCCAAATGTGGAAATTTGAAATGACAATTATATTTAAAGCAAGCGATTTAATAGATATTGTAGAAGGAAAAGTACCGAAATCTGAAAAATCGTTTATGAAGGATGACGCTAAAGCTCAGAAATTTATAATTGAAACCATTCACAAAAGTATTTTACCTCATATAATCTCGTGCGAATCAGCAGAAGAAATGTTCAAGACACTGTGTAAAATTTACGACAGGGATGATTTTCACAGAAAAAATACACTATTACAAGAATTCTACACATTTCAATTCGACAAGAATGAAGACATGATGACCAATATTTCCAAAATACGAAATTTGGCTCACAGATTGAATGCTATTGGAAATAAAATTGATGAAGATATGGAAATAATGCGAATATTAACATCTTTACCAGAAGAATTCAAGAGTTTCCAATCTATATGGGAATCAACAGAAAAAGGAGAAAGAAAAATTGAAAACCTCGTGTCAAGATTAACAATAGAAGAAAAAATGAGAAAAGATAATGAATGTGAGAGTAGACAAGTTGCATTCAAGATAGGATCAAATCGTAAACAACAAATGTCAAAATCAGTAACATGTTTTAAATGTAATGAGACCGGTCATATCCAGAAATTTTGTCCTAAGAAGAAAAATATACAAAGAAATATTTTCTGTAAAATATGTAAACGTGATGGCCACGATGAAAATTCATGCTATTATAAAAGAAAGGCATGTGAAATTTGCAAAAAGACAAACCATACCAAAGATAGATGCTTCTTTCGTAATAAAAATAATACGTCATTTTTAACTGTCAAAGACGTAGTAAATATGTCAAGTGAAGAATTCATAGTCGATTCTGGTTCAACAAAACATATGATAAATAATCTATCAATATTAAATGATGTGAAAGCATATAATTCAAGAATAGGGGTAGCTAAAAAAGGTTCTACTATGAACGCCTCTGCAGTTGGAAATTTGTATGCAGACAATTGCAATTTAAAAAATGTTTTATGTGTGCCTGATTTGTCTCAAAATTTGTTAAGCGTTAACAAAGTTACAGAAAAAGGAGGTGAAGTTCTTTTCACAGATAAAAAAGTTGTAATAACTAAAGATGGAAAAGAAGTTTTAACAGGTAATAAGAGAAATGGTCTGTATTGTGTTACGTTGAAGAAAGAACATGCAATGCTTACAAATGCAGAAGAAATTATGCAATGGCATAGAAAAATGGGTCACTTAAATTTAAAAAGTCTAAAAATGTTGGAAAATATGAGTACAGGTATGAAAATAAAGAAAGAAGAAATAGAAGACATGTCCTGTGAAGTTTGCACAAAAGCTAAACAATCAAGACAGCCGTTCAAAGCTGGAACATATAAAACTAATAGAATACTGCAACTCATTCATACTGATATATGCGGTCCAATTGATCCAGTAACTTACAATGGGAAGAAATATATACTGACATTTATGGATGATTACAGTCATTTCTGTAAAATATATCTCCTAAGACACAAAAATGAAACAGAAGAATGTCTCAAAAACTATGTCATGGAAGCGGAAACAGAAAAGAATTTAAAAGTACACCGAATACGATGTGACAATGGTGGAGAATTCACATCAAAAAGTTTGCAGAAATGGTGTAGACAGAAAGGCATTGTTTTGAATTATACGGTTCCATATAGCCCGCAATTAAATTCAAAAGCGGAAAGATTCAACAGAACAATAATGGAAAGAGTAAGAGCATTACTGTTAGACGGAAAAATGAAAAACGAGCTGTGGGGAGAAGCGGCGTGCACTGCAGTATACCTTATCAATAGAAGTCCTACAGAAGTACTTGGAAATGTTACACCGTACGAAAAATGGAATAAAAGAAAACCTGATTTGAAGAGAATTAAAATCTTTGGAAGTAAAGTATATGCAAAGCGTTTAGGCCCATTGCGAAAATTAGAAAATAGAAGCGAAGAAATGGTATTTGTCGGTTATGGATTAAATGCGTATCGCTTATGGAAAGAAAAGGAAAGAAAAATCGTGATGTCCAGAGATGTAATTTTTAAAGAGAATAAACAAGACGAAAGAGAAGATTATGACTCAGAAGAAAATGAATATATAAAAATTGAAACCGATGTAAATGAGAGTGAAATAGAAGAATTAGAACAAGAGACAGAAATAGAAAATAGGGAAGGAGAAAAAGAAATTACAGAGAATGAAGAACAAAATGAAAATGAAGAAATTCGTGAAGAAATGTTTGAAAACAATGAAGATGCATTTAGCGAAAGTGAAACATTAGAAAATAAAGAAGAAAATAGAGGAAAAGAACATAATTATTATTTAAGAAGAAGAGAAAACTTAAGAACACCAAGAAAATTAGATTATTCAATTCCTAATGCGAAATTAACTTATGAAGAAGCAATAAAAGGTCCAGAAAAAGAAAAATGGAAGAAAGCTATAGAAGAGGAGAAAGATGCTTTGTTGAAAAACGAAACATGGGACTACGTGGATGAAACAAAAGCAAATAACAGGAAGCCATTAACATCAAAATGGGTTTTCAAAGTCAAGGAAGACGGAAGATACAAAGCGAGATTAGTCATACGAGGTTGCGAACAAAAAATGGTACAAAGTGAAACATACAGTCCAGTTGTAAACACAACGTCGCTAAGATTGCTTCTAGCACTGAGTGTAAAAGAAAGGTGGAAAGTAAAGAAATTTGATGTAAAATCTGCCTTTTTGAATGGGATAATAGATGAAGAAGTAATAATGGAAGTTCCAGAAGGATTTAAAACTAAAGAAACTAAGAGAAAAGTTTGTTTGTTGAAAAAAGCGTTGTATGGACTTAAACAAGCTCCACTTCTGTGGAATAAGCGTCTAAGAAATTTCTTTATTGAAAATAATTTAAAACCATTGAAAAC
Source organism: Ophonus ardosiacus (assembly GCA_943142095.1). Lineage (NCBI taxonomy): Eukaryota > Metazoa > Arthropoda > Insecta > Coleoptera > Carabidae > Ophonus > Ophonus ardosiacus. Next base: position 48,096,944 of record OW964832.1, read on the forward strand.
AGATCCATGTGTTTTTATAAATGACGGTTTGATTATAGCTATTCATGTAGACGACGGATTGGTAGTAATCAAAAACGAAAACAAAGCAAATGAATTCTTGGAAAAATTAAAAAAGAATTCGAAATGAAAATTGAAGATAGAGTGGATAAATTTTTAGGATTGAATTTTGATTGGACAAATGGATTGAAAATAAGTCAAGAAGAATATATTGAAGAAATATTAGAAAAATACGGAATGAAGGATAGCAAAACTGTTGAAACACCAATAACAGAGCAGAAATACGAAAACACAGATGATATAATCATAAATCAAGAAAAGAAGATAGGAAAAGACTTGTATAGAGAAATGGTTGGAAGTCTTTTGTATGTTTCTACGAAGACAAGACCTGATATCACTTTTGCAGTCGCGTATGAAAGTAGAAAGATAGAAAATCCTGGAAATCAAGATATTTGTAACATAAAAAGAACCTTGCGATATTTAAACGGACACAGGAAAGAAGGTATATTCTATACAAATGACAACACAAATGAAGAAATGGAATTAATAGCTTATACAGATGCAGATTACGCAAATGATCCCGATTCAAGGAAGAGTACAAGTGGTTATATAATATTTTATAATGGAGGACCAGTTGCTTGGGGTTCGAGAAAGCAAAGTACAGTAGCACAGTCAACCACCGAAGCAGAATATATTGCAGCTGCTGTATGCACAAAGGAATTACTGTATATTAATTCAATACTTTCTGAAATAGGAATTAAAACAAAAATGATCTTGAATGTTGATAATCAGAGTGCAATTAAAATAATGAAAAATGAAATTGTAAATCAAAGAACTAAGCATATCGACATTCGATATCATTTTATCCGTGATTATGTCCAGAAAAATATTATTGACATTGTTTATTGTAACACTGAAAACCAAATTGCCGATATATTAACAAAACCAAACAATTCTATAAAATTTAAAAAGATGAAAGATATGATTGTAAAATAAATGTTAAAAAAAAAAAATACAAATTCCACAATAAGGGAAGGTGTTGGATTATTGTGAAATTTGTAGATCAAGTAATATATAAAAAATAATAGAATGTAATAAATAAAATAATATTATGACAAGGTGTCACACGAATTATACAAATAAATAATATAGTATATAAAAATAAAACTGTGTATTATTCAAAGTAATAGTAACACCTTTTTGGTCATTGCATAACTTTCAGAAGTGGTACTTTACTTGAAGCCCATAATAGATTTTAATGGAAAACTATATTATAATATAATCCAAAACTTTTCAAATTTGGAATATAATACTTTTATATCAATGGAAATAACATAATAGACTTTGGTTAAAATAGTCTAACCGGAAGTGATACTTTACTTGAAGCTATTTAATGTCAATGTCAAATACATGCAATTTTATGATTGGGTCTGTTATTATACATATTTTAATTATTAACAAAATATGTATAGTATAACAGGCGTACAAGGAAGTCATGTGGTGTCCACATCAGATATTTTCTTGTAAAAAAATCATTGAATATAATTTTCAGCAACTTTTACTAATAAAAATTGAATATAATGGTACAATCTTCAATTCTACGATAATAGTTAATAACTTTAAATAAAAATATATATATATATAAATACCCAGCGGGAGGTTATGGGCTGGACATGTCAGATTTTTGACTTACAAACTAGTTTCAATTTAGAAATTAGATTTTAGCCAAGAAAAGTTTAATATAAAACAGACTTAGGTTTGCCCATATCTATTTTTCCATTTTTCTACCCTTATTAACAATCCAGTGAAGTAGAACCCACAGATATAAAAAAATATGTTCACCTATACTTTATGTTTCAAAACAACACTGTATAAATTAATAATATAATATATAATTCACTATTCAGTATTTCATAAAATACTATTTCACTTTTTCTCTATTTTCTTAAAATTTATATGACTTTTTCAGAGAAGGCAGCTCTCTGGGTTACCATGGCAACGTAAGCAGCCCAGACAGTCAATATGGGTTTAGCAACCGTTCAGGGACAGAAGGAATAATGCCTACCACTTTAGGCGACCCCATGACTGGTTCTACGGGCTCATATAGTATGTTGGACAACCGACCCGTTGGAGGTGTATACGTTTGGGGTCCTCCACCCCCTTACAGCAACCCTAATTCGCCCGCAAGAAGACTCATACACTCCCCAGCAAGGTAAAAGAGAAAAAAAAGACAACAAACAAAACATAATATTTTTCTAAAAGAAACAAAATTCACCATAATATGTAAATCTTTATAATAAAGACATGTTCCTCATTCGAACGAATATTCACTCAATTTACTCGATGTACAATTTTTTTAAAAAATTACGTTGCACTGATTCAATTATATTCATATTTGGGAGACTATACAGTGTCCCACACTCTATCTTCAGTGTAGCAGAGATAGCCAATGTTATTCTTATGGACATTTTCTGTACCATATTGCCAATTTTTCAATGTAATGTAATATTAAAACATTCATAAATTTTCATTGCTGTACCAAAATTAGTTAACACTGTACAATTTAAGTTTTATGAGGGTCTCTTATTTACCCAAGGGCTTATTGGAATCACCCGAAATTTATCTGCAGTTCTAAATAGTTTTATTTACAGGGGCGCGAAAAGATGCGTTGGAACCGGGGTGTAAAAACATACTGAAGCTATTTGTACCTGTAATAAGTAATATTTCAATGCAATATTTTAAAACTGTCCGGCATACTAATCTTGATCAAATGCATTAGAGATTAAAAAATTAAAATATTATATATTCAAATTGAAGATTATAAAAAAAGAATAAAGACTTATTAACTATGTAAAATATATGCAGTATTTCTATCAAGCCTAAATATTAGTAAATTATCAAATAAGAAGATATAAATTAAATAAAAAAAATAATGCTTAATAATTTTAACTCTTTATGAGTTCATCATATAATATTTCGACATAAATAGCATAAAACATAAAAAAATATTCTTCATCAATATGACATTGGGATAATGTATCGTTGGAGGAACACAAAAAATTAGGGATTTCAATTCATCATATCTATCTGCTCCAATCGGCAAGCATAGTGTTACAAAATATAATGTTAATTATTTCATGTAGCTCTATATCTTTTCGTAGAATGGAAATATGTAACATAGGGAATTTATATTGTTGACGAAGATTGTAAAATGTCCAATTAAGTACAAAAATGTTTTATATTATTTACTTTAAATTGACTAGAGTTTATATCTTAATTATTTTCATTTACCTACGCTTGTTATGCTTTTATACCCTACTTATATTTTGTGTTTGTATTATTTTATATTTTTTGTAAATTGTTAAACTGACCAGTTTATTATTTATTTATTTTTCTTTTCACCCACCAGTTTAAATACACTGAAAGTACACCAGTCATAAATACATTCAATGAAGTACCCAGAATATTTCATCTCTTTTTGGGCATATATTTTGCTCTTTCTATCTTGTAGACTAACAGCAGGCAAATTTGGCAACATGGTACTCCATAAGACCCTATACAGAATATAGAGTGTGGGACACTGTATAGAAATTTATATCTTTCCAGTTCATAATTTATTTCCTATTTATAGGTATCATCACGTGCATCATCACCCTCATGCTCATACAGCCCACTGCCAGATGAACGAAGAAAGTCAGTCTCAAAGTTCATCAGACTGCCAAATGAGAAGAAGGCCTACTTTTCCTTCTAAGGACAATTATGAAAATACTACAGAAAGCGAAATGCACCCCACGAATGACAACAGTGAAAACACGGACACTTCTAGCTGTGTGGAGAGGATACCCAACAACACACTGCCAGCCAGAAAATCAAAAAAGAGGATGGATATTTTATCGGTAAGATACTCTTCAATAATTTTTAATAATAGAACATTGTTATTATACAATATATTTTTTCTAGCCGAGCTATCCTGAAGAGCAACCAGACCAAGAAACCTCCGAAGAACACAGCTACCAAGAACCCACTATTAAATCCGAACCCAATAAACCCAACGACTCTCAACCCTGTCGATTTCTCCCTCGTTTACAAGGAGTCGAAAACGCCGCGTTTCAAAACCAAGAAACCACCCCTCCAAAAAACGAACCCACTGAATCAGAAGTCTATTTTGCTGATGTGAGCAGTTGCTGCAATATTTCAGTAAGAAACGATGGACAAGATTCGTCTTTGTATGACGAAGCACTAGAACAAAAACCTAGACTGATGTCTCTACAATGCGCACACAAAAATAGGCCGAATGAAACTGATAATTTATTACAAGAAAGAGGAGTTCCAAATGTGGAAAACGAAGATTATTTAGCTCAAAGAATAGGGAAAAGGCAAATGTCTACAAGAAGTAGATTGCCTTTTCCTTTGCCTAGTAATGATAATATAACCTTATCAGATCTAGGTTCAGATTCTTGCCTACAACTGTTGACGAAAGATATTTCCCAAAATAGTCTAGGAAGCATTCAAACTCCCTTAACAGAAAGTACAGACGATGCAATATCTCCAATGTCGCCAACTTTCAACCAAAATGAATGTTGTATTAACTATTTCCCAGAAAAAAATCCAAATAGACAATTTAACAACCAAAACATGGAACAATTCCTAGCACCTGATGCTCAATACGAAATCATTCAACAACAATCCACGCCTCAATTTCGGGAATCATCTTCAACAGCTCAACCAACTCAATCGTTCAGCAATCTAACCAATACTATCTCAAACATTCCGAATTTTCAAAGCAATAAACAAAATAATCCTAAGCCACCTAAGACATTAAATTTAAATTCTCCCAGGAGAGGGATAGGTTCAAATATTTCGTCCCTTATCCAGAATCTGGGAGTGAATCCAGTTGGATTATTATATGGGGAAGCGAGCACAGATGAAGAAGTTCAAGGACAAGCTTGCCATAGCGATGGAACTATGGACTCCGGATGGCAGAGTGGATCAGAAAAGCAAGAAAATAGGAGTGAAAATGTGGAAAGCTCTGTGCAAAGACCTGTTAATGTTTAGTTCTGATGTTTGTCTTAGTAAAAGCTTTAAGTAGATTCAAGTGGACCAATAAGACTAATGTAAACTATTTATTATGTATGTATTTTGTGCTAAGTTTAAATTGGTTGAATCTAAATCTGATTTGCGTTGTTTCTGTTACTTGAAAATGTGAAATGTTAAATTATTTATGTTGAATTTCTAGAGACTAAGTCCTAATTTTTATTTTTATAAATCTGAACTTAATAAATGTTGACTTAGTAACTTTTCCATACGAGTATTTTTTGCCCATTATCATAAACCATATACCGAGATTTTGTAATACAAAATTTCAATAATATTTGACTTACCACACGAAAAAAAGCGGTGCTAATTGTGGAATTTAATTTTTACACGATTATTATCACTACATTAAAGTCTTTTTTACACATAATTTACTACATAACACGTTTATAATCTGGAATGAATATTTGTTACAACTCGTTAACAAACAAACTAAGGAACTAAATAAACAACTTTTGTTTCTCCGCTCAAGCTCCGTTCGTTGGTATCGGTGCTGCCCTCTTTGAGAAAGTTATCGACACATTACAATGACATTTATCAAAATAATATTAGATTTAATGTAATTCATCAAATTCTTTAAATATGCTCTCCAAATAAATTTCTAGCTCACAAAATAATTATCAAATACATTCTGCAACCCCCAAATAATGTAAATTAATTTATATTGCGTCACAATTTTGTAAAGTGTTTACTGAACGCAAGTTAAAGTGCTGAATCTGACTTATGGAATATATTTACCGAAATTAGTAGTGCTTTTTATATATTTTTCATTCATATACAGTCGTCCTGGGGGTACTTTTTTAAATTGATTATGTAAATCGGGAAAATTTGTTTTACAAAGTCGTGGAAGTTCATGTTTTGGACCTAACCTGCAGTGACAATGTCTGACAACAAATCTGTAGCCCAACAGCCTTTGGTCAAAATAGGGCACTACACCTTAGGCCAAACGCTAGGAGTCGGCACTTTTGGAAAAGTCAAAATCGGAGAGCACCAGCTTACAAAGAGTAAAGTAGCTGTGAAGATTTTAAACCGGCAAAAAATAAAGAGTTTAGATGTTGTGGGGAAGATTCGAAGAGAGATACAAAATCTCAAATTATTCAGACATCCACATATTATTAAATTATACCAGGTCATCAGTACACCAACAGATATTTTTATGATTATGGAATATGTATCTGGAGGAGAATTATTCGATTATATAGTGAAAAATGGCAAATTACAGGAACATGAAGCGCGTAGATTCTTCCAGCAAATAATATCAGGAGTAGACTATTGCCACAGGCATATGATAGTCCATAGGGATTTAAAGCCAGAAAACTTGCTATTAGATCATAATATGCACGTAAAAATCGCTGATTTTGGTCTATCAAATATGATGATGGACGGAGAATTCCTCCGAACTAGTTGCGGGTCTCCAAATTACGCAGCACCTGAAGTAATTTCAGGAAAACTTTACGCTGGACCTGAAGTCGATATTTGGTCTTGCGGGGTGATTTTATACGCCCTTTTGTGTGGTACATTGCCATTTGATGATGAACACGTACCTACTTTGTTCCGAAAAATAAAATCCGGTATATTTCCCATTCCGGAATATTTAAACAAATCAGTCGTCAGTTTATTGTGCCATATGCTTCATATAGACCCTATGAAACGTGCTACAATCGAAGATATCAAAAAACACGAATGGTTCCAAAAAGATTGTCCAGCGTATTTATTCCCATCACCAGTCGAGCAAGATTCGTCTGTCATAGACACAGACGCTGTTTCTGAAGTTTGCGACAAATTTGTAGTAACAGAAACGGAAGTTCATAGTGCTTTATTAAGTGGAGATCCTCACGACCAATTAGCTATCGCTTATCACTTGATTATAGACAACAAACGTATAGAGCACGAGGCAGCCAAAGCCGAAATCAAAGACTTCTACATGCCTGGCAGTCCGCCTCCCGTAAGTTTCTCCCCGAGTGAATTAAGCCCCAGTCCTATAAGGCCCCATCCAGAAAGAATCGCCCCGCTGAGAGACAGGGTGATCGCGTCCAATCACACAGCTGGTGAACGGGGTAGAGGGACTCCGGTTAAAAGGGCAAAATGGCATCTTGGTATTAGATCGCAAAGCAAGCCGAATGATATTATGATGGAAGTTTATAGGGCAATGAAAGCGCTGAACTTCGAATGGAAAGTTATCAACCCTTATCATGTCAGGGTTCGGCATAAGAATCCCCTACATGATAAATATGTCAAGATGTCTTTGCAGCTGTACCAAGTGAGTATAATGATCACCCATCTGTGTTTCAACCCCGCTCAAATCAGCTTAAATTTTTGTATATTATTTATATATTTCTTTCTGAAACCGGAGCGAAAGTACTATTTTCGCGTCTAAAATGCGGACTAGTCACGAAAAAATTAAAACGTACAAAAAATGTAGAACTGACAGTAAATTCACTAACTTATGTCATCTTAGTAACGAGGGAAGAACTACTAGATATTTATAGAAAAACAGATTTAATAATTAAATTTAAAATTAATTATTATAATCAATGTCACTGCAATTTATACAGTAATATTAAAGTAGTAATATAAATAATGTACAAAATTTAATGTACTATTATCAAGTTCAATATCATAGCTTAATTTTTTGCCGGACACATTTTATTTACAAAAAACTGTTTTCCCATATTAAATGCCTATATTCACGTATAAAATAAACGCTTCAATATATTGCTGTCATTTTGTAACTATGGTAATGAAACTACTCTATGTTTATGATTAAAAAGAAAAAATCTGATGTGGCCAACACAAAACCTCCCGTTATTTAATTTTTACATACATACATACATACATACATACATACATACATACATACATACATACATAAAAACACGCGTTTCCCACTGAGTGGGTTAGCAAAAACCCGGAAACATACATACATACATACATAAAAACACGCGTTTCCCACTTAGTAGGTTAGCAAAAACCCGAAAATAATAAGAAAAGGGATGAATCACTTAACTCTTTAAAAACATTCTTCTTTCGCCTTCTCCAAAATCATCATAACATTCATACAAAGAACATATTAATGTGATCGATTTTCGGTAGCGAATAACCGCATCCGGACCACAATAATAGTTACGCAACAATCATCCTTCGCCACACATTACTATCCATGCACACTTCTTTCGCCTCAGCCACATTCATAATCGTATTCATACATGCTCTTCTTCTCTTTCCACTCGGAAACTTACGCTCCTTCAAAACACTACCAATCACATCCATCCACTTACACACTGGACGGCCACGCAATCGAACACCCTCAACTTTACCAACAAATATACGTTTTACAAGTCGTTCACTCATCATTCTCTCCACATGACCAAACCATCTCAACTGACTCACACAATAATAGTTACGCAACAATCATCCTTCGCCACACATTCCTATCCATTTTTTATTAATTTTACGTATTTACTAACGCTGCAAACTGTTCCATTGCATAAAACTATTGATTTATTTACTATTTTTAAAATGTTACTATTATTAATTTGAAGTGATTAGTTTTTTGACAGTGACATTTACTGTCAGTTACATTCATTTGAAATATGAACTGTGTAATAAAGGAATTGTGTTTATCTTAGGCTTCGGGACTAATAAAAAATTATTTTTAAATTTATCTGCAAAATATATGGAAAAAGTATTAATGTATTCCTGTAGAAAATTCAATAATCTTTCATTTTCATAAGACATAAAATGCGAAAAAATGGCATTTAATGATATTTTTTGAAGAAAAACCATTATGAGCTTCAGGTAAAGTGCCATTTCTGGTTATCCGATTTACAACAAAATCTAATGGCTTCTTTTCATATTAGAATAGGATAGAAATACAATGTTTCAGAATTTTCTGAATGATAGTATTTGAGTTAGAGCGAAGACAAAATCCCTACACACACATACACACATACAGACATCATCGTGAAAATGTTAAAATTGGATTGTAGGGACCTTAAAATGTGGTCATTTACTAAAATCTCGATATGTGATTTTTAGCACGATCCCTATACCTCCCTTACCAAGGGTAGCGGGAGGTAAAAAAATCTATCCAGTAATCAGTATCACCTTTGCAAATACATTCAACCATCTGCATGTCAAAATGTAAATACAGCTTGCCAAATAATAAATAAAAGTCATATCTCCCGCTTCACTCAATTCTGTGATCCTTTGTTACATTATAAATATTAAATGCGTACCTATTCAATATTATATTTTCGTTATAGGTGGACTACAAGAGTTATCTTTTGGACTTCAAGTCCTTAAGCAACGAGGAAAGCGAATCAAATTCGTTAGGGGCGAGCCTAAATAACCTAGGTTCAGTTCCCACTCCTGTTCAGTCGGGTATAATACCACCTGTTTGTGGGCACCACACCATGGAGTTCTTTGAAATGTGCGCAGCACTAATTATTCAACTAGCACGTTAGATACTTTACTTAATAAATATTTAACACGCGATCTATTTTTTATTGTTGTATAGTTGGTCGCTCTGAATTTAATTTTTCAGCCATAGCAAAAGTTACTTCAGGTCAGGGATGGGCAGTATTTGAATAAAACAGATGTGAATAATAAAAAATAATGAATAAAAAATTAATCATTTAAAATAAAAATGAATGACGAATGAAAATATGTTTTTATTTAAAGTTGAAATGAAGAACTATTCATCATTTAAACAAGAAACGAATGGTGAATGCAAATTTATTCATAATTCAAACTTGAAATGAATGATGAATGACAAATTATTTATCATTCAAACTTAATTAATTAATATTGATTACCTTTAATAAAATAAGGGTTTCTTAAACCAAGAATAATAATATTTATTCTTCACGGAATACTCTCTAAATTTTAATGAGTGAATACGCACTTCTTAATAATTGAATATTCTTTTATTTATACCAATTATAAGTATAACCTTTTGTTATAAATTAATTGTTATGCACAATGAGGTCATGCACGACTTTTGTATAATTTTAATCGATAGAGTAGTGAAAAATAATAGACCCGTATTTTTTATTTTTCCTCAAATCGATCTTTAATCATGAAAAAATTATATTTGAAAAAGACATTCTTTAAAATGAGGCTGCTAGACCCCCGCTTCGTCCCTTGTCCCATAACGTCACAGAGTGAAAGGCACGACCATTTTGATTTTCACATTATCTTTAACGTCAAAGTGACATTTAAAGATAACCTAAAATTTATGAATGTAAACATGTCGATGGAACGTTGTTTCGTGCCAAAATAGAGAATAAAATAATATTCTGCAATATATTTAATGTCTCACATGCGTTTACAACCTTCTATCGTCTAATTCAAAGATTCAAAAGTGAAAGAAACATCTGATGTAATGTAGATAATTTCACGCCAAATGAAAATTATATTTAAAAAAATAAATAGAACGATATTATATTAATATATTATAGCATATTCAGATATGTAATCCTCAATTTATGGTTTATATATATTTTTCTTTTAGAAATTATGTGTCCATATAAAATGTCTGTTTGAAATGAGTTCGTAACGTTGTGACGACAAAACATCGCTGGTTTTTGCAACTTTTTAAAAATATCAAAATTTAAAACGATTTTATACAACAAAAAATATAAATAAAAAATAATTTAATCATATTGATCGATGAATTACACTATCCTTTTTCGATTAAAACAGAAAAAATGTACAATTATTTTTTTCTTGCATGACCTTATTATTGTCATAAGTGATTTTTATAAACCATTTTTTATAAATAATTACATACAGACTATTTGTTAAATAATGAATAATTCGTGATTAATCCTTTAATTTTAATTATGAATGATGAATAACTCGGGAATCATTCATTTCAAGTTTGAATGATGAATAATTTATCGATCATCATTAATTTCAAGTTTAAATAAAAATATATTTTTTTATTCATCATTCTTCTTACCTTCGAATGATGATTAATTTTTTATTCATCATTCATTTACAGCCCGATTCACAAAAAAGTTTAAGCTAATCCTAATTTTTTGATTAGTGAATTCTATTCTATTCCGGTATTTAAAATTTAATTTTCATGATAATATCAATAAAGGTAGTTAATAGGAATAGATTTGACTATATTTCAAGATATAAACTGTCAAAATTAGAGCAGAATTCGCTAATCCAAAAATGAGGATTAGCTTAAACTTTTTGGTGAATCGGAAAGTTTAAATAAAAATATAATTTCATTCATCATTCTTTTTAACTTTGAATGATGATTATTTTTTTATTCATCATTCAAAAATCATGGAATAAGAATTTTGTCAACTCTGCTTCAAGTTACATATTTTTGGAAAAAAATCAGCTTCTGTTATCGACAGAAGTTAAAAGGGCAAAGGTTTGGTGCAAATTATACTTATTTTATATATTATACTTGAAAATTATGTAGTTGAGCTTATAAAATATAAATGTAATCGTGTGATATTTAAATATTAGTGTAAATAGGATGTATAACTTGGAAGATATATGTAGTATTTCATTTTAAAAATAATATTTATATTATACATGTATATATTATAAAATGTATTATTGTATAAAAATAAAAATGATTTAATTTAACCACAGTTTTGTGATAAATATTGTATGCTAACAGAGATGCTAACATTATTTCTGTGTTATTTTTCTTAGGAGGCTGAATCCAAAATATCCTACCCAAGTCTTAATAAACTTAAAAGTTAGGTAAGTACTATGCATGAATTAAAATTAGTAAGCTCGGGAAAAAATAGCTATTTATGTAATAAGTCGCAATGTATTACATACAAGATTTTTTATAATAGCGTTTTAAAATAGATCATTTATTCTCAAATATTAACATTTTGAATTTTTCAAAATTAAAAAGTAGGCAGACGTCAGGTTCATCTATTTGTTGCTAAATGAAATACTTTTAAGCACTAGTGCTTAAAAGTAACATTTTACGCATTAAACTGCAGTGTTGTATAAAATACTTACAAAAATGTATTTCAAATAGAAAATACAAAATACTAAACAAAAGTATTTCATATGTTTGGTAAAATGCAATTATTTTTTTAGTATTTCAAATATACTAATATTTCAAATACTTTCAAATATTTCAAATACTTTTACTTTTAATTATTTGAAAATAAAGAAGGTACGTTAGGGTATTGTAAAAATGTTTTTCGTATTTAACTTATTCATACATACATACATACATACATAAAATCACGCATTTCCCACTTAGTGGGTTAGCAAAAACCCGAAAATAATAAGAAAAGGGATGAAAGCAAGAGCTCCACAGAATCACTTAACTCTTTAAAAACATTCTTCTTCCGCTTTGCCCAAAATCATCATAACATTCATTCAAGAACATATTATTGTGACCGATTTTCGCATATTTTTATTAATATTAAAAAGAAACTCCTACATTAACATCAGCAGGTGTTTTTTTAAGAAAAAAATTAGAGAATTATTCCATGTTTTATTACTACGAGACAACACATGACGGAGGGTTTCTATTTCAAATACATAAATCTATTTCAAATACATGTGTATTTTAAATACAAAAACGTATTTCAAATAAAAAAATGTATTTCAAATATTGAAAAATATTACAAATAATAGTATTTTAATGTATTAAAATATAAAATACTTATGAAAAGTATTTAAACTAAAAATACAAAATACTGCTATTTTCAAGTATTTCAAATAATTACTTAAAATATTTTATCTAATTCAAATACTTATTTCAATTACTTATATTTCAAATACTATACAACACTGTTAAACTGTCATTTTTAATCACTAGCGCTGTAAAGTATTTCATTTATGCCCGTATTCATAAACACTCGTAAAAAATTTAAACTGTTCGTTATAATATTTATCTAATAAAAATAGTCGACATTGAAAGAAAAATCAAAATTTCATTTGTCAAGTTTGATTCTATTTGTCAAAAATTATAACGAACCGTTTTGAAACTTTACGAGTATATATGAATATGAACATTAGCTACGAAAATGACAATCAAAAAGTCGTTATAGAACACTAGTTTAAAAAATTATAAGTATAGCACAACTCACCAGAAGTCGAGGGATCATAATAAACCGTTTACACACTCCTGAATTACGTTCACAAAGAAACCTTAAATTCTATCTGCCATAGATAAAAATGTAAACACTACTCGTATAACTGGTTTCTCAAGTTTTTCACAGTTAGACTGTCCTAACAAAAATAATAGGAATTAAACAAATTTTTAACCTGTTAAACAAATTTTATTTATAGTGTTGCTTCATATTTACTAATCCTGCAGACTATATTAAGTTCCTTTGCATATATCTATTGCTTCATATGATCCAATTCGTTAATGTGTAGTTGTAAACTAATATTTGACACTTTGATAACACCGGCTTATTGACAACTGTTTGATTTATAGTGCTGCAAACATAACAAACTTAAATCGGATCATCCTGTACATCTAATATTTATGTATGATGGAAAATATATTATTTTACAAACCTTAATTTCATTAGAATCAATACAATGTCCTTAACACGGTTTCATTATTAATTTTAATGTAATGTGACATTTGTTAAATATGTCAAAATTGTTATTAAAATATTATGTTTTTGTTTGACGCATAGGCAAAATGATGTACAAAAATATATTATTTTATACAGGATGTTCTGAAAATAGGTGAAAAGCTTCAGGTAGAACGATTCTTTGATTAATTCTGAGTCGATAATCCTAATGCAAAAAAATTGTACGGCCCTTCGTAAAGCCAGACAAGCTACTTAAAAGAAATGTAAATTTGGCAACACCGAATCAAACTGTTATAGTAGTTATCAGGTAGCTATGCAAATCAGTATGAATTTTATGTCAACATTATTTTGACATAGATACACTCAGTGGAAATTCAAATTGGGAATTGAATTTATTTACTTCAGATACCAGCTTTACTTTATTATTTAAAAAAATTTCAATGTAAACGATATTTTAAGTATTTATGTAGTAATAAAAATAACAAAAATAATAATAATTATAATTATAATAGTCAATAATAAGATTCGCGAAGTCGCTGATCTAATTTTCCAAATGTGTTCCAACATGGGTGCCGCCGGTTTGGGTATCGTGCTTCATATTCTTCTTTTGCCAAGTTCGCATTCCCTTTGCAAAATCCATATACCATAAACATATCAGCGTATTCGTTAAAGATATACATTCAAATTATCTAATGTTTCATTCACCATACAAAAAGAAATAAATTATAAAATCAAACATCAACTGATAAACGTCAAAATTTGACAAATTATTTATAATTTCTGTTTCAAACAAAAAACTGTTTTGTACATGGTTGTCGTACGTATTCAAATTAAAAAAATTCTACTTTAGAAGAGCTAAATTTTAAAGATTTGATATCAAACGTTTAGCTACGTACATCAAATTTTACACAATTCTTCTTGAATGTAAAGAGCAATGATATTACGTAAAAGATTTTTAAAAAATCGCTTATTTCTAGTTGCACATTTACAAGTTTGATGGCTTCGTGCGGCTTTACGAAGGGCCGTACAATTTTTTGCATTAGGATTATTGACTCAGAATTAATCAAAGAATCGTTCTACCTGAAGCTTTTCACCCATTTTCAGAACACCCTGTATTTAAAGTTATTTACTAAAATGCTATTATCGTAGAATTGAAGATTGTACCATTAAATTTAATTTTTATTAGTAAAAGTTGCTGAAATATTATATTCAATGCTTATTCACTAAAATCTCTATATGCGATATTTAGCACGATCCCTATACCTCCCTTACCTAGGGTAGCGGGAGATAAAAAACATGTATTGTAAAAACAAGAATAATTTTTGGCATTGGAAGTATTTTGACAAACCTATCAATATGAAAGGATCTTTTGTATTTTTATATTTGAAAAGCTGTTTTTCTACTCCCATGCGTGAAGTGAGTACTTCACGTATCAATTTTTATGGGTGAAGTTTGATTTTTTACGCACACTGTGCGTGAAATGTTACTTCACGCACCGTTTATTATTTTAAATATTACAAACTGAATTGTATTTTAATAAAACAAACCTGTTAAATACCCGTAACGTTGGTAACCATGGTTACACAAGTCGATAATACAGAGGCTTTACGTTAAAAGAATGACAATGTAAAGAAAAAATATATTTTATTGCAAGGTCGTGTCGCAATCTCCACCCTCATGTAAAAATTTCAGCTTCACACACTTGCCACATAATATAATATTATCAGTCGAAGTACTATCGATTATCGATATAATCTGGTATACTCGTAATTGACGATAATATAGCCATTCAACTGTTATGTGTTAATTGCTATTTATTCACTAACTAATAATTCCTGTAAGTATAAATTAAATTCATATATTATGTATGTAATGTGTTTTACATATATTTACAGTCCGATTCACAAAAGAGTTTAAGCTAATCCTCATTTTTGGATTAGCGAATTTTATTCTTTTCCGGTAATTAAAATTTAATTTTCATGATATTATCAATAAAGATAGATACTAGGCATAGATTAGACTATATTTTAAGATATAAACTGTCAAAATTAGAGTAGAATTCGCTAATCCAAAAATGAGGATTAGCTTAAACTTTTTTGTGAATCGGGCTAATAATGTATAATTACCTGCAAAATAATTCAGTCCATTCTTCAACGTATAGCGCTCTGCCTATGAAGAAGAAGAACTATGATATAGTCGAAACGTCAGCATAGAATAAATAATTTCTGAACACGACTGCTAGTCTGATTATTTCGACAAACTACAATTAATATATAAACTACTAACAATTTTTACATTGATAATTTTTTAAAAATTAACCCACTCATCATAAGAATATAACGTAAAAGCGTTTTACGGAGCACATTCATAATAATAGCTTTTGAATGGATTTGTCAAATTTTATTCCTTGGATTAATATGACTTCTTCAAGATATACTACAACAACTATAACATTATACAGGGATGTGACCGGCACAACCGAACATAAAAATATTCGTAATTTCCTAATAATTTTAAATAAATATCTGATGTGGACAGCAAATGACTTCCTTGTACGCCTGTTACACTGTACATATTTTTTATAACAGACCCAATCATAAAATTGCAATATTTGACATAATTTGACATCAACATTTTATTTTTTTTTGTTATTTTTTGACCTAATCCATAGCAAACTTAATTAGAGAATACAAAAAGCTAATTTAATCATAATTAATGATTTCGACGCAGAATTCAATTCTCTAAAACTTTTATTTGAAGCATTTATTACTAAAATCAAAATAACACCATTTTTTTCAAGAAAAACTGATAACATCTTCAGGTAAAGTATCACTTCCGGTTAGACTATTTTAACCAAAATCTATTATGTTATTCCCATTGATATAAAAGTATTATATACTAAATTTGAAAAGTTTTGGATTATATTTTAATATAGTTTTTCATTAAAATCTATTATAGGCTTCAAGTAAAGTACCACTTCCGGGTAGACCATTTTAACTAAAATCTATTATGTTATTCCCATTGACATAAAAGTCTTATATGTCAAATTTGAAAAGTTTTGGTTTATATTTTAATATAGTTTTTCATTAAAATCTATTACTGGCTTCAAGTAAAGTACCACTTCCGCAAGTTATGTAATGACCAAAAAGGGAGGTGCACAACTAGATGTTATAGCAGTTCTAAATACAAAATTTTAACTTTCTACGGCTTCCCGTTTTTCAGTTATGCGAGATACGTACAGACGTCACGACGAAATTAGTCAAAATGGATTCAGGGATACTCAAAATGGACATTTCCGTTGAAATCTGGAAACCGAAATTTTTCGCGATTACAATACTTCCTTTACTTCGTACAAGGAAGTAAAAAGGCTCCAAATAAAAATTGTACAGCTTCGAGCATATACTGACTAGAGAAGTAATTCCATACACATCAATGTATAGGATGAAGTGATTGGAAGACATGTAGGCGGGGGGCCGGAAGTCATGGTGAATTGCGGGCTGTGTTTTGTTGTGTTATATGTCACTGCTTGTCATTTTACTGTTACCAAACCTTATTTTTTGCATGTAGTTTGTGAGTATATCTATGTGTAAGTAACTGGGATTTTTTTTACAAATAATATATTAAACAAAAGTGTAACTTTTAGGTTTCCTACTAATAATGACGTAAGAGTAACGGGACTGAAATTTATTGGAAATAAAGGTGATTTACATATTTCAAAAGCAGCAATTAGTCATTACTTTGTAGAAAAGGTAGTACAAATATTAAGATAATACACAGTCCGCAATACACCACGGCTTCAATAAGCAGCTCGCAATACACCATGGCTTCCGTATGTGTTCCGATCACAACAAATACCGTAAGGCGGCCTCTAGTCAGTATATGCTCAAAGTTGTACAGCATAAAAATCTGCGAAATTACATAAAATATAACGATATTCATGGAATTTAAACAAAATAACACATATAATCAGTTATAAAAAGAGTTATATTGTTTGATGAAAATATTTGCCAAAACTCGTTTCTCTCGTTTTGCAAATTATGTGAGTTGAACAATATCACATTTCATAACGAATTATGTACTAAATTTTATCTAGTTCCGCTAAAATAATATAAAAATACACAAAATTCTAGGTTTTTTCTATGACAGCTCAATAAACATATTTCAAAATCAATTTACTATCGTGAAAATAAATGAATTTAACTTTTTAATTTAATGCTTATGTCAGTGCACGCGTATCATCATTGAAAATGAGTTCTGAAGGTCTTCTGAAACCAGTGTAAGATCTTCCTTCTGATGTAGAGGAAATGGGTGGGGGTCAATAATTCATAAATTGATATTAAAGAAGTAAATATTGATCTATTCTTGTTTCCTTTTGTGTCAATTGTCAGTTGTGTAATTATACTTTCGTAACTCAGTTATGTAAAGATTTTTACAAAATTCATTTTGTATCAAATACGAAAAATGTAACATTTCAAAATGTCATAAAGTTAGGTAAAAAATTCAACTTTTTAAAAACAGAATTAGATAAAATATCTAGGTATTATCTATTTTCAAATAATCTTATCTACTATGTACAGGCATACAAAATAGTTTTAATGTATTTTAGGAAAAATAGCAGTCTAAAACCGAATATATTTAATTTTCTTTTAATCCAACCAAAAATTTGATAGATTTAATGACTCATTGCTTAGTTACTGGTTGAAAAACCAAAGGAAAACCATCAAAATATGATATTTCTTCATGAAACATAAATAAATGGTTTATTATTTAAATGTTTTGGTTATCTGGTGACCCGGGTTCGACCCCGACCAGGGCAGACTTTTAATCGCACAAAAGTGATCCCTGTGGTTTGTGGTGCACTCTCCACATCAGCTATGAGTGCCTGTGAGGTGACGCCTGGTAAGCGTCCACACGGTAAAATATATCGTCATCATTTATTTTATACTAATAATAACGTAATATACTGCGTTTTATTTTAAATTAAAAGAAAATTAAATATATTGGGTTTTAGACTGCTATTTTTCCTAAAATATATTAAAACTATTGTCGTACGGAAACTTTTTTGTATGACTGTATATACAGATATTTAACATTTATCGTATTTGATACATATGGGTAGGGTAGATATACATATAATACATGCAAATGTATGCAAATTGAAATTATTATTTTTAGCATGAAATTCAAAATGACTTCATACTACTATATTATGGCGCCCTTCTTCATCATTATAAAAGCAAAAATTTTGGAGCCAGATATTACATTATTAAGCTTTGTTGATGATGGAGATTACTACATAAATTGTGTAATTGGCGAAAGAGTAGACAATAGCATAGTCTTACTTGCACCGTTATCTCAAGAAATTGATACAGGTAATTATTAGAAAACAATACTTATTTATAGTACAAGTGAATAAAGTGAAAAGTTTTGCTAACATTTTGTGCGCGCTAATTTCGAGTTGATAGTGTGTCTATATAATATTCAGCTAGTCAAGCGATTTACGTCATAAATACAATTTTACTATAAACAATGACATCATGTGTTAAAAAGTTTATATGAGCATGTAAAACGGATTAAAACATTCCGTATAGCGTTTGCCACACGCTGTACAGATTTTCAAATTATTATTAACATATAAATCAAAATATTACCTCAATAATACAATTTAGTGTAAGTAAGAGCCCGCCATTCTATTTTTCATTTTCAAAATAAACCAATATATTAACTACAAGCAGTAAACGATGACGTATACAGCTTGATCGGCTGGATAGCCTATATTCATATTATTTTAAAATGTGTTTGTGAGTTTTTATATTTGCAGACGTGAGATACTTTCCACCTACACCTGATTATGAAAACTGTGAATTTGAACTTGACTGCACTAATAAATATATAAACGAAAACTGGGAAAAACAATCAGATGATAATCTTTTATCAATTATTGACGATATACGATTCGAACGTAAGTATATATTATCTTATTATCTTTTTTACGATTCATAATAAATGATGAGCTATTTTCTACAAGGATGAAAATATACAGGGTGTTATAATTACGGAAACAGGAAATTATAACGATCCTGTATTCGAAAGTTTTAATCACCATCCTGTGATATAGGATATATATATATATATATATATATATATATATATATATATATATATATATATATATATATATACAGGGTGTCCCATTTAAGGTACGAATGCATTGGTATCTCGAGAACCGTAAGAGCTACGAGGTTGGTTAAATTAGACAAAAGTTGCCCCATTAGGAGGCTATTTTAATGGTGTTTTGTTATTTGCGAAAAAATGCGTAGGTCACTAGATACAGCTGAAAATGTAAATTTCGCGATTTTCTTTTTTGCTTATAACTTTGTTATATGAAATAATACGAGATTCTGATTTGCACTTTCTTAAGGCACTTTTGTATGGTGAATTTGCAGAAGTTCTCAAATTTTTTTTATATCTAACCATTTACGAGTTACTGATAGCAACTTTTATTTTTCATATGGAGGTCATATTAAACTATGGCATTTTTAAATAGAGATTTTTTTTAGCTTTACAATGATATAAAATAATAATAATTTATTTTTATAATTAACAGAAAAATTAACAAAAATTGTTATTTATACTAAAATTAAATTGAAAAAAGTAAATCGAAAGCTGCTATGGAAACAATGAACAACGAAAAAGTGCAACAATTGAATTTCTGAATTTTACTTGACAATAGTAGATTATTACGAGTAATAAACGAACTTTGACAACGAATGTAACAACTCAACATATCATATTTTTCCCAACGAGAAAAATTCATTTTTATTACTCGTAATAATCTACTACTATTCTCAAGTAAAATTCAGAAATTCAATTGTTGCACTTTTTTGTTGTTTGTTGTTTCCATAGCAGTCTTCGATTTACTTTTTTCAATTTAATTTTAGTATAAATAACAATTTTTCTGTTAATCATAAAAATAAATTATTATTGTTTTATATCATTGTAAAGCTAAATAAAATCTCTATTTAAAAATGTCATAACTTAATATGACCTCCATATGAAAAATAAAAGTTGCTATCAGTAACTCGTAAATGGTTAGATATAAAAAAAATTGAGAACTTCTGCAAATTCACCATACAAAAGTGCCTTAAGAAAGTGCAAACCAGAATCTCGTATTATTTCATATAACAAAGTTATAAGCAAAAAAAGAAAATCGCTAAATTTACATTTTCACCTGTATCTAGTGACCTATGCATTTTTTCGCAAATAACAAAACATCATTAAAATAGCCTCCTAATGGGGCAACTTTTGTCTAATTTAACTCTTACGGTTCTCGAGATACCAATGCATTCGTACCTTAAATGGGACACCCTGTATATATATATATATATATATATACTAGCTGACCCGCCCCGGCTTCGCACGGATAAAGCTAGAATAACGATTAGCTACACGTGTACCAGTAATTTTTCACATTTACTTCAGAGACATGCCCTGCGTAGGGAGCCGGAAACCTGCCTCGCATCGTACATGTAACAGGCTCCGCCCACTGCCTTCCCGATCCCCGCATCGCACCAAACAGCGCCCTTTTCTAAACATGTCTCGGGTACTTTTGTACATACGATGCAAGCTATCTCTCCGACAAATATCGAAAATCTGCTAACGGTTAAAACTTAACTATAGATACAGATAAAAAAATAATTGACCCCCTTCAAGTTTTATTTTCGCGACAAAAGGTAGCCTATGTCCTTCTCCAAGATACAATCTATCTTTATAGAAAAAATCATCAAAATTGGTTAAGCGAAAAAAATGATGGGTTCTCCATACAAACTTTCATCCCCTATTTCACCCCTTCAAGTTTTATTTTTGCGACAAAAAGTAGCCTATATCCTTCTCCAAGGTCCAATCTATCCCTATACTAAAATTCATCAAAATTGGTTCAGCGGTTTAGGCGTGAAAACGTTAACAGACAGATAGACAGAGTTACTTTCGCATTCATTATATTATAATGGATACAGGGTGTTAATACTAAGTCGTTACACCCGAAAATGGTAGTTAGAACTCATTAAAACAAACTACTTTTTTTTGTTCCAATTTTTGATTTGGTGCCCCGGTTCGTAGTTATTGGAGTTCTGTTGTTTTTCGAAAAATCGTCTCCCTTATTTTTTTTCTTTCAAATTTACCTTTAGGCTCTCTAAAACATTTGGCATTTACAATTATTTTTAATTTTTTTCAAGTGACAAAATGGCGATCTATCAAAAATTTCAATACATGATTTTTTGATAACCACTCCATCGATTTTCGAAAGTAAAACATTCATGAAATCCTTAAACTATCTACTACAATATTTGTCATAAACATTTTTTTCATTCGATATAAAATGATAAAACTCCCATTAATTACGATTTTAATTTTTAAATAATATAACAAAATACTCTACTATAATTAAACATTACCTTAGTTTAATTCAATGTTTTTGGTTATTATTTTATGCATTTTTTTATTTTTCCAGAATTAGAACCTATTACAACAAAAAATTCTAAACATAAAATTGAAGTAAACGATGAAGATTTCAATTTATCCTTTTCTGTACGAGCTGAGAATGATCCACACATTCTACTATGCGAAGATTCTTTGAACGCAGAGGAAAGGTTCTGTTACTGGATTTCAATTGAGTACATGAAAGATAATTACGTACAATATGCTTTGAGAAATTGTTCTGGTGTTAAAAACACTACATTAGTAGGCAATTCAAAATGTGGCAAACCAAAAAACTACTCACACCCAAAAGTAAGGATTTTAAACATTTTTATTATTCAAATACTATTCAAGTCAGTCTATTACAACTTGAAACATGCTGCGATGGTTGTACAATATTTATTGTCCCTAAAATATAAAACCCGGGGAACCGGGTTCGATCCCGACAGACGCCAAATATTTCCAATTTTAAATGGCACAAAACTGACCCCTGTGGTGCACTCTCCACACAGCTATGAGTGCCCGTGAGGTGACGCTTGGTAAGTGCCCACATCCCACATGGTAGAATATATCGTCATCATTACCGATGTCTACATGTGTTGTAGATACTGACACACCCAGAAATGGGTAATATGCCGTGATGATATATTTATTTAATATATAAAACAAATTTATTTTTCAACAGTCACCGTATAGTTGAAGACACTTATTTCACACCTTTTCTAAAAAACTCTGTCTTTATCGCAGATGAAGTTTTGAACTACTACCATAACAGCTTCGTCGGTTTTAAAATTTCTTCCTCATATACTTTCCTTTAGCTTTGGAAAAACATAAAAATCACTAGGCGGTAGGTCAGATGAAGTCGGTGAATAGGGCTGTTGCAAGAATTTTTATATGACTTCTAAGTATTAAATTTGAAAAGATATTGTTCTTTAAAGAGCCTCAAATTTGAAAATATCACGAAATATCCTTTAGATATTTTACAATTAATTTTTGAAATTTGGATAAAATTTTGAATAAGTCACGTGATCTGAAACAGAATGTGACGTCAGAGTACATACATCTTCAGCGGTTCTAAGGTGTCAAGTGTATTGTCAAAGTTGTCAAACAAGTGTCAAATAAGAATCACGACCAGAACTTTAAAGTAAAATATATTATCGATTTAATAATAAATTCAGTTTTTATATTTTATTTTACCTCAACTCTTTAATACCTCTTATTTCGGTAGCAGTACAACAATCGTTCTGATATAAATTCAGCCATCATTCAGCTATCGACCTTCGGTTAATTGTCCGATTTAGCTTGAGTGTAATTTGAATTAGCCATTATTACTTTATTATTCATTTACAATGAGCAACGTCAGCGTCAAATGTCAAATTAAAAGATTTTGTTATTAACATGTGACAAACTTTAGCCTACGTTTATTTATATAAATAATATGAATAAACGTAGATGACGGAAAAACTATTTTCCTATTGGATATTAATGATGTAATGTATGTGCTTCTACGTCACAGGAGTGGGGGGTAGTTTTTCAGGACGCCAATATTTTTATTTAATTATATCCACAAATAACAACAAATTATTAAAATAAAAATTATAACTAAGAAAATCATTCCATAAACTTTCATTTAAAATAGTTTTTGAAAAATGTGAAACAGGCTCATTTAACATCAGTCTGAAACCGACATTGTGAATTGCGTCCAGGAAACAAGACTTTTATGAACTTGAGCGTTGTCCTGATGAAACTGAATTCCTAGCGAAAATTTTTCTTTTCTCTTTTCTGTATTGCAACCACGAATTTTAACAATTAATGCTGCGTAATACTGACCATTGATTGTACGGCCACATTCCAGTTAATCATTCAATAAAATTTCCTCACCATCTCAAAATGCAGTAGCCATAATCTAACTGGACCCTAAATTTGCGAGGTGGAGAAGATCCTCCATATCGCCATTTAAAACTTTGAAATTTCGACTCGTGATCGAAGTGGTAAATCCATGTTTTATCAACTGTAACAAAGCGAGCCAAAAATCTGTTTGGATTTTGGTTAAACAACGCCAAACTGGCTTTTGAGGAGGTGACTCTCTTTCGCTTTTGTTCGGGCGCCAATATTTGGAGTACCCATCTTGCTGATATCTTATAAAGCATTGTAAATTATTAACACTAGAATCATCGACCTTTAAACTAATAGACGCATCGTACGAGCAAAACGCTTGTCCCGCCATAACGGTGCAGACACATTATCTCTATCCTTCAACAGTACGGAAGTTAAGAAAACGCAGCAAAATAAAAAAATTGATTTGTCCCTAACTTGTTATACTTGGTGCATAATCGCTAAGAGTATAGATTTAATTTTTTTGTGCATAATTAGATTCATTATATATTTTTAATACAATATATTACATACAAATTATATTATAGGGGACAAGTAATAATTAATAAGAACTTACATATGAAATGATACAGCTGACCCGCGTACGTACTGCTGGTTGCACGAAATACACCGTTTCCCCATTATTTTGTCGCATACACACCTCACAACAAATGTACGTATTGATAGAAATAATTCTAAATTTCTCCAAAAAAGTAAATAATACACAGTCACGAAACATCAAATATTGATTTTGAGAACTATTTAGTGATAGAGAGCGATGTATAGAGGTTTACATGTGGCTGAAAAAGATGAACAATGAGTACGAACGCATGCGCAGTATACTTTAACTGAGAACTTCCGTACTGTTGAAGGACAGAATATATATTTCTATCCTTTTATGTTGGAGCATTATTCTAGCAATTAAAGAATAGGAGACACTTGGTCCATTAATTTAAAGGTCGATGACTAGAAT
This sequence comes from Ophonus ardosiacus, assembly GCA_943142095.1. Classification (NCBI taxonomy): domain Eukaryota; kingdom Metazoa; phylum Arthropoda; class Insecta; order Coleoptera; family Carabidae; genus Ophonus; species Ophonus ardosiacus. The sequence continues at coordinate 48,121,907 of OW964832.1, forward strand.
AATCAACTTTGGCACTTCGTTTGACAGATAAACAATAAACAATTGCTGTTGTTATGAAGACAATATTTCAAAGCTTACTATGTTAGGAACAATAAATATTGCACAACCCTAAGATCACACTAGAATTATTTAGGCTGTGTCCGATGTTGCACTTTTATCACTCATATCTAAATCCTAAATTTATATGCCCTAAATCTAGTGATTATTTAGGATTTAAGGAATTAGATTTAAGGGTTTTGCAGGAGCATACTATGTCCCGAAGTTGACGCGCACTAATTAAACAAATCATATTCGTTGCTATAATTTGACAAAACGTCAAATGTGCTGTCAAAGAATAGCTTTTTAGCTTCTATTTTATGAAATATAATATTAATATTTACTCTCAAGCATCAGATTGAAACGAATTGTATAATTCAGTTTTGTTATTCTAAAGTGCTGCCATACAAACCAATGGATATTATTAGTGTGCCATTCGGAGTTGTATTTATTTGAAGAAGACATAAATCCTAAAAACTAAATACCAAAATGTGACATCGGACACAGCCTAAGAATAAGGTACTTGGTTTTCATATTATAGATACCCTCGAATTATTATATTTCAGCGCAAAGTGAATATGGTGCTATATTCAGATTGGTTTCATTTTAAAATTGTTAAAAGAAACAATGAATTAATTTTGTATGATAGTTTTACGTCGGAATTTCTTGCTAAGCGAACCTTAGAAAACAGGAATAAAATAAAATGTATATATTTTTATACACAAGAAAAAAATGGACAATGGAAAATACACGAAAGTATAAACTTATTTTTACAATTTGCAACACATATTTTAAAAATGAAATATTTCAGATTCTTTTTTAAAGTTAAAAACTTTTGATACTGCAGTAGATTTAAATCCAGTATTTTCAATAAGTAATTGCATTTCAATGTTCGTATACATATGCAGTGGATGTATTTTGGAAATATGGATTAAAAACCAAGAAAAAAAGGTAAAAAATCTGCTGTGGCCAGCACAAAACCTTCCGTCAATTCGATGTACCTATTCTATACATATCCCAAACCAAAAGTTCCTTGAAAAAGATTCTGTATATCCTGTAAAATTGTAACACGAACACACTATTTTTTACAAATTCCATACTGAAAGTCCCTTTCCCTATTTTATTAGGGGTTGCTGTTTCTTACTCTTCTCTTTTACTCATTCCTGTCCAACGCATCTTCTTCACACAATTCTTCCTCTCTCAAATCTTCTGCGAAGTATTTTAATAACATTATTTTATTTCTTTATTAATATTCATTATTAAGCAATGAGAATTTCTATTTTAAATTTATGTTTTTATGTTTAGATATATAAGGGTGCAAATAATTCTTGGCAGACTATAAAATTAGTATCTGATACACTAGGTTTTAAAATTTTTGTAAACGGAACTAGAAACTCTGAATCAGATACCATAGCAATTGATAATATTCGATATTGTCAAAAAGATGGTAAAATTATAATTTTATGTAGATATATCTACCTTAAACTTTAAACTCTTATATGTATTTTAGAAATACGTGTGTTAAGTACAACATTAATATATAATAAATACAATCCACTTAATATGGCATGTAAATCACTGAGAAATATAACTATGTATGCTGCTTATTCCACAACTACAAATGGTATGAAATTACTTAATTATTTAAGCGTGTTTTATGGGGTCAAAAATTTAAAACAAGCGAAATTAAGTCGAATTTTAACCGGGCCACCCCCTAAAGTGGTTCCAAATAAATAACACTTGATAATTCTCATTCAAGGATATCGGAATGCATGTTATAAGTTTAACCATCTGCAATTTTCTTAAGAATAATGATTGGGACAAATTTTGTCCACATATTCTCGGGTTATTCTAGTATACACATATTCCAATATTGAATAGATTTTCGAATCTCTTATTGCTTTTGAAAAAAGTAAAATGTCTCAAAACCCAATGTTATTTAAATGGGAAAAATTAAGTGCATTTAGGAGCGGTTAAATATTAACACCTTCGCTGCCAAGTGGTCATTTCAAAATTGTCCGTGAAGACCAGAACTGGTACCTTATAACAAGGTTAATTCTATGTAGTTTGGTAGTTTTATTTTTATTTTATCTTTATTCAGTAATTAGTTATTAATAAAAATACGAGCGGACACCGGTGTCTGCCGTTGGCGCAGTATGATTACATACTGGCTTTTAGATCTCAAGGCGCCATAGCAGACACATTTTTTCTTTTTTCCTGCGCCACAGCAGACACCTTTAGCGGACACAATGGAATCGGCGGACACGAATAAACTTCTATGGACAATATGCGCAATAATGTTGAATTGTTGTATTCTGTAAGTTTCTTATCATCAGAGTAGTATAATCTGTCATTAGGGTTATATCTAAATCATGTCAGAACGTGCGAAAAAAATTGTAAATATGGCTATGGAGATGCCTTCTTTCCTTTTAATATAACTTATTTTGTATAATATTGTATTAATAAAGAATTTATATTTATTTTTCACAAATTGCTTTTTATAATACTGATTTACTGATTTTTTTTACCGTGTCCGCTTGGCCTCTTAAAATACAAATATTAATTTATCTCCCATACGTCAGAGAGTACACAAAGAGCGGACACATCTCTAAAACTGTTACTATAAGACATCAAAAAACCAAGATAGTCAAAGTATCCTAGGCATGGGCGAAGTTAGGGGGGGGCTTGGGGGGGCTAAGCCCCCCCAAATGCTGAGTTAGCCCCCCCCAAAAATATTTGATCATTATCAACTCAAACAAAAATGCTGTTAACGCGGTAGGTTTGTTGACCAATATGAAGTCTTCAAATTTTTTGGTTAGTTTGGTAATCATAGACGACATTCTGACTATGATAAATATTTTAAGCAAATCTTTGCAGTCTAAAAACGGGACTTTGGCTGAATCTACAAATATCATTAATGGAACCATAAAATCACTAGAGCAAAAACGTGACGAAAAGGTTTTTAAAGGATTGTGGTTACAGATAGAAGACTTGGCAAAAATAAATGACATTGAAATAGGTCTTGGTATGCGTTCTTCAAAACGAAAAAAAAATGAAAATGTACGCCTCAAAGGTTACATTGTAGAAGCATCGACTTCAGCAGTTGGCAAATTTGCAGAAACTTTAGTTAAATCAACAATGGAAAATCCTGCTCAGAGGTTCTGGTTAACAACGGTGTATTACCAATCACTGGATCATGTCATTAACCATATGAAAATAAGATTTTCGGCTGAAAGTCAAACGCTAGCTGTAGTAGCTGTACCCTTTCCCATATTGAAAATGACATTACAAAATCCCTAGTTCTAGACGATGTTCTGGAAGAGTTTATTAAAACAGGGAATAGAAAACTGTTGCTACACTAATTTTGTATCAATAATAGACTTTGAAATAAATAATTCTGATATTAAATAATGTAATTTACACAGTTAATATTTGATGGCTGGTAGCGACAACTGCGTGAACCGGCAAGTCTGTGTAATAGCCGCGCCATATTGTGTTGTGTTTAGGCAGTCTATCGATGTAAGTTAACAATCCGTTAAATATACTCTTTTCTATAATGTTGTGTAATCTGGCAATTTATTTTTGTACATGAAAGAGGAAAAACATTCAGCTTCACATCCCTTGAAAAAATGTAACTTTCAATTATAAGGCATTTGACCTTGAATGAAAAAAAAATTTCGCCTGCGGCGCCTTTTTACCTGAATCCCCCCCCCCCCCCCTCTAATATACGCGCCGGGGCTTTAGCCCCCCCAAATCTGATGACCTAACTTTGCCCATGATCCTAGGACGCCACAACAGACACATATTCACTGCTTCTTCCAATACATTTTGTCTGCTTGGCGTAAAGCGAAAAAAAAAAAAACGCTGGCGGACACCGGTGTCCGCCTTGGCACACAACAAAATATCACGATGTCCGCCATGACAGCGAAGGTATTAATATTAAGCAGAATCACTGCCAGTACATTTTTTATTTGCAACCACTTTAGGGGGCGGCCCGATTAAAATTCGACTTGACCCTTTTTAAGGCCCCACCTTAATGGATATTACTGATTAGCCCATGAATCAATTTTTATAAATTTCTTAAATTCGCTTGTTAAAAAAATAGTCTTAAGTGTGCCTAAAATATGTTATGTATGAATAAATTTACAGATATGTATATGTGCGACAACCCCAGTTACATAGGGAGAGATTGTAATATACCTTGTTCAGCGGTTTTTGGCAAAGAAAAAGAATTTTGCGATAAAAATTTAATTTGTAAACCATCTAACAACCATCAAAAACCGCAATGTGTGTGCGCTGCTGGTTATAATGGTACAATTTGCAGTGACGGTAAGTTTGAATTAATTGTGGTTCATGTTCACATCAGCAAGTGTGGGAAATGCCTCATTTTCATGGTAGTGACAATTTTTTTATTATGTTTATTACACATTTATTTGTTTCATTTGTTGGATTTTAGTTTGTGTAAACAGATACGGTTACCATTGCCAAAAACAATGTGGAAAGTGCAAAGATAAAAAATGTTCCACGTCATCAGGACATTGTGTAAATGGATGTGAGCCTGACCACATGCCAGCAGATTTTTGTTCAAATGGTAAATAAATTTTATTATCCAGCAATGACTTGTTACGATAGTTATTTGAAATAACTAATGTACAACATTACTCACTCCGTGAGAGAATATTTCGGCAGTCACGGAGGAATTATTACTAACTTTTGCGTTTTTTTTTTTTTAATAAAAAGAAAAAGCAACTTTACAAAATTATTTTATTATTGAAATAATTTAACATTATAAAACTTGTTGGAGTAACGATGATCGACTGGAGATTGCTGTGTGGAGAAGAAAATAAAGTAATCGGAAACTGCAGTCAGTACGGTTTTATTTGATTTGAACCTACGTTTCGACCATTACAGTTTTATAAAATTGTTACATTCTATCTGGTACGTTACATTATATATTTATTTAAGTGTTTGTCATCAATATTATAACATTGTAATTCACATATTACATTTCGATGTTTGTTAACATTAGTTACAAATATCTTCATAATTATTTATGACTTGATTTAACCCTGAGGAAGACCATTGTAATGGTCGAAACGTAGGTTTAATAAAATAAAACCGTACTGACTGCCGTTTCCGATTACTTTATTTTCTTCTCCACATTATAAAACTTATTTATTTAAATCAATATTAATATTTGTGTTAAAAGATACTTAGGTTACTTATCTTTACACAATGACAGCTGTCATCTACGGCTGATGAAACGAGTTTGTGGTTACTAGCATCGGAATTAAATTCAACGATACTGTCTATTGCCTATTGTAAGTGAATATGTTTTAAAGGAAGGTCCTAATTTTCACCTATTTTAATTTATTTTTCTTTCAAATAATTCCCAATGACAGACAATATTTACTTCAGATTTTTTTTTAATAACAATATAACAGAAACACAACCATTCAATGGCTTCTTTATTATTTTAAATAGTATATCTACTAGCGAAATCTCGGCTACGCTGAGTATTCCCTAGGGCTCCGCCGACAGTGTTTTAGAATAGTTTACGTACGTCCAAACCCACAATGCTAACGCCATCAGTCTTCACGCATACACAAATGATTTATATTTATTCGAAAAACAAAAGCCGATCGAGCTGTGAAATTTTTGACATTTCTGCATGGCACCCCTCGACGATACCTCTCATTTGATACGAAACACGACATGGTATCAAACGATGAACGAAAATATAAAAATGATTTAAGTTTTTTAAAAAAAAAAGTTGGATAAAATGTTGTATTACACTCGTGTGGAATATATATATATATATATATATATATATATATATATATATATATATATATATATATATATATATATATATATACAGAGAATTTATTTTAAAATGCAACATTATAGTTCATCACTTCCATGGTTACTCACTATTGTCAAAAAATGACATCATTGTAATATTTGTCCATTTTAAAATGCAACATTATAAATAGTATTGCAGCCCAGGAGATACGTCCAAAACACATCACAAATGGTGTCAATTCTTATTACGACCAACTAGAATATTGCCTCAGAGTGATTGGGGGTATTTTTTAACATTTATTACATGAAAGTTATGAATTTTTGTAAGCTAAAGTTTGTTAAGATGTACAACATTCATGTTTTGATTATTTGTTAATCATATGTAGGCTAATTTATTGGAAATTAGTTTTGATAATACAAAACTACAAATTTTGTATGTTGCATTTTAAAATGGACAAATATTACATTGCTGTCATTTTTTGACAATAGTGAGTAACTATGGAAGTGATTCGCCATATGTTGCATGTTAAAATAAATTCCCTGTATATATATATATATATATATATATATATATATATATATATATATATATATATATATATATATATATATATATTAGTCACTAATATGTTACATTCCACACCCATATGATAAATAACTATTTTGTTCTAATTTCATGATTCATTAAACTTTATGACTCGTAGTATGATCACGGTTTTAACTAAAACACTGTTTTTAGAAATGTCAAATTTAAATTTAAATATTTAATTTCATTTAAAGAACGATTTTTTTAAAATATTTGTTTGAAAACAAACTATGTTCTGCTTTAAATCATATTTTGATACATTTGATATTATTTATTATTGTTATTAAATAATGAAATTTGACATTTCTTAAAACAGTTTTAGTTAAAACCATGATCATACTACGAGCCTACAAGGGCAAATATTCAATAAAAAGAAAAAAAATGTTCTCAAACTTATTCATGTTTTTCTTTTTTTATAAATCAAAATACAAACCCCTAGAAATTGGACTGATGATTTGTGATCAGTTTTTTCTTTATCAAAATTGAACTTGCTGATTTTCTATTAAATATATTTAACCAAATGATATTTTTTTATATTATTGTATTTGTAGGAAAATATGAACCAACAAATTTAACTTATACAAGAGGGGATGAAACAATAAACGTAAATTGGGAACATCCTTCTATTATTGATAATCCATCCTTGATATATACAGTATATGTAAATAAAACTGATGGTATATATTTAAACTATTCAAATATTGCTATCATTTACCCGAAAAAATCTTGCCAGGTAAATGATGCACACTATGTACCTTCATATGTACAAACAGAATTTTTTTTCTATAGGTACAAATATCTGGATGTTCACGATATAGGATAGAAGTTTGTGGCAATAAAAGTCAATGTGCGATTATAGATGGCATTAGTATTCCCACGCCTGTTCCTGAACTAAGTAGCTCTATAAAATTAGAAAATATAGCTAATGAAACAACTTTAATTGTACCAGGAATTAAAAATGGAAAACTATGCGAAAAAAGGTAAATTGAGGACTGGAAATTATTGTCACAAGATTAAACATCGTGCTCTCCAGTAGTACATGTTTCTAGAAGAAGACAACTAGTTTGAAGAGAAAGCTAGTTGAGTTGTACCATGGCCACATAGATCGAATTTTTAGCAACAGACACGAAAGCAAACTGCATGGTAAATCCCGACTCCGGAGAAGGAGCGGTTTTACCTAATATCAGTTTGCGAGTGTTTTTGCTTAAAAGCAAAAAATGAGTGCTTAAAAATAAAAGTTAATTTGAAAAAGATCAGAGAGGTCGTATGGTATCTATTGTGGCCAGCACAATACCTCTCGCCATTTCCATTTTATGTTATATAAGTATTGTATTGCACTTCGCTATCGAACCGTCGTTATAACAAAAAAATTACAGAACTTTACCCAAATATTATTTTTTATTGTATTTAACATGTCTTCTGCACACATACAATTCTAATTATATCTATTTTTCATTGTATGAGAAAGTTCTTAAATGTCAGAGATTCTTCCAATTCATTAACTAGATTGGTGGTATTTCTGATGGATATATGCATTTTATCTACAATTTTAAATATGTAGTTAATAAAACAATATGAAAGATTAAATGTACTTCCCAGAAACAGTTTTCAGAATGTGACTGAAACTGTTGATTTTTGACACTAACATCTGTCATTTACAAACTATGTTATAAACATTTCTACGTTATAAATAAATAAATAAATAAATAAATATATCATCACGGCATATTACCCATTTCTGGGTGTGCCATTATCTACACATATGTAGACATCGGTAATGATGACGATATATTTTACCGTGTGGGCGCTTACCAGGCGTCACCTCACGGGCACTCATAGCTGGTGTGGAGAGTGCGCCACAGGGGTCACTTTTGTGCCATTTAAAATTGGAAATATTTGGCGCCGGTCGGGATCGAACCCGGTTCCCCCAGGTTCGCGACCAGAATTTGTCAACTGGTTTCCTTAGTGCCTTTATCAAGATATAATAAAATTTTTAAGTGTATTAGATGGAGAATTTTATTTTCTTCAATATTTGCAATAACAAAGATTTCCATAAAATTATATTTAGAAGATTTTTTTAAAAAAACTATTACTTCCGGTTGTCTAATAGTTACCAAAATCTAATCAACTCTTTCCAGGAATGTCAGATTCAGGAAACTACAGTTAAATATTTTTTTTAAGTCTTATAGTATTTGAGAAATTATGGTTCCAACAACCACACATACATCCACATTCCACATACACAGACACACACACATACACACGGACATATCATCGTAAAAATGTTATAATCGGATTATAGGGACCTTAAAACGTGTTTATCCACTAAAATCTGGATATGCGATTTTTAGCATGATTCCAATACTTCTGACATTATACTGACAGTTATAAACAATAACAACTGTTTATTTACTTGACGTAATTTTATCGGGGTAATGGAATTTTATCAGTATAATACTGTTCCCATTGGTTGATTTCAAGTGTTTTGCATCATGATTCGTTAAAAACTAGTACTTAGAATTTATCTGTCAAATACTTATAAGTTAGCTTTATTAGGAGATGTAAATCACGGTCCTTATCTAATATATCGTATTTTTCAGCAATTTATATATTATTATTTGTAATGAAACCGAAACTTCGAATTCTACAAAGAGTAATTCAAAAATATTGTCCCAAACAGGATGCTCTGGTAGGCAATCGATAGTTCACGGTACAAAGGTAAAATAAAAGTAAAAAAACGAAAACATTTCATTTTTGTCCATGTTCATGGTTTCAGGCAAGCCTTTCAGATATGTCATTTATTATTCCCCCATTACCTGAAAATTACACGTACAGTATCTGTGCAGTACTGGAAAACAGTTATGAAGATAAGAAGGAATATTACGCAAAATGTGTACCATACAACTATTCTAACAACACATGTTGGATTACATTAGGAATATTAGGATTCGTTTTCGTAATCCTAATTGTAGTAATTGTAGTAGGCTCAGTATTGAAGAAGAAAAACAAGAAGTATAGTTCTATTAAAAATGTAAAATTCAGGTAAATTTTCCAATAAGTATAGATCGTACAAGTTTTAGTGCTATTGACTAAACTTACAAATTGATGGGATGTCCCTTAGCAGCATGATATTTATTGGAAAGGGCCGGATTCACTACGAATTACTTTCTTCTTTCTAAACCTACCATAAGATTTAATATTATTTCTTTGGAACGAATTAAGGGTTAATAAGATCTGTAATCTTTAGAAGAATGTATAATAGGTGGTTTTAATTTTGTTTTATTTAAACTTGTGGAGCAATAAGTTTGACACTTAAAAATGCGGAGACCGTGGTTAGAACAAAATCAGTCAGATGATAAAAACTAGTGGTGGGATCCGGATCCGGATAGTTTCGGTTTCGGATCCAAAAATATCCGGATATCCGGATAATTGATTGTTGAACTATCCGGATCAGAGTATCGGATTTTGAATCCGGATCTGAGTATCGGATTTTGGATCCGGATCTGAGAATCGGATTTTGGATCCAAATCTGAGTATTGGATTTTGGATCCGGATCCGAATATGAGTATGAGTATCGGATTTTACATATGAAATTTCAGAATCCACATTGGTTCTTGGATTCGAATATTCTCAGTATTGAACCCGATGATAATATTTGAATGTGTATTATCATGGAGTTTCAAAACCAAATAAATCTGATTATGAAATAATCCACAATAAATTTTTATTTGATATAGTTAATAGAATTGGATCCAGAATTAAAATTCGGATCCGGAGCCGTAAATAAAACATCGAATTCGGATCCAGATCCAAGTCCAGATTCCAATCCAAAAGGGATCCGGACTCAAATCTGGATCCGGACTCAAATCTGGATCCGGATCCAAATCCGAATTAAATTTACGGATATCCGCTTCAATATCCGAACATCGGATATCCGAGGATCCGGATATTTTGAGATCCGGGTACTCGGATCCAAGTTTTGCCAGATCCTCACAGCACTAATAAAAACACGAATAGAAAGCGTATTCATTTATCTGATAATGCAAAATAAATTATTATAAATGTGTGCAATAGTTTAAAATAAATAAATAAATAAATAAATAAATATATCATCACGGCATATTACCCATCACTGGGTGTGCCAGAATCTACAACATATGTAGACATCGGTAATGATGACGACATATTTTACCGTGCGGGCGTTTACCAGGCGTCACCTCACGGGCTGGCGTGGAGACTGCACCACAGGGGTCACTTTTGTGCCATTTAAAATTCGAAATATTTGGCGTCGGTCGGGATCGAACCCGGTTCTCCTGGTTGGCGACCAGACACTCAGGCACGCGGCCACGGAACTCCAGTTTAAAAAGTGACGAAAAAGAAGAATCACTCTTTTAAAAAACCGCTACTTTCAATTAATAAAGTTCCTTATAGACCGTGAAAAATAGTGTCAATAAGAGTTACATTAAAAAGCCAAGATATTGTTGTACACATTTTAAAATAGCACAAATTGTATAAATACGGTCCAGGAATTTTTAATTTAGAACCTTCTTAAACTTTACCCGCAGAGAGGGTCTTCTAGAGTTCTTAGCACTAAAAGTTGGCACAACCTATACAACGGGAGATTTATGACTTGTTAACCCTAGCGAGCTGATGGCGAACTACAACGAGCCGGACACCCCTACCGAAGACAACGCGGGACGGGCTTCGCGTAGAAGGCTGAGAAGCGGTAGAAAGGAAATGGCCACCAACATATAAACGTATAAACTACGTATTTTGCAGAGCTGGGTAAAATGCTTTACCTAACCCATTTTGTATCAAATGCAAAATGCTTTTGCTACAAGGTATTTTAAATGCAAAATGAAAATGGTTTTAGACAAAACCATTTAAAATAGAAAATGAAAATACATTATTTAAAATGGAAAGGGAAAATGCAAAATGGTTAAAAAAATAATAACTAAATGGGCTACTTTTAATATTTTTGAAGAGAAGGTAAAAACTTGCAACCCATATTTGTTCTTTTGACAAAATTTTTATTAATTAGCCAGAAAAAAAAAAATGAAATTTGATTATTTGAATTCCCGCCACGTACGACGTAGAATTACGCCGCACCAATGAATAGCCGTAAAGCCACAGCGTGGTGCCGTCCCATAGTAATGGTATGTTTGTGCGGATAATGTAGATCACCTGTTCGATGTTTCAACAATAGTTTGCAGGTTAGTATTTTAGTTTATCTTTTTGGTATCGATATTTTAAATTACATGTAATTACCTATGTGTTTATTTATAAAGTAATTAATGTATTTGAGAGACCAGAGAGAGAGAGAAAAATGAACTAATGTCAAATTCAAATTAAAACTCTCGCACGCCGTGCCATCTATTGATAACATTCTTAAACATGCTTCCCCTCCCCCAGTTCAATATAAAGACGTCACAGAAAATTTTCTTTCTTAATTTAGTAAAAAACAAATAATTGTTTTAAAATGAAATTTATATTTTTATATATGTTTTCAATATAACATTACGTATATAGTGACAGAAATCGGATTTTCAGTACCACGCAAGTAGCCCATTATATATTTTAATTTAGTATTTTTTACATACAGACGTAATTTTCCATTACGTAATAGCTATTTATGTAATAAGTTGCGAAATGATAGTGTTTTAGGCACGCGATGTGAAATTTGTATGTACAACACGTCAAGTGCCTAAAAACTCATTTCGCAATATATTATATACAAGATTTTTTATAATACCGGCTTAAAAACAAATCATTTATTCTCAAATATCAACATTTTGAATTTTTCAAAATTAAAAAGTAGGTAGAGGTCAGGTTCATCTATTTGTTGCTAAATGAAATACTTTCAAGCACTAGTGCTTAAAAGTAACATTTTAGGCACTAAACTGTCACTTTTACGCATTAAACTATTATTTTTAAGCACTAGTGCTTAAAGGTATTTCATTTAACAACGCAAACGCTAGTATAAAAAAAAATTAAATTCTTGCAAAGCCAAACTGCATAGGTACAATACCATATAACTAAAAAGTAAATTTAGCTGGTTTTCTGGGTGTGATTTGTGATTCTCCAGCAATGCATTGCACTTGCGTAATCATAAGAAACCATTGAAAATGTAAAATACAAAATAGATACATATTTTGCATTTTAAATGTACATTTTGTATTTAACTATTTAAAATCGTCCCAGCTCTGGTATTTAGTAATATCGAATAATATAAGCGTATTATTTTGTTTGAGTTATTAAATTCTATGTAAACTTATGTGGTGTTTCGGTAAATAACCCCACACACCTAACATAGGTATCATTATCATTATAGTTGTTTGTATAACAAGAATTTGCTGACCGAGCGAGGCATCGACCTTTAAACTAATAGACGCTGCGTACGAGCAAAACGCTTGTCCCGCCATAACGGTGCAGACAAGTATCTCTATCCTTCAACAGTACGGAAGTTAAGAAAACGCGGCAAAATAAAAAATTTGATTTGTCCTTAACTTGTTATACTTGGTGCATAATCGCGAAGAGTATATGTATATATTGACAGAAATAATTGTAAATATTCTCCAAAAAAGTAAATAATACACAAACAGGCACGATACGTCAAATGTAGATTTTGACAACTATTTAGTGATAGAGAGCGATATATAGAGGTTTACATAAGGCTGAAAAAGATGTATAATGAGTACGACCGCATGCGCAGTATACTTTAACTGAGAACTTCCGTACTGTTGAAAGACAGAATATATATTTCTATCCTTTTATGTTGGAGCATTATTCTAACAATAAAAGAATAGGAGACAATTGGTCCATTAGTTTAAAGGTCGATGGAGCGAGGACTGCAACTTGTCAGGTCTTCTAAGACACCTTTAACCAAAGGTATATTTAATATTTAATTACTAAGAAATTTGTAATTTTCCACTCGTGTACCATCATTTCTACTTTCAATAACTAAATAACTATTGAAATGTTTTTTTTTTTACCATTGTAGAAAATACAGAGTGATCAACTGATTCAGTTGACAATACTTGAAATTGGTAAGATTGATACATAAATTTATTTCCTGCTTTTGACACTGTTGACAGTGACATTTGAAAATATAAATTTGGGTATGTTTACATTTTTTTATTAAAATGGTTGTTGTTTCTTTTACTCGCGCACTTTTATTTCTTTTATTACCCAAAGAGCAATAATCTAAAGTATTTCTATCAGACAAAATTCCATTAGCTGTCAGGCCCTTGCTCTGATATAACCTTTTTGTATTTATTGTCAAAATGACATGTCAAATAGTATTTCCGCCTTCACTTGATGTTGTGCAAACTGTGGAATGGAAAGATCCCCAGAATTATATTGCGAACTGTGTCATTTATTTTTGATCACTCTGTAGTAGGTATACTATACAGCAAGGGAGAAAAATTTGCTCAAAATTAGTTTTGGAAACTTGAAAATTCCCAAACCCTAATTTTATTTTTTATTGCTTCATCGAATATTAATCATAATTGAATATAGTAGAAATCATATTGCAAGAACACTTTGTCGTAAAACGATTTAGCAATTGCACCCATAATACCATATATACCTACCCCTAATAAATGATACCAGCAGGCAAGGACAGGGTCGGTTCCTTTATATTAAGAATTATTTAAAAGAAAATATTTCACAATATTTTTATATAAGATTTAATTATAATTATAAAAACAAGTACAAACAATAAATTTTAAAATTAATACAGGTCACTATTATAAATTACCTACCAAAAACCTCTTTTATTTTCGTGGGATTAAGTAATTATATATTTGAAATAAGGCTCACTTCTTTGTGCATAATTTGGAATTATGAAACAATACGAGCAAGAAAGGCCAGTGACTCGTTTTCCACTTTTAGAAAATTAAATAAATTACGATGTTATATTGAAAGAAGAACCTTAAAATACATTTTTTGTATTCTTTTTTATGTAGACTGTATTTTGATTTTGTTATATTTATTGTACATGCTAATAAAGTTCTTCATAACGGTTTTTCAATGTAAATTACCATCATTTATACTAAAATGTAATAATTAGAAATGCATACATACCTCTGTTAAATTTATACTTGTTCTCTAATAATGGTCATTTTATTAATCTTTCAGAAACTATTATAGATTTAAAATTATTATTCTCAAAAGTTTTAAAATTCAGGTTTTTCTTTAATCTTCCTAATTTACTTATGCCCGTATTCATACACTCGTAAAATTTTAAACGGTTCGTTATAATATTTATCCAATAAAAACAGTCGACATTGAAAGAAAAATCGTAGTTTTATTTGTTAAGTTTGATTCTATTTGTCAAAAATTATAACGAACCGTTTTGAAACTTTACGAGTGTTTATGAATATGGGCATTAATCTTCTAAAAGTGCTCATATTATTTCGTATTTCCAAATTATACACAAAGAAGTAAGCGTAATATATAATTACTTAATCCCACGAAAATAAAAGAAGTTTTTGGTAATTCAGTGACCATGTTCTGCATTAATTTTAAAATTTATCGTTTGTACTTGTTTTTGTAATAATATTTAAATCTTATATAAAAATTTTGTGAAATATTTTCTTGCAAATAATTCTTACGGTTAGCAAACTAAATGTCCCCATTGTTGGTTTATGAATGCAATTGCTAAATCGTTTTACGACAAAGTGTTCTTGCAATATGATTTCTACTATACTACTAAAGTTTAGGTTATATTATATATATGTTATTTTTTCCAATTTTGTAATAGATTTTTTGTATTCAGATGCTTTAATAATTCATAATTGTAATATTTTATAAATAAATAAAATATTTCAACGTGACTGTATCTTTTTATCTACAATATCCCAAAACAAACTATTCACTATTAGTTCGTAGATAAGATAACAATGATACCGAACACATTTTGTATTTTTAACACAAAGCCATTTTATTATTTATTTATATTTTTATTTTTAAAAAGTGTTCTCAGTGATGTAGAACCAAATAAGAAATTTGAACAAAGTTATACACCCGTTAATGTGTCCTATATGTTAGAAGAAGACGAGTTAAATATACAATGGTCACACCCACATACTGACACCTTATTGTTTGAAGTGTCTGTGAATGATACAGAAAACAAATTTTCCAGAAAAGAATATGTGCCACATCCTAAAAATATTTATAAGGTAAGTAGATAACTTTTGAGGTAAAAGTTTGTATTTTAAAATTAATTGCTACTTCAATTATTGTTTGTTATGATTTTCATTTCAAAGTACTGACCGGCTAATATGTACCTAAGCTATAAAATACTAAAAGAAAATAAATGATATGTAGGCATGCAATAGAAAAAAAATCTGTTGTGGCCAGCACAAAACCTTCCGTTAATTTGGTGTATTTTGTACAAATCCCATACCAAAAGTTCATTGGAAAAGATTCTATATATCCAGTAAAATTGTAACACGAACATAATACAATTTTTTACAAATTCCATACAGAAAGTTCCTTGGAAAATATTCTATAAATCCAATAAAATTATCACACGAATATACAAATGCGTACACTTACGTAACATTCTCTTTACAATCAAATAATATTACTACCAAGTTTATATCTATACTCATTTTTGAATTATTGCCCCAAAAGTCAATATACCCCCCATTTAGATAAAAACTTAAAAATTTTCAAAAATCTAATTTTTATGTATCTAGATACTTCTTAATGCGCTGATTCCAAATTTTGAAACCGCAGGTCGATATCTCTTTTCGTTCTCGAGATATTTAGGTTCAAAGTTTTGCTCAAAATTGCCCATTTTTGGGTAATAACCCAAAAATGGGTCGAGATATCAATTTGGCGACACCACCATTCGATTCTACGGGCAAAAATACATAAGTATAGTAATTTTCATAATTTTTGTCCGACCGGTTAATTTTTTATGAATAAAAGCTTGAAAATGGCCAAAATCTGAAAAAATCCTAAGGGGTACCCCTTACGATTTTTTCGATTTTTGGCTATTTTCAGTTATTTTGCTTTAGAGATTGTATGCGGTGTTCAAAAATTCTGAAAATTGGTGTACTTATGTAATTTTGCCCGTAGAATCGAATGGTGATGTCGGAAAATTCATATCTCGACCCATTTTTGGGTTATTACCCAAAAATGGGCAGTTTTGAACAAAACTTTGAAGCTAAATATCTCGAGAACGAAAAGAGATATCGACCTGCCGTTTCAAAATTTGGAATCAGCGCATGGAGAAGTATCTAGATACATATAAATTAGATTTTTGAAAATTTTGAAGTTTTTATCTAAATGTGGGGTATATTCGCTTTTGGGGCAATAAATCAAAAATGGGTAGAGATATAAACTTGGTCGTACGCATTTTTAGAGTATTTATATATGAGTATACATAATGTATATTCATGTGATAATTTTATTGGATTTATAGAATATTTTCCAATGAACTTTCTGTATGGAATTTGTAAAAAATTGTATTATGTTCTTGTTACAATTTTACTGGACATATAGAATCTTTTCCTATGAACTTTTGGTATGGGATTGACTTTTGGGGTAATAATTCAAAAATGGTTAGAGATATAAACTTGGTAGTAACATCATTTGATTGTAAAGAGAATATTACGTAAGTTTACGCATTTTTTACGTATGACTATACATAATGTATAATGATGTGATAATTTTATTGGATTTATAGAATATTTTCCAAGGAACTTTCTGTATGGAATTTGTAAAAAATTGTATTTATTATTTATTTGTAATTATTTATTTCAGGTACGTTTACCGCGGTCGGCTACGTATTCAGCATCTGTATGTGGAAATGGCAAAATCGACCATTGTACAAAAAAAGATTATCTGGTTATTCCACCCTCCATACCCGAATTAAAAGAAGAATATATAACAATAGAAGATGGAGAAAACAATTGTAAGATAGTCACCATACCCGGAATAAGAAAGGAAACGCAAAGTAGAAATAGGTAATCAATTCCCACCTAAATTTGGGTGTGAAGTTATAGGAGAAGAAGGGGGTTTTAAATAAAAACCATAAAAACTCTTTACACTATTCTATATTAAAAATGTGACTTGTTTCGGCTACTTAGGAGCCATCATCAGACCAACTGGAGACTATGCAATAGTATAGTAGAGTTTTTATGGTTTTGATTTAAAAAACCCTTCTTCTCCTTAATTCCACGTCACACTTGGGTTCCCCTATCATTATCATTTTTATTTTAGCTATATGTATGTAACAGTATGTGATGATTCTTCAGAATCGAAAACGACAATAAGTAATGATGATGATAGAACAATTCTGTCAAAAATATATTGCACAGGTATTTCGTGGGTAGCTGGTAGACTACAGGTAGGATTCATTTATAGTTTGATTAGAATATGGTTCAGAGATTTTTCTTTTAAATCTTAAAATTGGTTGAGGCGTTCAGAATATTTTAAATGATATACAGACTGTTTCAAAAAGTGTAAAAAAATTAAGGGCATATAGTTCTGATAAAAATGAGTAAAAACGTAGGTAATCCACATACAAACTGACAAAATAAAGAAAAAGCAATAAAATTTTATATGAATGACTTTTCTCAATTTCTAATAGTTACGAAGTTATACAGGATGTCTCACAACTCGCGCCCCTCACAAAACTGACACTTGTCGACGACAATAGGTTGCCAACAAATAGAAGAAAATAATTTGCGGCTGCTTGCATATAACGGAGTTACAAGACTTTTTAATCCACCAATCCCGGAAGGATATCTTGAGGTGTGATGATATTATTACAAAATAAAACTGGTTGCTAGGTTTTAAAATACTACTAGTGAGTTACAAAATTTGTAATTTTGACACTTTAGAGTTGTCTTTTCACTGTCAACAAATTTAGGTTAGCGAAGGTGTCATCCGAGATCATCATTTATATCGTACAGTGCAACGTGTTGTAGCAGCTGTGTAAAATGTGTTAAACGAAAATATTATTGTCCACATTCTCCGAAAATTATAATAATTTCTAAGTAATCAGCGGCTGAATACATGGTATGAATTTGCCTTTTTTATTCACCTTGTCAAATTTAATTTGACACTGACACTTTTCGAAAACTACACTCGCCCATACATTTTAAAGAAAATTTGATTTGTATAAAACCATAGTAACGTAACATTACGGCAAACACACGTTAAAGGTGTAGGTCTCTGATTGGTCAATTTTAAGACGTCTTTTCTCTAATATCTTTTAAGCTAGATTTTTTTTCTTCGAAATTACACATCCGAGTGCTGTCTCGTGTTCCCTCATTCGCTCTGGGGCGCGAGTTGTGAGACAGCCTGTATATGTAAATTAAATATTGGCCAAGTTCGCCACAACATTTAACCTAAGACAATTATTTGATTAAACAAAAGCACATTTAAGATGACCCCTGAAAGGTAAAAAGAGTCTGATTTAATTAAAGTCGTAACTCTTATAGTTTTCAAGATAGAAGAGGTAAACCCCGAAAAAACTCATTTTTCACTGCCTGATATCTCGGAAACTATTGAAGATCGGACCCATGTTGATTAAGCTTTTTTTACTCAACTTGGTCAGTACTATATGCCCTTAAAAATTTTTACACTTTCCTTGAAACACCCTGTATATAATCTAGGTATTATTTTACTTTTTTGTAGACGAATACCAGCGATGTCAAATTTACTGTTGGAGAGGGCAGAACACAAACAAATATATACGAAAATCAACCTTTACTAAATAACTATTATAATATTTGTGTTGTTCTTATGAACGAATACGCAAAAGAATATTCTTACAATGTATATTGTACAGAAGAAAGTGGATACGACTACAATACTAATTTAATAGTGGGTACTACAGCTATAGGAGTAGTTATTTTAGGAATTATTATAACTATTACGGTATGCTGTATTAAGCATTATGGACAAAAACAAGAAGATTTAGAGAATCAACAACGTCTGAGTATAGCGTAAGAATTATATCTAATTCAGATTAGTGATACGATAACGTTTGTTACGAAACACTTTGTTTTTGAATAATTGGACTTATTGTGAAATATTGTATGTTTGCAAATAGGTATAACAGAATGACGTAACTTCACTGTTGAATTTTACGATTTTGATACGAATAAAAAATTATTATGCTACTGACAAAAATTTATCGTGTTGGCATTGATATCGGATCACTAATCAAACAGTAAATCTCAAATTTGTAAGACTGAAGAGAAAATTTCTTTGATTTTTTTTAGGGAACTAAATCCACTAACCCGAGGAGCTGAAAGAGAGAGACCACCCCGTCCGGTTAAACAAAAAGAAAGCCAAAATGGGTCTTTAGAAAATCCAGAAATTCATAATGAAAATGAAACAAGCATAGAAGAACCCCCTATTCAAAATGACACTGTGCAAAAGTCTCCTGTACCTTTGCAAACATCTCTATAACTATCATTATAATAAACACTACACTATTTTTAATACCTAATTAGCTAAGTATTAATTACATCTATATTCCATCATTTGTTGATAATACCTAATAAATTTAAATAATGCTTGAATTTTTGAGGAGAAATGTCATACCTGTCATAATTATACAGTATGTCCCCGGATTGAGTTTACAAGAGGAAAAAAAAAATTATTTTTGATTTTACGAAAAAATGCCAAGGGAAGAAAAATTTTTGCTTGAATTAAAACGCATGTTTCAGTTATTAAAACTTTTAATTAATGTAAGGTTCTTTTATTATAACGTTTTTTCGTATTTTGTCCTCCTAATACTACAGTTATTACATTGAATCTAACATGATTTTAGTTAGCTTTGAAATACTGACAAATAATTATTAATTCTAATTTCAGAAAAAAAACGGCGAAAATCAAAATACTTTTTTTATCTGAAATTAGAATAGGGCTGTTGCAAGAATTTTTATATGACTTCTAATTATTAAATTTGAAAAGGTATTGTTCTTTAAAGAGCCTTAAATTTGAAAATATCACGAAATATCCTTTAGATATTTCACAATTAATTTTTGAAATTTGGATAAAATTTTGAATAAGTCACGTGATCAGAAACAGAATGTGACGTCAGAGTACATACATCTTCAGCGGTTCTAAGGTGTCAAGTGTATTGTCAAAGTTGTCAAATAAGAATCACGACCAGAACTTTAAAGTAAAATATATTATCAATTTATATAATAAATTCAGTTTTTATATTTTATTTTACCTCAACTCTTTAACACTCCTTATTTCGGTAGCAGTAAAACAATCGTTCTGATATAAATTCAGCCATCATTCAGCTATCGACCTGCGGTTAATTGTCCGATTTAGCTTGAGTGTAATTTGAATTAGCCATTATTACTTTATTATTCATTTATAATGAGCAATGTCAGCGTCAAATGTCAAATTAAAAGATTTTGTTATTAACATGTGACAAACTTTAGCCTACGTTCATTTATATAAATAATACGAATACACGTAGGTGATGGAAAAACTATTTTCCTATTGGCTATTAATGATGTAATGTATGTGTTTCTACGTCACAAGAGTGGGGGGTAGTTTTTCAGGACGCCAATCTTTTTATTTAATTATTTCCACAAATAACAACAAATTATTAAAATAAAAATTATTACTAAGAAAATCATTGCATAAACTTTCATTTAAAATAGTTTTTGAAAAATGTGAAACAGGCTCATGAATAATCATCTGTCAATATTTCAAAGCTAACTAAAATCATGTTAGATTCAAGCAAAAATTTTTCTTCCCTTCTTGTAAACTCAATCCGGGGACATACTGTATATACATGTCATGTCATTTTTCATTAGCGAGTTACCCATGATAATAAATATACATATATTTATAAAAAAATTATATTCAAATGTAAAAATTGTTAAACCAATAAATATAGTTAAACATATTTTTGTATTGTTTACTATATGGGACAAATTGCCAGTATATTAACTAATTAACTAGATGCCCGTTTGCAAAATTCTCCAGGGGCATAATTAATTAGTTTATTGGGTGAATTCTAGGGCGTATATCATGCGTATACAATGTAGGATCTAAATAAGATAATCAACTTTTAAATTTCGTTTTATTCAATAATGGTAGTGAATATAAATTTCCACGTATGTTGTGTTATTTTCTGATACGAGTTTGTCACGCAAATATTTTGGACATCCCGTAGTCTTTATTTTATGTATTAAATAAAGAAAAAGTATTTTTAAACTTCAATTACATTTAAATTAGCTGCAACACAGAACTGAGAGATATGCTCAAATTTCCGAACGCCGAATACATATTTTGAAAAAGGTTTATTTTGCGCTTATCACTTTTGACTCAAGTTAGGCAAACAAATACAAGCACAGGAGTAGACAAGACGAAGTTTTATCTCTGATGAAAAAAATTTGAAAAAAGTTATATCTTTTATTTATGTATATAATTTTGTATGTAAATAAAATACACCCAAATAAATACATACGTAAAAATTCTGCATAAATATTAAATTAATCTTATCATAAACTTTATTCACTTAAATATAAATGTTTATTTATGATATGATAAAATTATAAAAATATTATCCAAGGTAGAGGAAAAGTGAAGTAAAGATAAGCCGATCTTTTAAAATATTGCATTTCACTTCTAGTTAAGTTTACGTTGCAGATTACTCATCATGAGTAATATTTGGTAAGTCTTTGTATTATAATAATTAGCATGAACAAATATATACAATGTGTATGTATGGGGTCCCGTGGCCGCGTGCCTGAGTGTCTAGTCGCGAACCCGGAAAAACCGGGTTCGATCCCGACAGCCGCCAAATATTTCCAATTTTAAATGGCACAAAAGTGACCCCTCTGGTGCACTCTCCACACCAGCTATGAGTGCCCGTGAGGTGACGCCTGGTAAGCGCCCACACGGTAAAATATATCGTCATCATTACCGATGTCTACATGTGTTGTAGATACTGGCACACCCATTAATGGGTAATATGCCGTGATGATATATTTATTTATTTATTTTGTATGTATGTGTGTGTGTGTCTTTCTCAAATTCTATATGACCTAAGACCTATTTAACTACGAATTCCTCAATCTGACATTAATGGGAAGGTATCGGCAAAAATTGGTCAACCGGAAGTAGTAGTTCTTTAAAAAAATCTTCTAAATATTATTTCTCTATTCAATACATTTTAAAAATATATTATGTCTTCTGTAGATTTACAGATAAAGAAATATAAATATATAAAAGATTCTATTGTAGTAAATCTTACAGCCCAGACAACTACATAGACACGTTGAAAAATTTAAATGTTTGTAATTGACGGATAAATATCAGTGTCAAAAGTACAGAAATATTTCTAAAGGCTTTTTCTAGGAAGTACATGTCAAAATTATTGACCTAGGTCAATAATAATGTTATCGTTTTCATTCCATTATTTTTGACACCAGATATCATATTGCTTAAAGTCAGTTGCCAATGTGGAAGTTTAGCATGGTACAAATTCTACATATCATACTATTTTCTCACAAATATAACACAAATGACTGCTGAAATTGAAATTAAAATTTAAAATTATTGCTCCATTTATTTATAATCAATATTTTTTGGGTAAACTTTAAGTACGTCACAAGTCAGTTATGCGCAAACTCAGACAGAACGGTGAAATCGAACCACTTGAACGTAGGTCGTAACAAAGCGTAAAAGCGCTTCACTGGTAACAGCAACCGCGTGCGTCAGTCTATAAGCCGACATACGTTGCGCCAAGCCTCTATCGACGTCATCACAGCTTAAAATCGGCTTTTCCGGAAAATCTGGGCATTTTTGAAAAAAAAAAAACATGTTACATCATAGAATAAAAAAATAAAAAAAATCGCTAAACTTCCCCATTCCCGTGGCCGCGTGCCTGAGTGTCTGGTCGCGAACCTTGGGGAACCGGATTCGATCCCGACCGACACCAAATATTTCGAATTTTAAATGGCACAAAAGTGACCCCGGTGGTGTACTCTTCACGCCGCACGGTACAAATATGTCATCATTACGGATATCTGCGATAAAGCAGATTGGCTAACTAATTATTATAATTAGGTATGTGCTAGTAGTGAAAGAAATAATATATACACCACGGTTATGAAGAGCATTATTGTCTTGGGTATTATAATACCTCGGTTCCCTCGGGATTATAATCTTTGGCTCTATATATTATATAATATTTCTAATGATCGTTTCTTTTACAGGTATTTGGTTTTTATATCCACTACAGTGGTATTCACTGCTGCAAAAAGAGAAGTACCAGACATTACTCTACTATCCGAAGTAGATGATTCTGATGCATCGAAAGTAAATCACACATGTATAGCTGGAAAGAATGTTGACCTTAGTGCTATAACTTTTCTCGGATCTTTTTCAAATAATAACTTACCAAGTATTGAATTTAAATTTGTGTTATCAATTTGTAGTCACAAATGTTTCAATGGAATAATAATATACGTTTTCAGAGTCTCATTTTATATATCAAGGTAATAAAATAAAGGAAACTAGTTTTTCTTGTGATTTTGAAGATATTTATAAATGTTCTTCGGAATGGAGGGACGATACATTCATTGTCCAATCGTCATTAAATGAAACACGATTTGAAGATGTAGTTATCACAGACCAAAGATGGGAAAGTGAGGAAAATAATTGATGAATCTATATAATTTATGTTTGAAAAGAGTTTAAAACTTTCAGTACAAATGGTAACATATCTTTACCTGGCGGTAACTTCAAAATTGGTGTATCAATTGAAACAAAGACACCAGCGTATATAATATTATGTCCTGAAGCTGAAACTGAAACTGAAGAAAGGAAATGTTACTGGATTGAAATAAGTGAAAACAATATTAGTTTAGCAGAATGCGGATCTACGAATAATTCTTTTGACAAAAATGATTCTGGATGTACCGAATTACCAAAATCGGTAGATATAATTCATCTACAGAGAATGAATGTTAATGGTTAAATTAGTTTAGTAGTCGTTGGAATAAAATTGTAGGAAACTCTAAAAAGAAAAATAATAGTTTTGTAGATTTGGAAATCCAATATTTGCGAAGATACCTGAAAAACATTTTTAAAATTACTTACAAATTAATTCGTTTGTAATACATAGAATATATGGCATATTTATCTCAAATTTATTTCAGTATATTGAAGCTTTTAAATTCAAAATGATTTAAATGCCATTTTTATTTTATTTTAACGTTACAGTCGAATCTCTATAACTCAAGACTCAAGGGACTGCGAAATTATATTTTTAAACGTTCTTTAAAACAAAAAAATCTGTTGTGGCCAGCACAAAACCTTCCGTCAATTCGATGTATTTTGTATATATCCCATACCAAAAATTCCTTGAAAAAGATTCTGTATATCCTATAAAATTGTAACACGAACACACTATTTTTTACAAATTCTATAGCGAAAGTTCCTTTCCCTATTTTATTAGGGGTCGCTGTTTCTTACTCTTTTCTTTTAATCATTCCTGTCCAACGCATCTTCTTCACACAATTCTTCCTCTCTCAAATCTTCTGCTACACAGTCCTTAATGTCTCTATAACTCTATATCTATTGAATATGAACGAAACTGTATAATCAAACCGTATAGAGAATAAGATATTCTTTCATATTGATAATCACAAAATGTCGAAAAATAATATTTAACTGCGTTTTTTCAAGAAAAACTGTTAAAATCTTCAAATAAGGGTACTTCCGGTGGATCAATTATAACCAAAATCTAATCAGCTCTTCATATGGATGTAAAGAAGAGGAATATGAAAGAATTATAATTTTTAGAATTGTAGTATTGGAGTTATTGTCGGAGAAAAATTTGTCACACACGGACACACACATGGACACACACACACACACACACACACACACATATACAGACATCATCTTAAAAATAATAAATTTGTATTCTAGGGGCCCTAAAACGTGCTTATTCATTAAAAACTCACCAACGAATTTTTTGACCAAAGACAATACATTCCTTACCTAAAGGTGACGGAAGGTAAAAAAAAATACGAATTATTCTTCTTCTATGGGGTCCCGTGGCCTCGTGCCTGAGTGTCTGGTCGTGAACCTAGGGGTACCGGGTTCGATCCTGTAGTGGTAGCACGCACTTTAGAATTCTATCAAATGAGGCATTTGTTTTCGCATTTCGCCACGAAGCGAAAATTTGGTAGCATGCGTGTCTCAAAATATTCGCCTGCAAGCGTACGACTTGAGGCGAAAGTGTCAAAGTAACGTCATTATTTTGCCACAGTTCTATTCAAAGGCATTTTATATATAATTTACACATTTATTATATACAACTGTCATGATATTTCTTTTTTTAATAGTATAAAATCCAATAATTTCTGAATCAAAAAGTGAATATAGAATTCTAAAGTGCGTGCTACCAAGATTCGTAAAAATAAAATCGTATTCGCCTGCTTTCTATGATAGAATTCTCAAGTGCGTGCTACCACTACTGATCGACGCCAAATATTTCGAATTTTAAATGCAGATTGGCACACCCAGAAATGGGTAATATGCCGTGATGATATATATATTTTTTTCTTTAAAACAAAAAATGAGTTGTTGAACAAAAAAGTAATTTTTAAAATAATCAATTATTAATGATTGATGTTTGGTTATTTTCGGCATGCTTAACTCATAAAATTTTCTTATTTCATTGAGCAAACTAAATAATTCATCTGTTGTATTTTCATTCATGGTAAAAAAAATAATTGAACTGTTTTAAATGCGTTTATCATTTCCTGTTGTGAATATTTCTCTCTGGGCAATTCTCCATCGGTATCACTTTCCTCCGATTTGTAGGTAATCTTGTTTAGCAATAGTAGCAATAATTTCTTCATCGCTATCTCTTAACGTAAATAATATAATGCTAAAAAAAATATTTTGTGCCTGAAAATTTGAGTTATAAAGACTACAATGTTATTGGAGCATGTGAGCGGTTTCGAATTATGGAGATTTTTTCGAGTTACAGAAATTCGAGTTAGAGAGGTCAAAATACATTATAAATATATAAAATGTACCGGGAACACAAGTAAACTTTGACTTACAAAGAGTTTCGAGATATGGAGGTTCGACTGTATTATAAAAACGCGTTTTACAGGAATTAATACGTATAAAACATATCTTCCATTTTATTAATATTCTTATCAATTTTATTTTAATGCTTGGCTTATAAACTGTTTTTTTCAACTTTCAATCTCTAACAATGAAACTATAATATGCACATAATCTTTGCGATAAATAGCAGTGAATTTTTTAGAACAACTCAAAAAATTTAAAGAAATGGAAACATTTTATTATAGCTGTAAAACAAAACAAATTACAATTATTAAAAAAGCAAGAATCATCTACAATTTTGTTATATGATATTTCCCAAACTGAGAAACTGGAAAAAATGTATTGGCAATTTAATAATGATATGGTATTCTTGAAAGTTCATCAATGTAAGTACAGGGATAACATATGAAATAGTTACATCAAATATTATTAAGCACTGTAATATAAAAATTTAATTTAATTTACAGATTCATATTTATCTTTAACAGAAGATAAGGCCAACGGACAGTGGTACAATATAGGACCAAAATTGGAACCAAAAAATGGAATAATTTGTGTAACGCTGTATGTAGCTATATGTTCTTCCTGTACAATAGACTTTGCTATTGGTAATAATGAACCAATAGAACAAAACAGAAATAAGACAAATGAGGTGTTTTATATTGTTTTTTTATTATTATTTTTGTAACTAATATGTTTTTAGCATTGGTATTATGTAAAATTAATTAAAAATGCTACGGAAAAAGAGCAATTACAAATAAAAGCAACAAATTCTGATAAACGAAATTCTGGATTTTGGTACATAGACGATATAAGGCAATGTTATCCGAATGGTAAGTTATAAATAAAAATAAATTAGTTGTACGTAGTTCTTTTATCCGTTATGTGGAATATAATTGAAGGTACCAATTACTAGTGGTCCTAATTGTTAAAAAATAGCAATATTATTTTATTTAGCAATAGTTAAACTTGTCAACATAATTTCCATTATTTGGGTATATTATTAATATAGTATTTATTTAACACATCACTCAATAAGTTCGTAGGATGACTAATAAAACAACAACTTTTAGGCAAAATTCGAATCATCAACATAGTTTCCTTCAAAAGCGATACATTCATTCCAACGCTTCTCTAACATTTCGATGCCTTTTTTATAGAACGATTTATCTTTGGCCTCAATATACCCTTCAGTTTCGGCAATCATTTCTTCATTGGAGCTAAATCTCTTTACTACTGACTACCGATTTGATTCTGGAGTGAAGTGATGGATCCATGTTTCATCCACTGTCATATACCGCATGAAAAAATTATTTTTATTGCGCTGAAACAGCTCTAAACAGCGCTCTGAATCGTCAACGCGTTGTTGTTTTTGATAGACTCTGAGAAAACGCGGTACCCATTTCGAACAGATCTTTTCCATGCTCAAATGTTCATGCACAATGGTAAATACACTGCATTCTGATATCTTTATGGTGTCAGCTATCTCACGCAATTTCAATTTACGATCGGCCAAAACCATTTTGTGCACATTCTTTATCTTTTCTGGAACAACTGCCGAATTTGGGCGACCAGAGCGTTTAGCATCATCGGTGTTTGTACGGCCGCGTTTAAAAGCAGAAAA
The DNA here is from genome assembly GCA_943142095.1 of Ophonus ardosiacus. Classification (NCBI taxonomy): domain Eukaryota; kingdom Metazoa; phylum Arthropoda; class Insecta; order Coleoptera; family Carabidae; genus Ophonus; species Ophonus ardosiacus. The sequence continues at coordinate 48,150,049 of OW964832.1, forward strand.
CCACTTCTCTACCATTTGTCTCGATGGAGCATAGTCCGAATAACACTTATCAGAAAAAAATATTTAAGTTTCAATAAATGAGACCCAAAAAATTCGACGGTGCGTGTGATGTCATTTACACCATGACATACGTTTCAACAATGATAAATGTTCACATCTGTTTTTCCATGATCAAGAGTTAGTTAATTTCTATGATAGAAATGAAAAAGAAGTACACCATTTTGCCTCTTAAGACGAAATGTGATCATTATTACCCTAGGGGATACTTTATTAATTATGACAAGTAATGACATTTAATTTTTTATTATTCAATTATCTGCATTTTGTATTGTTTTTTGCAACGATTCAAAGGCTACTAAATTTGATACAATAAATTTCGAAATTATTTACTCTTGTAAAATTAATGTTTTCCACACCCTGGTCATGAAAAAGTAATATATATATACAGGGTGTCTCAATAAGCTTGCTCACTATTGGTAACTTTTTTATTTGAAGAGGTACGAGGTTGGTTAAATGAGCAAAATTGTGCCATTTTTATTAGAAAATTGGTCATGTAGACAAAATAAAATTTGTGTCAGCGGTTCTCAAAATTTGGGACAATATATATATAATTTTTAAATTATTGGAATTTTGGGAACCGCTGACACAATTTTTATTTTGTCTACATGACCAATTTTCTAATATAAAATGGCACAATTTTGCTAATTTAACCAACCTCGTATCTCTTCAAATAAAAAAGTTACCAATAGTGAGCAAGCTTATTGAGACATCCTGTATACCTCTGAAAAATTATGCATTTCTCTCCCTTGGCCTATAATATACTACATATTATGTATGTAATAAAATATTTATTTTTAGAAATAAGAGTGCTTAAAATGGCAGCACAAGAAAATATAAAAGTGTCATGTACTGCTCTTACAACCCCTGAGTATGAGAGTTATTTTGGAGAAAGCAATTGTGGTGAGAAATTTAAATTATACCGGGTATTCTTAAAAAGCGAAGCAACCCTATCTTTATTTATAAAGATATATAATTAAAAAATTGTATATATTTTTTAGAATCTGAACCAGTATGCAAGAAATCATCTAATATTGGTAGAAATTGCGACATACCTTGTTCTTCAGTTTTTGGAAAAACTGGAAAATATAATTATTGTAATAATCACAGTATTTGTCTTGCTTCTAATAATAATAAACCTAAGTGTACGTGTGCCCCTGGTTCTACGGGAAAGAACTGCAAAACATGTAAGTAGAGTCTTTCAATAAATTTAGTAAACTGAAGTAACTTCACTAGTGATGAAGCACAAGTACTATAGCTTTTTTATTTCAAGAAAAGTAAATTCAATTCATTTTCGGGAAATTGTAAATTCAAGAAAATGTAATAATAATATCAGGAAAAGTAAATTGGATATCAGAAAGGTAAATTCATTTTCGAAAAAAGTATATTATTTGTTAGTCAGATAAGTAGTAATATCCCAAAAATAATGTTACTATTTCTGAAATTGATATTACTTTTTCTGGATTTGATGTACATTTTCTGAAAATGAAGATGTTTTTCCTGGCATTGAAATTGAAAAGGTATAAATTAAATATTGTTAAATTATGTGAGTACGGTTTTGTCTCCTATTGGGACAGTCAAAGTCAGTCTACTATATTCTGAAACACAAAAAGAGTTAAATAAACTAATTGTTCATTCTAATGCAATATTATGTTCAGCATGTCCTCTTGGCTCTTATGGATATAACTGTCGTGAAACATGTCAACGTTGCAAAGGATACTGTTTAATTAGTTCAGGAGAATGTCCGAAAGAGAAACAATGTGAGAACACTAATGATAATGGTTGTAAAATTGGTAATTATTAACTAAATATTATATTATCTCATTGTTACCTACTTGGTAAAAAGAAATTTAATCTTCACTTAAAATTTACTTCCACAGTAAATTTATGAATTAAAAAAATACAACCCGTTTTGTTGACAGCAATGATAAAAATGTTACAAAGAACAGAGAAATTGATTCGAAATTGCCCATTTCATTAAATTTAATTGGCAACTAAATTTTAAGTGAAAATTAAATTTCTTTATAAAACCGGCCATAAGTTATTAGATTTTATCATTTTATTATACTTTCACTACAGATTATCTCATAAAGTAAGTTCGTACACATTTTTGAGTAGTTGTTTTTTTTAATTTTCAATATTGAGTAAATATGAAAACTGATATAAGATAAGAATTACGTATAGGCATTCGCATTTTAAATTATTTTTTTTTATTTTAGGATTAGGGCATTTTAATAGACCTATACATATTAATTCTACGCTTACAACTATTACAATAAAAGTACAGGGTCATTACTCTGATTATAAAATACAGTACAAGGTAAGTAAACATTTAAATTTTTATATTTTTGTTTGTAAAAATTAAATTAGTTCAGAAATAACGCTCACCATCAATACTGAAACAATTTTTTAAATAAATTTTGTGTCCTGCGTTATGTTGTATTTATTTTACATATTTTATAGAAAGTTGAAGATTATAAATGGCAAATGAAAAGAATAACACAAAACCTGGAATTTGTCACTTTGGAAAAGTTAGAACCATTAACAAAGTATGAAGTAAGATTGGTATTAAACAATGATAACTATATTAGCTTCCCTGGATGTTTTTATACAGATTGCAGTAAGTTTTTATACAAGAAATCAAAATATCAGTATAGTGTCTTTCAATAGGGGTGATAGTTTTTTCAATAGAGATTTCTCGGTTTCTGATATTATTTTTTTTTTTACTGTGAGGTCAAAATATTCACTATACTTTGCAGTTTCCTCATGCAGCGTTTGACCGTTCCCGGATTTTTAGAAATTATTAAAAATATTACCAAAATTCAAGCTCAACTGTAGGTGCTACCCGTTTGTTCACCAGAGAATTGGGTCGACGTCACTGCTATTCTGCGCAGGCTATACGCCCCACTGGGGAAAAGTTTGAGCGTATGTTCACTTTACAAGACAATACGCCACCAACAAGACAACAAAATATGCGAAATAAGAACATCGCAGCTGCAGCGGCTAGTGTTGCCGATGAACCAAATTTGTCGATTTCAAGACAATCTCAACATTTGGGGCTTTCTCAGACGTCAACTTAAAGAATTTTGCGTAAGAATTTGGGCCTATATCTTTACAAAGTCGTATTGAGTCAAGAACTGAAGCCAAATTATCACAGATTGCGTCGGGAGTTTGCTGATTGGGCCCTTGAGCACACATAATTGCTTTGTCCAAGTTTCAAAATAAAGCAAAAACTAAATTGATACGTCAACCCGTTTTTTATTTAAAATTAAAATTCTATCACTCTTAATGAAAGACCCTTTAGTTTAAAAACTGATTTATCGCTTTCTTATAGTAAACATATTTTAACGACATATTTTATAAAAGTTACATTTTCAGACAATAATAATACTGCTGGCAAATACAGCAATTTAGCAATTTCTGAACCAAAATCTACAAAAATTGAAGTAAAGTGGACACCAATATGTAATGGGACAATACAATTAACAGTTGAACCAAGAGAAAAAAATACAGAAATTGAATCAGATTGTAAAATAGATCCTATTTTGGAAATAGTGAACGTAACAAACCGGCTACACAAAATAATGAAACTATTACCAAATACAGCATACGTTCTTAAAAATAAATATGGAAGGGATATAGAATTTAAAACAGAAGGTTTGATTTTAGGCAGTGCCTGGGCTGCCGGCACCGATTCCCAAATCTACAGACGGCGCCAACTAAATAAAAAAATGCCATTAATTGCTCTCTTTATGCGCTTAGTGCTTTAATTATTTTTATTTGCACTAAATTGTAAATTGATGATTTTGAATTTGACTATTTCTCTAGTAATTCAACTTAATAACCCAACGCACAAAACGCCGTTTACCATATCTGGAACACTACGTCAAGTAGGCAAATCTGTATGTACAGGGTGTCTCAGGACGAGCTTACGCTATCTATATTTTAAATACTATTTAATATAATTTAACGAAATTTGGTATCTAGGGGTTATCCAACATGCCTGTTTCAACTAAAATATTTTCAAAGCAGTAGCACTTCCGGTTTGACCGGAAATTGACCTCAACTTTCTTATTTTAAATGGAATACGCTATATTTTATTTTACCATTGAATGCAGCGGAAAATTTTACATATGAAGCAATAAAAACATTTTACTCATGATCAACTACTTCCGGCGTTATTCAACTTTTTTTGATTTTTTGTCTGAAATCCGGCACATTTTCAAAACTCTGTATATCGGGAACGAGATCGAATTTTTATAATCTGAAAAAAAGCCTTTTATAAAGGAGACTTTAAGCTACATTATCCATAGAAGAATCCTCGATTATTTATAAAAATGTGACGGGTACGTTACACCAAAATTACAGTTGACAAACTTCAAAAAATACAATTTTTTTAAATGGAACCCCCCCTTTTTTATTACATAAATGTGTACTTCGACAAAAAATAAGGGTACTTTATGTAACATGTCCTATGTTGAAAGTTGATAGAATTTCAGTAAATTAGAAAAACATGTAATCTGAGTATAATTATTTTATTAATACGTTCCCGATATACAGAGTTTTGAAAATGTGCCGGATTTCAGACAAAAAATCAAAAAAAGTTGAATAACGCCGGAAATAGTTGATCATGTGCAAAATGTTTTAATTGCTTCATATGTCAAATTTTCCGCTGCATTCAATGGTAAAATAAAATATAGCGTATTCCATTTAAAATAAGAAAGTTGAGGTCAATTTCCGGTCAAACCGGAAGTGCTACTGCTTTGAAAATATTTTAGTTGAAACAGGCATGTTGGATAACCCCTAGATACCAAATTTCGTTAAATTATATTAAATAGTATTTAAAATATAGATAGCGTAAGCTCGTCCTGAGACACCCTGTATAGCTATGAAATACAACGTCTAAGGATTATAATAATGTCTCAATTGTTTAAAAATTCTTATCCATATTTCTTTAATATATTAAAATAACTCAAGGAAATGAAGATCAATTTTAATAATGTTGTTCCACTCCTATTGACTGACAACGTAGAAAAAAATTCAGTAGTTTCAGAGATAAAGTACGGTAACGTTTATCGTTTTCAGAGAAACCGGTGCCAGCAGTTAAGACACATTCTATTTAAAAATATCCATACTACAATTTGAAATTTTAGCTCTAATTTCTCATTCTAAATTAAGTAGAGCATGTACAATTAATTCTGATATTGACAAAAATTATACTCTCTACAATAATTTTTGAAATTCACTTATCTATTTATAAAGATATCTAATTGAAAATTTATATGCATATCTATTTTTACGTATAAATGATAAACATATCCGGTTGAACCGGAAGTAGCATAAAAAAAATCATATTAAATCAATAAATGTTGGCTGTGATCATATGAACATCTTTTCTGATATAACTTTGCGAGATATTTACAAAATTACAAAATTTCCAATTATTATGTTCCAATTATTTATGTTTTGTTGATATTTTTATAATTTAATGTTTGGTGCACTTTAATATTTGTTAATTAGGAGTTAAGTTATTTTTCACTAAAATAGAACTTGTGGACATCATTATATTCAGAATTTAACATAGAATTCAATTAGATATCTCTATAAATAAAAAAATTTGTAGGGGTGTCCCGCTTTTTCTGGAGACCCGATATATGGCCAAACTATTATTTATTTTTGAAATAGAAAAAATATTATTATATATTTATGCAAAAATAATATGAGTAATAATGAAACATTATATTTTTCATAGCTGTTCCGATGTTAAAATCACCACCAACAGTTGTTAATACTACTTTAACAACAATAACTGTTCGATTTACACCCTCGGATGTAATGGAACTAGACCTTGTAAAAAGATATGAATTACAATATAGAATGGTACGTAATACAGTGAAATGTCTCAAATATATTCACGACAACTTATTTCAGCGTGGAAAACACAAAGATTGGGAAAAAAAAGTACCCGAAAAATCATTTTTAAAAAACTCAAACGAATATGTAAATGAAATAAGCAATTTGAGCAAAGAAAAAGAATATGAAGTTCGAGTAATATTCAACAATAAAAACAAGCTGTGTAATCCTATAGTTACAACAAGAACTACATGTGAAGGTCAGATTTTTAAAAATTTATTAGAACACTTTTTATTTATGCATAGTTCTACAATGACTCTTTTGTTGTATATTTAAAACTATTGCACTTAACAATATGAATTGTTAAATATTTTCTCCTATTCTGTAAGAAAGTTGCTAAGTCTTAAAAATTATAACCAACAGAAACAAATGTAAATTCAGTTTTTCAGTTATTGTTGGTTATATGTTATAGCAATGTTGCTATAAGGGCACAGTGTAATAGTTACTAACGTCATTAGGCCGATATGAGTCAAATAACGGACGCGGCTGATCAGCCGAGTTCGTTATTCGCATATCGGCCGTGTGGCGTTCAAGATTTTTCGTAATAACATAAAATTTAAACATTTAGGAATAATAGGCATCGCATTTTTTTGGAGTAGCATTTAAAAACTCTAGGGTTATAACGACTGGGATGCTTTGTTGTTTTTCAGGTCTACATGAATATGAATTAATAAAAGAATTAAATATTTCTCCTCATGAAAATGAAGCTAAAATAAAATGGAAGGCTGTGTGTAAAAATAACTTTGAAATTGTTATGTATTGTAATGATGAATGGTGTCGACAAGAAATTAGTACTGAAAAAGTGACGGTGGGCAGTATAGAAGAGTGTTATAATGTGACACACTTAATACCCTATACGAAATACACATTATATTTTAAAGCCATAGAAAAAGATGAACAAAAAATTGAAACATTTCTCACCAAACCAGCAGGTAATACATATGTTTTTTTTTTATAACTTTAAACATAATAATAATAATAATAATTATAATGTCCAGTCATGGATCCAGCAAGATTTTGTAATTTTAATTTTTTTCCACAATATAGCGAAATAAAGTAATCCGGTTTTGATAATATAAATTTCTAAGATGAAAATTATAGTTGTTCGACAAAATAAGAACTATTAAAATGACTTCTGAATTTATTTATTAATAAACTCCTGGACAAAATTAACGCATCACCTATATTTTCGCGATTTATTTTAAAACAGAATAATATATGAATTTTTATTAGGGTTCAGTTAAAAATTTAGGGTTCTAGACATATGAAAATAATAACAATTAAGAATCAATTCTTGTTTATATGAATATTTTATTGTTTCCTGTTTTGACAAGGAAAAAGTATGGAAAAATTTAAAAGTGTTACGTTTAATTTAAATTTAATTCCATGTTTTTGTGTTTTACTACGAACTTAACATTAAATTGAATTAGGAAAATTAATAGTGGTTGATATTTGTCCGAATTTGAGGTTTTTCGGACGTTAACTCTATTGGATGGGGCCAACGTCATAAGATTGGTAGTTGATCTCAGTACTATAGGACGAGCTTTAAGGAGGTTTAAAGAGACTAGATTCAACTTTAGGAGACACAGAAAGGTCGTCCGAAAACACCGACAGAAAGAGACGACAGATTTCTAATTCTAGAAACTCCGAGAAGACGACAAATTACAAGTAAAATACAAAATAATCACATTCCTGAAGCATGTGCTGCGTCGATTTCTACCCATGTGGTAAGAAGAACACTAGAGGAAGCAAGACTGGCCAATAGATGTAATAACACAGAACCGTGTCTCACCAGAACTCATCGAGTAACTCGCTTACAATTTCTAAGACAACATATTCCCTCGAATTCGGCTGATTGAAACCGTGTTTTGTTTTCTGATGAGACATGAGTCAGCTTAAAATTACCAGGCGAAAGAGATCATACCTGGAGGAGACCTGGACAGCGATATACTCAGTGATAAATTGCTCCACGAGAGCCCTGCTTTGGTGATTCAATACTGTTTCGGGGAGATAATTGCTTTAATGAAAAATGAAAATTACTTTTGTGATATTTATATGGAAAGCACGGAGATACACAAAATAAAACTCAAATGACATAACTAATAAACAAACAACAAACTGCTGTTCTCCGCTTTCATAGCAACACTAGACACTGGATGCACGAGGACAAATTCTTTTCGATACAATTTTTCTAACACTCATAATTTGAAAATTTTCGTCCGTGCATAAAGTTTTGTATGTACCACGAGCGTAACTTGCTTTTATGGCCTTTGGCATGTTTTTATCCTTCGGCTTACGCCTCGGGCTCAAAATCCCGCCGCAGGCCATAAAAGCCTCCTTACGCTCTTAATACATACATAACTATTACTTTTATTTCAATTTTATATAATTATTGAATATCGTCAAAAAAATGTAATTAAAACTCCTTAAAGGGGGCGATTGCCCCTATCGCCCTCCCCTTAGATCCGCCCTTGAATGAGTCACTTTCCGAAAAATACAATAAAACTTTATATTCGAAATAAAGAGATAGTATATTCTGCATCAAGTCTTGAAAGTTTCATTTTATAGACGAAATAAAATGACTTATTGGATATGGTGTATATGCTATTTTATCAAAAGTTGATATTGGAATGCTGATAATATATTAAAGAGTAAACAATAACGATAAATATTTTCATCATTTTAATCTAGATTTTATTTCATTTCAGCTCCATCGGAAGTTAAGAACTTGCAAATTTATTCTTTTGCAAAGGATTCTATTTCTCTAAGGTTTCAAAAACCTTATCCTCCTCATGGGATATTAGAACATTACGTAGGGCTAATAAAACAATGTGAAACAGAAACAGACGACGACACAGTCACACAATATATTGACGCAAAACCCTGTGATCTTTGGAGTGGCTATGATTGTCTCCAAATTAACAACAATAATGATACTTCCTGCTACGACATATCAGTAAGTTACAAAATATTTTATCGCGTGTCTCCTTGAAAACTGTTATACCGGGAATACAAGGTTATTTTTTTGTACAATAAAAGATAACTGAGATTGATTTTAGTCCCACATTGTGTAGTTTTTAATGGGGGTTTCCACTAATTTTCAATTTTTTTATATGTCATTCTTCACGAAAAGTTAAATATATTAGAATAAAGAAAACATTTTTATTATAACAGGTTTTGTGTAAAAAAAATTTTGAAAACAGTATTTTTCATATCTCGTTTAAACGGCTAATTTTTACCGCCACAATGACTGCGTACGCTCCCGCCGATTTTTTGCTAACGCTCAATAGATGGACGAGATATAAAAGTCTATAATATATAGAAAATGCTTCACTAATATACGATAAGGTAAACAATAATAATTGTATTTACAATTTTAATTAGTTTAAAATAACTATTCACCTCAAATACTTTTAAATGTAATGTTACAATTTGAATGTGCTGCTATCTATTACTACTAAACTGTAAAACCGTCCCGGGCCTTTACGTCACAAATTTGGCAGCATTTCAAACGTAGTAAAAAGTTTTCATGCATTTAAAAAAAATGGAAACATATTTAAACATTTAGTTAGTGTTTTCATGAATGTATTGTAATATATTTTAGTGTACTAGTGTTATTTTTCATTATTTTGATAATGGTAGAAACCCCTATTCTGCACAAGTTTTTTTTACAGCTAACCTCTAAAATTAATAGGTACCTATAACAAAATAAAATTACATTGTATCCCCTATATAACAGATTTCAGGTAGACACCCCTTAGTGCTTATGTACTATAATAATTTATTTATAGATTGCAGCAAAAAATAAAGATGTACCAGATGATAAAAATAATTATGCAAATACAACTATTGAAACTAAAACAGGTATAAACATATAAAATTACCCTATTGGAACACCCGATAGAAAAACGTATACTACAGATTTATAGACAAATTTAAAATAAACTTCGTTTGAATTTTTTTACGAAAATATTCAAAATAAATAATTAAACAAAAACAGACCGATGAAATAGCCGGGACAGGATGGTTGGTTTTTCACTTGAGTGACTGCACCAACGAGCTATAAGTAAATATAGAGTGGCGGATGAGCGCTGTTGGCCGTACACACTTGGACGCCATGTCTACTATAACCTGCCTGGCAGGTTGCATCCTACCAGTAATATTTCTGAATTATTTTTAACGAAATAATTTACTTTTTATGTTAGAATTATAAATATAAATAATGCAATTTGTGGCGAAAAGTTTTATTATGACATATATCATATTTCGAAATAAAAAAATAAATTAATACATATTTAGTTTCACAGATATATAATATGGATGATGTGAAACTATTGATAAATTAATATAATTTAAGAATTTTTACTGGGAATCCTTATTTTGTTATAATATTTTACGATAATAAATAACAATTAATATGAAAAATGTAATTGCATTAATACAATATATTGAAAAAGTAGCAAGGTAGGCAGTGGCGGCTTAAGGCGTGAGCCACTTAGGCACTGGCTCAGGGCGCCTGGCTTTTTGGGGCGCCCAAAATATATAAAATCTAAAGATATATATACAAAAGAAATCAATGTATGGAATATATACCTGTCCTGTATTATTAAATTTTGGAGCCCCTCAAAGTTAGTTTTGTGTAAATAAATTGTGTATTATTTTGAATTATTGCCCCAAAAGTCAATATACCCTACATTTAGATAAAAACTTCAAAATTTTCAAAAATCTAATTTTTACCTACCTAGATACTTCTCAATGCGCTGATTTCAAATTTTGAAACCGCAGGTCGATATCTCTTTTCGTTCTCGAGATATTTGGATTCAAAGTTTTGCTCAAAACTACCCATTTTTGGGTAATAACCCGAAAATGGGTCGAGATATGAATTTGGCGACAACACCATTCGATTCTACGGGCAAAATTACATAAGTACACCAATTTTCAGAATTTTTGAAAACCGCATACAATCTCTAAAGCAAAATAACTAAAAATGGCCAAAAATCGAAAAAATCGTAAGGGGTACCCCTTAAGATTTTTTCAGATTTTGGCCATTTTCAAGCTTTTATTAATAAAAAATGAACCGGTTGGACAAAAATTATAAAAATTGCTATACTTATGTATTTATGACTGTAGAATCGAATGGTGTTGTCGCCAAATTCATATCTCGACCCATTTTCGGGTTATTACCCAAAAATGGGTGGTTTTGAGCAAAACTTTGAATCTAAATATCTCGAGAACGAAAAGAGATATCGACCTGCGGTTTCAAAATTTGGAATCAGCGCATAGAGAAGTATCTAGATACATAAAAATTAGATTTTTGAAAATTTTAAAGTTTTTATCTAAATGTGGGGTATATTGACTTGTTTAATCTAATCTAATTTGGCTCAGGGCGCCTATATATCTTGAGCCGGCCCTGAAGGTAGGTAGATAGATACATAAAAACGAAAATAGTGAAAATTAAATTATATATTTTATTATGACAATAATAACGTATATAAAAAATATAACATAAAATACAATAACAAAAACATATTCTTTAAATAAAATAAACAAAATTGTGAAAATAATCACTACATATATGAAATAGAAAATAATGTTTTTATTGACCAAAAATTGTCGAATATTAGTTCCTTGAATATCTGTAGAAACAGTCCTAGTATTTACACAAAAAATTGATTACCTATAATAATTGTTCTTGTATTTATTTTAATTACAACAGAAAATTTTGTTTCAAAAAAGAAAATTTGATTGTAATAATAAATATCAGTAATTACATAAAAATAAATTGATTATATTCGTTGTTGGATTTAGGCGAGAAACTATTATCAGACTACAGGCGGTAAAATCGTAAATCCGTTGCTAATTAAAACTTTGAGTTAAAATTTTTGAATATAAAATTTACCTGTGAAACGACTTACAACTATTTCTAATTTGTCTGTGTCCACACTGAGGAACAACACACTTTGCGGGCATTTTAAATAAATAGTGCAATAAGCGCTGAGAAAAACAACGTATAGCGTCAGAGCTGACCGATCAGTTATAGTAATGGCCGCCGACCTAAGCATTCAACTGTGTACGGGTAAAGTACGCGTTCAGCATGCGATGCGCCACTCTATATTTACTTATAGTTCGTTGGACTGCACTCAGATTTTTTTTGTGTGAACCGTAACAGATATCACAAATTACACAAAGAGAAAAAAGTTTATTATTGACTGTATCTTTAAGAAAAAATATAATTTCACGTTATCGGCTTGGCCATTACAAAGTTATGGTCAATCAATGTTGGGAGACCTAAGTTTCATACACTAGTGGTTCACTAATAACTGCGAGTATCATCTTAAAAGATGACATAACCATATGAACTGTCCAAATCGAATAAAACGTTCTGTTATTATAAGCAAAATTAGTTTTTTTTTTTCAAAGAAATTGAAGCAGAATACTAGCTAAATGGTACAGTTTCCAGTAGAAGAAAGTTTAGTTAAATCGTCTTATTTTAGCCTCAAGAATCTGTGGTTAAGCCATGTCCCCCTATTTGAGAGACACCTGTATAGAATGTTCCATTTAAAAAATCAAGTGGTATTAAACAACTCTTACATTCAACTTTTTCTTGTATCTTTAACAGCCCGATTCACAAAAAAGTTTAAGCTAATCCTTATTTTTGGATTAGCGAATTCTACTCTAATTTTGACAGTTTATAACTTAAAATATAGTCTAATCTATTCCTATAGTATCTACCTTTATTGATATCATGAAAATTAAATTTTAAATATCGGAATAGAATAGAACTCACTAATCCAAAAATGAGGATTAGCTTAAACTATTTTGTGAATCGGGCTGTAATAGTTTAGCAGCTCGACAATGAAGAATCAACCAACCTGTATATACGTACTGTAGTATGTATATATTATCGAGTATTTTATTTTTTTAGAATCTGATGAACCATTTAATTTAAAAATAAATGACGCTGATATATGTTTTGAACATCCTAATTTTATAAGAGGAAAACTGAAATCTTTTGTTATTACTATAGAATTAAATAACACTGCACTAATAACACATAATTTTCAAACAATAGAAGAACGTTGTGAAGTTCCGACTTTGAACAAAAGTTATTGCCATAAAGTAAGTCATATAAAATAAGCTTAAAAAGATTAAAGGATTTCTAGACAAGATAAATATAGAAAATACTATTTCATTTTTAGTTTAGTGAATATGTACCGTCTTCTACATTCAAAATCACTGTTCGAACAGAAAATGAAGACGATGAATTAGGTCGGTTTGCTGAAGAATTTTTTAACACTAAACCTATTTCTCCTTTGGTAAAGAATGATATAATGTCAATATATCGAACGAATAATACCCAAAAAATAAGAATACCTCAAATTACTCCTAATACAACAACAAAAAATAGGTAATAATTCGATAAAAAAAATAATATAGTTATGTGAAACATTATAAATTATTTTATAGTTTCATATTTGTTGTGGTTTGTGATCCTTTATCAATTCATAAAAAACCAGAAAAAACATTTGAAAATAAGACAACAATTCCAGAAGATCTTCTTCAGTCTTGGTCAAATTGTACCGGCAATAAAATATATTGGCTCGATGACATTTTAAATGTAAGTACATTGCTTTGAATAACTATACTTATTTTGAATATTTAAAATACTTGTATGTATATAAATGTACAATATCTACAAAGCATAATAGCGCGCCGAAGCAAACAATGAAGGTGCATAACCTGAGGTCGCTACACACACTCGTATGTTTCTACGATACACTAACAGTAACAAGAAGTTTTGAGGTTATGCATTGTAAAATCAGTTAAGTTTTTATAAACAAAATAGCTAAATACTGTTTTTCTTTAAAAATACTGGCCTAAGTAGTATTGACAAAGATTGTTTTCACAAAACTGCCTGTCTGCCACATAGACATTTATAAAATTCCTATTCCTTTGTCTATATAAGAATTTGGAATATTATTTATTTATGGGGTCTCGTAACCGCGTGTCTGAGTGTCCGGTCGCTAATCTGGGGAACCTGGTTCGATCCCGACCAACGCCAAATATTTCGAATTTTAAATGGCACAAAAGTGACCCCTGTGGTGCACTCTCCACGCCAGCAATGAGTGCACAAAAGGTGACGCCTAGTAAGCGCCCGCACGGTACAAATATGTCATCATCATTACCGATATCTGCGATAAAACAGATTGGCACACTCAGAAATGGGTAATATGCCGAGATGATTTATTTATTTATATATTTCAAGGTGAAATGAAATTTTGACAATCTGACCACGTTTTATAAAAAGACGAATTTTACAATCTGCTATGACATATATAAATAAAATAAATACCACCCCCCATTTCGGGGTGTGCCAGTATCTACAACATATATAGACATCGGTAATGATGACGATATATTTTACCGTATGGGCGCTTACCAGGCGTCACCTCACGGGCCCTCATAGTGATATGAAGAGTGCACCACAGGGGTCACATTTGTGCCATTTAAAATTGAAAATATTTGGCGTCTGTCGGGATCGAATCCGGTTCCCCCCAGACACTTAGGCACGCGGCCACGGCACCCCGTACATATACATTTATGAAATTCCTTTGTCTATATAAGAATTTGTAATATTATTGATATATTTCAAGATTGAAATACATTATCTATTCAAAAATGGTAAGATATGTAACATGTTTTATATGAAAAAAATAGTAATTTACGAAACAAGACCTGAAAGTGATACTTTACTGGGTGAGCAAGCGTATACCAGAGCGAGCCGTAGGCGAACTTTGGAAGCTTGTTAGCCCAGTATAGACACTTTCAGGTCATGTTGGGTACAAAATTTTTTTTTGCGATCCTGAAAAAAGAATAAAAAAGTATTATTTTATTTTTTACTGCGAGAAAATAAGATATAAATAAACAACTGATCTCCACGGAAACATATAGTTTTACCGGTCCCGGGATCGGTAAAGTACTTTCCGATCCCTTATAGACAACTTTCCGAGCTAGCTCAGCAAAGAAGGACTTTCCGGTCTAAATTGTGATTAGAAAGAGCTCATTTTCTGGGCGATCGCGAAAAAAATATGTTTTTTTTTAGGATACTACAACAGAATATACAATTGGTGAAAAAAATGAAAAATTACGACCCGATGTAAACTATACTATAAGTGTAATAATAGTCAATGAATATAAAAATAAATATAGCTATGAACCATATTCTATAATTACGACAGCGCCAGAATATTCTACTGTAAATCCAGCAATATATTCTCTGTTTTTACTATTTTTGATACTACCTGTTATTGCATATTTTATTTACAGGTAGGTTAACTTGTTAATAGTTGAATGATTGTACCTATATTGTTTAACTCATTTTGAAATTATTTTTAGAACTATCAACAAATCCAACAATGTTCAAAAAAGACCACAGCCCATAGTGAAATATTTTACAGAGCAAGAGGACCCAGATTTATTATATACATTTTTAATAAACAAAGACTCAACATCTACGGAAAAACATTCAAAACTAGTTAAAGTATCAGATCTTTCTCAATACATTAAGGAGTCAATTGAAAATGGAGATTTGGCAGCACAACACGCAGTAAGATATACAGGCTGATTCTTAACGGGTGAAACAGAATTAAATCAAATATTGGAAAAGTTATTTTGAGTAAAAAAATGTTATAGCCTTTTGAAGGTGCACCTCATCAGACAATTACTATACTCGCCGTCAAATGATTATGGACTGATGTTCAACTTTTATCCCTTTCCGCACCCTGCCCCTTGCCTTGCGGTGTTGCCGCTTGTAACTTGACATGACCAGGAATGAACGCAAATGTCATATAATACATTTAAAACTAGTTAAAAATTTTAATACATCGTAAATGAAGAAAATATTATAACAAATAAGTAAGGTAAGACAGTAATAAGTAATATAAAATATAAAAATTGTCTGCGTGGAAAATTTATATATATATTTTGACCACAATTTCCACACATCAAGCTAAGGTCGCGTTTGCGTTAGAATACGATAACCGGTGAAATCTAAATAAAAGGTAAGAATAATTGATTATTAGGTGAACAGTAGATCTGCCAACACCACATGCATCTGCAGTCAAATCCATAGTTTTCTTGTTATAAATTATAATTTTTACCTCTCGTTAAGAGAGGTATTGGAATCATGCTAAAATTCGCATATCCAGATTTTTGTGAATAAGCACGATTTAAGGTCCCTAGAACCCGATTATAACATTTTTACGATGATGTCTGTGTGTGTGTGTGGATGTGTGTATGTGTGTGTGTGTGTGTGTGTGTGTGTGTGTGTATGTATGGATGTTGGAGGGACGATTCCTCAAAAACTATAAGACTTAAAAAATATTTAACTGCAGTTTCTTCAATCTGACATTCCTGGGAAGAGCTGAAAAGGTTTTGGTAACAATTGAACAACTGGAAGTAGTACTTTCTTAAAAAAAAATTTCTAAATATAATTTTTTGGGAGTTTTTTTTATTAAATATTGAAGAACATAAAATTCTCCATCTAATACACTTAAAATTTTTATTATATCTTGTATAGATTTAGAGATAAAGACACTATAATTTATAGAGTACACTAATCGCAGAGGCCAAGGCACTAAGGAAACCAGTTGACAAATTCCAATGTTTATAACATGACACATGTCATTGTCAAATATCAACATTTTTAGTGACATTCTGATAGCTTTTTCTGGGAAGTATATTTAATTTTTCTTATTGTTTTATTAATTAAATATTTGAAATTATAGGTAAAATTGTTGTAAAATGCATATATCCATCAGAAATACCGCCAATCTGGTTAATGAATTGGAACAATCTCTGACATGAAAATGATATAAAATAGATATAATTAGAATTATATGTGTGCAGAAGACATGTTAAATACAATAAAAAACAATATTTGGGTAAAGTTCTGTAATATTTTGTTATAAAACGACGGTTCGAATGCGAAGTGCAATACAATACTTATATAGCCTAATATGGAAATGGCGAGAGGTCTTGTGCTGGCCACAACAGATTTTTTTTCTGGATGTAACGCCAATTTTTTGAAAAAATTGTGTACATTGGCAATAATTGTTTTTGCCTGCCCTTTAAATCATATTTTCCTAAACGTTTTTTTATATATATATATATGATTGGGAATAAAAAGCGCACGTAAGTACTAACAAAATTGTTAGAATATAAAATGACATTGACAGATAACAGATATTTGTATACTTAAAAAAATTGGCATCAGTGTAGAAATCTCCAGTCCATAATTATTTGACGGCAAGTATAGTTGCACTAAAATTTGGTATGAGGATACTACTACAAGTCTTTTCTTCATTTTATTTTTCTGTCAAAAACTTTCTGTTCTTGACAAGATATGGGCATTCACACATAATGTAACTTAAAAATAAAAATTTTACAGTACACTGTTTAATACTTAACTGCTGAGGATGGACAAATACATATTCGAAACGTTCCGTCGATTTTAAATAAAGACATTTATGACTTTTAGTCATAATTACTGGAACCTACGACCATGAAATTAATAATAAATAAATACACATTCATAGTTAAGTAAGAACTATAGATATCTTTTTCTATTCGTCGACCGAATTATCAATGAGGCCCGATTCACAAAAAAGTTTAAGCTAATCCCCATTTTTGGATTAGCGAATTCTACTCTAATTTTGACAGTTTATAACTTAAAATATAGTCTAATCTATACCTAGTATCTACCTTTATAGATAATATCATGAAAATTTAATTTTAAATACCGGAATAGAATAGAATTCACTAATACAAAAATGAGGATTAGCTTAACCTTTTTTGTGAATCGGGCTGTATAAATTGAGACAGACTTCATTTTAGTTTTAGTCGAATTTTTCTTATAGGGCTTTATTGGCATTAGAAGTACTTATCAAAAAAGTGCCATTTTTACTCAAAAACTTAAGTAATTACATCTTTTTCTTTTTTAGATGTTTCCCAAAGGCCCAATTCACGAATGGAACTATGGAATGTGTAAAGAAAATAAATACAAAAATAGATACAATAATCTTACTGCTTGTAAGTTTTACTATAAAGATTGTAATTATTGTAGGAAAATAATCATATTTTATATTTTAGATGATCATTCCAGAGTTGTACTAAAAAAACTGCCCAATGAACCGTTTTCAGATTTTATAAACGCCAATTATATTGATGTATGTATTCCTATATTTAGGTACCTATGCCTAATAGGGGTTTCTAATGCAATTTTAAAAATGTCTGTTTCATTTCAATTTAAGCTTTAAGTATGTCGTAATTAAACTAATATATCTAGTTATAAAGTATTTTCTCAAAAAAGTAAAATTAAAAAATATTTAATATTTTCGTGACGTACAATTGCGGCCAAAAAAATGGAGACACCTACGTTTATCTAGTTAAGTGTTTTTATGAATTTTCAACATTGTAATTTGACTTCCATGCCAAATGACATCAAATAATTTCACACAAGCAGTGGGGTTTCATTATGAAATCCATAAAACTTTCTTATTTACGTAATTTTTATTTTACTAATTAAATAATTTAATCAAAACAGAGAAAGAGAAACGTATATTACTTATATGAAAAATAAAATTTGTTCAAAAACGGTGAACACAAAATTATAAACCAAAAAATCAAAAACAAAGAATTAATATTTTATGGGGGCTCCATTTATTAGTATCATAGCTCTCGTCTTTTCGGTTTCATTCAAATGTCGACGCATTTTAGTGCTTTCAAATTATTTTCATTTAATGTGACATTGACTTTTATGTAAATATTTACAGAAAATTTACGACGCCTATGTTTGATTATTCTGGCAAAGACTGAATTACAAAAATAAAAAATCTGATGTAGCCAACACAAAACCTCCCGCTATTTAATTTTTATTAATTTAAATACATACCTACCTACGTATTTACTAACGCTGCAAACTGTTCCATTGCAGAAAACTATTGCTTTATTTACTATTTTCTTTTTAAAATGTCACTATTATTAATTTGAAGTGATAAGTTTTCTGACAGTGACATTTACTGTCAGTTACATTTATTTGAAAAATGAACTGTGTAACAAAGGAATAGTTTTTATCTTAGGCTTCGCGACTAATAAAAAAAATTATTTATTTATCTGTAAAATATATAGAAAAAGTATTAATGTATTCCTGTAGAAAATTCAATAATCTTTAATTTTCATAAGACATAAAATTCGAAAAACATACGCACATACACACACACACACACACACACATACACACACATACACAGATACACAGATACACACACACACACACACACACACACACATACACATACAGACATCATCGTGAAAATGTTAAAAATGGATTCTAGGGACCTTATAACGTGGTCATTTACTAAAATCTCGATTTTAGATTTTTAGCACGATCCCTATACCTCCCTTACCAAGGGTAGCGGGAGGTAAAAATAGGTGTTTTCATTTTTTTGGCAGCAATCCGCAATAGTACATACTGATTTTTTGATATATTACAAAAATATGTAGTAGCTTTAGTAAAAAAATTGTTTCATTATATTCTGCCCATTATAATGAAAGTTATTACATTTCGAACCAAGGGGGCTTTACTTTTCAAACCGATAATAGTTATATTTATGGTATCACTTATTTTTTGTTTTAATTTTTATAATTTTATAACACAAACTATTTCTTCAAGTTGCAACATTAAAATCTCATATATTTTTTGGTAATTCATTACCCAATATCGGTATAACCTTATATTTAATTCTAGGGCTATAAAAACCCCAAAGCGTACATAGCTACTCAAGGTCCTAAACCTAATACAATAAGTGATTTCTGGCGAATGATCTGGCAAGAAGAAGTCACGTGTATAGTGATGCTAGCAAATCTTATCGAAAACAAGAAAGTAATACTTTATCAAAATTATATTATTTACATTATTAACAATGATTTTTGCAGCCTAAATGCCATCAGTATTGGCCGGAAGCTGATTGTACCGCAGATTACATGGACATATATGTAAAAGTTACATTTACAGAAGTTTCAGCAGATTATGTGTACAGATTTTTTGAAGCTACTTGCAGTGGAGAGACGAGAAATGTAAATGAAATAAGAATAAAAAAAGTGTACAGTTTTTCATTTAACTTCATAGTATACACTTGTTTAACGCATTCGGGTGAAAAAATGAAACGCTAAGGCACTTTTTTTACGCAGGATTTGACTCACTTACCTTCGGCTCGTACGGTCAAACATTCCTATTCGTGAAATAAGACTACACTTCATTTCACGTAAGAAAATATCAGATGGATCTTAAGAGCCGACCGTTTTTCCATGTATTAAATAAATAATTTAAATTCGTGAAACGAAACATTTGTCAATAATAAAAATATTTTTATCTGTAAAATGTACTAGTCCTAAATATTAAAAATTACATCAAAACATGGTTAAATATCATTTAATTTTGTAGATTTTATTTACTAATTGATAGCTGACATGTGAACTAGTTTAACATTCTGACCAATCAAAGGGCAGAATTTGTATTCCTATCTTAACCAACTCTATTTTCTTACGTGAAATGAAGTATATACAGTGTGAACACTGAAAACCGTGACATAGGCGTTTAAAATGGAAAAACAGTTTTTTTCAAATATTCCCTGTCCCATAAGACTATAGTGGGAGTTTTTGTTATGGTTAGAAAGATTATTTAATTTGGCCTCAAAGAGTATTTAAATGCTCCTAATTTAATGCCTTATTATTGAAATATTTACGAAAGTATAATCATACTTGACAGTTATTACTTATAATTTACTAAAAACAGTAATCATGGAAACGTACTCGGTAGATGACTTAATTAAATCAAGGCTCCATGATAATTTTTCACTGGTTCAAATCCCTCCCGGTTCAAGTTAATATTTTTATTATTTTTATATTTATTTTTGTATTATTAAATACATTCTTTCCGAAAACTTTGTAAATCCAATGGATTTTTCATTAGAAGAAAAAATTAGTATAATTAAATTTTACAATCAAGGGATGAGTTTACGAGATATTGGAGACTTTTTTGCTAGGATATATCCTGATAGACAAATTGCATCTCATGAACGAACTAGACGAATCATTTTAAAATTTGAAAAAACCGGTTGCGTTAATGACGAACATAAAACTAAACTTAATTATTTATTTGGCTTAAATTCACATATTTATTTCACTTCTTGTACATTTAGTCAATAAAGTACTTAATGTACCAAAAAATTATTTGTTTTAATTTTGTAATTTATTTAATAATACATTGTACAAAATAAATATAAAAATAATAAAAATATTAACTTTGAACTAGTGAAAAATTATCATGGAGCCTTGATTTAACCAAGTTACGTACGTTTCCATGATTACTGTTTTTAGTAAGTTATAAGGAATAACTGTCAAGTAGCATTATACTTTCGTAAATATTTCAATAATAAAGCATTAAATTAAGAGTATTTAGATACTCTTCGATGCCAAATTAAATAATCTTTCTAACCATATCAAAAACTCCCACTATACTCTTGCGGGACAGATAATATTTCAAAAAAACTGTTTTCCCATGTTAAACGCCTATGTCACGGTTTTCAGTGTTCACACTGTATACCTACTTTCAACTTATGTTGCATTAATAACTATATAAATACGCTGAACACGATTATAGATTCAACATCTTCATTTTACATCCTGGCCAGACCATGGAGTTCCATTGTATCCTCAAAGTCTTGTGCCGTTCCTACGAAAAATTTTAACAGTCTCTACAACAAAACCAATTGTTGTTCATTGCAGGTAGACAACAATCTATGTGTATTCTATTTAATTTTTATGATATTCTCTTTCAAAAAATAGGGAGACAATTTTCTATGTTCTCGCCTGAAAATTTAAGAATAAACAATACGAAGTACATTTCACAAGCCACTTCGTATAAATTATTAGTATTTAAGTCGAAATCACAGTACGTAAAGGCTGGTTATGTAAGCTGTAAACTTAAGAACTTACCTTAGCATTAACATTATGACTCTGCATTAATAATTCAAGTATAGACAAATGCGTGCTGCGGTACTTGTAGCTATAACCTTAACCTTAGCATTATGCCGTAACCATAGAATATGAAAATTTCTAAATTTCAAGTCATAATTAAGGTTTCCAATTATCAGGATCGGGATCCCGTTTCGATATCCCGGGATAGAAAACCTAGATCCCGGAATTAACCCCAATTTATTTTTTTTAAATCTAACACTAGCAAGAGAAGTAACAAAATGTAGAAATACATCAAACAAAAGAACGTTTTTATTAAAAAATACAAAAATAAAAAATATTTTTTTTACGCTTAAGAAGTAAAATTTAAAAAAATCATCTTTGGTTATAAAACATAAAACTAGGAACTAGAAACAGAAACAGTGAGGAAAGTTTTATTCAAATGTGCAATTAAAATAATTTTTAAACATCTGCGTTCTGCTTGGTAAAAATAAATATGCCCTTCGAAACACCAACGCGTCTAGACTCGAGTCTTTTAAGCGCGATCTAAGTTCGCAAATGAGACCGCTGAAGAAAAGGCTCTTTCAGCTTCCAAATTCGTAGGTGGTACTGTCAGTAAATATTCGTAACACTGTTGCAAATATAAGCCTCTTAATCCTCCATTTTCATATAGGGACATTTCTTTTTTAATTATGTTAACCGTGTTAAGACAACCTTTTGGATTTTCTAATTTTTGCCAATAAGGTTTACTTTTAGTAGTAACAGACCCTATGGCCTTTTGAAGTTTCTGCTTCAGGGTTAAAATCTGTGTCGGCTTTTTTTGTATTTCAGACAGAGGCATATCTTCATCAAAGTCCGAATCTAAGATTATGTTTGTCTTAAAATGTTCTGATAGGGGAATCCCCGTCCGGCGGTAGGTGATTCCCACGTCTGTAACATATTACATACGTAAATTACCGGGGTAAAGCTAAATAACACGCGGATAAAGAAAAAAGGAATAAAGCAGATTGAAATTTGATCATTTAAAAACATCGGGATTTTCGGGATCCCGATTTTTAATCCCAGAATTTTCGGGATCCCGGATTGGAAACCCTAGTCATAATGCTAATGCCAACCAATCAGAAGAGTATATGTTCATGGACGACAGCTTGATTCTGGAGATATTTATGTCAGTCAATTGACATCTGTCATCATTGTGTAATATTTGAATATTTCTGTCACATTGTCTTGATTAAAAATGAGTGTCATTGAAAAAGAAGTCCAACTACATAATACAGTTAATTGAACAATGTAGATACACACCGATTTTTCACACTTGAGCGTTACGTCATAGTTTGATGGTCGTATATTAGATATACGTATCGTATGTTTATCTCTGTCTTACTTATGGTTTCCTACATTCTGTCTTCGATACGTATATCTAATATACGAACATTAAACTATGACGTAACGGTTAAGTGTGAAAAATCGGTGAGTATATTTATGATAAAAAAGACGTGTCGATTTTACAAGAAGTGATAGAAGAATCTCCATAGTAACAGACAGCCAAGCCGCACTTAAGGCACTAAACTCGTGTGAGGTAGGCTCAGGACTAATTCTGGACTGCATCCACAGATTGAATGCCTTAGGAGCGACGAATAAATTAAGATTGATATGGGTACCCGGACATTCAGAAATTGAAGGAAACCAGGCAGCCGGCCATCTTGCAAAAGATGGGACAAATATACCTTTTATAGGACCAGAACCTGCTTGCGGAATAACTACGCAAACAGTTAAGCAAGAACTTAATACTTTGCTTTGGCAATGGCACAAATGGCATTGGACAGCCACATCAGGCCAAAGACATTCCAAGCTCTTCCTGAATGAGCCATCCAAGAAAAGAACAGGCAACTTACTTATAATGAGCAAGCAAGATGTCAGACTAATAACAAGACTGGTAACAGGACACTGTCAATTAAATAAACATTTGCATAGGTTGGGCCTCAAACAAGAACCAACATGCAGAGGATGTGGAGAAGAGGATGAAACCCCTGAATACTTAATATGTCACTGCGAAGCATTTATGGCAAGCAGACATAGTCTTTTAGGAGCAAAGAAATTGCACACTGAGACACTAAAGGACATTAGTCTAAAGAAAATCTTGGAGTTTACAAAACATACAGGGCTCCTAAAATAGGAGGAAACACGGAGGGTACAAGACCAGAAAGGTCACAGTACAGGGGCAAGAATGAACCACCTCCCGACAATAATAATAATAATAATAATTACAAGAAGTGACATTACCGACCTGCTCTTATTGGTTGCCCTAAGAAATACATAAACAGGACAGCGTAATATAAAGTGTAATGGAAAGTCATAATGCTAATGCTAAGGTAAATGCATAAGTTTACAGATTACATGAAACAGCCTTAAGAGCAAAAAAAAAATTAGAAACAAGTTATTTAAGAAAAGTAAAACGGGTTGCCTAGTCATGAACTTTCAGGTGGGAAGAAATTGATTTTTAAAAAGCCTAGCGTTCCGTTTTGTAAAAAATTCCATTTCGAAACCTGTATTCTACTAATTAGTCCATTTTAAAAATGATTTCAGTGCTGGAGTGGGTAGAACAGGGACTATAATTCTCACAGATATATGTTTACGAATGGCAGCTAAAGAAAAACAACTAGACGTATTAAAATACATGCAAAGTATTCGAGAACAGAGAGCCAATTTAGTTGACAACTACGTAAGTAGAATTAGATAGAAATGTGAACGAATTTAAAAAGACAATTTTTATTAAAATTTTATCATTAAAATTCCTGCGCCTTTGTTTACACAAAAATTTATAGAAAATATGTTCGTGTTTGTTGAAATATATGTTGTATATTTTAGGACCAATACAAATTAGTTCATATGCTTTTATTAGAATGTTTATTAGCGCCAGAAACAAGTTTACCCTGTAACAATTTGGAAAATGTGGTAAAAGATCTCATAAATCAAGGAGGACTGTACAAGCAAATGGAGTATTTGAGGGAAACTGCTTGGCACAATAAAGTTTTGCAAAATCCTTTAAAAATTGATGAAGAAAATATGCCCAAGAACAGATTTGCCGAGATAATACCGTGTAAGTGGTCAAATATTCTCAATATAAAAAATCTGTTGTGGCCAGCACAAGATCCCGTGTTAAGGTGTGTTAAGGTACAAGACCGAAACGCTCAGTAAACGAAAAACAAAAACAGCCACAATGCCTGGTTCATGGCGTGGTTTATTTAAACTTACAAGGGCTTTTTGTTTTTGTTTCTCATTCCCAAAATTAAGTAATGTTGACATTAGTTGGTCTTGAATTAAGCTAAAGATTTATTTATGATCATTTTAAATTATTAACATAGTTGACTTGTAATGCATTAATTTTTTTTTTTTTCAGCTCAAAAGCAAATCTATATTTCTCGTTACCCTCAGTACGATGATTTTTCAGATTATATAAACGCAATTCCTGTGGATGGATTTGGAATAAAAGATCATTTTATAGTAACTCAAAATCCTTTGCCTCATACTGTTAATGATTTCTGGAGGATGGTGTCTGAACAAGATGCTAGGGTCATTGTATCACTTAACCAAATACTGATAAATGATAAAGTAAGAAAAAAAAATATTAACTTTTGAAAAATATTAATAATTTATAATTTTCTTGTAGACAACTTGCATATTTTGGCCTCCTAACGAAAACGAACAATACCACCCTGTACCTTTTATAACTTTAACTTGTCAGTCTATAAAAGAAGGAACAGCTTATGATATATACCATCTTTCACTACAAAACAGCAATGACGTATATATATTCTTCTTAGGCTGTGTCTAAGGACCTGTTAATGTGTATGAGTACCAACCAAATATAAAATTTATGCATAGAATCACGTTAAATAAAGCGTCATTACCGCTTATGACGTAGGCATTGAACGTCATGTTACTTTATAGTTCATCTGGAAGTATATAAAAGTAAAACTAAAACTACTTGTAATAGCGAAAATTCAGTAAAAAAATCCTATTAATAAGCAAGTTATGGTCCCCCAAAGTTTGAAAAAATAGATGTGACATCACGGAAATAAGTTTCATATCAAATTGTTTTTTTCGTAGACCTAAATGTTCTTGAAATATATGCTATTTCCAGATTATATTTATAAAAATAAATTATTAAACTGTTTGGGAATTGCAGTGCAAGATTGATGGCTACTCCTCCGCTATTTAATTTTTTTTACTTCCATTCATAGAACGAATATCCACCTAACTGGTTATTCCTTATACATTTATAGGCGGCCTTTCAGTTCAAAAACATGCTTATTTTCTATGTTATTTTAAAATATTTGTAATATTTGTTTCCCTTTTTTAAGAAATATGGATAAGAATTTTTAAACAATAGGGTATTCAACCAAAACAAAAAATAAAAAAACTGTTCAAATTAACTGAAAGTATGGCTCAATAAATAATAGTTAAAACAATGAAAACATTTTTTAAATAATTACTTTACGAGATATTTCACATTTGCTAAAAGGGAAAATTGACGTCATACAATTGTTATCTTTCTCTTGTAGCGTACTCAAAGCAGTGTGTGTGACAATTAAGATTTTTTAATACTATGAATTGCTTCAAAACTGAATGAAATTTTATTTAAAATAATAAAAAAAATTGAGTGGAATACCCCATTGTTTATATAATTTTTTATATTAGCGTTTTATAACAACAACTTTTTGATTGTCTTTTTCGTTGCTAAATGAAATACTCTTAAGTACTAGTATTTAAAACTTTAATGCGTAAAAGTGACAATTTATTGCGTAAAGGTGACAGTTTGATGCGTAAGTTGTATTACTCGTTTAGGCTCGTGCGTAAAACACTATAATTTCGCAACTTACTACATAAATAGCAATTATTTCGTTATTAATATTCAAAAAATCTGTTGTGGCCAGCACAAGACCTTCCGTCAATTCCATGTATTTTGTACAAATCCCATGATTCTACATCTATTGAATATGAAAGAAAATGAATAATCAAACCATATAGAGAAGAGTATTTTCTTTAATAAATATAATAAGAAAATGTCAAAAAATAATATTTAACTGCATTTTTTTAAGAAAAACTGTTAAAAACTTCAAATAAGGGTACTTCCGGTTGACCAATTATAACCAAAATCTAATCAGCTCTTCATATGGTTGTAAAGAAGAGGAATATGAAAGAATCATAATTTTTAGAATTGTAGTTTTGGAGTTATCGTCGGAGAAAAATTTGTCACACACACACACACAGACACACACACAGACACACACACAGACACACACACAGACACACACACGGACACACACACATACACACATACAGAGATCATCTTAAAAATAGTACATTCGTATTGTAGGGACCCTAAAACGTGCTTATACATTAAAAACTCACCACCGAATTTTTTGACCAAAAACAATACCTTCCTTTTGACGGAAGGTAAAAACCGTTTTTCCATATTAGCACCTATGTTTACTCATAAAATAAACGTTTCAATACATTGCTTTCAATCATTCATACTGTAACTATGGTAATGATATACCCTATGTTTACTGATAAAATAAACTCCCGGTATAAGCAGGTACACATTAACATGTCCCTAAACATTTCCTTCCTATTACTTTATTCTTTCATATTACAAAAATGTGTTACAGGGCAATGAATTTAATATTCGTCTTATACAATTCAAAAGCTGGGAACCAGAAAAACTTCTTCCTGCAAATACAGAATCATTCCTAGGATTACTAGAAGAAGCACAAAGTTTATCTAGGCCAGGAAGTTCAGTAGTAGTTACTTGCTAGTAAGTAATATTTTAAAATAGCACGAAAGTTCTCTCCATGACTGATCAAAAAGATCGAAATGCCACATGTCATGCATTAATCGCACTTGATCGTTGTCCATGTCAAACATAGATGGTGCTAGCTGCAGGAGTATCCCGCTTTCTCACTAATTGCACTGTAATCAGTGGTTGTCGCAAGGATACACCAACTGCACTAGGACTAATCGGTCACGAAACTAGTATAGTTCATCTAGGGATCATTTTCCGAAGACTCGTTATCGTTTTATTATGGGTGCACAATAGCTAAAACCGCAATGCCAAAATATTTCGGTCCGTACAATCGACCAGTTCAGTATTTGCAATGCTGGTATATATTTTACGCCCAGTATTCGACTGTAGACCAAGACTGCACTTTCCAGATTTTCTAAACCGATTACCAGCGATGTTGTAGAGTCTTGGTCTACAGTCGAATACTGGGCGTAAAATATATACCAGCATTGCAAATACTGAACTGGTCGACTGTACGGACCGAAATATTTTGGCATTGCGGTTTTAGGTATTGTGCACCCATAATAAAACGATAACGAGTCTTCGGAAAATGATCCCTAGATGAACTATACCTATGGTACCCTACAAGGGTTGTTGTGCCACAGATGATGATAAGAATCAATAATAGCTAAATATTAAAGCAACTTTTTAGTGATTCCGGCAAATATACTTGTTTTTTATAATTCATTTTTACGCAACAAAATTTTAAAGGATGACGCATTCTATTTTTATCAATTGACATTTTATTTTTGTATACATATCCGCATAAGTCTGCTTATCATTTTTAAAGCCACATACTTCTGATATAATTTTTTGAGTCATAACATGCAACGAAATCTTTTTCAATCTTTACCAACTAATATCACAAATTTACCTATTAATTGAGACTGACAGCTTCAGTACGAATCAGTCTCAAAATATTGAGCGCCTTTAAAAATAACAGTCTCAATTTTTGTTTGTAACCAAAGGTTATATTATGATGAATATCACAACTCAAAAATCCACTTATTCATTACTATAATGAGGTCATGCAAAAAAATAATTGTACCTTTTTTCTCTTTAAATCGAAAAAGAATAGTCTAATTCATCGATCAGTATGATTAAATTATTTTTTATTCATATTTCTTGTTGTATAAAATCGTTTTAAAGTATGATATTTTTAAAAAGTTGCAAAAACCAGCCATGTTTGTCGTCACAACGTTACGAACCAAGTTCAGACTCATTTCAAACATACATTTTATATGGACACATAATTTCTAAACAAAAAATATATATAAACTATAAATTGAGGATTACATATTTGAATATGCTATAATATATTAATATAATATCGTTCTATTAATTTTTATAAATATAATTTTCATTTGGCGTGAAATTATCTACGTTACATCAGATGTTTCTTTTTTCTTTCACTTTTGAATCTTTGATTTAGACGGTAGAAGGTTATAAATGCATGTGAGACATTGAATATATTGCAGATTATTATTTTATTCTTTATTTTGGCACGAAACAACGTTCCATCGACATGTTTACTTTCATAAATTTTATCTTTAAATGTCAAGTCTTGACAAGGGACGAAGCGGGGGTCTAGCAGCCTCACTGTAAAGAATGTCATTTTCAATTACAATTTTTTCATGATTACAGATCGATTTAAGGAAAAATAAAAAATACGGGTCTATTATTTATCACTACTCTATCGATTAAAGTTATAAAAAAAGTCGTGCATGACCTTATTAAAGACTGTGTTACCCAAATGACCAATGACATGAATTCATTACTCCTTTCTAAAATATACAGGGTGTTAAAAAATAAGTGTCACAAATTATGAGGGCATATAGTACTGACCAAAATAAGTAAAAAAAATTAATCAACATGGGTCCGATCTTCAATAGTTTCCGAGATAAAAAGCAATAAAAACTGAGTTTTTTCGGTGTTTACCTCTGCTATCTCGAAAACTGTAAGAGTTACGACTTTGATTAAATGAGACATTTTGTTTACCTTTCAGGTCATCTTAGATGTGTTTTTGTTTTTCAAAATAAATCAAATAATTGTACTGACAAAAGTTGTGGCGACCTTTGCCAATATTTAGTTTTCAAATATCTGCGTAACTATTAGAAAGTGAAAAATATGTTTGTTATAAAATGTTATCGTTTTTTTATAGTCTATTTACGTCACAAGTCAGTTATGCGCAAACTCAGACAGAACGGTGAAATCGAACCACTTGAACGTAGGTCGTAACAAAGCGTAAAAGCGCTTCACTGGTAACCGCAACCGCGTACGTCAGTGTATAATTCGACATACGTTGCGCCAAGCCTCTACCGACGTCATCACAGCTTAAAATCGTTTTTTCCGGAAAATCTGGGCATTTTTGAAATGTTACATAATTTTTCAAGTCATTTCCCATGGAATAAAAAAATTTAAAAAAGTCGCTAAACTTCCCCATTCTAATACAAAATGGCCTCTTTCTCAAAAACAGTTGAAGATCGGACCCATGTTGATTAAACTTTTTTTACTCATTTTGGTTAGTACTACATGCCCTCATAATTAGTGACACTTATTTTTTAACCCTTTGAGTACGGCATTATTATACATATGTTTTTTAGTATTTTTTTATAAATATTATTTGTATGGGTATATTAAATAATATAAATTTGCAAACAAAAAAAATATTTTATTTTCCAAAACTGTATAAAACGTCTTTCTTTTTCAGCGATGGATCTACAGCAAGCGGTCTTTTCGTAGCTTTGTCTTTCGTAATAGAAAAAATAAAATTGGAACAAGTTTGTGATGTATGCCAAGCCGTACGAGCAGTAAGAAGCAATAGAACTCAATTTGTTTCTCATATTCTGCAATTTGAGTTTCTTTATCAAGCTGCTGTCGATTATTTAAATGCTTTTAATGATTATTCTAACTTTGAATAACTACGAAACTAGTCATATGTTATAGTAAAAATTTGTTGTGGCCAGCACAATACCTCTCGCCACTTTCATATTACGCTACCTATATAAGTATTGTATTTAATATTTCTGTATAATTAAAAATTATAATTAGGTACATCTATTCTTTATTTTTCAATTCATTCTATGAACAAGTTTCCTTTTACTCCTCTAAATGTTCAAGATTTTTCCAATTCATTGACGAGATTGGCGGTATTTCTTAAAGGTAAATGATGAAATATATGTATAGCAAACACGTGTTTAGTTGATATTGCTGCTGTCCATACTTTGGCTTGTAAATGAATTCCCTTTCTTTTTAAACCAATGTTAGATGTTGACGGAGTCTTTTCCTCGTTATAACAATAGCATATTATAATTACTATTACATCTCGACTTGTCCTAGTACGAATATTAGGTTTTTCACATTCAAGGACAGTGTCAACTTAACGTGCGGCAGCTATATCTATAATTTTAAATATTTAATTAATGATAAAATAGGAAATAGTAAATATATTCCCAGAAAAAGCCTTCAATAATGTCTTTGGAGTTTTGACACTGACATTTATGTCAATTACAAACATTTTAATTTTTCAGCTGCTTTTCCATGGGCTATTTGATTCATTATACAATGGATTATTTCATATATATTTATAATTATTTGTCTCTAAATCCATAGAAGATATATAATAAAAATGTTCAATGTATTGGATACAGAATTTTATATTTGTTAATATTTGTAATAATATAACTTTCCAAAAAATAATATTTAGAAGATTTTTTTAAGAAACTACTACTTCCAGTTGTCCATTTGTTACCAAAACCTTTTCAGCTCTTCCCATTAATCTCAGAGTAAGGAATACGTAGTTAAATTGGTCTTTAGTTTTATAGAATTTGAGAAACCGTCACTCCAACATGAGCCACACATCGCAAAAACATACACACTCTCTCTCTCTCTCACACACACACACACACACACACACACACACACACACACACACACACACACACACATAAGCACACACAGACACCATAGTAAAAATATTAATATCGGATTCTAGTGACCTTTAAACATGCTTATTCACAAAAATCTGGATATGCGATTTTTAGCATGAATCCAATACATTTCTACTAAAACTAAAATAGCCTTTTTAGACGACCATTGTGATAAGTATGACTTATCAGCGTAGTATCCTAACACTGAAAGTTGAACCTATGACATTAGTTTTACGATATATTTCATATCGTAATAGTTGACACGGTTGCTAGGTTACTGTGTCATTATTTTCTGGCTATATGTATTCATTATTCATTTGTCAGCTGTCCGTACGTTTGAACCTAAATTTCAGATTTGTAAAAAAAGTAAAATTTATTTAAGCTCGTCTAAAAATTAATGTTCATAACTTGTATGAAATACAAATATCTTAGCTCGTGTGTATTGATTTGCACTCGCATGATATTTGGTATTTTTCATAACTTGTTACGAACATAACTATTTTCGCACAGTTTTGTTTAATGAAAAATAGTGCTTTACAGCACTAGTTCGAAAAATTCTATTTCAAACTAGTCTTAAATAAATTGTGCATTGCTCTATCAGTAATAAATAATAGTTAAACTGTAGTTTATTTATAAAAGATACTGAAAATAATTTTTAAAATATATGATTTTTAAAATGTTCATACTGTAAATAAAGTTTTCCCGTGATTGCGGTTTATTTATCGTATCTTTAACATTTTAAACCATAGCTTTATTCCTCTGTACTACAAGACACAGTTTACACTAAATCAGAAATAATTTGCAAACCTCAAGCGGAAATTGATAAGTAAGATAGTAAACCACAGGAAAATCCGTTGATATTTTACTTCATACATTTGTCTGTTAGTTACCCGTAAGCAGCGTACAAATCTGGTGATGTTAAAATAAAAATAAGTGTCATGAAAGCATTAATGTAAGTACTACAATACATAATTCTTATAAGGAACAATAACGGGGTTACATTTGTGTAAAAAGTTTTAATTTACTTTTCAACTTGAAAGTTGTCAAGCGATATTCTTCATGAAGAATTTGATCTAATAATTGTACAATCACTGTATGAGTCGAGTCAAAATCAGTGTTTTAAAATTGGTATAAATGTCACAAAATTCCAGATTTTATTGCAATGTAAAGACAAAGATGGAATTAATTTTATGAACAAAAAGTTAATTAAAAACAAGTATTTTTTCTATATCAGATTTTAAAGTGTAATTTTTTCTACTCAAAATAGTTGATCAAGTAGCACTTGAACCGCAAGGGTGAACGGTATACCCAAATCATTCAAGCAGCCAATGCACGTCATTAATAAAAATTGAATAAAAGTAACTAGATGTGTGAGGTCATGTACTGGTACGTTTGCAGAGGTTTTAGAATCTTTATGAAAAGAGGTATACAGATTGCAATCTGTGTTATCGACATAGTCTTGAACTGTCACATCTACAAAATAAATACTATATTTTCGTCACTGTCCATTTCTATTTATATTATTTTATAATACTAACCTTATTTATACTTATGTATGTCATATAAAGACAATAAATAAAAGTGAGCCGAATTTCAAAGAAATATACCGAATTCTTTTGATTGATTAGAAGTGCTACCTTTGGCAGATTCACAGATTTTGTTTGCGTTAACGGTCACGTTGCGTCGTTGCGTTGCGTTTAACATTACTTTATTATAAATAGGCCTTTACAACGCATAAAAATGTTTCAAACACGATACAAATATTTGTCAAACAATAACTTTGACAGTATGAACATACAAATTATCAATGTTGCCAACTATAGCAACAATTAAACGAATATGACGTTGATGTACATTATTTATATATTATTCATGTCATATACGATAAGTAATGAACTCTACTATTCATCTAAATAATAATTATATAAGGCAATACAATTTTTGACAGTTAAAAATGATTAAAATTTTATTTCATTTTTCACTATTAGTGATTTTAATGCATTAAGGTTTTTGCACTAAGTGATGACGTGCATTGGCTGCTTGGATGATTTGGGTATAAATAAACAGTTCTAAGGTATCCAGCCAATCAAGCGGTTTACGTCATACATACAATATCACTAGAAACAATGACGTCATATGTTAAAAAGTTTATATGACCATGTAAAACAGATTAAAATATGATCAGCGGGTTGCCTTCATAAATCCAAAACTTTCTTAAAAAGGTAACACGTCTGGTATCATTTTTTCGAAATCCAATTTTATTTAAAATATTTTGAAGGATACTCCTTACTTCATTCTCGTAGTATATGCAACAAACTATCTAGTGAGAGCTTTAAAAAAACAATACAGAATACTGCATAATACCATACAATTTCTCACTGTTTGCCACACGCTGTACATATAGATTTAATTTTCAAATTATTTCTAACAAACAGAACAAAATATTACCTCAATAAGAATTCAGTTTCACCATTCTATTTTTCATTTTCAAAATAAGTAAATAAATTAACTACGAACTCCTGAATTTGACATGACAGAGTATTTGACATTATGTCAATGAACAATGAAACAAAAAACAAAATGAAATTACAATTCACAATACAGGTTCAAAAGTATAATGTAAACATATAATATTTAGTAATATACATGTTCAGTATTACCAATATTAAAAAAAAAACAGATTTTTTTCATTTAAATTTGTATTTCTAATAATTTTTTGGCATATGTCAATTTGTTGTTCTATTCGTCATTGCCACGGTAACAACTCACTTTTAACATTCGTGCTAAAAGTAACAAGAAAATTGTAAGAAAAGTACTTTACGCACATCTGCTTTAAAATTGTTTGTTTACATCGTAGTTACCATGGCGGAAACTGAAAGATTACACCCTGCGGGCGGTAAAGTAGCATATGCGGGCGGTAAAGTAGCATATGCGGGCGGTAAAATACTGAAAGAGCCCGCTTACTGGTAAACAAAACATCAAAAATACAATTGGAAATATAATCAAGACTCTTATTTTTAAAAAATGATATTAGTTTTCACTAGATTTTATTAGAATTGCTTAAGGAATTACTTCAGAAATTGACTCAAATCTCCAAGTTTGACATTTAAAAAAATATTCATATAACCAAATAGTTAGCAATGCAACGCATCGCCTTACTGTTTTGTGACATGGCCACCTGGCCACGTAATATTTTTATATAGCAACAAGCTTATATGTATTTAAAAAATTATTTAAAAACATTTCATTTGATTGCAGTTGTGCGTAAAACGTTGTACATACCTCGGGCCGAAAGAAGTTTACACCCTTGGACGAATAAAAAAATTTCGTCCGCAGGCGTAAACCTTTTCTTTCGACCCTCTATATGTAAATAACTATTACAGCCCGATTCACAAAAAAGTTTAAGCTAACCTCATTTTTGAATTAGCGAATTCTACTCTAATTTTGACAGTTTCTATCTTAAAATATAGTCTAACCTATTCCTAGTATCTACCTTTATTGATTATATCATGAAAATTAAATTTTAAATACCGGAATAGAATAGAATTCACTAATCCAAAAATGAGGATTAGCTTAAACTTTTTTGTGAATCGGGCTGTTAATATTTAATTAAATGAAATATTAAATAAATTTTGCTGTGACAGTTTGTGTTAATAACAACGTCACCAGAAGCAGATAGATTGGAATAGAAACACAACTTATATTCAATTTTAAGATTGTGCTTAAGTAATAATAAATTGCGCAAGAATTAATATTTCAATTTATTTTTTCATTTCAATAACATTCTTTTAATTCTTTGGCAGTATAAGTGCGTTACTTTGGGCAGCATGGACCTTGCAGAGCCTGGGTCAAACCTCTGATCGACCCGACCTCACCATGTTGTACGGTAATGGTTTAACAACCTGTTATGCCACCGGGAACACTCTAGGATATGGCTTAGCTCTCATGAAAAAGAACATTGATTTAAGTACAACTTCACCAACATTTGAATATACAGATTCAAATGGACAAGCTATAGATATTACAAATAATTGCGATTTTGAAAATAATGAAAAATGTAACATTTGGAAAGAAACAACTACACACTGGAGGAAAGAAACTTCAAAAAGTTTACGTCTTGCACCCGTAACAGATGAACGGTGGGAAGGTAAGTGTTATTAATTTTTTTTTTCTGATTTATTAGTTTCCTGATTTGGGTACCTACCAATAAATATTATTATTTATTATTATTATATTTATTCTTGCCTAACCGGCTTAGAATCTACATAATATATATATACAGTATGTCCCCGGATTGAGTTTACAAGAGAAAAAAAATTTTTATTTTTGATTTTACGAAAAAATGCCAAGGGAAGAAGAATTTTTGCTTGAATTAAAACGCATGTTTCAGTTATTAAAAGTTTTAATTAATGTAAGGTTCTTTTAATATAACGTTTTTTCGTATTTTGTCCTCCTAATAATACAGTTATTGACAAGTGATTATTAATTCTAATATCAGATAAAAAAAAGTTAATTGAATAAACTACAAGTATTTGGTTTTCGCCGTTTTTTTTTTTTCTGAAATTAGAATTAATAAGCATTTGTCAGTATTTCAAAGCTAACTAAAATCATGTTAGATTCAATGTAATAACTGTGTTATTAGGAGGACAAAATACGAAAAAACGTTATAATAAAAGAACCTTACATTAATTAAAAGTTTTAATAACTGAAAGATGCGTTTTAATTCAATCAAAAATTTTTCTTCCCTTGGCATTTTTTTTTTTGTAAAATCAAAAATAAAAATTTTTTTCCTCTTGTAAACTCAATCCGGGGACATACTGTATATATATATATATATATATATATATATATATATATATATATATATATATATATATATATATACTAACTGACCCGCCCCGGCTTCGCACGGGTAAAGCTAAAATAACGATTAGCTACACGTGTACCAGTAATTTTTCACATTTACTTCGGAGACATGCACTGCGTAGGGAGCCGGTAACCTGCCTCGCATCGTACATGTATCAGGCTCCGCCCGATCCCCGCACCGCACCTACAAGCGCCTTTTCTAAACATGTCTCGGGTACTTTTACTTATGTACATATGATGCAAGCTATCTCCCCGACAAATATCGAAAATCTGCTAACGGTTAAAACTTTACTATAGATAAAAAAAAATAATTGAAATCATCTCCTATCACACCGCCTTAATGGATGATTTTTAAAAAACCCTAAAACACTTTATTTCTTACCAAAAGCAAATAAGAATTTTTATATCCCTAACTTGAGAAATGATGGGTTCTCCATACAAACTTTCGTCCCCTATTTGACCCCCTTCAAGTTTTATTTTCGCGACAAAAGGTAGCCTATGTCCTTCTCCTAGGTCCAATCTATCTCTATACCAAAATTCATCAAAATTGTTTCAACAGTTCAGGCGTGAAAACGTAACAGACAGACAGACAGAGTTACTTTCGCATTTATTACCTATATATTAGTATGGATTTTACAATAAATTGTGGTACTACATCATAAATTGACCCCCCGTTTCTCGATGACAGAACCGTTTCTTTTCTTTCTTCTCCCGTAACTTCCCTGCACGAAATCCTTAAATGCCTGATAGTTTCCTCTTCTCTCCCGCATAACCTGCAACTCCTCTCATCACTTGATAGCCAGTATTTATTGTTTCTCTCTTCATTACCACATCTGAACCTGGCAATCATCTTGATATTTTTCTTATCATCCAATAAATACCTTGGTATTGACGTCATTTGTATTAGTTTATATCTCTTGCTGTAATTTGAGATGTTTAACTTACTTTGCTGTTCTTGCCACTGTATGTCCCAATCTCTCTGGTGTAGTTCGTAATGTGTGATTTCTCCATTTATGCGTAGTCTCTCTGTTTGTACGGGTACCAATAAATATAGATCACAATAAAGAACCGCTTTCTTTTAACAAGAAGATCAACTCTGTGGACAGTGACCTCTATACCGTGAGTATTTTTTAACGTGAAACATTGGGTTTGTCATGTCCATGGTTACGATTTGACATTTGATTGACAGCAATGTATTTGCGTGTCCCATTTAAAATGAAACATAGGGAACGAATTTGACAGATGTATTATATTATGTAAGAAATTTAGCTAAGTCAGAAAACCACTCCAGAGCACTAAACATATTTCGGGCACACAATATTTTTTTTGCAACTAAATTTAATTTTTAAAAAACAGGTATAATTATTTAAACAAAATTAACCTCTAATGACGTCTTGTCAATATGGTAGATAACCGCTGAATTTTCCTATAAGTTACGACACGACTTGACATTTGATTGACAGTAATATATTTGCCTGTCTCATTGAAAACATAGGGAATGAATTTGATAGA
Source organism: Ophonus ardosiacus (assembly GCA_943142095.1). NCBI lineage: Eukaryota > Metazoa > Arthropoda > Insecta > Coleoptera > Carabidae > Ophonus > Ophonus ardosiacus. Next base: position 48,188,209 of record OW964832.1, read on the forward strand.
GTATTGTATTTAAATATTGTAAGGTACACTAAATTTAATTTAGAAAGCAGGTATAATTATTTAAACAAAACCTCTACTGACGTCTTATCAAATGTCAAATTCGTTCCCTATGTTTCATTTTAAATGGGACACGCAAATACATTGCTGTCAATTAAATGTCGAATCGTAACCATGGATATGACAAACCCAATGTTTCACGTTAAAAAATACTCACGGTATACAAAATGGACCGGCGACTCCTATCTCTTTACAACGGCGCGAGCTGTATCCACTCAACTGTCATGGTGGGGTGGCTATCTCTTTCTAACAGTGAGAAGTACGCATGCGTCAGCTAGTACCAGTACGACGAATTAACGATGAACATGAAGAAGAAAGCTTAAATACATTTTCGCATATCTGCTTGGTCCAACTATACACAAAAGTTAGAGAGAGATAGACACCCCACCAGTCAGGCGGGTGGTATTCTCGGTGGATACACGCAAGTTATTCAAGCCGCCGGTCCATTTTGTATACCGGGAGTTTATTTTATCAGTAAACATAGGGTATATCATTGCCATAGTTACGATATGAATGTTTGACAGCAATGTATTGAAGCGTTTATTTTACGAGTAAACATAGGCGTTTAACATGGAAAGCAGTTTTTGGTAAATACAAAGGGCTGGCAATAAATCAAGCCATGCTATTGAACATGATAATAGTACATTACATTTTGTATATTATTTAATATGAACTGCTTTAATAATATTGCAGTAAATTACAGAAATTGTCAAATAAATAATTGTTTCACTTTTTTATTATGCAATATGAAAAACTTTACAAATGTCTCCGGTGGCGCAGTGGTTATAACAGGAACATCTGAAATTTTTGGTTGGGGTTCGATTCCCCGTTGGGGTAATTATTTTATTTTTTTACGTAAAAATTGTTGAACTTTTAAAAATCCATTTCCTTATTACAATCATTTAAAAATAATAATTACATTATAATAAATAAAGAGAAAATAATTGAGAATAATTGATTACAATAATCAAAATATTGATACAATAACAATGCATTGTATTTTCTTTTGATATTAATAAAAATAACAGAAATATAATAAATTTGAGTACTTATTATGTTTTTACTGTATTTATTAAAAGAAAATACAATGCATTGTTATTACATGAATGTTTTGATTATTGTAATCAATTATTGTCAACTATTTTCTCTTTATTTATTACAATGTTATTATTATTTTTAAATGAGTGTAATACGAAACAGAGATTTAAAAAACTTCAACATTTTTTATGTAAAAAAAAAAAAAAAATATTTACCCCAACGGGGAATCGAACCCCAACCAAAAATTTCAGATGTTACTGTTATAACCACTGCGCCACCGGAGACATTTGTAAATCTTTTCATATTACATAATAAAAAATTTAAACAATTATTTATTTTACAATTTCTGTAATTTATTGCAATTTTTGCAATATTGTTATGTAATTAATATTAAATAATGTACAAGATGTAATGTACTATTATCATGTTCAATAGCATGGCTTGATTTATTGCCAGCCTTTTGTATTTACCAAAAACTGCCTCCCATGTTAAACGCCTATGTTTACTCATAAAATAAACGTTTCAATACATTGCTGTCAAACATTCATACTGTAACTATGGCAATGATATACCCTATGTTTACTGATAAAATAAACTCCCGGTATAGAGGTCACTGGCGATCAGGTATGATTAAAGTCACTAGATATATAAAGTACCGCAATTGGCCGCCATATTGTGTCGAGCTTCGGCGCCAAATTTAAAATTGATTATCTTGAAACGAGTGCGTTATTACAAAAAAAAAATAATCGACAGTGAATAAATCTATGAAGGCAAGTAATTAATATTGATTTTATGTTCATAATTTTTATAATATGCATACATATAAGTACAAAACATAACTGATCAAAATTATAAAGAAAATAAAAAATAAATACAATTAAGGTTAATTTTCTTCAGGTCGTTTGACATGATGACAGCATTGACGCTAAAGTCCCCAGATATAGTGACTTTTATAGGCACAGCCAACTACAACTAGATCCTAATGTGACCCTGATTGGCCTGATTCCGCCATATTGTGTCTAAAAATCGTTCTTCTCTCTCTAACACATTGGTACAATGAATTGCGGTACTTTATATATCTAGTGACTTTAGGTATGATTAAAGTCACTAGATATATAAAGTACCGCAATTCATTGTACCAATGTGTTAGAGAGAGAAGAACGTTTTTTAGACACAATATGGCGGAATCAGGCCAATCAGGGTCTAGTTGTAGTTGGCTGTGCCTATAAAAGTCACTATATCTGGGGACTTTAGCGTCAATGCTGTTATCATGTCAAACGACTTGCAAAAAATTAACCTTAATTGTACTTATTTTTTATTATTTTCTTTATAATTTTGATCAGTTATGTTTTGTATTTATATGTATGCATATTATAAAAATTATGAACATAAAATAAACATTAATTAATTACCTTCATAGATTTATTTCACTGCCGATTATTTTTCTTTGTAATAACGCACTCGTTTCAAGATAATCCATTTTAAATTTGGCGCCCAAGCTAGACACAATATGGCGGCCAATTGCGGTACTTTATATATCTAGTGACTTTAGGTATGATACGAGTTATTCGGCTAGGTTCGGTTCGGCAAGACCGTGCGCGAACAGGGCCAGCCATTATTGTTCAATGAGGCTTCAGTGCAGCGTACGCTGATGGGTTGTAATATTAAGCCGCAGGCTCCACTCCTGGTGGTGCCCTTCCGTCAATTCCTGCTCCACTCCTAGTGGTGCCCTTCCGTCAATTCCTTTAAGTTTCAGCTTTGCAACCATACATCCCCCGGAACCCAAAAGCTTTGGTTTCCCGAAAGCTGCCCGCCAAGTCATCGGAGGAACTTTGGCGGATCTCTAACGCGAGTTCCAGTGGTTTCTTCATTAAAGTATCCTATTGTACGCTGACAAAAAGTTATGCAGCAGAAATGTATAAACGAATAACTGTGATATGTATTTATTTTTTTACAATTTAATTTGTATTATTATAAAATTCGTGATAGGTACCCAAATTAATGAAATTGAAATCATTTACATGTAGTGAAATGCACTGTAATAGAAAATATTACATCGTGTAATTTCACTAATACCTGTATTTTTCAGAATTTGAAATATATCGCACGAACGGTTTGCCACAAAGAAATTATGGCGCTGATCATAAATATGATAAAAGTTATGACCTTGGAAGCAATTTTTATATTGGCATTTCGATTCGTTCAAATAATAACGCGCAAATTTTATTGTGTAGTGGAACAAGTCCAAGATACAATGGATGTTACTGGATAATAATAGATGGGTTTGACCATTTCAACGAAACTGTAATAAGAAAATGCAGAAAAGGAGTCCCAGATCAATTTCCATTGAGTGATTATTCTGATTGTACAGAACGCCGCAGTGAAAAAATAGTAAGCACGATTATTACAAACACCAATAAATGGTTAATATTTTGAATTAAGATCTTTAATGAAAGAATATTAATAAAAGAAGAATTTGCAGCTATTATTATTTCGGGCAAAACACGAAGGATGGTTTTCACCAACTACAGTTACGCGGTTAAGTCTATCAACCCAGTAAATCATTTGTTAAACTAATCGACGAATATTCTACGGTTATAGTTATTAACGTTATTTGCATATCGGCCGTGTGGGGTTTAAGATTTTTCGTAATAACAACATTTAGGAATAATAAAATAATAAAATTCTTCTCTTTCTGCCATTCTGTGTACAACTTTTTTGTTGATTTATAAATTCTCGTAGACAACAGTCCATCAAAATGCTGTTATTTTTTTAGGAACACTTGATCCTTAGTTGTAGGTGACTATAGAGGTCCGTTATTTTTATCTTTTCACTTTTGTTTTTAGTCCTGTTATATCATAAAACATAAATATGATTATTAAAATATCTTTCAGAACTCATATTATTAATTGGGAAAATACTACCTTTTTTTTAGTTTAAGTTCTGTAATTTATTATTTTAACCCAACGTTTCGGCACCATAAACTGGTGCCTTCTTCAGGGGTGCCTTCTTACGAAGAATTGGTAGAATGAAGATTTCGTTTTCACCATATGTTAAACTTCGTCATATGTTGAAACAAGTGAAAGACGTCATCCCTCTTCAATCATCAGGGATTTACAGAATTCCATGTGTCTGCGGTAGAGTTTACATCGGCCAGACTGGTAGAACTGTCTCTACAAAATTGAGCGAACATCATCGATCGATCAGATTGAACCAGCCTGAGAAATCGTCCGTTGCAGAACATGCCTTGGAAGAATTCCACCAAATTAAATTTGAAGATACAAAAATAATTGCAAGACCTACTCGACTTAACAACAGATTAATTAGAGAAGCCATTCAGATTTACAAAACAAGAAATATCAATCTTAATCATTGTGACGGATTAGAACTTAGTCGCGCATGGCTTCCAATATTAAATATGTAATTTGTAATATGTATACAATTTTTTCTAAACTTTTTCTAACATCTGTTAATAAAGAGTACGGCTGCGGTATTTCGCTACCGATAAAGCGTTTCTGAGTTATACAGTTCACTTCTCTGCCAGTTTTTGGGAAGGTTTTTCCTCTGGCAAAAGGAGATTTTTTCTTGAGAAGTTGCATGTTCGCCGTCCATGTTTTTGCCGGAGATGCATATTTTGTCTAGAAAATTGTATACATAAAAAAGGTAACATTTATGAATATTTCTTGTTACCTTGGTTACTTGTTGTTTTTGTTATTTCAAAAAATATGTCATTGTATCCCCTGAAGAAGGCATCAGTTTATGGTGCCGAAACGTTGGGTTAAAATAATAAATTACAGAACTTAAACTAAAAAAAAGGTAGTATTTTTCCAATTCTTAAATATGATACTTTTATCTCTTTGAATGTTTTAATTGTGTGTGAAGATATTTATTCACCATCAGAATAGAGAAGATATCAAAATTAGAGATGCATTCGGGCCGGGTCGGACCAGGCTTTGGGGTTGGATCGACTCGGCTTGAAAATAAAAATTGCCGGCCCGATTCGAAGATCGATAAAAAATTAGCTGGCCCGGCTCGAAAAATGACCCGAAACTGGGCCGGGCTTCGGGCCGGGCCGGGCCTAAGCTCGAAATTGAGTGCATCCGGCATTGCTAATTTTGATTTTTATGTGACGCGAAATGTTTAACTTTTTTCAAACAAAAAAAACCTACATCCTTATAACGTTCCACATTAGTTAACAGAAGTAATTAAAAAAAGACACTTCTAGTGTAAGTTTGTTATAAAAATTACAGGCCCATCCGTATTTGACACTTTGGTTACCAAAGGTGTTCGAAAATTTTTCACAAATCTTATAAAAAAAATATCGTTTACGTACTGATTTTTATCTAACTTTGTTTGTGCTCAAAAATAAGACAAGAAATCATTATGACAGGTGCAAAAATCACTTATTTAAGTTTACGAGTAGTAACAATAGTAATAATAACATCACAATAGCATTATTATGCTTTAGTGAATAACTTTGAATTCTTGAAGTAAAATAAGATTTATATTTGTTAAGATGTGAAGTTTGATGTTATTATATCATTTTGATCCTTTTTAACTCCATACATTTTCATTAAAATATTAAGGAAACTGTGCATTTGATTGAACAATAGGATTTTTCGGGCTCAAATTTTCGGGCCGGGCCAAAATCAAAAGTCCGACTCGCTTCAACTTTTGCAAATGATTAGCCCGATTCGACCCGATAAAAAAAATCTTCGGCCCGGCTCGATGATCGACTCGAAATCGAGGCGGGCTTCGGGCCGGCCCGGGCCAAAGCTCGAAATCGAGTGCATCACTAATGAAAATAAACAGTGTCATATAAAAATTATACATATTTCAAATAGATAAAGTTTTGATCATCAATGTATACGTTGCCTTCAAACACATAAATACTTTATTTTTAGGAAAAGCTGTTGGATGAATCAAAATGGAAACACTTTCTATTAACCAAAGACGATAATAGAATACGCCTGTGGGCCTGGGATGCACACACGAAAGAAAGGCTTTTATTAGATTACATAGATGATAACCCTTTGTACCCAAGCAAGATGTATCTTCGATCATTTAAGTCAATTACAGAATGGAAAGTACATGAATGTACGTTAACGTTATTTATATACATTAGCGATCAAAATATTTATTTGTTATCAAACGCAACACCCTGCCTAAATAATTAAACTAATTCCGAATTCACCATCCCTGAATCAAATTTGATTCTCTGATCAACAAAATTTGACACTGTTGCTTTGTTAAAACTGTTGATCTCCAAGGTAATCCAGAACTTGATTTACAGATCAGTGTTGATCAGAGAATCAAGACTTGATCAACGGTTGGTGAATTTGGTGGCCAGACATTTATTCTGATCTCAGATTAACTAAACTGTCATTAAATAAACAGCAGTCTATTCACCCAATAAATAATTAAGCACCTATTTTATCCCGCGAGAAATGAGTTCTATGCGCAGTGCGCAGATTATCTATTTTTGCCCCAAAATTAATTAAAGCCCATTAATTATTGTACAAAAAAGGGTTCTTGCATTTTTTACCTAGGAAGAACTCTCAAAGAGTTATGTTCAAAAATAAGTAACCAGAACAACAATTAATGAAAGAAGATTTAATCACTCAAAATATACACAATATTATTTTTTTAATATTTAGTCTAATAGATTTTGTTATTTGTAACAGTTTACATTTGTCGTGGCATCAAAAGAAGTAAATTATCGATGATTTTTAAATAATTTTTGTCAGCGCTTTTTCACAAATTCGTCAACCACTCTGACCCGGTTAAAGATACGGTATCGCGGTTTAAAAATTTTAATTCAGCTTGAAATTCTCCTTCATGTAATGTTAAACGATTTTTGCTCCAATGAGTGGTTAACGAATTATTAACAATTTAAATTTGTTTGAAATTTCACTAAAATTTGAAACATCTGCAAATCGGCTTAGTTTTCATTTTTTCTTCTGAAATTTGGACAAGATGAAAGATAAGTATTATTATGCACTTAATACGTGTCGAAATAGGGCTGTTGCAAGAATTTTTATATGACTTCTAAGTATTAAATTTGAAAAGATATTGATCTTTAAAGAGCCTCAAATTTGAAAATATCACGAAATATCCTTTAGTTATTTTACAATTAATTTTTGAAATTTGGATAAAATTTTGAATAAGTCACGTGATCAGAAACAGAATGTGACGTCAGAGTACATACATCTTCAGCGGTTCTAAGGTGTCAAGTGTATTGTCAAAGTTGTCAAACAAGTGTCAAATAAGAATCACGACCAGACCTTTAAAGTAAAATATATTATCAATTTATATAATAAATTCAGTTTTTATATTTTATTTTACCTCAACTCTTTAACAAATTTCTCTTTAACACCCCTTATTTCGGTAGCAGTAAAACAATCGTTCGGATATAAATTCAGCCATCATCCAGCTATCGACCTTTTGAGTGTAATTTGAATTAGCCATTATTACTTTATTATTCATTTACAATGAGCAATGTCAGCGTCAAATGTCAAATTAAAAGATTTTGTTATTAACATGTGACAAACTTTAGCCTACGTTTATTTATATAAATAATATGAATAAACGTAGGTGATGGAAAAACTATTTTCCTATTGGCTATTAATGATGTAGAGTGGGGGGTAGTTTTTCAGGACGCCAATCTTTTTATTTAATTATTTCCACAAATAAAAACAAATTATTAAAATTAAAATTTTTACTAAGAAAATCATTCCATAAACTTTCATTTAAAATAGTTTTTGAAAAATGTGAAACAGGCTCATTTCAGAAGAAAAAATGAAAACTAAGCCGATTTGCAGATGTTTCAAATTTTAGTAAAATTAAAATCGTTTTTTCCCCACCTTTTGTAGGGTAAACCTCTATTGACTGGACTATATGATTAATTTGAATGTTTGTTATTGGTAATAAATAATGAAATTATAAATACATAATTAATATAAATATTACAGATAATTACTTAAGGTTTACTGATACAACAACTTGGTGGAATATTGATATACCAGATATTTATTTTCCTACATCTATATGCCTGTCCTTATATGTTACTTTACGTGAAAAATGTAGTATAAAATTACAAATTGTAAAAGAAGGAGAATTGTACGCAATGGAGACTGCAGAGCTTAAAGTAAGTCTATGCAAAAATTTGGAAAACCATATTCATCTGTATTGAATTTCAGGGAGACCCATACCCAGAACAATATTTAACCTGGAGAAATTTCAGATTACAAGGCGGAGATTCGCAGCCACATATGAAATATACGTTATACATCTCATTAATTAGTGAAGGAAATGAAGGGTTTTGGGCCATGGACGGCATTCGAACTTGCTCCAATAATGGTAACTTTCAAAACTCATAAATACATTCGTTACTCGAGTTTCGCTATAATGTGACTGTACTTTCGAGCATATACTGACTATACAGTGTCCCACACTCTATCTTCAGTGTAGCAGAGATACGCAATGTTAATCTTATGGACGTTTTCCGCACCATGTTGCCAATTTTTCAATATAATGTAATATTGAAACATTCATAAATTTTCATTGCTATACCAAAATTAGTTAACACTGTACAATTTAAGTTTTATGAGGGTCTATTATTTACCCAAGGGCTTATTGGAATCACCCGAAATTTATCTGCAGTTCTAAATAGTTTTATTTACAGGGGCGCGAAAAGATGCGTTGGAACCGAGGTGTAAAAAACATGCTGAAGTTATTTGTACCTGTAATAAGTAATATTTCAATGCAATATTTTAAAACCGCCCGGCATACTAATCTTGATCAAATGCATTAGAGATTAATATATTATAAATTCAAATTGAAGATTATAAAAAAAGATTAAAGACTTATGAACTATGTAAAATATATGCAGTATTTCTATCAAGCCTAAATATTAGTAAATTATCAAATAAGAAGATATAAATTAAATAAAAAAAGTAATGGTTAATAATTTCAACTCTTTATGAATTCATCATATAATATGTCGACATAAATATAAAACATAAAAAAATATTCTTCATCAATATGACATTGGGATAATGTATCGTAGGAAGAACTCAAAAAATTAGGGATTTCAATTCATCATATCTTTCTGCTCCAATAGGCAAGTTAATTATTTCATGTACCTCTATATCTTTTCGTAGAATGGAAATATGTGACATAGGGAATTTATATTGTTGACGAAGATTGTAAATTGACTAGAGTTTATATGTTAATTATTTTGATTTACCTACGCTTGTTATATTTTTATGCCCTACTTATATTTTGTGTTTATATTATTTTATATTTTTTGTAAATTGTTAAACTGACCAGTTTATTATATATTTATTTTTCTTTTCGCCCACCGGTTTAGATACACTGAAAGTACATCAGTCATAAATACATTCAATGAAGTACCCAGAATATTTCATCTCTTTTTGGGCATATATTTTGCTCTTTCTATCTTGTAGTCTAACAGCAGGCAAATTTGGCAACATGGTACTCCATAAGACCCTATACTGAACATAGAGTGTGGGACACTGTATAGATAAGTAATTCCCTATACCAATGCATAAGTTGTTGTGATCGGAAGATATGCATGAGGGGGTTTGAAAAATAAATTATAATGAAATACCTACATCATTACATAATAATCTGCAAGTTTTCCATAAAGATAACGAACTGCTTAAAATGCATCTTAAGTTGGAGAGTAATTTATTACAGGAATTTTCGTCTTAAAGTACAGACCACTTATAGCACAATATTTGTAATATTTTATTAGGTTTACTAACATCACAACATTTGACGAGGGAACTCATTGTTGGCATGGAGAGTGCACCACCAAGATAAAACAATATATTGGTATTGGATTCATGCTGAAAATCGCATATCCTGATTTTAGTGAAGAAACATCGTTATAAGGACCCTAGAATTTTAGCGATAATTTTTAAAATTACATGACATCACATAAAGTTTCAATTGCTTGTAGTTTTCGAACAAATTAATATTTAAACATTTTTTTTCATTAATACTCATACAAGAATAACGCGATAACAATTTTCTTTAATTTCTAAAAATTCACTCAGTTGTTCAAATGCTCTAAATATGCGTACATTTACGTAACATTGTCTTTACTATCAAATAATATTACTAGCAAGTTTATACCTCTACCCATTTTTGAATTATTGCCCCAAAAGTCAATATACCCCACATTTAGATAAAAACTTCAAAATTTTCAAAAATCTAATTTTTATGTATCTAGATACTTCTCAATGCGCTGATTCCAAATTTTGAAACCGCAGGTTGATATCTCTTTTCGTTCTCGAGATATTTAGATTCAAAGTTTTGCTCAAAACTGCCCATTTTTGGGTTATTACCCAAAAATGGGTAGAGATATGAATTTGGCGACAACACCATTCGATTCTACGGGCAAAATTACATAAGTATACCAATTTTCATAATTTTTGAACACCGCATACAGTCTCTAAAGCAAAATAACTGAAAATGGCCAAAAATCGCAAAAATCGTAAGGGGTACCCCTTACGATTTTTTCAGATTTTGGCCATTTTCAAGGGTTTTCAAACTTTTATTCATAAAAAATGAACCGGTTGGACAAAAATTTTGAAAATTGGTATACTTATGTAATTTTGCCAGTAGAATCGATTGGTGTTGTCGCCAAATTCATATCTCGACCCATTTTTGGGTTATTACCCAAAAATGGGCAGTTATGAGCAAAACTTTGAATCTAAATATCTCGAGAACGAAAAGAGATATCGACCTGCGGTTTCAAAATTTGGATTCAGCGCATTGAGAAGTATCTAGATACATGAAAATTAGATTTTTGAAAATTTTAAAGTTTTTATCTGATTACGGGGTATATTGACTTTTGGGGCAATAATTCAAAACTAGGTAGAGATCTAGCCCAGAAATCGATATTTTTGAGAAAATATTTGAGGTTGAATATCTCCAAAACTAAAAGAGATATCGACTTGCGTTTTCATGATTTGGAATCAGCGCCAAATATCTCGTATTTAAAGGGCACTTTCCTCGCCAGCAATGAGTGCCCGTGGGGTGTCGCCTGGTAAATGCCCGCACGGTACAAATATATCATCATCATTACCGATATCTGTGACAAAGTAGATTGGCACACCCAGAAATGGGTAACATGCCGTGATGATATATTTATTTATTTATGTATGTATATCTATAAATAGTTGTAATTTCAGAAATTAGAAAAGCTTTTGTGAGGAGTAAAGACCCATTTATTTGTCATTCTTTAAAATATCCAGATTGGACGTTTGATAGTAATAAAGAAATAAAAACTAATGGTGAATATTTTTAAGTATACAACAAAGTAAGTTACTAATTTTTTTATTTGATGACCTTGCAGAACCACCAGTTTGCGACAACTTCAATATAGGACTGAATTGTAACATTTCTCGTACGAGCTTGAAGGGTCAAAAAATATGCTTAGCGACCCCAACAGCAAGCAGTGAAGCTGCCTGCACTTGTGCCCCTGGTTACCAATGGAAAGATAATTGCAATACTCGTAAGATCAACAAATGATATCAAGCCATGTTTCAGAAATTTTTAGGTTCATCTTAAATATATTATTTCTTGTAGCATGTGGATATGGTTACTATGGGCACCGTTGTGAGAAGAAATGCGGAGTATGTCGGTATAAATATACATGTAATGTAGAAAATGGATTTTGCGGTGATTGTGAGGAAGGATATTTGCCCCAATTATGCCAGCAATGTAAGTCATATATCAAGGAAAAATAAACTAACAGACTGAGCAAAAATAAATCGGACACATTTCTATAATCAGTTAATTCTCTGATGAATAAGCAGTTTTTGATTACAAATCTGATATTAATAGGTCTCTATTTTAAATCCGTATTAACCGAATCTTGATTCTTAAAGGGACAAAATGTGAAAAAAAGCTTAATCAACATGGGTGCGATTCAGTGGGTTATATTAAAGTGTGTACTAAGACTTGTATTAACTAAAACACTGTATTAACTTTAAAAAAAAATTAAAACAAAGGTGATTCAGTAATCTGTATTAAGCTTTTTTAGTTAAAACACTTCTGTTCCAAAATGTAATAACTGTCAAAGTGCGAAATTGGAGGTATTTGAAACGTCAATATTTTGTATTTGTGTTGTATTGGGTAATGTTACACTACTTTATGAACTATATTTTAAATTTTAGCTATTAAAATGTCAGGAAAAGGATTTACAGAACCGAATTGGTTTAATGAAGAAATGGTTATTTTAATAAGAGGCAATTACTAAACGGAACGGAATTATTGAAAATAAATGACGTTAAAATAATGAAAAATAAAAAAGCTGCATGGAGAGACAAAAAAGCTGAAAAGGAGACACGTGGTTATTGATAGAGAATTGGGCCGCATAAAAGAAATGTGGCGGAGATTGAAATGCAATTCAAAGAGTGAAATTGCACATTATATAAAAGAAAAACTAAAACTGGAGGAGGTACACCACCCCCAAACTCAAATATGTCAACTCGAATCAAATTTATTACATGCTGAAATATATTTTTTGATAATCGGTATCACTTTCGGAGAGAGTATTGTCATAGTTTTTCGTCTTCTGTATATCCTTCTTCGTCTTCTACAATCAACAACACGCCTAACATGCTCAACTCCTTCAACAGCACGTATTGTGTTATCCATTACCCATTTTAATTAAAAAAAACCCCAGAAAATAAACAACCTATACATAATTGTTGTAACTTGCCTGAATTTATTCATATTAACCTCAATTTTTTAAATTATTCATTTTGTCTTTTATTATATCATTTTAAGTTCAATATTTGCTTTAATATACTTTATGAAGAGTCAAATATATAATTTTACTTCAATATTTCATATTTGACATTATGAATTAAGGTTAATACAATACTTAAAACAGATATAACCCATTTTAAGAAGTGTTTTAATTTCTTAGGCAACTAATACAGATGTATTAAAACAAACACTCTAAAACAGTCTAATACAAGGCACTGAATCAGGTTTTTTAATACAACTCTTAATACAGATCTTAAAACAGCCTAATGCAACCCACTGAATCGCACCCCATGAGTTTTTTTCGCGGTTTACCTCTGCTATCTCGAAAACTGTAAGAGTTACGACTTTGAGAAAATGAGACTTTTTGTTTATTTTTCAAAAGTCTTTAGATGTTTTTTTGTTTTTCAAAAAAAAAAAAATCGAATAATTGTACTAAGACAAATGTTCTGGCGACCTTGGCCAATATTTAGTTTTCAAATAACTTCGTAACTATTAGAAAGTGAAAAAAATGTTTCATGTAAAATGTTATTGTTTTTTATAGTCTATTTACTGGCATAGACAAAATTTTGTTCGACTACTATCTTTATCAGTTTTTGTTTTAATACAAAATGGTCTCTTTTTCAAAAACAGCTGAAGATCGGACCCATGTTGATTAATAATTTGTTACACTTCACCATCCTCTATATTGGTGATTGTGAAAATGTCCGATTTATTTTTGGTTTTCTCTGTAAATATCTTATAACTTGTCTTCTAAACAGCTCTTCCATATCTTGTGGATGCACCAAAATCTGTTACTGTATTCTATTTCGGAGCGATTGTAAAATTCAACAATGTTACAATGGAAGGAGACGAAAGTCTAGCTTCTTACATACAGTTAGAGTGCCGTGAAGATGGATATGTATGTAAAGTAAATATAAGTAAAGAAATATAGTGAACATGTCATATTTTCCAGGCTACTAGAGCATCTGGTGAGAAATGGTTCAACTGTGGTAAACCAGAAACAAATATCGAAAGAGGAAAAGAAATAGAAGTTACGAACTTAAGGAAAGAAACAAAGTATCAAATTAGAGCCGTCGTTGTTACTATAAGTGGGAAAGCTTTCACAAATAACTTACCTACAGAAGTTATTGAAACAAGCTGTAAACGTAGGTTTTATTTTAATCTAATTTCGACAAAAAGATGTAAATGCATACATAAATGGGTAATATTTACATACACATATGTCTTGGGCCAGTAGCGTAACTAAGGGGGGGTTAGGTGGGTGCGCTCACCCTCCTGTGAAGATTTTCAAGATATAGGCGCCTTTTTCAATAATTTAATTATTAATATTTTTTAAAAATTTTCAACTTATAAATAAAAAAAAAATATTAATACAATCTGCAATTCTTTTCATCCTAATATTTTTAATATTTTAATATACCTATTAATTTTAACATAAATATATTAAATAGTAAGTTTAATTAGTTTTATTAGTTGAATACTATTTTCTTTTTCACATCGCCACATCAACAAGACGCAAATTGCAAATGCAGGCGTCTGGCGTGTTTTCTATGCTACTGTCTACTGTGTATTATCTTCTGTGCTGTTTTATTAAATTCAAAATATCATTTTAATAATGAGTTCAATTAAGAAAAAGATGTCCGGATGGCAGAGAAAAAAAAGCAAATGCATTAAAAGAGAGTACAAAAGGTGTTCTTAAAATAAATACTTTTTTTACCAGTAATAATTCAGGCAATTCGGAAGTTTATTAAAAAAGTAACGAGTAACCTTGGTGTTGGATGAATTAAGAAACTCAAAACTGATTTTAATTTTTTTTATATTTTACTTTAAATAAATTACGAATTTATTATGGCTCCTTTTTACTGAGAAAAAACCCACCTGTGGATTTTCCTAGTTACGCCACTGTCTTGGGCTGTGTCCGATGTCTCATTATAGCATTTAGGCTGTGTCCGATGTTGCACTTTTATCACCCTAATATCTAAATCCTAAATTTATATGCCCTAAATCCAGTGATTATTTAGGATTTTAGGAATTAGATTTTAGGGTTTTGCAGGAGCACACATTGCCGCGAAGTTGACGCGTACTAATTGAACAAATCATATTCGTTGTTATAATTTGTATAAAACGTCAAATTTACAGTCAAAGAATAGCTTCTTAGCTTTTCTTATGAAATATAATATTAACATTTAATCTGACATATTAAATTAAATCGAATTATACAATTTATTTTTGTTTTAAAATGTTGCCATAGAAACCAATGGATATCACTATAGTGACTGTATATACATAGTGTGGCCAATAGGGGGATCGATTTTGATTGGTCGGCGCGAATTTGCCTAAATATGGCGGATATTATGCCGACAAAGTGACATTTTCAGATTTGTTACGTGAATTATACGTGAATTGAAGGTTATTATATTTATATTTTAGATAGTGCAAATAATTAAATTACACGTGTATTTGTATATTTATAACTCAAAGTAATATATACATATTTTTTAACATCACATATTTTTTAAGTTAACTGTCAAAATTACTAAAAATATCTAATATTAAGGTATATATTTTAGATGCCTGGTTGCGTGGCGGTTGGTTGTGAAAACAGTTCTTCAAAAGGATTTGAAATTAAAATAAATATTTTGTTTCCATTTAATATGCTCTTTCATTAATGGAGTATTCCACCATAACAAAAAAATTGAAAAAATTTCACTTTAACATAAAGTATGGCTCAATAAATAATAGTTAAAACAATGAAAACATTTTTTAAATAATTACTTTACGAGATATTTCACATTTCCTAAAAGGGAAAATTGACGTCATACAATTGTTATCTTTCTCTCGCAGCGTACTCAGAGCAGTGTGTGTGAGAAAGACAAGATAGGGGAAATGTGACGTTACACTGATTTCTCGAAAATAAAACACTGTTAAACTAGGAACAATTAAGATTTCTTAATACTATGAATTGCTTCAAGACTGAATGAAGTTTTATTTAAAATAATAAAAAAAATTGAGTGGAATACCCCATTGTTTGTCGAATTTTGTTTAGTTATCACATCATATGAATATACAGTCACTATAGATATCACTAGTGTGCCATTCGAATTAGTATTTAAGTCTTCTTCACAGAAATACAGCTCCGAATGGCACATTACTGATATCCATTGGTTTGTATTAGGAATGACGATGGGTACCCGGGTACTCGGAACCTACTCGATAATAATGTACCCGGGTATAAAATTTCTTACCCGATTACCCGAAATATACCCGCTGCCCGTTAATTACCCAATACCCGTTAATTATCCGAACAGTTTTCAGCTGCCGGAAAGATTGTATCTAAAAGAAGAGCTTTTTATTATCATACCATAGGTAGTGTGGTGCACTCTCCACACCAGCTATGAGTGCCCGTGAGGTGACGCCTGGTAAGCGCCCACACGGTAAAATATATCGTCATCATTACCGATGTCTACATGTGTTGTAGATACTGGCACACCCAGTAATGGGTAATATGCCGTGATGATATATTATTTTTTTTACCATAGGTAATTAATATAATTTATGTTTAGTTTTTTTATAGAGATATAGTTTATTATTTATTTATATTACTTTTTATTTAATAAATATATGTAAACAATAATTACGAATTTTATTAAAAAGTAAACTTCTAATATAAGGGTAACTGGTAATTAACAAATTAATGAGTTATGTATATGTACTTAAAGGATAACGGGTAATTAAAGGGTATCGTGTAAGTAACGGGTAAAGGGTACTATCCGGGTAGTTGTTTCGGGTACTCGGATACCAAAATTTTCGGAATTCGTCATTCCTAGTTTGTATGGCAACACTTAAGAACAACAAAAATCAGTTATACAATTCGATTCAATTTTATGCTTGAGAGTAAATGTTAATATTATATTTCACAAAATAGAAGCTAAGAAGCAAATTTGACGTTTTGCATAAATTATAGCAACGAACATGATTTGTTTAATTAGTGCGCGTCAACTTCAAGGCATAGTGTGCTCCTGCAAAACCCTAAAATCTAATTCCTAAAATCCTAAATAATCATTAGATTTAGGGCATATAAATTTAGGATTTAGGTATTTAAATATTATCTACTATTCTCGCTGATACTGCAATAGGTCGTATGTCAAAAAGTCCCTTTTGAGATTATTGTGCTATAAGCATCATGTGGCGTTTTATGTCCCTGCAAAAGTCAATGTAAAATGAAAACGTTTAATATCCTTTGACTACAAAAATTTTACATTATCTCTTATTCATTTATTTATTTTTTATTATTATGGACTTTTCATCTTTTTAAATGTTATTTATTTATGTTTTAATGAAGTACGACGATCAACTCTGCGATAATTTTATTTGTTTCTCATGGATGGTTGCAATAAAAACCTTATGTATTACACGTTTTTTGCCCTGAAGAAGACTAATGTATTAGTCGAAACTTTGGCTTGTCCAATTATTTTTCCTTAAGGGACCCCTCATCTTAGCAATTATTTTTTTTTCACCTAAATTATTTACTACTTTGCAGCGCATTCGGAAAACAACATTATCGTTCTTGCTAAATCTAGAAATGCAACAGTTACATTCGAGGTAAATAATTTTTATAAAAAATAAATAAATTTTCTAAATATATATTTCTTGCAGACAGATGATGCCGAAAATTGCGATATAAAAAATTATTACTTTTCAATTGACAATATGAAACATAAAATCACAGTAAATAATATATTTATAAAAGATTTACTTCCTTATAGAAAATATGCGATAGAAATATCACATCAAAAGATTAATATTAAATCAATAATAAAATCTTTCTGGACAACCGAGGATGGTAATAAATAATGGAATACACAAAATAAAATACTATATTCAATTAATTTATTTTAGCTCCTGGAAAAGTTCAAAAATTGAAATGTTCAGCTTCTTCTACTCAAATTGAAGTAAATTGGGAGGAACCCGAAGAAAAGAATGGAATACTCAGACCATATACAGTTCAATATGAAGTACTAACAATAAAAATTATATTTTGTGTGATAAAATATTTTTTTTTGTAGTTAGTGAAACGTTCTACATGTCAGCAGCAACAGCAAATAAAAATAGTCACGTTTACTTCTGAATCAAAAGCAACAAAAATAGATGGCGTAGACCCATATAATAAGTATACCGTAACTGTGTATGCTAACACAATGTTGTCAGGAGAAAAGAGCAGTATTATCTGTGAAACCTTAATAGACAGTAAGACATTTCACTACATTATTCAGGATGTTATGTAAGTAAGTGATCAACGCTTAACCCATGGTAGAAATGACCCCAAAGATAGTAAATCTGGCAATAATTTTTGTTTAACATACTTTCTACAAGAACTAGAGGCATTTAAAACTGACCAATCACGTCATAGTTCAAAACTTTATAGAAAAGTAAAAATCAATGTGTTCTCTGAAAAAAATATTGATTGTCAATCTGACGTTAAATGTTTTTTTGCATAGACGTACAATTTATATTCTATTTTTTTCATATTCTCAAAATGCCATTTACCTTCACCAACAAAAAGTATGCAGACATGCATATGGTTTATAGCGAGACATTACAAAATAGTCGTGCTGTTGTAAGACGGTACAGAGAGTTATTTCCAAATAGACGTCAATGATTTTATATCATTTGTGACAGGTATCACATTTTTTCCAGAGAACACATTGATTTTTACTTTTTTATAAAGTTTTGAACTATAACGTGATTGGTCAATTTTAAAGGCCTCTAGTTCTTGTAGAAAGTACGTTAAACAAAAATTATTGCCAGACTTACTATCTTTGGGGTCAGTTCTACCATTGGTTAAGCGTTGATCACTTACTTACATAACACCCTGTATATACTCTTCTGATTGGTCGGCATTAGCATTATGACTTAAAATTGAGAAATTGTTATATTCTAGGGTAACGTCATAATGCTAAGGTTAAGGTTATAGCTACATGTACCGCAGCACGCATTTGTCTATAATGGGGGATTCCACCATTTTTTTTTTATAATTTCATCTGAAAATATTAGGAAAACTAAGACTATTGATGTGAAAAAATTCCTATTAATAACCGAGTTATGGTCTCCCGAATTTTGAAAAGATTGAAATATATGCTATTTTAAGTTATATTTACATAAAATAAATGAATATTATAACACTGTATAAGTCTACATACTTTATAATTACAGGTGTATTTAAATTATTAAGTTTAATGCAAGAAATTTATGTTAAAATAAAAACTGTTTGAAAAATGCAGTACAGGAATGTAAGCCCCTCCTTTCGAATTTGAATTTCTTAACTTCCATTGGTAGTAACCCCCACCTTCTAACACGCTATTTGTTATGCATGTATAGGAGGTCTTTCGGTCGCCAATCAAAGCATTATATATTGATTTCATGTTCGTGTCGAGGCGCTATAACAAAAAAACCCCTTATTTCCGAAATGTCTCAATTATACCATTTCATTTTTTTATTAATATTCGTTATTCAGCATATACATTCGTATTTTTTTACTATTTTCCTTTAATTCGATTGAGCTGGAATCCCCTATTGTAATTATTTTTATTGATATAATAACAATGCATTGTATTTTCTTTTGATAAATACAGTAAAAAATAACAATATCTACACAAATTTATTATATTTCAGTTATTTTTATTAACATCAAAAGAAAATACAATTTCGGAGATATCTCTCTCGGCTCGCCCGTTTTACTATTATAATACGATTAAATATTTTCCTCAGATTCTATCAGCATAGAAGAATTTCCCGACTCCATTTCTTTATTTTCCGTAACATCAGTTACTGCTACATTTAGTTTTCCATTTAACTGCACCAAACAAAGAGGTCCACTGTTTTTTGATATTTTCATTGAATGTGTGCAAAATGAATGGTGTGATGCAGTGCCAATCAAGACCATAGATAACATTGAGGATGATCAGGCTACTATAATTTCTCTTACTCCTTTCATCAACTACTCAGTAACGCTTCAAGGAAAAAGAGCCAAGAATGGAGATTTGGCACCAATAAGTAGGGTTACACAGTTCAGTACTCCTGCAGGAAGTAAGTTATGACAGACAAATCTCATTTTCAATGTTTTTCTAATAAGCCTGTTTCACATTTTTCAAAAACTATTTTAAATGAAAGTTAATGCAATGATTTTCTTAGTAATAATTTTTATTTTAATAATTTGTTGTTATTTGTGGAAATAATTAAATAAAAAGATTGGCGTCCTGAAAAACTACCCCCCACTCCTGTGACGTAGAAGCACATACATTACATCATTAATAACCAATAGGAAAATAGCTTTTCCATCACCTAGGTTTATTCATATTAGGTCTGTTCGTTTGTATTACACTAACTTGTACAAAATGTACCGAGAATACGTCACAGTGTAGTTTAGTGCAACGTAGTACAGACTTGTTTTCGAAATTCAAACGAACACTAATTAGACAAGTTAGTGCAGATTGTAGGTTAACTAGCAACGCCATTTATAAATATTTATAATTATAATGATTTTTCCATTTAGTTAAAATTTATTGCAATTCTTTCAATATGAAAAATCCATTAATGTTTATTTTTGTACTAAATGTGAATTACACATATCTATATCGATTTTAATAGTTTTCAGTTAAATTAAAACTTTTTTTTAATAAATATTTTGTATGCAATGTTATATTACTTATTTTTCCATTTTATTTCTTTGGTATTCATAAAACACATTTCCTTTGATTCATTTTTAGAAT
Source organism: Ophonus ardosiacus (assembly GCA_943142095.1). Lineage (NCBI taxonomy): Eukaryota > Metazoa > Arthropoda > Insecta > Coleoptera > Carabidae > Ophonus > Ophonus ardosiacus. The sequence goes on from OW964832.1 coordinate 48,208,881, forward strand.
ATAGAATAAGATTTTGCAGATTAATGAAAAAATTATAGTTACAAGTATACACGACAACCTATGTGACAAATTGTGGCGTCGTTGTAAACACTGCGCACTGCACTAAGTGTACTAGCTCGGGAGGTAGTACAGTTAAGACAAGTTAGTGCAACATGCATGACTACAAACGAACACAGTGCAGACAACTTCGAACACACAAACGAACATATTTTTCAAAAAATTACAAGTTAGTGCAGCTAGAACCATACAAACGAACAGACCTATTATTTACATAAATAAACGTAGGCTTACAGTTTGTCACATGTTAATAAAAAATCTTTTAATTTGACATTTGACGCTGACATTGCTCATTGTAAATGAATAATAATTACACTCAAGCTAAGTCGGACAATTTACCGAAGGTCAGTAGCTGGATGGTGGCTGAATTTATATCAGAGAATGATTGTTTTATTGATACCGAAATAAGGGGTGCTAAATATCTGAGATAAAATAAAATATAAAAACTGAATTTACTATATAAATTGATAGTATATTTTACTTTAAGGTTCTGGTTATGATTCTTACATTGAATCTGCTATAGGAAATGTAGATCTATGTCGAGAAAAAATATCTGTATAGTAGATGTAAAGTTTGCCCTGAACATAAAGTGAAGCAACAAAAATATACTATTATCTTGAAGATGGATGAAAGTTGAAATGATCTTCACAAACATGAAAACACGATTTTTCTGACATTATCAGCTCTTCAACCTATTGCTTCTAGTCACAATTTTCTTTCCTTCGCATCTTTTGACAAATTTATAAACTCTATAGTAGGTTTGTTCCTAACAGTAGTTTCGTAAGAAGGCGCAATATAATATCGTAAATTACTCATTTTATTTTAAACTTTTTATTACCTACATTATACAACTTGAACCAATCTTAAAAATTTGACATTTGTTTGACAACTTCGACAATACACTTGACACCAAACACAAAAATTTTTACATTATAAACGGACCAATTAGAACCGCTGAATATGTATGTGTTCTGACGTCACATTCTGTTTCAGATCACGTGACTTCTTCAAAATTTTATTCAAATTTCAAAAATTAATTGTAAAATATCTAAAGGATATTTCGTGATACTTTTAAATTTGAGGCTCTTTAAAGAACAATATCTTTTAAAATTTAATACTTAGAAGTCATATAAAAATTCTTACAACAGCCCTATTGTATGTAGAACAGTCTGTTTGCGCTTAAAATACAAAGTATTCTTATATACAGGGTGTCTCTTAAATAGGGGGACATGGCTTAACCACAGATTCCTGAGGCTATAATAAGACTATTTAACCATACTTGCTTCAACAGGAAAGTGTACCATTTAGCCAGAATCCTGCATCAAAGTTCTTTAAAAAAAAAAAATTTTGCTTATAATAATCGGACGCTTTATTCGATTTGGATGAAATTTGGTATGACAGTTCATATGGTTATAAGTCATCTTTTAAGGTGATACTTCTTATTATTAGTGAACCACTAGTGTATGAAACTTAGGTGTCCCAACATTAATTAGACCGTAACTTTTTAATGGCAATGCCGAAAACGTGAAATTGTTATTCTTCAGAAAGATACATTCAATAGTAAACTTTTCTCTCTCTGTGTAATTTGTGATATCTGTTACGGTTCACACAGAAAATAATAAAATCTGAGTGTCTACACTGCTAAATTTTTAAAATAAATTTAATCTAGCAGTCTATCCAAATGTCAAACAAGTAATTTTTAATGACAGTAACGAATTGTCAATCTTCATAACTTGTTTAGGAGTAAGCTGAGATATGTAATCGTCTTATTTATAATAATGGTAGTAAAATATTATTAGGCCGAACAAACGGATGTTACTAATTTTAGAATATTTCGAAGAAAATTTTTGACAACCCGTAAAACAATTGTTACTGTCATTAAAAATTACTTGTTTGACATTTGGATAGACTTCTAGATTAAATTTATTTTAAAAATTTAGCAGGGCAGACACTCAGATTTTATTTTTTTCTGTGTAAACTGTAACAGATATCACAAATTGCACAGAGAGAGAAAAGTTTACTACAACAGAGCTTTTCTAAAATGTAAAATATGTCACAATCTGACAAATACGTTTCTGACAGGTAAAACATGTCATAATCTAGCAGATATTCAACAAGGCAAAATGTCATTATATTTGTTTATAATTTTATCCATCAAAAATGCTCTGCTTTGAGTTATAATTATCTAATGGAAATGGAGAATTATTCACAGGAAGAAAAGATAGTAGTAACTGTATTTTATAATTTCTGACAGGTAAAATTTCATAAAATTTGTTTGAAGTTTTATTTTAATACCATGGCTAACACTATTACGAAGTAAGTTTTATAAAATTTTCTCGGTTACCAGATATGAAAAAGAAAATGTGGTTATCGGTTTATGCCCGGTTTCACCATTGACGAATAAATAGTTTATTCATCAGTTAAGCTATTCGTCGAATAAAATAGCATATTTTTGTTCCACCAACGTCAGTTAGCAGTTATTCGAAGAATAAATCGTCAGTTAAATTATCTGGAGATTTTTGCCCAGTTAAATATTTATTCAACGAATAGTTTGACATTTGACATTTTTATTGTGCGTGTTATAATATAATTGTTCAGTGGCGATCAGAAGGATATTTACAAAAGGTACCAATCTAAAACGGATAATAGATAAATATGAAAAATGCAGTTATCTTTAGTTGTTATTTATAATTCCGTCAATATTAGAATCTCATCTTCATCATTGTTGACATCTTGTGATGAAGAAATTGTTATTCAGGCGAAAAAGGAATGATCCCTATAATCACATGATCATAATTTATAATCAATTTGACGAAGTAGATTTTCGCATGCGATTCTGATTATCAAAACAATGCGTTTAAGAAATTCTAAATATGATTCTGCATTATCTGGAGCCAATAAATGAAAGAAATATGCCAGTTCTTTTATGAAGGATATTTTTTTTGTGCAAATTTATTCCATTCTTTAATATTTTCTTGTGACAACACATCGTCAGTTTTCTTATTTTCTATAATATACAAATATTCTTCCACTACAATTTTTAAACATTTTTTTTCTTCGTGAAGGAATTTTTTGCTTCTTTCCCTCTTCTTATTTATATTTTCACTCATTTTTATTTGATTTCAATGACATAAAAAATGAAAAAATTATTTTCGTTGACAGCGAACATGACAGTTTTGTCAGGGAGATGAACTTGTTAGCTGTATACTCAATGCAAAATAATGGAAAGAAAAATAATATTCCGTGAATAACTATCTATTCAACGATTTTGGTTGGTGAAACGAAACTTTGACTAACCAATGAATAAAATTTATTCGTCAGATAACTATTTGTAAATTTATTCGGCAATGGTGAAATCGGGCATTAGATGCATAAATTAATAGGCGTTTAACATGGGAAATCAGTTTTTCCTTGCGCAAAACTTCCCATTTAATTTTAGACAAAAATGTTTCAAACAAATGTTGAAAATTAAATTCTACACAAAAAAAAATCATAAATGATATAATTGAATCTTAGGTCCAAGTGACGTGAGAAGTTTTGATGTTCATTCAAAGGATGAAACGTCTATCTCAGTTCGTTGGCTGGATCCACGACCACCCCAAGGACATCTGCAGGACTATGAACTTCAAATCGGCAATGGTAGAATCATTTTAATTTCTAAAGAAGAAAATAATTTAATACCATGTAATTTATGGACTGAACAATATTATTGCCATGAATTCACTAAACTTTCAAAAGGGCGAGAATATAAAATATATGTAAGTTAGTTATTATTAACAAAATTGCTAATTTTTATGATAAATATTTTCTTTTTTAGATTAGCGCCAAAAATAAAGAATCCAAACACCGAGGGCCCGTTGCTCCAATTTCAGCTTATACTCGGCAAGACAGTAAGTATAGTTGTAACTAGTGCTGTGAGAATCCGGCAAGACTTGTATCCGAGTACCCGGATCTCAAAATATCCGGTTCCTCGAATATCTGATGTTCGGATAATGAAGCGGATATCCGTAAATTTAATTCGGATTTGGATCCGGATCCAGATTGGAGTCCGGATCCCTTTTGGATTCGAATCTGGACTTGGATCTGGATCCGGATTCGATGTTTTATTTACGGATCCGGATCCGAATTTTAATTCTGGATCCAATTCTATTAACTATATCAAACAAAAATTTATTGTGGATTATTTCATAATCAGATTTATTAGGTTTTGAAACTCCATGATAATACTTATACATTTAAATATTATCATCGGATTCAATACTGAGAATATTCGAATCCGAGAACCGATGTGGATTCTGAAATTCCATATCTAAAATCCGATACTCATAGTCATATTCGGATCCGGATCCAAAATCCAATACTCAGATTTGGATCCAAAATCCGATTCTCAGATCCGGATCCAAAATCCGATACTCAGATCTGGATCCAAAATCCGATACTCAGATCCGGATAGTTCAACAATCAATTATCCGGATATACGGATATTTTTGGATTCGAAACTGAAACTATCCGGATTCGGATCTCACCACTAGTTGTAACCACGAAACGTGATTTTCAAGGTCACTTATTCGAAGAAAAAGCCACCTTAGTATCATTTCGTAGTAGAAAGAAAATAGTTATTTTTTATACAAGACGATAAAATTGTATTTTTCGCGAGTCGATAATTTAATTTTAGCGTCGTGTGTAAAATTCTATTTTTTCTATAGCAGATTTTAAAGAGCAAAAATTAGAAAAACCGATTATAGATTAAATTATTCATGAACAATTTAAAAATCTCAGTAGCGTGGTAGTTATAGAATTTGTTTGAAAACATTTTCATTTTATTCATGTTTATACATTTGAAGTTATATACCGTGAGTATTTTTTAACGTGAAATATTGGGTTTGTCATATCCATGGTTACGACTTGATATTTGATTGACAGCAATGTATTTGCTCGTTCCATTTAAAATGAAACATAGGGAACGAATTTGACATTTGATAAGACGTCAATAGAGGTTAATTTTATTTAAATAATTATACCTGCATCCTGCATTCTAAATTAAAATTAGTTATAGAAAAAATATAGTGTGCACCTTGTGCCCGAGTGGTTTTCTGACTCGGCTAAATTTCTTACAATATTTAAATATAATACTTCTGTCATGTGTCATTTTAAATGAGACAGACAAATACATTGCTGTCAATCAATTGTCAAATTATAACTTATAGGAAAATTCAACGGTTATCTGTCATAATGACAAGATGTCATTAGAGGTTAATTTTGTTTAAATAATTATACCGGTTTTTTAAAAATAAATTTAGATGTAGAAAAAATACTGTGTGCACTTTGTGCCCGAAATATGTTTAGTTCTCTCGAGTGGTTTTCTGACTCGGCTAATTTCTTACAATATGTAAATATAATACTTCTGTCAGAATTGTTTCCTATGTTTCATTTTAAATGGAACGGGCAAATACATTGCTGTCAATCAAATATCAAGTCGTAACCCAATGTTTCACGTTAAAAAATACTCACGGTATAATATGAATCGCCAAAATGTATAATGTGTTTTTATTTAAATAAAAATTAAAGTTCTTTATCTACCCTTGCTGTTAAAGTATTATTTTATCTACCCTTGCGGTTAACATGTCACTTAGTCAACTATTTCGAGTTGAACAAAGCACACTTTAAAATCTGCTATAGAAAAAAGATTATTTGACGTATATCTATTAAATTTATTTTGTGTGACAGGAGTCTGATTTTGTAACTTTGAAATCTACAGTAGACTGAAATCTATGCCCCTCCACTCTATAATCGCCATTGGGTGTAGATTTGGAAGCAATTGCTCGAAACCAGTAGAATACGATCTACACAGATTTCGAAGGTTGCTAGCTAAATTAACTTTGTTTTATTGTTTTTGTTTGTAATAGTAAATTTTGGTTGACTCAGAGTTTGTCTGTTACCTTATTTACCACAATCAACAATAACGGGTAATAAGCCGTGTTGGTGTCCTTTCGAGAACTTGCAGTTAAAATTCAAGCCAAACTCACATTTTATATTATTTATTTTTTGTTTCTATAGTATCTAGCCCGCCATTAAATTTGAAGCACAAATGGGAAGACGACGAAATAAAACTGACTTGGAGTCACCCAAATAAAACAAACGGACAACTAAAGAAATTTATTGTAGTATTAATATCAAATTCAACAGAAATAATAACTCAAGATAATAGAAGAATCTACAATTTCTCAAGTCCTGTGAAACAGCACAATATGTATTATAACGTCACAGTAAGTAGACTTTATCATTAGAGAGTTATTGCAGCTTCAACGCAAAAATAACGTGCACTTTAAAGTCACGTGACAGCCCGAGTGCGCATGCGTACTAATAAGGTTCACGTTAAATGATTAAGGAGACACGTTATGTGCAATGGAATAGCGAGCGTTTAACGTCACACGTTCTGTACCTTTTGAGGTTATGTTTCGGTGAAAAGTGTGGATGTAACTTCGTTTGTGTTGCTTTTAGCGTTAACGTTAGCGTGAATACACTAAGTGTTTTCTACGTAAGGTGAACGTTTACGTTCTTTCATCTTAGAATTGCAATAACTCAGTATTATTTAAACGATTAGTACCTAACACAAAAAAAAAATATTATTTTCTTATTGTATTTTCCTTCGAGCATATACTGACTAGAGAAGTAATGGGCTACTTGCGTGATACTGAAAATCCAATTACTATCACTTAATACGTAATGTTATGTTGAAAACTTGTATAAAAATATAAATTTTATTTTAAAAAAATTATTTGTTTTTAGTAAATTAAGAAAGAAAATTTTCTGTGACGTCATTATATTGAACTGAAGAAGGGAACCATGTTTCCGAATGTAACTTATAGATGGCATTGCGTGCGAGAAAGTTTTAATTTGAATTTGACATTTTTCTTTCTCTGATCTCTCAAATATATTAATTACTTCACAAATAAACACAGGTACACACACAATGAGCCTGTTTCACATTTTTCAAAAACTATTTTAAATGAAAGTTTATGGAATGATTTTCTTAGTAATAATTTTTATTTTAATAATTTGTTGTTATTTGTGAAAATAATTAAATAAAAAGATTGGCGTCCTGAAAAACTACCCCCCACTCCTATGACGTAGAAGCACATACATTACATCATTAATATCCAATAGGAAAATAGTTTTTCCGTCACCTACGTTTATTCATATTATTTATATAAATAAACGCAGGCTAAAGTTTGTCACATGTTAATAACAAAATCTTTTAATTTGACGCTGACATTGCTCATTGTAAATGAATAATAAAGTAGTAATGGCTAATTCAAATTATACTCAAGCTAAATCGGACAATTAACCGAAGATCGATAGGTGGATGATGGCTGAATTTATATCAGAACGATTGTTTTACTGCTACTGAAATAAGGGGTGTTAAAGAGTTGAGGTAAATTAAATTTAAAAACTGAATTTATTATATAAATTGATAATATATTTTTCTTTAAAGTTCTGGTCGTGATTCTTATTTGACACTTGTTTGACAACTTTGACAATACACTTGACACCTTAGAACCGCTGAAGATGTATGTACTCTGACGTCACATTCTGTTTCAGATCACGTGACTTATTCAAAATTTTATCCAAATTTCAAAAATTAATTGTAAAATATCTAAAGGATATTTCGTGATATTTTCAAATTTGAGGCTCTTTAAAGAACAATATCTTTTCAAATTTAATACTTAGAAGTCATATAAAAATTCTTGCAACAGCCCTATTCTACGTCATACAAAATTCAAATAATCAAATTTCATTATTTTTTTCTGGCGATTTAATAAAAAAATTGTCAAACGAAAAAATATGTGTAGCAAGTTTGTACCTACACTTCAAAAATATGAAATAAAAAAAAGGTACGCAAGTAGCCCATTCCCTATGTCAGGCAGCCTCTAGTCAGTATATGTTTGAAGGTATTTTCTGTACTGTTAAATATTCATTGTTGTAGTTTAAAGAAAAGTTTCAATATTCTACATCGTACATAGTGACAATATGGGGAGTAAATTCTATGAACGGAGAAAATGCTACTCTATACATAGATACACCTCCAGAGAAGCCAGAACTTACAGATAGTTTCACATTTGAAGGAGTAACAAATACTACTGTTACTATTAACATATCAGGAGCAAAGGAAAACACTAAAAGTAAAACGAGGTATATATTAATTGCACAAAACAAGGCAGAAGAAACTACGATTATCAATGGGGTCCTCCTTCATAGTAACAAATTAGAAAGTTGGTGAAAACGAAAACCGGGCCATAGGCGTTTAACATGGGAAATCAGTTTTTCCTTGTATAAAACTGGCCTATTAATTTTAGACAAAAATGCTGCAAATAATCCATACTTAATATAATAAATGCGAAAGTATAGTTCATCTAGGGATCATTTTCCGAAGACCCGTTATCGTTTTATTATGGGTGCACAATAGCTAAAACCGCAATGCCAAAATATTTCGGTCCGTACAGTCGACCAGTTCAGTATTTGCAATGCTGGTATATATTTTACGTCCAGTATTCGACTGTAGACCAAGACTGCACTTTCCAGATTTTCTAAACCGATTACCAGGGCTGTATTTGCTAATATTTCAAATTTTAATGCGTTAATCTTTTGAACTTAGAATTTCCCTAATTTTCTTATAGCTTATTATAAGGTCTGTGAACTTGTCTCCAAAGGATTATAAAACCGTTATTTGTGGCTATGTAGGTATGTAAATAGGTGGTGGTTAACAATGTTTCGCCCGTGGGAAGAAAATGAAGAATTAGAAAGTGCTAGTAAAAGTGTATTACCATCGCCTAATATATTTAAACCTTTTTCGCACGAACATGGACAACAAATCGTGTTGAATGTTTACAATGGACTTTTAGAGGAATATGAAGAATCAGTTGCTCTTGTATCACCACAATTAAATGCTAGTGTAGTTCAATTAATCAGGGAAGAAGTTGAAAATATTGGCCAGCAACAATGGTATTCAAAATATTATAAAAGAAGAAAATAAATTTGTATCACTTTACAAAGACGTGAATCCATTAATTATATCTTTAAGGGATTCAGATATGTCCGATAACAATTCTCTCTTGGGGAAATCGCCACTATGAACAAAGATTAACGGTCCGCAATCAGTACCTCCTGGGTGGTCACGGAAATCTGATTATACAATATATTTTTTAAAACAGTTAAATATTAAACATTTTTTTTTACTATTTTGGAAAGTAAAATGTGTGAAATGAAATATTTCAAACCCCTACTCAAATTTTTCATCACAGCCCTGATACATGCCAGGCTATTGAGACCCTCTATTGTACTGCCGTAATAAAACGATAACGAGTCTTCGGAAAATGATCCCTAGATGAACTATAAATCTGTCTGTCTGTTACGTTTTCACGCCTTACCCGCTGAACCAATTTTGATGAATTTTGGTAGAGATAGATTGGACCTTGGAGATGGACATAGGCTACCTTTTGTCGCGAAAATAAAATTTGAAGCGATGAAGTAGTGGATGAAAGTTTGTATTGAGAACGCATCATTTCTCAAGTTAAGGATATAAAAATCCTTACCTAGGCTTTTAGTAAGAAATAAAGTGTTTTAGCGTTTTTTAAAAATCATCCCCCAAGGCGGTACAATAGGGAATGATTTCAATTATTTTTTTATCTTTGTATCTATAGTTAAGTTTTAACCGTTAGCAGATTTTCGATATTTGTCAAAGAGATAGCTTGTATCATATGAACATAAGTAAAAGTACCCGAGACATGTTTAGAAAAGGGTGCATTTGGTGCGGTGCGGGGATCGGGTGGGCAGTGAGCGGAGCCTGTTACATGTACGACGCGAGGCAGGTTACCGGCTCCCTACGCAGCGCATGTCTCCGAAATAAATGTGAAAAAATACTGGTTACGTGTAGCTTTATCGTTGTTATAAGACTTTTTAATACTACGAATTGCTTCAAAATTAAACGAAACTTTCATTTAAAATAATAAAAAAATTGGGAGTGGAGGATCCATTATAACCAGGGATGGTAACCATAAAAAATATCGGTTTCGGTCATCGAGAAAATAAAAATTCGGTTTTGATTTGGGTTTCGGTTTTTATACAGCAATCGGTTTTGTTATACCAGTTTTACTAAAAGGGTTTCGGTTTTGCAAAAGTAATTTACAAGCATAGGCGTAATTCGGGGGTGGCAAGGGGTGGCAGTTGCCACCCCAGAATTGTCGAGCCCAGTAATTTGCCACCCCAGAATTTTTAAGTAAAAGTCTCAATAATTTACGAATACCTAATTGAAAAATACAATTCTACAACAGGGATTTTTTTAACTTTATCAATTCTCCATTAATCACGCTTAGGTTAGCTCAGAAACATAGCATATATTTTGAAAACTTGTAAATTATAAACTTAGATAGAAATAGTCTGAAAATGCTTCAGAAACTAACAAATTTGAAGCCAGTTTTTAAAAAATTTCCGCAGGAGGATCCCCGGACTCCCTTTCGGCTGGGACTTAGGGGGTATTCCATATCCCCAGACCCCCCTGTAGGTCTTGCCACCCCAGTTAGAAAGCTGAAATGACGCCCATGTTTACAAGAATAATAATATTATTAATTTTGATTGAACAATTAATTATTATAATGATGCAAAAAGTGTCCACAAACACATGTATAAAGTTTTATAACAATCAGTTTTAATGGGAAGCAAATATTCAAAATATTCTAATTTTCCATGTTAAATGCCTATGGAAATGTATCGGATTTCGAGCGCCACCCGATTGAGGTCTACGTAGAAATATGTAATACATTTCGGGGAAAAAAATAGAAAATAAATTTATGTTTATACTTTTTTATACATAAGTATTTTAATAATAAAAATTTACAATATTTAACAACTAATAAGAGACCTGTATATAATGCGGTTAACCGATAAATAAAAAAGGGTTTTGCTTTCGGTTTCGGTTTTGTATCTGTTTCGAATTTCGGTACAGGTTTTGGTTTCGGTTCTCAATTTTTTCGGTATTTTTCGGTTAATGGTTTCGGTTCCGGCTTCTGTTATCATCCCTGATTATAACACATTAAAACTAGTCTAGTTTGTTCTGCCCTGTACTTCTGTACATTAATATTATTAATACTGAATTAACTGTAAACATTTACTCTTTATTTGCAGTTCTCTTATTGTTATTGTTAGAAAAGTAACTAATAATATTTCGAAACGAGATACTGAAGGAATGCAACTAACAAATGGTATCTTCCAATATCTAAGAAACAATTACTCGTGGATAGCTATAGAAACAGAGGTAATATTCAAATATTTCTTTGCAGAAATATTCCATTGATAATAATGCTTACAGAGTAATGTTCAAATTTAGTTTTAAACTCAAGACAAATAATCATTAAAAATGATGTCAATAAAATAAAAGAAAAAAATTATTATTATAATTCATTATGCTATTTTAGCTTAGAGATACAGATTCAAAGATACACATAGGTAATGGTACAAGATATCGTTCTCTGAAATTTAATGTGGAAGTTATTAACAAGGAATTGGAACCCGAAACAGAATATGAAGTAAATGTTATTGCAGTGAATCAATACAGGAACCAAACAAGCTCTACGTCTTATATTAAAAATGTATGGACATCTGAAACTGAAGTGCCGACATCTGCAGGTCTTTGGGCATTGTTGTTATTGCTACTACTGCCTATTGCTGCCTTCTTTATCTATAAGTAAGTTGGCATTTCAAAGCGACAAGAGTTTTTTTTTTATCATTTATCAATAAACGAAGTTTGAAGTGTTTTGAAAATAAGGGAAAATCAAGTTTTTGCCTGTAGCCCAAAAACAAAAGAGGATCGAAAATTTCTGTGGTGCCTATTAAAGTTGTCTCAAAAAGTTGTCCCATAAAGTCCTACATCAATTTTCAGTAGTGTGCTTAATAAGACAAATTGGCATATACGGAACTCGAATTTGTCCATTCTTTAAATAAAAATATTAAACCAGTATTTTGTATTTTCGCTGAAACGACTCTACGCCCAAATAAATATATAGTTTGGACGATTTATCTTGGCAAGCCTTAAAAATGCAGGTCGATTCACAATTCCTACGATGCGGTATGTTAAATATATACTTTTTCTTAGATACCGCACTGCGTTAAAAGTAAAATAGTGATTTTACGACCTTTTATGGCCTAACACAATAGAAAAACATTCCGAACCGCACGATTTATGACACTTATATTCAATTTCTCTTTGCACATAGGCGTGCATAAATTTTCTTACTGGCAATAAGAAATCTACAAATGATTCAATTTTTTGAATATTTATTCCAGATATTACATATAACATGTTAGTAAAGTAAACGTATTGACAAATATTTATATTTTGTAGCTTGTAACTTGTAATGTACATTATAAGCTAAAATCTGCTCGTAATTATAATCTAAACCTAAAGACTAAGATTTAAACACAAATTACAAGAAAAACCCTTATACAAATTAAGCAATGTGATTATTATACGAATAATATCAATACATATTATGTATTTTCTTTTATTTTTTTTATTTGCATTTCGTACTTGACATTGTTGTATTATTATTTTTTTTTAATGTAATAAATAAATTATTTTCTGTACTGTTTGTACATTTATTAAATTGATTTTTTTTCGGCGCGCCTATGGTTTTTATACCTTTACCGCAACTACAGAGAAATCCTTTATTACTTCAGCTCGCCAAGTAATATCGTTCAGACTATATCAAGCTTGTTTAAATGTTCAAGGTCATAATTTGTAACAAATATTGTAAAATGGTATGAAATGCAAGTTTTTTTAAAAGAAGCATCTGTTAGTATTTGCGTAGGTATATGAATTTTTCCACTTATTTTTAGGTCTTTTATTTACATTTTAATTATTTTGTTTAATTTTGAAAAACCCTGTATATTTCTTTCAGGCATGTGTACAAAAAGGAAGACAGAAGGGCTTCAATTATGATGATGATTCCAAGATTACGCCCAATGCGCATGGCTCGATCGGGTATGTTTTTTAAAAACCGCTCTATTCTTTCCAATCGGTATCTGTCTCTTCTGTACCACATAAGGTAACGGTCACACTGTATCTGTCAACATCCATCGATCCACGTACATCGACTACCATCAACCGTTTTTTCTTGTGAGTGGTCACACTGCTGCATCGGGTGGTAAGAAATTAAATGCCATTTTTAAAATTACCGCGGCTTTTCCAATAAGTGGTGGTGTATTTTTATATACGTCGTTTGTTCTCAAGTCAACTTACAACTTTTAATTCCTATTTTTGTTGCTATTAACATCCATAACTTGTCAATATTATTGACATTACTGTACCCCGCTCTGGAGTGGGATCACGTAAAAGTGAAAACGATATTGCGATTATCGAGAAGTGAAAACGACATTCGTTCCCTTAGTGATCACGTAAAATTAGTCACTCACTACGTTTTCAACTTCGGTTATTTCCGTAAAGTGACTACGTTTTGTGAAAACGATATCGTTTACAGACTAATGTTTTTGTATTAAATAGTAGTTTTGACAGATAATTTATATGAATGTCATTAAAATTTTTAATCTAATGTCAAAAACTATTATTCTCGCCCTTCGTTTTTATTTCATTCATAATAGCAATGCAAATTTTAATTTTATGTAAAAACTACAAAATATTAAACACAAAACACAAGCTAGAATCGTTATATTTGATGTTTCGCAGAATATAATATTAAAATATTAATAAAATTTTCTTTCTTGGATTTATTCTTGTAATCAATCAAAATATGCTTTGTTATAATCAACACTTTTACAGTTATTGGAATATCAATATTGCCCGAAAATATTTCTTTTGGGTAGTTCTTTCACTAAATTTTAATAGTAAATCAGGGAAATTTCATTAGAAATTAGAAAATATCTAATCACCAAGATTTCAATTTTCTATCATAGATTTCAAAAGAGTAAAAATATATAGTAAATCATAAGCATTTATTTCTTCGCAACATGCTTATTAAAATATTCATGATTTTTTTTCTTAGATTCATTCTTGTAATCAATTTTCATTTTATAATTATCGTATTTTATCACAATTATTTCATTTTCGTCTTACTAAATAAAATATACCTTTCAAATTTATATATTAATTTATTTTTAAATCATTTATAATAACATTTGTTTCATTCTTTCCAAAACGTCAAATTCAACTCACTGCTCACTACATTCTTTTACCTAAGTGCAAGTAAATAAGAAAAGGATATAATGTATAAAATAAAAAGAGATGTAAGAAACGACTATCGTTTTCACATGCTTTGCGAGTGTCGACTAGAATTCACATTTTTTTCTGTCTAAAACGATATCGTTTTCGGTTTTCATTATTTACGTGATCACATTTTCACTTGTCGACAGTCGTAATATCGTTTTCACAGTTACGTGATCCCACTCCTGCTTTGATCACAGAGATTTTCATAGGTGCGAACTAAATTTATTAACTGGTCAATCTCGTTAACAGTCCACTGTTCTGATATTTTGGTAAGAAAAACATCTCAACAGGTTAAAATGTTAATTATTACAATCTGTCAGAATCTATTCACTCACTGAGAAAGAGCACTGCGCATGTCTGTTACCATCGAGTAGCTTCAAGTTTGATATATCAAACAAGTCGACGGTACACGATTTACTCGATTGTTTTTTTACTCGATCGTGCTCGATCGATGTTGATTGTTCAGTGTGAGTACAGCCTACAAGATCGTCACTCAACCATTTACAAATTAACACAATTTTATCACAAAATCTCTCCTTTTGGCAAAGTGAACACTTCGCTTTTATTAACACTGTGAACATTTTACACTTGACGCATTTCAGAAGATCCTCATGAACCTGACGTTATCCCTTTAACAGAGGCAGCGGGGGAACCCGAACGAACCAGGCCCAAGAAACCTGCTGTTGTACCGAAACCAGGTCCCAGCACACCGCCAGTACGTATATTACCTTTATTAAACCTCTACCCCAAAAATAAATGAGGATGACACTTTATCTAACTGGTGGTCGGTTGCTTGCTTGCCTACTGGTTTATTGAGACGAAACACCCTTACACTCTCACTAACAACTAACACTTGAAATGGAGAATGATTGACGATGAACATATCTTTTGTGGATGACAACTATGACTTTATCTTTCTTCACTATTACCTTTATTTTTACACTAAATCCTAAAGATGCCAATGCACCTTTACTGAATGTATCTTAACGAAAGACTGACTGGAAACAAACGGTTATCTCTTCAGTAGGGCATATCTGATGAAGGGTGCAGCGTTTATCATCAGCACCCGTACCTAAATAACAACACTGCACGTTACGTAGACAATAACTTATCTAGCTAATTGCGAACACAATAAATGTCTGAGCAGTTGACATCTAGACTAAACAAAGAGATGGAGGAAAAATGATTATTAATAGCTCTGTTTGATGAGAAGTGCTTGAAGTGCAGAGTAGAATAGTGCAGTGCAGTGTAGTGTACACTAGTACAGTCTAATTCTTGTGGTTTCATAAAACACACTAGTGTATATTTGGGCAAGTTTGCTCAGCTGTGAGTAATCAAGCCAAGCGTAGCCAAAGGTGTAAAAGGTTAGGTTGTTTATAAACACAGTCATATCATAAAGCTGCAAAGAAGTGACTGCAGAAATGTCTTTTTAAAGAGCATAATGTTTGAACTAATAAACGATTCTGACGAACATCAATCATCACTTGATTCTTCATCAGATTCAGAGACAGATATATTAGTTAATTCTTTATATCTGAATCCATTATTTTAATTTCTCAATGTGTAAAATTTTAGATAATAAACAGATGTGTAGATAGGATAGAATTAAAATGTCTACCGAATAACATTTAGCTACCCCCACTCCTAGTCTGCACTTTCTACACCACCTCGCGAGTCAGGTCAGAAACGTGAGCACTAGTTCTTAAAATTTTTGTCATCGAACAGCCTGCTAGAAGCTGCCCGTTTCTCATAAAACATGTTAGTGTAAGAAAGTTAACACTAGGGCGGCCTAGTACATGTCATTGAACAAAGCTATTGTTAAACTTATAAATAATCTCCTCATGTCTTTCAAAGTTGTTGTGCAGGGAGCATTACAGGGGTTATTTTTGTGCAATTTATAAATAGAAAATAATTTTCAAATTAATTTGTATTCTTTGAATTTATTCAGGAGACCAATACAACTGCAGAAATCACTGCAGAGGGAACAAATTTCTTCCATTCTCGAATAGTTTTACTGGAAAACTTAGAAGACTATTTAAAAGAAGCATTAGAAGATGGAGAGTTAGAAAAGCAACATGCTGTAAGACTTTACCTCATATTTATTTGGCAAAATCTTTACAAATATTGTTGTAGCTGTTTCCTCGTGGTCAAACTAAACCTTGGGATTATGGAATGTTGAAACCAAATAAGTTTAAAAACCGATATACAAATCTCATTGCATGTGAGTTATAATATAAATACGTAAAATCCTTTTTGCTTTATTTATTTTGTTAACTAAAATCGTTTATTAATGACACATATTAATGCATGATTATCTATTAATGAATGATTGTACAAAATAGTGTAATACTATTAATGCATGATACAACGTTATTAACCAAAATAATTTTCGCACTTTTAATGACACGATCAACGAAAAAATATTGAAACACGTATGCCAGTGGGCTATTCCACCATTTTTTTTTTTCAATATATGTATATAATTTCATCTGAAAGTATAAGTAAAAATAAGACTATTGTTGTTGATCAGGCATCATGTGAACAATCACTCACATTTCGAAAAAAACAATGTCAGTGCACGGCCGACGCACTAATCGTCTCCGATCTCTTTTCTTCCTTCTTTAAATCTTCTAAGCTGCTTGAAAACTTGAGCACTAGATAGACCCTCGTCACCATAAACATTCTTCAACAATTCGTACATTTTTTAGCGGATTTTTTAAATTTCACACTTAACATAATTCCGGCGGAGTACGAGAAAGTAGTTAACTTCAATAAAAAGCTACTGTCGAACGGTTTGCCTAATTATCTTGAAATTTTAACAATGGATGGAGGGAAGATGATAAATTAATATGACGTACCCTGGAATGTTGCCAAATTTACAGGGAAGTCGGAAAAAATAAATCTCATTATTTAATTGCCACACCTCGTATGTTCGTGACGTGACACTTTGACAAAAGCCGTCTTTTTCCGAGTTATTTTAGTTATATCTTTTTATTTTTTATTTATATTAATTATTAAACATATAATTTTGCGCTTTTTTACTAATTTCTCTAATTCGATTTCGCTGAACCAAAATGTCACGATTATTAATTACTGCTTAATTGTATTGTAGACGATCAAAATAGGGTAAAATTAGAGATAATCCACAATGACCAATATTCGGATTATATTAACGCCAGTTACATACACGTGAGTACCAAATCTTTTCTCCTGCCATAAAATGTATTTATAATTAGGTAACATTTACGAGTATATTTTGTAGGGCTACAGACAAGAAAACGCTTATATAGCTACCCAAGGCCCCAAACAAGCTACGGTGAATGACTTTTGGCGGATGGTATGGCAAGAAAAAACCCAATACATTGTCATGCTTGCAAATGTTGTAGAAGGAGGAAAGGTATTTTAAATCTACACTAATAATAAACAAAGATATTAATTTATTCTCTCTAGAAAAAATGTGAGAAATATTGGCCTGAAATCAACTCATCCAGGGAATATGGAGACGTGGATGTTTATTTTGAAAAATCCGAACTTTTTGCGGATTATGAGTATCGAACATTCGTACTTACTTACAAGAAAGAAAAGAGACTAGTAAGATTTGTATTCTATAACTTTTATGTAACTAAGGCTGTGTCTGATGTCGCATTTTGGCATTTAGTATTTAGGATTTAGGTCTTCTTCACATAAATACAACGCCGAAGAGCACACTAGTGATATCCATTGGTTTGTATGGCAATACTTTAGAACAACAAAAATGAATTATACAATTCGATTCAATTTGATGCCTGAGAGTAAATTTATATATTATATTTCATAAAATAGAAGATAAGAAGCTATTCTATGACAGTAAATTTGACGTTATGTACAAATTATAACAACAAACATGATTTGTTTAATTAGTGCGCGTCAACTTCAAGGCATAGTGTGCTCCTGCAAAACCTAATACCTAAAATCCTAAACACTAGATTTAGGGTATATAAATTTAGGATTTAGATTAGGGTGATAAAAGTGCAACATCGGATACAGCCTAAGAAAAGTTGTTTGTTTTAATATACTGTATATTATAAATAAAACGTGTATAGTGTACTCCTGCAAAACCCTAAAATCTAATTCCTAAAATCCTAAATCACTAGATTTAGGGCATATAAATTTAAGATTCAGATATTAGGGTGATAAAAGTGCAACATCAGACAGAGTCTAAAAGTACATATTTCAATGTATTATTTTTATAGATCTATCATTTACATTTTACATCGTGGCCAGATCATGGAGTACCATTATATCCGCAATCTTTGGTACCATTCTTGAAGAAAATGCTCACTATTCCTCAAAGTACTGCTCCAGTTATTGTACACTGCAGGTATTTACAGAGAATTTATTTTAAAATGCAACATTATAGTTCATCACTTCCATGATTACTCACTATTGTCAAAAAATGACAGCAATGTAATATTTGTCCATTTTAAAATGCAACATTATAAATAGTACTGCAGCACAGGAGATACCTCCAGAACACATCACAAATGGTGTCAATTTTTGTTACGACCTACTAGAATATTGCCTCCGAGTGATTGGGGGTATTTTTTTTTAACATTTATTACATGAAAGTTATGAATTTTTGTAAGCTAAAGTTTTTTAAGATGTACAACATTCATGTTTTGATTATTTGTTAATCGTATGTAGGCTAATTTATAGGAAATTAGTTTTGATAATACAAAACTACAAATTTTGTATGTTGCATTTTAAAATGGACAAATATTACTTTCCTGTCATGTTTTGACAATAGTGAGTAACCATGGAAGTGATTCGCCATATGTTGCATATTAATAGTTATTTACATTCGAGTGCGTGTAAGTTGTATTTTACAGCGCGACAGCTTTGTTTAAGGCACGAGCTCTTAAGGCGAGTGCCTTATTAGCTGGAGCTCTGTAAAATACTTTACGAGAATTGTATCAATTTTTTTGGCCGACGATAATGAAAATCACTTTTTTTAATGAGATAGATTATACTTCTGAAAACGGTTAGTTTAAAATACTGGGGTTAAGTCAATTTTCAAATTTGATTTTACTTACCTTCATCTTCATTAGAATACTTCTTCTAGCGAAAATTTATTTGTAATAATAGATGTTGTTTATGACTGGTAATATATTTATTTGCTCATGTTTTCTTCGTAATAAGTAATAGGTAGGTATCGAAATTTGCCATTTCAGCAATTTTTGCCTCGCGTATTTGACAAGTATATCGATCGGTGACTATGTCGGTAACGGCGGATTTTTACAATAATGACAGATGTCGCTGCCGTGATTTTGGTTTATATAAATTAATTTTAAATATAGGAAATGTTAAAGTAAAAAAATAACTTATGTAGGTAGTACTTTTTTACATGAACTTTATTATAGTAAAGATGATTTTTTTTCTAAATGCCCATAAACGTCCACTGTATTTTGATTATTTTACCGCATAGTTAGATAAGTTACAACACAGTAAGCGTAAAATGTAGGTTACACTTGCTCTGTCTACAATTGTAAAGTTCATCCCATTACACTTCAGGAGGGCAAAAAATAAATTCCCTGTACATTAATTATATACAGCGTGTTAATTAAAAATCTGGCCATAGGCGTTTAATATAGGAAAACAATTTTTCTTTGCGCAAAAGTTCCCAATTAATTCACTAAATTACTAAACAGTTTTAATTTTGCACATTTGGTAACTTATAAAATCTAATTTGAAATTGTATAAATATTGCTCATTTGTAGCGATAGCCATGGAATTAAAATAAATTTACAAAGAAATGAGTATCGTTTTTTCACTGAAAATCTTAGAAGTATTTCAATGACAATGGGATAGTTTACTCAAATTTTGTTATTTATTTTGTTTATTAATAACTCGACCCGTAAAATTCAAAAAT
The DNA here is from genome assembly GCA_943142095.1 of Ophonus ardosiacus. Lineage (NCBI taxonomy): Eukaryota > Metazoa > Arthropoda > Insecta > Coleoptera > Carabidae > Ophonus > Ophonus ardosiacus. The sequence goes on from OW964832.1 coordinate 48,229,121, forward strand.
CGAAGTGCCAAGTTTATATCACTACCTATTTTTGGGTATTATACTTAAGTACATCTCCATATTTTTTTATGTCTTACTAGTATGTTATTGTTTTATAACAACCTCAACATTAGGTCCGTTATTGAGTAAATAATGCCCTAGGGCGTATTAAGTTGCTATGGTAATGTTGACAACAAACTGGCTCGTCCATATAGACAGAAAAATACCACAAGAAATATATTTTTTGTTTGAAAAAATGCTTTGTTTACAAAAACAAAATATTACCTAGATACCGCATTCACAGGCTACTTTGTAAGTTGTATTAAAATTTTGTGATTTATTATTTTTGTTTGATAAAATCTAGTCAGACAAAATGTTTATTAAGAATTTCTAGTAAGACATAAAACGTTGAAGGCACCACGGGTGTTAAACGACAATAATGCCTTCGGTCAACGTACTCGCCTCGGGCAAGAGGCCCTCGACAGTACACTGTTGACCTCAGGCATTATTGTCCTTATAACAACCCTTGGTACCTTAATTACAGTAACAGTGTAAATCTTTCTTAATTATTATAAATTTTCTTATGCGTATTGTGTCTGTTTTATCGAATTTTCTAACCGGAAATGTTATTACTTTTTTAGTGCTGGAGTAGGGCGCACAGGAACTATAATCCTTTGCGACATTTGTTTGAGAATGGCTGCACGAGAAAAAGCAATAGATTGTCTAAGATATCTCCACGAAATTCGAGAACAAAGAGCCAACATGGTTGACAATAATGTAAATAATTCACAACCATAATTATCATTTCATATTATTATATTTTAACTTATTTCGCAGGATCAGTACAAATTAGTGCACATGGTATTGTTGGAGTGTCTTCTTGCACCAGATACAAATATGCCATGCAATCCAGACTTGTCGCAAGCTATTCAAAAGCTAATAGAAGAAGGGGGGTTACAAATCCAACTTAATTATTTGCAACAATCAGCTTGGCACGACAAAGCCCTTAATTTTGTTGTTCAGAAAAAACCAGATCCGGCCAACGATTCCAAAAATAGGGTCAAAGATATTGTACCAAGTAAGATTCTATTTTTTTCTTTACTTGAATAATACCTTTGATTAAATAAGGCTGCTTTTTATTGAATCAGAATTAAATGATATGTAACTTATAATAAAAATAACCTAATATATCCTCATAAGATTGCTATACTGTACAGAATAGAACATAAGTCGAGTTACTTATATGAAAAACTGTCTAATTATTCATGCTACAGAAAATTGCTGTAGGTCTTTATGGGCCAGCTTTTTGAAACAACTTTAATAGGCACCACAGGAATTTTTGATTATTTGAAAATTCTTATGCTTATTTTGAAAATTCCTCATCTCGCTTATTATAAAAGATAATGATATAAATTAATTGCAATCCTACCTACAAGTTTAACATATAGAAATGGGCTTAATGGATCAGGGAGAAATTTTATACACGAAGAAAGAATTTTGAAAAATACATTGACCTCGCAGGAAATTGAACCATTTGAACCCTGGACTTTCTAGTATTTTTTCACGTGAAACATTGGGTTTGTCATATCCCTGGTTACGTCTTGACATTTGATTGACAGCAATGTACCGTGAGTATTTTTTAACGTGAAACATTGGGTTTGTGAAATCCATGGTTACGACTTGACATTTGATTGACAGCAATATATTTGTGTGTCCCATTTAAAATGAAACGTAGGGAATGAATTTGACATTTGACAAGACGTCAATAGAGGTTAATTTTGTTTAAATAATTGTACCTGCTTTCTAAATTAAATTTAGTTATAGAAAAAATATTGTGTGCACCTTGTGCCCCAGTGATTTTCTGACTTGGCTAAATTTCTTACAATATTTAAATATAATACTTCTATCAGATTCATTCCCTATGATTTATTTTAAATGAGACAGACAAATACATTGCTGTCAATGAAATGTCACATTGACAAGATGTCAGTAGTGGTTAATTTTGTTTAAATAATTATACATGTTTTCTAAATATTAAATGTAGTTGTAGAAAAAATATTGTGTGCACCTTGTGCCCGAAATATGTTTAGTGCTCTCGAGTGGTTTTCTGACTCAATTAAATTTCTTACAATATTTAAATATAATACTTCTGTCAAATTCGTTCCCTATGTTTCATTTTAAATGGGACACGCAAATACATTGCTGTCAATCAAATGTCGTAACCATGGATATGACACACCCAATGTTTCAAGTTAAAAAATACTCACGGTATTTGCCCGTTCCATTTAAAATGAAACCCCGAATGAAACATAAGGAACGAATTTGACATTTGATAAGACGTCAATAGAGGTTAATTTTATTTAAGTAATTATACCTGCATTCTAAATTAAAATTAGTTGTAGAAAAAATGTAGTGTGCATCTTGTGCCCGAGTGGTTTTCTGACTCGGCTAAATTTCAAAATTTCTTACAATATTTAAATATAACACTTATCAAATTCATTCCCCATGTGTCATTTTAAATGAGACAGACAAATACATTGCTGTCAATTAAATGTCAAATCATAACTTATAGGAAAATTCAACGGTTATCAGTCATATTGACAAGATGTCATTAGAGGTTAATTTTGTTTAAATAATTATACCTGTTTTCTAAAAATTAAATTTAGATGTAGAAAAAATAATGTGTGCACCTTGTGCCCAAAATATGTTTAGTTCTCTCGAGTGGTTTTCTGTTCTGACTCCGCTAAATTTCTTACAATATTTAAATATAATACTTCTGTCAGATTCGTTCCCTATGTTTCATTTTAAATGGAACGAGCAAATACATTCTGTCAATCAAACATCAAGTCGTAACCATGGATATGACAAACCCAATGTTTCACATTAAAAAATACTCACGGTATATTTATAAAAGATAATGAAAAAATGTATAGATAAAACAGTGTAAAGAGTATCTAAACATTTTTTCTTTATTTTTCATAATAAGTGACATACAAGGCATTTTCAAAATAAGTGAAAAAGATTCCTGTGGTGCCTATTAAAGTTGTCTCAAAAAGTTAACCCATAAAGACCTACACTAATTTTCTGTAGCGTGCTCAAAAAGCTGACCCCTAAAGACCTACATTAATTTTCTGTAGCGCTCTCAATAAGAAAGTTTTTCATATAAGGAACTCGAATTTGTTCCTCTGTACATAATATCGATGTTACTATAATAGGTATTTATTGAAATTTTGTTATAGAGGAAAACCAAGTGTACATTACAAGGTTCCCAGTCAATGATGAACATTCTGATTATATAAATGCAGTTCCGGTGGATGGTTTCCGGTTTAAAGAACAATTTATTGTTACTCAGTTACCTATGCCGGATACTGTGAAAGATTTCTGGAGAATGGTGTCGGAAAAGTCTGTCAAAGTAATCGTATCTCTCAACGATGTTCCAGAAAATGATCCGGTATGGTACTCTTTAAATAATTTCTTTAACTATTAACATTAGGATAGCAGTATAGAAAACTGAAAATTTAATACTTAACAAATAAAAATAGCCACTACCTACTTACAAAATATTTAGGTTTACACAATTCTTTTATGTTAATTTTGATTTAAAAAAAATGGATTCCTGTTTTTATTTTCCTAACAAAGTAATAATACATAAGAAAAATAAATAAATAAATATATCATCACGGCATATTACCCATTTCTGGGTGTGCCAGTATCTACAACACATGTAGACATCGGTAATGATGACGATATATTTTACCATGTGGGCGCTTACCAGGCGTCACCTCACGAGCTGGCGTGGAGAGTGCACCACAGGGGTCACTTTTGTGCCATTTAAAATTGGAAATATTTGGCGTCTGTCGGGATCGAACCCGGTTCCCCCAGGTTCGCGACCAGACGTAAAGGACCTAAAAGCGACATTACTTGTTCGCTATGAAACAGAACTACTATCCATTTCAGAATTATAGTCAGTTGAGTTTGAAGCTAAATAACTTGCTTTAAAAAAATTCAAAAATTATGAAACACATTTTAAATTATGGACTCTACATTTCTACGTAATTACACTAAAGCCCCATTTCCACCGAATGTTTTATTGCTTAATGCATAATGATTAGTCCATAAGACTTTAATGCATTATGACAATTTACCATTTCCAGCTATTTTGTTTAGTGACTAATTCAACAGAAATGTCACAATTTTTTCCCTTATTACTTGTTTTCTAGCTGACTGCAATTGCAGCAGCAATTTTTTTTTTAAGTATGTGATATACATAATTTTCTGTATTTATATCCATACCGAAAAATTAAAAATTTAATAATTATAAAATAGATTGACAGTTGACAGTTCAGGTTAGAAGTTTGCAATCTTTTGTTCTTACGCATTGCTCTTAATTCTTAAGCATGGAAATGAAATTTTAGTTTCATATTCAATTTTAAATTAAAATTTAATTTTTTTCCATTCGTACATTTGAATATTAGACATCATTGTAGTTGTGCATTTCATCAAACATACGTTTTTGTGTTCATAGCCTACTCCGAATTAAATTTAATTCTGAACATACTGTACTTATGTACGTCAAGTAAATGAATAGACTTTTTTCGGATAGATTGAAAAAAATGTTTAGGACAAATATTATAGTAGCTAGTAGATAGTTTAAAGATTTTATAAATGTTTTATGTACTTTCGAAAATCGATGGTTATCAAAAAATCTTTGATCGATTGCCATTTTGTCATTTGAAAGAATAAAAAATAATAATTGTAAATGCCAAATGTTTTAGAGAACCGAAAAGTAATTTAGAAAAAAAAATTCAGTAGTCCTTTAAGGGAGTTTGGCGATTTTTCGAAAAACAATAGAACTCAAACAACTACGAACTGGGGCACTAAATCAAAAATTGGAACTAAGGCTGTCCGATGTGGCATTTTGACATTTAGATTTTAGGATTTAGGTCTTCTTCACATAAATACAACTCCGAATGGCACACTAATAATATCCATTTATTTGTATGGCAACACTTTAGAACAATAAAAATCAATTATACAATTCGATTCAATTTGATGCTTGAGAGTAAATGTTAATATTATATTTTATCAAATAGAAGCTAGGAAAGTATTCTTTGACAGTAAATTTGACTTTTTGTACAAATTATAGCAACGAACATTATTTGTTTAATTAGTGCGCGTCAACTTCAAGGCATAGTGTGCTCCTGCAAAACCTAATTCCTAAAATCCTAAATAATCACTAGATTTAGGGTATATAAATTTAGGATTTAGATATTAGGGTGATAAAAGTGCAACATCGGACACAGCCTAAGAAAAGTTGTTTGTTTTAATGAATTTTAACTACCATTTTCGGGTATAACGACTTAGTATTAACACCCTGTATAGTATAAATAAAACAACGTGATTATATTTTTAGACGTGCTGTACATTTTGGCCAAAAGAGAACGAAGAAATGAAGCCAATACCAAAGATAACTTTAAAACATCATAAACTACAAATATATAACTATTACGACGTACATAGCATAATTTTAGACGACAGAGTTTCTCAAGAAACCTTTATAGTACAAATAGTTCAGTTTAAAGGTTGGAAACATGGAAATAAGTTACCTCAAAGCGAAGAAAATATGGTTTCTCTTTGGGAAGAAACTGAAACTTTGTCTCATGGAAATTATCCCATGATTGTCACATGCTAGTAAGTAAAAATAGCTTAATTTAACCTTGAAATAATCATCAGCCCACAACTGAAGAGTATTTACTTAAAATGCAATATATTTTTACAGTGATGGAGCTACAGCAAGCGGTCTGTTCGTCGCAATGTCGTTTGTGATAGAAAAAATAAAACTAGAGCAACAGTGCGATCCCTGTTTGGCTGTGAGAGTAATAAGAAGAAATAGGAAGCAATTTGTATCGAATAAGGTGCAATTTGAATTTCTTTACAGGTCTGCTGTGATATATTTAAGTATGTTTGAAACATACTCTAATTTTCAACCAGTTGTGAGCAAAACAAGTAATTAGTGCCATAAGTTAATATACTTACAGAGTTTATTTATGTATTATATTTTGATATTTAATAAAAATGAATTTATTTTGGTCAACAGTTTTTATTTGATCTTTAGCATCATACAAAATAAAGAGCAGGGTGCATACTGAAGAAAAAGTTTTTTTTTTTGGTTCAACGAAGGAAATTCGGAATAATGTATAAAAATATTTTCGAACGCTATACAGGGCGTTTTCCAACAAATTGATGAAGTTTTGTGGAATTTCCACATTTGAGACAATGGGGTAGTTTTGCTCTTTTTGAAAAATTTATATGTTATAGTATTTTTAAATTAAAGTTTTCCGTATTTTTGTATTATGCATAATTCTTGTTCTTTTTTGAGAAAAAAATTAGAGAAAAATAAATATTTTTTCTCCCGCTATACGTGACGTCACGTGTTTACTAGTGGTGGGATCCGGATCCGGACAGTTTCGGTTTCGGATCCAAAAATATCCGGATATCCAGATAATTGAATGTTGAACTATCCGGATCTCGGATCCAAATCTCAGTATCGGATTTTGGATCCGGATCTGAGTATCGGATTTTGGATCCGGATCTGAGTATCGGGTTTTGGATCCGAATCTGAGTATTGGATTTTGGATTCGGATCCGAATATGAGTATGAGTATCGGATTTTAGATATGGAATTTCAGTATGCGCATCGGTTCTCGGATTCGAGTACTTATTCTCAGTATTGAACCAGATGATAATATTTGAATGTATATTATCATGGAGTCACAAAACCAAATAAATTTGATTTTGAAATAATCCACTATACATTTTTGTTTGATGTAGTTAATAGTCGGTATATTTTCGATGTTAAACTTTTAGCATCCGCTAAGAAGGAAATTCCTCGATTTCACAGAACTATAAGTAGGTAACAAAAACAATCCCTTTTATGTGAAACACATGCACGATATAAATAAATAGGTATTTCCACACTTGCAATGAACCTGTAACCATTATTTCTCAAATTTAATCTTAATTTCGTTTTCTTTGTAGTATTTGTTATATTGAATGTTAAAATTTTAGAACTACAGAATTTTCAATATTCTAAGAAAAATTTGCACCAACTACCTGGCTATTTTAGAGGGGTATTATAAAATTTTTTGCTGATTACAGACCGCTGTCTCTACAACCGTCTACATTCAAATGTTTGCCTTTACATTCAAAATGATGAAACGGAGCCAGAATTAAAATTCGAATCCGGATCCGCGAACAACACATTGAATCCGGATCCGAATGGGATATGGTACCCAAACCAGGGTCCGGATCCAAATCCGAATTAAATTTACGGATATCCGCTTCAATATCCGAACATCGGATATCCGAGGAACCGGATATTTTAAAATCCGGGTACTCGGATCCATGTTTTGTAGGATCTTCATACAGTTTCTCTGAATGAAAGAGATATATAGCACAATTTTTCGTTATGTCTTGCGGGGCAAGGGGAAATTCTTTACATTCCGTTTTAGATAGCGTTGTTTGGTAGTTGTCAGTTTTGTTTTTTGTGTATTTGATAGTCAGTTTGCTTACTTTACCGCGCAGTGGCAAATACGATTATGTTTTTATGATGTAGTCTATTATAAATTTTTGTTTTTGTATTCAGTTCTTCGCACCGTAAACGTCTAGGATGTTATTATGCCGACCACTGTTTATTGTACTATTGTTTTCGAACACTAATGTAGGACTAATATATTTTCTTGAATAGTTATCAACAAGGTTACAAACCAACTTAAACGTTAAAGCATAACAATTTAAACATGGTGTACGTAAAACTAAATAACTTGTACAACACTTAGTACAGTAACAGCACCTGAACTCCCCATTCCACACACAGATTTCGCGCGCGTTATCCATCGAACATGCGCAGTACCTCGGGTGCGTTCAAGTATCTAACAACACCACGAATTTAATAAATATATAACAATATGGTACAATTAGATGTTTTAAACAGGGTTAGGCGTCTACCTATGTAATTTCATTTTAAAACCATCAAGTTCTTGTTATTTACAATACTCACTTCTGCATTTGAATAAAATTTTACTGAAAAAATAGAAAACGTTCACATGTAGAGATAGGTAACAATAAAACTTCAACAAATAGGAATGACAGATATATTGACAAACGACATAATTTGGGACTTGGGAGCCTTGGGAGGAGGGAATATTTGACATTTTTTTGACACGTTTGTTGTTTGTTGACAACTGTGACTTCCAAACAGTGGTTCAGTTTTCTATATTTATATTTTGATTTAACTCTGTGCTGCAGATAATTTATATTTAAGTAATACACCTATAAAACTTTACATATGTCTGTTTTTGCTACGAAATAATGTACATGAAAAAGTAAATCAAACATTATTTGTGTTCTTTCAGAAACACGTGTTCTAAACTAACCCTTATAATACTTATGGCACCAAAAACAAAGATTTAAAATGACTTTATTAGAAGATAAAAGAAAACTTGTTATTATAGAAGGTAAATGGTCTATGAGAAGTTTCAAACTTAAGAAATAATTGAAATTTTAAACATATGCTTATTTTACAAAGCGATTCAAACTCAGAGGAAGTTGAAATCAAAGATGAAATCAAATCCGATGTAGAAAGTAGTGATTCAGATGTTAATAACAGTAGTTCAGATGCAGAAATTAAGGAAGAATCTTCAGAAGAAAATCAAGAGACAGATGAAGAAAATCAACAAGAAAATAATGCAGGATGGGCAGATTCAATAGCTAAGATCCTAAAAACTAAGAAACCAAAAAACAAAAAGACTTTAGTCTTATCCAAAGCTAAGAAGCTAACAGACCTTATACAGAAAGAAAAACCAAAAGAACTTGGTTTTCAAATAGACGGTGAAATAAAAGACGAAAAACTTGACCTAGATCAAATCAAATCAGAAGATGATGAACCTGCAAAAAAGAAACTGAGAAAAGATATTACCTCAGTTAGAACAAAACCAAACATTTTAGATAAAGATAGGGAACGCACTCTCTCTAAAATAGCCACAAGAGGTGTTGTTCAACTATTCAACGCTGTCAGAACACAACAGAAAGATATCGACAATAAATTAGAGGAAGCTGGGCCTCTTGAGCGGAAAAGAGAAAACGCTATGAAATGTATAGACAAACGAGCTTTTCTGGACGTTCTCATGCAAAAAAAATCGGAAAAAGTCGACGGAGATGTTAAACAAGAAACGAAGAAAACTAAAAAGGAAAAAGATTCAACGTGGAATGTCTTGAGAGATGATTTTATGATGGGAGCAAAAATGAAGGACTGGGATAAGGAAGTAGAGGAGGATAGTGAACAAGAAGTTGAGGAGGAGAGTGATTCCGACTAGAAATATGTATATTTTATTGTATAGTTAATAAAATATTTTATTGTATAATTAAAGTATTTTATCTCTATACAGGAAGTGTCTGGGAAGACGTTCCCTCCCCTTAACTTTTTTACTATAAGTAACAGAAAAAAATTGCTCATACAAAAGTTTTATTATTTTAATATACTATTTGATGGAAGATGTAAATATTTTTTATAAAGTCCGGTTTACAAGATACGACTATCAACTTTTATTTTTCAAATGGCAACCTATAATTATTTTATTAAAATACAAACCGCCATTTTTTTTCTGTTTTCAACGATGTATTAGATTTTTATTAATGTATTTGGAAAAAATCGAGATAAATAAGAAATTGAGAAATAAGATAACACAATATTTGGGTATAAGTTCTGTATTATTTATTGAAAAATACAACGTTTCGACAGCTAGGTGCTGTCTTCTTCAGGTAAAAAATTATAATAAAAATAAATATGTAGTCGAGACAACTAGCAATTCAAAGGTACAATGATTAATGGAAAAACATATAATACAAATCATAAGTAACTTAGAAAAAATTATGCAATTTTTTGGCACAAAAATAGAAAACAGCAAACAACCTGTTTTCTGTGAAAAAGCAAAACCCGGGCAATGACTTGGACGGCGGGGATGCAACTTCTCTGTATGCCAGAGGAAAAAACCGTCCGCAAAAAACTGGCTGAGAAGTGGCCTAGAAATGTGAAAAAAATGCATAATCAGAACAATATAAATGTTAAAGTATTGTATTCAAATAAAATAACATATTAGAGTGACCGATTTTAAGATCGAATAACAGGGTACCATGATTTATTGAGTTCATAGCCCGTGTTTAAATTTATATTATCAGGTGACTTCTTGATTTCTACTGCTTCTCTAATCAATCTTCTAATCCATTGATTTTCATGTGCTATAATTTTCGTATTTTTAAAGTCAACTTGTGTTATCTTATTAAAATGAGTTCTGAAAACATCTTTCAATATATTAAATTGAGAAATATTAAAAATATTTTTTATACAAATATGATAGGTGGCTATGTGAACATAAACTTAAGAAGAATTATAATTCAAGTTATACTTGTACTAAAAATTGCTATTTATCTGCAAAAATATACAAAACTAGAATATTAAAAATTATAACAAAACATGGTTAACATCACTTACTTTATTTCACGTAAGAAAATAGTGACGGGAAATAGGTGCAGTTTTATCGGATAATATTGGAGTATTATCCAATCAAATAACAAGATCAAACTGCACCTATCTTCCTTCCTTAGGTAAAATGAAGTATATTATACTTCCTTCCCGTTAGTATTTTGTTAGGTGAAATGAGGTATACGTCATTTCACGTTTGAAAAAAGTGACGGGAAGTTAGGTGCAGTGTGCAGTTTGATCTTGTTATTTGATTGGATAATACTCCGATTTCTGATATTATCCAATCAAACAACAAGATCAAACTGCACCTATCTTCCCGTTATTATTTTGTTTCATGAAACGAAGTATATGTCATATTTCTCAACATTCATTATCTACGTTAGCTGTAGTTCTCAAATTGTTTTGAAACCACTGCTTATCTGTCAAGTAATGGCACCAAGGTTTTTCGCGTAAAATGTCTAGTAACGCCGCATAATTTAAGAATATTTTGTTTTTAGTTTTTTTCACAAATTTATAAGTAACATAATAGTAAACATCAAAATTATTACGCTTTTAAAACTTCACTACAAAAATGGAACACGTAAACGATACTTCAAATTCACTAATCAATTCTGAATCAGGTATTATCAATGAAGCTGAACCAGTTATTCCAGAAGCAAAAGATTTTATTGAACAAGAAAAACTGGAGAATGGTGATTCCAGAGTTACATTATCAACCGAAGACATGACATTCTCTGATAATAGTTCTCTGTCCGAATTAGCAGACAAGTCAGAAATAATTCCCGAATGGGAAGATATTCTAGGAAGCGGAAGCCTTATGAGGAAAATAATAACAGCTGGAGAACCGAATAACCGACCACAAAGATTAGACATTTGTACTCTCAACTACAAGTGCACCCTGGAAGACGGTACAGAAATAGAGACTGTTGAAAATGGAACAGTTCAACTAGGAGATCTGGAAGTTACACAGGGTTTAGATTTAGCCCTAGCACTGATGGATGTAGGAGAAAAATGTATTTTACGTGTAGAAGGTCGCCTTGCTTACGGTTCACAGGGTCTAGGAAATATAGTTCCTCCAGATACTACAGTATTGTATGATGTTGAGCTACTAAAAGTCGAACCAGAAGAAGATATTGAGACACTTAGCATAGCCCAACGAAAAAAACTCGGGTGAGATTTCTTCCCTAACATTTATTTATTTATACTAACTCAATAATTCGGTCGGTTAACATTTTCAACAAATTATAAAATCTACACAAATGGTTAGAATTTTCTACAAAATTCTTTCGGCTACTTTAAATATAGACATAAAATTTTAAAAAACTGTGGGCTAAATGACTGGTTATAATGGTTCGATCGACATTGGGGTGTGACCATATTCGAATTTTATAGCTTGCGGACACTCATGTGACGAAGCGAATTAGTCAATCAGAACCTGGGAAGAAACTGTCAGAGAGCTGGGCAGCTTTCCAAATTCAAGAGTACCGTAATTTAAAAGTGTAGTGTGTTTTGGAAGAATGAGTTTTGTTGGAGTATAAAATTGAAATTAAATTTTAAAAAATTAACAAAACTACTTATAATTATAACATTAATGTCAAGCCCTCTCTGAGAGTAAGGTTATTAGTTTTGGAACGATTTTGAGTAATTTCGTACTCTGTAGTAGAGTTTTGGATGCAACCCTGAAGTTTGTTTTGGTAGCGTGTTCAGCGGTTATGAGTTTTGTTTTCGTAGTTTGGCAGTTTTCACATTGAAGTTTTTAGTGCGTATTGAGTTATTTTATAGTTTTTTGCCAAACTATGAAAACAAAACGCTTAATACGCTATAAACCAAAACAAACTTCAGCTCCCCGTCCTTCAATCTGACAGTTTCTCTCCAGGTTCTGATTGGCTAATTCGCTTCGTCACGTGACTGTCCGCAAGCTATACTTCATTTCCCGTAAGAAAAAAGCTGATGGCGCTTTTTTTACATGCATTAAATAATTTAAACTTGTAAAACTAACTTTGTTAATAATAATAAAAAAGATAACACAATATTTGGGTATAAGTTCTGTATTATTTATTGAAAAAATACAACGTTTCGACAGCTAAATATTGTGTTATCTTATTAAAATGAGTTCTGAAAACATCTTTCAATATAATAATAAAAAAATTACGTCCGTTAAAAAAGTACACTTTTTCATTAAAATGGATTTATAATGTGTCTTTTCTTAACGCTACGGAGTAAAATAATGAAACGTTACGGCACTTTTTTCACACTTTTATTGCAGACGTAAAAAAAATTTGTGTGCAACTCGAGTAAAGAATGTCTTATTTATATATAAGACTATACTTTTTACATTTGGTGCATAAATAACTATTATCTATAAGTATGTAAAAGACCTAAATATTAAAAATTGCAGCAAAGCATCTTTTAAATTTACTTAATTCTATCGATTTTATTTGATAATGGGGTCTTTCCACTTTTTCTGATTTATTTTTTCTTAAAAAACTAGGTTAAATTAAATATGTCGGTGTATGATTTACACCTTACCAGCCCGATTCACAAAAAGGTTTAAGCTAATCCTCATTTTTGGATTAGCGAATTCTACTCTAATTTTGACAGTTTATATCTTAAAATATAGTCTAATTTATTCCTAGTATCTACCTTTATTGATAATATCATGAAAATTAAATTTTAAAAGCCGTTTAATTTCAAATATTTCAACGGCTGACGACACAGTTTCACGGATACAACATCATACAATGGTTTATTTACATACCTTATACTGTACTAGCTCTTTTAAAGAAATAGAAAGTAATAATAATCTTCTCTCTTGTATATTTTGCTGTCATCTGGAGGGAGCATGAGGTTATATTGTGGGCCAGGAGAATGAAGCCTAGTGGGGACGGACGAACAGCTGTTGGACCGTCCTAGAGAGGGGATAAGCACGGCAATTTTTAAACAAAATTGCTTTATTCGTTCGATTAAAATTTTATAAAACTTTAAATACTGAAAGAAATGTGTTGTACATGTATTATTTATTGAAATATGATATTAATGTATTTTCATATACATTTTACTTATTGAATTTACTTAATTAAATTTTGTAAGATTCAAAAAGTACGTGTTTTAATTAAATATTTTTATTTAATTAATAAAACGTATTGAAATGCACTCTAAAACGATACAATACAAACGTAAACAAGCTAAACAATATGGCTTTAAGGTCAAAGAAGGTTGACAGATAGGCCCGGCCTGGAGTGGGGGAAATGGCTTCACTTTTACAGCCACTTGCTCTCCTCTTTATTTATTCCTACCTCCATGGTTTCATCCTTGTTTCATGTTGTGAAGTGTAAATGTATATGTGTGTGAAAGAGAATTGTCTTTGTGTTGGTATGAAACTGTGTCGTCACAAAGTCAGTCCGTGTTTAAAAGCGCGAAAGTTTATTAGCAAATTTATGAATGAAAAGTCGCATATTTCAAATTATTTCTATTACTATATTTATTAAATGAGATGAATTTCATGAATTTATAAAAAGAAAATCGACATTCTTTTTTTTGGGTTCGTATAAGCCGCGTACAGACCAAAATTAGCTTTCACGAACAGTTCGCGAGCTGCTCACGAACTGTTCGCGAGCTGCTCACGAACTGTTCGAGAGCTCAACGTCCAACCACTGTTTTCGAATCGAGACTCGAGTTCGTCATTTAGTTTGAAGGCAGTTCGTCAGAAGTTCGCTATAAAGCTACGCGTCCTGCATTTTCATTATTTTAAAATAGTTAGAAACAATGTCCACGTCGTCAAGCGAAGAAGAAAATATTGTTGCTTGTGCAAGTTTCTTAATTATAAAAGCATTGAAAAAGAAGAAAGCAGAAAGAACCCGTAAAAAGAAGGTGGTGGAGAAAAAATTTATTTGCAAACTGTGGCATATTTAGAGCCGCACTAATTTCTTGAAGCGAGTCTTTCTTCATATTTCGCTTTTTGTGATGGGGATTTTTTGGATTCCATAAATTAGGATGCACTTATTCATATTGTTCAATTAAATTAATAATTTTCTCTTCACTCCACTCCATTGTTAAAGAGCTACCTACACTTTTAAGATCGATCATCATCTATGAACGTCCACACTAGAACTGCTGTTTGCTAACACTTTCTTTTAAGTTACCGCTCATGTAGCGAACTTTGGCCGAACTCGAACCCGAACACGAACTGCTCGCGATCGGTACACACCGACTTATGCAGAGGTTCGCGAGTCGTTCGCGAGCTATGGACCTATTAAATTTTTATGACTCTGTGACGTCATTTTAGATGTGCCATCTAGCGATTTTTTTCTGAATCGCTAGGTAGGTGACACCATGTTTCCAAATAATGAAAGATAAATTAAATAAATTTATACTTGTTAAAAATTATGAAGAAAATGACAAAAAATATATGTGTTACAAACAGAAATATATCTAATAAAAAAAATATATATGTTATGTAAAATGTATGTTTAACTAGAGATTATAATATCAGTTCTTTAAAAAAAATCATTTGACAACTATGCTATTTACTGTCACTTTTCGATTGTTCTGGTATACGGAACAAAACAATTTTTATCATAAAAAGCAAAGCATAATAAGTTCTGAACAGTTCTCAAGTTTGAAGTACAGATATGCAGGAACATATAAGAACAAGAAAATAATTTCGTAAATATTGTACAGTATGTAATACATACATCATCACAATTGTTGGCGTACCACATATTCCCTAAGGATCTGAATAAGACAAAGCATTGGGGTAACGAATTGAAAATTGATACAGAATTATTGAAAAAAACTTTGTAAATATCTTTTGTGGTTTTGCACACTTCTTTTGACTACGATAACAGTTGGCTTTAACGCACACAACTGTATCGCTTTCTTCTAATATTTTGATATCGTGTATATAACCTTCTTTAGCTTATATCTTCTTCTCTGATTTCCATTTGTTCTTCCTCTCTTTTTGAAGTATTCATCGCAAGTACTATACCTAAATTGAGTCAGTTTTATTAAATTTATTGTACATGTATTTGCTGCCATTTTTTAAATTCAAATGTTTTACACTTTGTCACCCACCTGCGCTAAAATTCAACTGCGCACTATGCACATCTCACTTTTATTAATATCTCTCTCTTTTAATTTAATAGGTCCATTCTCGAACTTGGTCTGTACGCGGCTTAAGTAGTAACTTTTGTAGAAATGGAAGATCTTGTGCGAATGTGAACAAAAGTAGTGTGTTTGCAGAGAAAGGAGAATTATTGCATAATTTTCGAATGAAATATTTATGTTCCTCTTAGTGACAAGAAAAAGCAAAGAGGAAACTGGTGGTACGGCCGAGGCGAATGCACCTTCGCTATCCAATGCTACCGAAGAGCCTTGGACTATCTCGATGAAGTAGAAGGCGGTATAATCGACCCAAAA
The DNA here is from genome assembly GCA_943142095.1 of Ophonus ardosiacus. Taxonomy (NCBI): domain Eukaryota; kingdom Metazoa; phylum Arthropoda; class Insecta; order Coleoptera; family Carabidae; genus Ophonus; species Ophonus ardosiacus. The sequence continues at coordinate 48,245,057 of OW964832.1, forward strand.
TCCGATAACGATGACCCAATACAGCGCGCCATGACCGACACCGCCCTACAAGAACTCATGGAAGACAGAATCAACGTCAGTAACAATATGGCTGCCGCACAAATGAAACTAGGGGCCTACGATGCTGCCTTGCAGTCTTTGCAAATCGTGCTTCGGTGCCAGCCCAACAACGTCAAGGCCCTCTACCGAAAAGCAAAGGTAATAGAGAGAATACCGGGAGTTTATTTTATCACTAAATAACATAGTTACAGTATGAATAATTGACAGTATAGTGACTGTATATACATAATGTGGCCAATCGCCATATTTAGGCAAAATGCGCGGGAAATTTGAATTCATATGATGTGATAACTAAACAATATTCGATAAACAATTAATGAAAGAGCATATTAAATGGAAACAAAATATTTATTTTCATTTTAAATCCTTTTGAAGAACTGTTTTCACAACCAACCGCCACGCAACCAGGTATCTAAAATATATACATTAATATGAGACATTTTTAGTAATTTTGACAGTTAACCTAAAAAAGATGTGCTGTTAAAAAATATGTATATATTACTTTGAGCTATAAATATACAAATACACGTGTAATTTAATTATTTGCACTATCTAAAATATAAATATAATATAATTACCTTCAATTCGCATAACAAATCTGAAAATGTCACTTTGTCGGCATAATATCCGCCATATTTAGGCAAATTCGCGCAGACAAATCAAAATCGATCCCCCTATTGGCACACTATGTATATACAGTCACTATAATTGACAGCAATGTATTAAAGCGTTTATTTATAAGTAAATATAGGCGTTTAACATGGGAAAACAGTTTTTTGTAAATAAAAAGTGTCCGGCAGAAAATTAAGCCATGATATTGAACATGATAATAACACATTACATTTTGTACATTATTATTATTGGCAATCAATTATAAAAATTTTCAAATAAATAATTGTTTCCCTTTTTTATTGTCCAATAAGAAAAGATTTTCAAATGTCGGCGTTGAGCAATGGTTAGAACAGCTACCTCAGAAATTTTGAATTGGGATTCGATTCCCCAAGAGGATAATTATTTTATTTTTACATTGAACTTTTAAAAATCTCTTATATTTCGTATTACAGTCATTAAAAAATAATAATAACATTGTAATAAATAAAGAGAAAATAATTGGCTATAATTGATAGTGGTGGGGTCCGGATTCGGATAGTTTCGGTTTCGGATACAAAAATATCTGGATAATTGATTGTTGAACTATCCGGATCTGTGTATCGGATTTTGGATCCGGATCTGAGTATCGGATTGTGGATCCGGATTTGCCAATCGGATTTTGGATCCAAATCTGAGTATTGATTTTAGATCCGGATCCGAATATGAGTACGAGTATCGGATTTTAGATATGGAATTTCAGAATCCACATCGGTTCTCGGATTCGAATATTCTCAGTATTGAACCCGATGATAATATTTGAATGTATAAGTATTATCATGGAGCTTCAAAACCAAATAAATCTGATTATGAAATAATCCACAATAAATTTTTGTTTTATATAGTTAATAGAATTGGATCCAGAATTAAAATTCGGATCCGGATCCGTAAACAAAACATCGAATCCGGATCCAGATCCGAATCCAAAAGGGATCCCGACTCAAATCTGGATCCGGATCCAAATCCGAATTAAATTTACGGATATCCGCTTCAATATCCGAACATCGGATATCCGAGGAACCGGATATTTTGAGATCCTGGTACTCGGATCCAAGTTTTTCCGGATCCTCACAGCACTAATAATTGATTACAATAATCAAAATATTAATATAATAACAATGCATTGCATTTTCTTTTAATATTAATAAAATTACTGAATTATAATAAATCTGTGCAGATATTGTTTTTATTGTATTTATCAAAAGAAAATACAATTCATTGTTATTATATCAATGTTTTGATTATTGTAATAAATTATTTTCTATTTATTTATTATAATATTATTTTTAAATCTTAAAATTTCAACAGATTTTGAGAAACCCCAATCTAAAATTTCTAAGGCAGCTGTTCTAATTATTGCTCCACGCCGACATTTGAAAATGTTTTCATACTGCATATAATAAAAAAAAGTGAAACAATTTATTTGAAAAAAATTGTAATTTATTGCATTTATGCAGTAATATTAAAGTAATTAATATTAAATAATGAATAAGATATAATGTACTATTAGCTTTGTTCGATGACATGTACTAGGCCGCCCTAGTGTTAACTTTCTTGCACTAACATGTTTTATGAGAAACGGGCAGCTTCTGGCAGGCTGTTCGATGACAAAAATTTTAAGAACTAGTGCTCACTTTTCTGACCTGACTCGCGAGGTAGTGTAGAAAGTGCAGACTAGGAGTGGGGGTAGCTAAATATTGTTCGGTAGATATTTTAATTCTATCCTTTCTACACATTTGTTTATTTAACCTAAAATTTTGTTTTGCTACATAAAGAATTAATTAATATATCTGTCTCTGAAACTGATGAAGAATCAAGTGATGATTGATCTTCGTCAGAATCGTTTATTAGTTCACTATGCTCTTTAAAACAGACATTTCTGCAGTCACTTTTTTGCAGCTTTATGATATGACTGTTTATAAACAACCTAACCTTTTACACCTTTGGCTATGCTTGGCTTGATTACTCACAGCTGAGCAAACTTGCCCAAATATACACTAGTGTGTTTTATGAAACCACAAAAATTAGACTGTACTAGTGTACACTACACTGCACTGCACTGTTCTGCTCTACACTTCAAGCACTTCTCATCGAACAGAGCTATTATCATGTTCTATATCAGGGCATAATTTTCTGCCGGGCACTTTTTACTTCTCGCTAAGAGAGGTATTGGACTCATGCTAAAAATCGCACATCCAGATTTTAGTGGATAATTACGTTTCTCAAATACTACAAGACTCGTGAATATGACTGAAAGAGTTATTTTTAGGTTTTAAAAGCAAAAAATGAAGTCCAAGACGCCATGAAATACCTACTAAGAGCCAAAACCCTCGAGCCGGAAAACGCAACAATTCAGAAAGAAATTCACGAACTGAATGCAGTTTTGAAGAAGCATAAAAATTATGAAAAAGAACTCGCGAAAAGGATGTTCAACAATTCTGGAGATGGTTCCACATCTGCCAATGGCGATAAGAATGAAAGAAATTCCAAAGTAAATTGAGGATATTTTACTATTTTAATAATTATTAATATGTTTCGTTTCAGTCTTTCATTTGGGCATCGGTCGCCCTTTCGGTGGCAGTCGGTATCGCAGGAATTATGGCTTGGCGGTTTAAATTTTCATAAATTCATGTCTTTACTCAGATGGGAGTGTTTCATGGTATTTCTATTAGTTTTGTTTTAATATTTTGTTATATGATTTTGAATAAGTAAGCATTTCTTTAAAATATTTTGTTATACACTTGTAATTCTATTGTATATCGACCAGGTTATATTTTTAATATATCGAGTTTGGTAAAAAATATTCCACTTTTTATCTATTCCTTTAGCTCGGTGTTTATTGTATTATTAATCATTTAAAATGTTTTACCATGCATTCTTAAATTTTTAAGTTTCGGTTTTAAAATATTTTTCTACATTTTTTAAATTGCCATTTCGCCGCTGAAATCTGCACTAAAAAAATTTGTTGTAATTTTCAACCAATAATTTTTGTAATAAATGTGGGAAATAAATATGTTGTGACGTCACAAGTTCCGAACCTAAGTTCAGACTCTTCAAACAGACATTTTATATGGACACAGAATTTCTAAAAGAAATATATACAGGGTGGTTGATTTTTCATTGTCTAGCTTATATCTTCTGAAATATTAAAGATACAAAAAAAAGTTAAATACAAAAGTTGTTTAATACAAAAGTTGTTTAATACAACCTAATCTATAATTTAGCATAAACAATTTTTTTCCAAGGCCTACCAATTTTTTGGAAAAATGTTTAACTTTAATTTTTTAAATGGAACATTCTGTTTTGTCAGAATAAGATTCTTAATAAATTTCTCTTTACAATGATGTGTAACAAGTAAGAATTTATCTTTAAATTATGTCCTATAAAGCAAATAGAAATATGATAAAAGTAAGCTATGATATTCTATTGTTTATACCTGTAACTTCTGTCACACATGAACATTGGCTACGTAGGGGTTTTCCTTTGAATAAAATTATGTCTAATAAAGCAAGTAATAGAATTACTAGCATTGATGATTTACAAAATTATTAATACTTTTATTTATGACAGATATTACTGGTATAAACAATAGAATATCACAGCCTACTTTTATCGTATTTCTATTTGCTTTATTAGACATAATTTAAAGATAAACCCGTACTTGTTATACATCATTGTAAAGACAAATTTATTTAGAATTTTATTCCGTAAAAATATACAGGTGTTCCATTTAAAAAATCAAAGTTAAATATTTTTCTGGAAAATTGGTAGGCCTTGGATAAAAATTGTTTATTCTAAATTATAGACCAGGTTGTATCAAATAACTTTTCTATATATACTTTACTTGAATCTTTAGTATTTCAGAAGATATAAGCTGGACAATGAAAAATCAACCACCCTGTATAGACTATAAATTGAGGATTACATAATAATATCTAGATATGTTATAATATATTAAAATAACATCGTTCTATTCATTTTTATAAGTATAATTTTCATTTGGCGTGAACTTATCCGCACGTTACATGTCAACTGTTTCTTTCTCTTTTGATTTGAGATTAGACGCTAGAAGGTTATAAACGCACGTGAGACATTGAATATATTGCAGAATATTATTTTATTCTTTATTTTGGCAAACTTATTTCATCGACAAGTTTACTTTCATAAATTTCAGGTTATCTTTAAATGTCACTTTGACGTTTAAAACAGTATGAAAAACAAAATGGTTGTTTCGAACCTGTGACGTCGCTGGGCAAGGAACGAAGCGGGGGTTTAACAGCTGCGTTTTAAAGAATCATTTTCAATTACAATTTTTTATGATTAAAAATTGATTCGAGAAAAAATAAAAAATATGGGTCTATTATTTTTCACTACTCTATCGATTAATGTTATAAAAAAGTCGTGCATGACTTTATTTTGTCGCTTATTTTGAATAATAGCTGAGTTTAAAAGAAATACAACTTATATAAAAATTAATACTTTATTTGGTCAATATTTCCAGGCAACAATTAAAACTAAAATACAAACTAAAAAATAACCTTAAATAAAAGGATAAGGGTTTTGGGAATAATCACTCAAATTCATAATTCGATTTTCGGGCAATAAAATATCACAAGTAGTTTGATTTTGAACTGCTGGTTGTGCCAAAATATTTTCAATTTGCGGTAATTCTCCATTTAGAAAATTGTTTGAAAAGCTTGGTTCTAAAGCGTTAACCAACTGGTCATTAGTTAAAATAATATTATCATTAGTATTCAAAACCAAATTCGGTAGTTCCACTGTTTGAATCAATTCTTGCTTGATGTTCAAAATGGCTAAATCCTGAGTTTCAATACTTTCTGGTATCGTAAACGTAACCATTTCACCAGACTGCGCGTCCATTATGGAAAATAACTGATTGTTAACCACTGGTTCGGGTTTCTTGTGGGTGGATTTCGCCTTTTTCTCTTCGGGAATTGGTACTAATTCTCCATTTTCGCCTTTTTTTAATCTCTGAACTCGTCTGGATTTCTGGACAACTCCATGTTGCGATTCTTGGTGTCTTCGCAGATGATTTTTTCGTTTGTAAGATACGCCGCAAGTTTCGCAAACATGTGGACGTAATTCTGAATGTGTGGCCATGTGTCTTACAAGTTCTGAGTTTCTTTTAAAGGCTTTATCGCATTGCGAGCATTTCAGAACTTTTTCTTGGGAATGGACGTAGCTTATATGATCTTTTAAGCTAGATTGATTATAAAATGCTTGACCGCAATGTTCACAAATAACTTCTTTCTTGTTTTCGAGATGTAAATTTAGATGGCGGTCCATATTTGTTCGATTGGAACATTTGAGACCACAATATTCGCATATAAATGTTTGTTTGGCTTGTTTATGTACTCGATGTAAGTGTTGATCTAAATGGTGTTTTTTAGAAAAAGTTTTCCCGCAATTTTCGCAAACTAATTGTTTGGTTTCTGGCGAATTCATGTCGTGAACTGTGGATGCAATATGTTTGAAATATAAATATGGGGAGCGAAAGTTTTTATCGCAATATTTGCACGACATTAGTTTTTCATCTACAACAATAAATACATATATCATTTGTTTGCAAACATATTTTTGACATTTTTAAAATAAAGTTCTCTGACCCAAATTAAATGTTTTCTAAATATGGTGTTATAGAATTTCAGATGAGGTTGAAATGTAAATCCAAACATGTAATTAATTTTATGAATAAATAGTACAGGGTGGAACAAAATTCGAGTTCCTTATATGAAAAACTTTGTTATTATTCACGCTACAGAAAATTGATGTAGGTCTTTATGGGCCAACTTTTTGAGACTTTAATAGGCACCACAGAAATTTTCGATCGTCTTTTGTTTTTGAGCTACAGGCAAAAACTTATTTTTCGCTTATTTTGAAAATACTTCATATCTCGCTTATTATGAGAGATACAAAAAATGTTTATATAATTTTTATACAGTTTTTTACGTAGAATAACGTGGTCTAATTATTTTTTTTTCAAAACTTAATAATTCTCGAGATATAATGCAAACATCATATTTTTTAAATGGGAACATGGGTTGAAAATAGTCTCATCTTTTTACTTATTTTATAAGTTTTACAACGTTGTATACCAAGTCTGCATTCTTTTGTTTTAAACATAAATAAAACTTGAATTATTAATTTTTGGGGTCAAATAAATGAAATTTGTTAAGAAACAAATGAAAAAAGCAATTGCAAATCATTTGTTTATTTTGATTATTTTGTTTAACTTCGGCTTTCCAACAGGACTATGTCCCAATAACAGGAAGGCACATACAACATAAATGCAAAATAAAAAATACATTAGCAATTAAGTTACATTAGAAATAATAATATAGCAGTATATAATTTCATGATACAAATAACCAACTACAATGAAAACATAATAGAAAAATTAATAACAAATAACTAATTAAAGGACAGTACTACATTTGTCACTTGTTTTTTAAACTGTGATAAACTAAAAAGAAGAAATATATCAATTGAATTATTATAAGACACATATTTATTGTAAAAAAATGGTAGACGATTTAGTGCAGAATTGAAAGCAGCATTAGTTCTATTAAATCCTAAACAGAATAAATCCGTTGCTCTAGTCGTATAAATTGGTACGCGAAAGCCCAAACTGTTAAATAGATCAGGACAACCGACTCTATTATTTACTAATTTAAATAAAAATATTAAGGTAAAATATTAATTTCAAAATTATTAAATTTATATCTAATATTTACAAAATTATTCTTGAATACGCTCTATTCTTTTAATATGAATAGCATACTGAGATGACCAACAAATTGTTGCAAATTCTAATTGACTTCGAACTAAAGAAAAATATAAAACTTTTAAGGTTTTGGGATTTTTAAAGTTCTTTGATGACCTGATAAGAAAACCAAGCATTCTAAATGCTTTCTTTGTTACGTTGTCGATATGTATACATCGAAAATAAGTTTTTTATCATAAAGAATTCCTAAATCCCTTACTTCTGAGACAGGATTAATTATTTTACCAGCGAAAGTGTAAGAATAGCAAACATCAGATCTATTTCTAGAAAATGTGATAGAATGACATTTGGTAATATTTAAATATCTATTATTTATATTCTAAAAATTCTTTATATTTAATTATTTTCGAATTAGGTTTTTTTATCGCTGTTGTAGTTGGTTTTGACAATATTCCAAAAATGTGGAAAATATGCACTCTAAAGTATATAAATAATGAAAATAACATTAAAAATAAACAAATCATGATCTGTAATTGATTTTATCATTTGTTTCTTAATAAATTTCCTTGTTTTCACCTCAACAAATTAATATTTCAAGTTTTATTTATGTTTAAAACAAAAGAATGTAAACTTGTTATACAAAGTCGTAAAGCTTATAAAATAATTACAAAGATGAGACCTTTTTCAACCTATGCTCCCATTTAAAAAATATGTTTTATATCTCGAGTTAAGTTTTGAAAAAAATTAATTAGACCACATTATTCGACGTATAACAAAACCTGTATAAATATTATCTAAACATTTTTTCTGTATCTGTCATAATAAGCGAGATATGAAGTATTTTCAAAATAAGAGAAAAACAAATTTTTGCATGTAGCTCAAAAACAAAAGACGATCGAAAATTCCTGTAGTGCCTATTAAAGAATGTAAACTTGTTATACTTTATTGAAAATCTTATAAAATAAGTAAAAATACTATTTTCAACATATATTCCCATTTAAAAAATATGATTCTTAAATTGATTTTGTATTTTGTGAGAAACTAATAGGATTCAATCAAAAATACAACAAAAAAGTTTGGTATATACTTTGTGTAAAATTTTAATAAATCATTTTACCTGTATGTTTCCGGATGTGAATTTGCAAGTTCAACTTCCTCTGAAAAGCCATCGGACAATGCGGGCATTTATGTTGAGGCTCTAATCCTAAGACAGAATGTCCTCTTTGTTTATGACGCAAAATGCGTGTTTTTAAAGCAAAAGTTTCGTTGCAAGTTACACATTTATACCGGTCGTGCCTCTGCAAATAAATATTATATAATAAACAAATATTCGTGGATATTTGTTACCTTTATGTGATGTACGTATTGCTGTCTACGCAAAAATCTGTCTCCACATTTGTTGCACTTCCATGGACGATTTTTTTCGTGATCTTTCAAATGAAGATCATTTTCTTCAGAAGTGTTGCTTAGAAATCCACATTCCATACAAACTATTTTATTTTCGGCGTGTTGTTTCATATGGTGGTATAAAGATCGTTTTTTTACATACCTAAAAAGGTAAGTAGTATATTGTGCAACAAGTGCGGAAAAGAACCTTTTCGCGACGAAGTGGACAATACTTGTTTCTGCAAGAGTGGTACGCTATGCTTTTTCTACGACCACACTCTTTGGTAAGATATAAATAATTAATTTTTATTAAATAACTTTAAAATAATTACAATAGTTACTTTTACTATAAATGGACATACCGAGAGTTTTTTTTTTATCAGTGAACATGGGCGTATGTCATTACCATAGTTACATTTAAAATGATTGACAACAATGCATTATCGCGTTTTTTTTTTTGTTTAACTGGACATAGGACGTGACATTTAGTATATCTGTCAATGTCATCAAATTGTCATACTTCAAAATGTATACAGTTAAAGAAAAGTTCAAATTGTAAATTGGAGTAATTATAACGAGTCTACAACAAGTTTCTGACTTATGTGCATTAACTTTTAATAAGCGACCCAGTCCAACAACTATAAGAAAAATTTACAATGACTACAGAACTAAAGGATGCGTCAATAAACAGCACAAGAAGAAAATCATACCAAGTACTGTAGTTAATAGAAAGAAACAAGAAATTATGCAATTAATTGAAAGTGACAAGAACATTTTAAGAGTTTTAAATATCAAAATCATCAAGAGTTATTACACAACGATATAGAACGAAGAAATATCTTTTGCGAAGATATGATGAACAAAATTAATAGTGGGGAAATATTACTGGATCGAATTTTATTTACGGATGAAGCGTCATTTTATATTAATCGGGAAGTAAATTCACAAAATTGCAGGTATTGGAGTCGTCAAAATTTTCACTTATATCTGCACCAGGTATTCCCCCAACGCTGGATAGGACGTGGTGGAGAAGTGGAGTGGCCTGCAATGCCACCAGATCTTGCACCAAACGATTTTTTTTTTCTTTGGGGCCATTTAAAAAATTGTATTTACAATGGTGACAAAATAAATATTGATCAATTAAAAAATAGGGATAAAATATAATTCATATTAATTATTTCTTGCCTTAGGCTTATGTCAGAGTATAGAATTATACCATACAATTTGAACTTTTTCTTCAAATGTGTACATTTTGAAATATGACAATTTGATGACATTGACAGATATACTAAATGTCACGTCCTATGTCCAGTTTAAAAAAAACGCGATAATACATTGCTGTCAATCATTTTAAATGTAACTATGGTAATGACATTCGCCCATGTTCACTGATAAAAAAAACTCTCGGTACCTATACCAGGTGTCTATTTGGAACCCGTTGTATAGGGAATTTTTTTTTTCTCATTTTGCTGTAGTGTCTGAATTATTAAATTTAGAGAAAAGTTGTTGTTCAGAATTAAAAACTACACAATATGAGCCTAAAGTTTATCTTTATTATACGAATTTACAGCAAATTTCAGAGTGTGATTGAATTACTAGCGTTTATTTTTATTTGACATCTCATAATTATTTTGTCAATAAATAATTTTATGTAATTATCAAAAGTGTAATTAAACACAAAAAGAAAGTATAAAATGATTCAACAATGATATATTATTATAACATTCAAAATTAATTATAATAATATGTTAATTGTTAAATGTCAAATAAAACATCAGTAATTCAATGGCACTCTGAAATATGTTGTAAATTACGAATTTTAATTTTTGTTCTTTTCGTAAAATAAAAAGAAATGTGATTAATTTTAGTCCCAAATAAAAAAATACAAACTTCCAATATTTTATGTTCAGGTGGCATCTTGTGTGAGAAATAATTTTTTACAGTTTAACCCACGACTGTGGATTGGAAATGTGCAACTTTCTGTATAGTCGTAGAAAAAAATTATTTTGAAGTTTATATGTGTTGTTGGTTTGTACTTCAGTTGTTATGCTTACCTTTTTTCGCAGAATTCACATTTGAACATAACAGTACGCTCTAATTTAATAGAGTGAATATTCAGCAAATGATCTGCCAATTCTTTCCTCCTAGTTATTTTAGTATCACAGTACGTACAATTATTTCTTTTATGTCCTTCCACATGTTTATCAAATTGTCTTTTATACCCAAATACTTTCGTACATTGAGTGCAGTGATATTCCTTTACAATCATTCTCTTTTTATAACACATTTTTAGTGAAATATGACACAGAAAAGAAGCCCTGTTATTAAAATCCCTTCTGCAATTTTTACAAGAAATAGGAGTGCCAATATGTGTCCCTAAATGTTTTAATAAAGCTGATTTAGTCTTATTGGAAATGCCACAAACTCGGCACTTAAATATTGGTTTTTTAATGAAGGAAGAAATGTTTTTAAACATGTGTTTCTTCCGATTTTTACGTTTAGGTCGAGTATTAGATTTAATTTTAGATGAAGTTTTCGTTGATTTTGATTGATCTATACATTTACGAATGAATCCCAAAGCTTCATTTTTTTCAGCAGAATCCAAACTATGTATTGTTTCAATCATTTTCTCAACCTAAAGAGAAAATGAATAAAGTTTTAGCAGATTTTCACAGAGGTTATATTTAGGACACTGACCTGCTCCTTAACAGCTGATAATGATGATGGAGATGATGTCATGATTGATTTATCTTTTAATTAGCCAGATAAAAGTATAAATAGTTTTTTTAATATACACGGATTTAATAAATACTTCCAGACTTTAAACGTCAACACAAATTCTTGGCCAATCGGCCAACGAAGAAGAATGTTCTTGCATTTCTATTGGAAGGGAATTCATTGACTAATGTAAGTACATACAATGGCGGTATGGTTTGAAATGTCTGGCAAGGGGATACTTACTTTCATTTTTCAATTTGTATTTGCAGATATAATATTAATAAATCAGTAGTTTACTAATTATTAAAAAATATATTGTTGTCCTATTTTGTTAGTAGATATAAATTACATATACAACTTGCTATAATAGTAATATTCTATATGTAAAAGTTAACTTTCTTTTCTTGAATGAATGAAATTTAACGTGAAGTTTTTGATTATTTGTTTTATGCTACAATTTCAAGTTCGTGTATTTGTATAATCAATTATTAAATAATAAATGTTGAAGTATACTCCTTTCATTTATATTAGAATGTGGGCCCCTGTTCAGTGAGCAGTAAAAATATAATCATATTATTTCAATGTAGCCCCGAAAATGTATAACATCTCTGGCCTATATAAAATTAAATCCGCCATTTCTGTAACTAAATTATACAGGATGTAACACAAAGTTGACATTCTAAACAATGGATTTCTACTGGCGAATGTGCTCCGAAGAAAGCCACTGTTTTTTGGGATAGTTACGGTATAATCTTTATTGACTATTTGTAAAAGGGAAAAACAATCACAGGAGAGTATTATGTTGCGTTATTGGACCGATTGGATAACGAAATCAAATCGAAACGTCCCCATTTAGCAAAGAAAAAAATTCTTTTCTACTACTACACCAATTACTTTACGAATTGGTTCCGCCTCTACCATATTCACCAGATTTGACCCCCTGCGACTTTCACTTTTTCCAAGCTTGAAGAAATAGCTCGCCGAAACAAACGCTTATTTGGAAGACTTACCGAAAAAGTATTTTAAATGGATCGAAAAACTGGAAAAGCGTTGATGAAGTGTGTCGTGTGTGCTAAAAGGAGATTACGTCGAAAAATAAAAATGAATTTTCTCAAAAAGTTGTTTTTTCCTCTAGGCCAACAATTTTTCAAACGTTCTTCGTACTTCCTGTACTTCAACAACACTAACAAGGCTTCGGTTTATTGAATCATTAATTATTTCAATATTTTGCAACAGATAGCGGCGTAATATTAGAAAATACTTTAAAAAATCTGTTGTGGCCAGCACAAGACCTTCCGTCAATTCTATGTATTTTGTACAAATCCCATACCAAAAGGTCCTTGGAACAGATTCTATATAATATCTATTCTATGTAAAATCGAACAAGAACACATACTATTTTTTACAAATTCTATACCAAAAGTTGATTTGAAAAGGTTCTATAAATCCAATAAAATTATAACATAAACTACACTAAGTAATGTCCTTCCATCTTCTCTTTGGTCTTTCTCTGCGTGTCACTTTTGCGAGCAACACTATGACATACCAATTTTAGATCCTATACTTTTTTCTATATTTGGTTTTGCACTTGCAACTGACATCTGTCAATTAAATTTTTTTGAATCATTATGTCAGCTGTTTCCATAATATATAGCAAAGCTGACTAATTTGTGAAAATTAATTTCTTTATAATGCTTTAAATTTACATCTATTGAATATGAAGGAAAATGTATAATCAAACTGTATAGAGGAGTATTTTCTTTAATATATATAACAAAATGTTAAAAAATAATATTTAACTGCGTTTTTTTAAGAAAAACTGTTAAAAACTTCAAATAGGGGTACTTCCAGTGGATCAATTATAACCAAAATCTAATCAACTCTTCATACGGATGTTCAGAAGAGGAATACGAAAGAATTATAATTTTTATTTTGAATTGTAGTATTGGAGTTATCGTCGGAGAAAAATTTGTCACACATGGACACACATACACACACACACACGGACACACACACACACACACACATACATACATATATACAGACATCATCTTAAAAATAGTAAATTTGTATTGTAGGGACCCTAAAACGTGCTTATTCATTAAAAACTCACCACCGAATTTTTTGACCAAAGACAATACCTTCCTTACCTAAAGGTGACGGAAGGTAAAAATATTGTTCCTTACAACATTTACAAGTTATAAGTAACTTTTAAAAGGGTAGTTCGAACAGCGAGTACATAGTACGAAATTTTAAAAGAACAGCGAGTTATATAGAGCGCTAATGATTGTAAAATGTGGTGACATAAGTGAGTTATGACTATGAGCGGTATTTTGGGAGTCACATGAAGGTATAATTTAATAATCGAATGCCCCCGTCATCGTTGCAATATTTGAAATTCTCTTGCGGTCCTTTCTCATATAGCAATATCTCAAGATGTTCGCATCTTTGAATTGAAAATTGTAAACCCTCCCTTTGCATTCCTCGCCTTCAATATCCAGCAGCTCGTTGCTGGCGCACGGGTCACGGGCTTCCAAGGCGTCACTCACTCACCGACTGTAAAATTTTACCTAATCTTACCACATTTGCATCGATATTGACTACGTGCGAACAGCGAAGTCTACATTGAGCTTTAATTATTATGAAGCCCGGAGGCCACGTTTAATTTACTCTCGCGATATCGGCGAATTGTTGGGGAAACTATTTTTGCAGACTCAAGTGATCTGCCATGAATAGACTTCGTAATAAAAGACTCTATTGTGACCACAGACATTCGACATTCTTTTCCAACAATCCATTCAACACTCCTTTTCTTTATTTTCTTATTAATGAGATTTTTTCCAAATTACTTTTCGTCTTAAAATTTACTCCTATTTATTCATTTACATACAGAGCTGGGCAAGTTACTTTTAAAATGTAACTAGTTACAGTTACAGTTACTTCCAAAAAAAAGTAACTAAGTTACTTAAGTTCCAGTTACTTTGGCGAAAGAACTAAGTTATTTACTAGTTACTTATTAAAAGTAACTTAGTTACCTTGAGTTACTTTCTAACTACTTTTAATGGCGTGAAGTGTAGACTTAGACTGTTGACTTAGTTATTGTGTAGTATACATATCAGGGAGTTTTTGCACTAACTACGTTAACCTAAATTTTAACGTTATTGCTTGGCAACACCCAATAAGATTATTATTGTTAATGTTAACGGACCTAGAGGGCTTTATTACCGCCTAGGCCCACGAGGCCACGGCCTAGGGCCCGCTTTGACAAGAGGCCCGCAGGGCCCGGTTGCTGTGATTTTTTTAAAATTTATTAATTTATTTTTCAATTTTGATTTCTTATACCAAGATATAAAGAATCTACTTTCTTTCTAACATGACATGACCATTATAATGTATAATACATGCAGACATTATTTCATAGACTTATTAGTGGATAATGATTAATTTTTACTTTGACTAACTTAAGTTACATTCTAATTTCCGAGTAACTTTAAGTAACTTAAGTTACTCAAGTAACTAGTAACTAAAAACCGTAAAGTTACCAACTACTTTTCCGCAGCAAGTTAAGTTACAGTTACAGTTACCATATTTTAAAAAGTAACTAAGTTACGTTACAAGTTACGTAAAAGTAACTAAGTTACTAAAGTAACTAGTTACTGCCCAGCTCTGATTTACAATTACAGGTACGGTTGCTAGAGCTGCTATATTTAATGGGAGTCTCATATATTTTCTACCCTATAAACAAGCGCTTATAGATAGGTAAATTAGAGGTAGGTAAACAGTGGCTTTAGGTAGACAGTGATTTTAGGCAGACAGTGAGTTTAGGTAGACAGTGACTTTAGGTAGACAGTGGTTTTAGGTAAACACATTTTCAATAATTCAATAAACATATTAATAATGGTAAATTTTGAAAACCGTTTACTGAAAGCTTTGTCTAGAAAGTATATTTAATATTTCTTATTGAATTATTAAATAAATATTTAAAGTGGTAGGTAGGTATTAGGTACATATAAAATTATATTTTAACTTCAATAAATGTAATGTTCTTTCATTTACAAATAAAAAAACTGTAATTCAATCAAATTACCACATGAATCAAAATATTTTGTCACGTTTAGATAAATTTAAAGATCTCGGAATTATATTTGATCCTAAATTGAAATTTGATCAGCATGTAACATACATTTGTAAAACTTCATATAGAAATCTGGGATTTATTATACGGAGTTCTCAATCATTTACTAATGTAAATACAATTATGAGTTTATATTACTGCTATGTAAGATCTAAATTAGAATACTGCATACAAATATGGAATCCATTGTATAATAAATACGTCATTGAAATCGAAAATATTCAAAAAAAATTCTTAAGATATTGCTGGTTTAAAAAATTTAAATCCTACTCATATGAAATCAGTTATAACGTAATGTTAAACGAATTTAAACAAACCAGCCTTCAGTCAAGAAGAAATATTCTGTCTGTTTTATATCTGTATAAACTAATTCACAATAAAATAGATGATACTACTTCGTTAAATAAAATTAAACTTAATATTCCTCGGATATGTTCCAGACAAAATATAACTTTTGCTATACCATTTTGTGTAAGAAATTATCAACTAAACTCACCAATAATACAAATATGTAAATCTTACAACATTATATGCTCTCATTTTGATATTTTCCATGATTCAATGACTTCTGTTAAAAATAAATTGACTAGTATATATTCATCTAATTAATTAATGTTTGTTAATAACTAATATGCTCATTTTTCTTTTCTAAATATGTTAGATATTTAAGTAAATATTTGTGTAATTTTTTCTCTTCTTGTATCAACATTTCATTTATATATATGTATTTATATTCTCCCTCTGTAATTGGGATAATTATTATCCTGTTGAGCGGAAATAAATAAATAAATATATTAATAGTCATATCCTTAAAAATACCGCTAATTCTGTCAACGAAATGGAACCATCTTGAACATTTTAGAAGAGTAGGACAAGATATCTTATAGATAAAAGAACAGATATAATTAGAATCATTTGTCTGTACAAGAAATGTTAAATTCGATACTTATATAACAAAACGGAAATGGTGAGAGGTATTGTGCTGGCCGCATCAGATTTTTTTACCTCTCGGTAAGAGAGGTATTGGATTCATGCTAAAATTCGCATATCCAGATTTTATTGAATATGCACGATTTAAGGTTCCTAGAATCCGATTATAACATTTTTAAAATTATGTCTGTCTGTGTGTGTGTGGATGTGTGTATGTGTATGTGTGTGTGTTTGTGTGTGTGTATGCCTGGATGTTGTAGGGACGATTCCTCAAAAACAATAAGACTTAAACTTTAACTGTAGCTGAAAAGGTTTGGGTAACAATTGAACAACATAAAATTCTCCATCTAATACACTTAAAATTTATATTATATCTTGTATAGATTTAGAGATAAAGACACTATAATTTATAGAGTAAACTAATCGCAGAGGCTACGGTACTAAGGAAACCAGTTGACAAATTCCAATGTTTATAACATAAAATGACACGTCATTGTCAATATCAACAGTTTTAGTGACACTCTGATAGCTTTTTCTGTTAAGTATATTTAATCTTTCTTATTGTTTTATTAATTCAATTTGAAATTATAGGTAAAATTGTGGTAAAATGCATATATCCATCAGAAATACCGCCAATCTGGTTAATGAATTGGAAGAATCTCAGACATTTAGAATCTTTCTCATACAATGAAAAATAGATATAATTAGAATTATATTTGTGCAGAAGACATGCTAAATACAATAAAAAACAATATTTGAGTAAAGTTCTGTAATTTTTTGTTATAAAACGACGGTTCGAAAGCCTAATATGGAAATGGCGAGAGGTCTTGTGCTGGCCACAACAGATTTTTTTGTTAGTGTTAATACTTTTATTAAAAGTATGAAATTGAAATATATCCTATATATTCATAAAATCTCCTATATTTTTTTGATTTTTTTATATTATATACGTATACATTAATTATATTAATGAGAATAATAGAAATTTATAAGAATATAATGCCAAACCCAATAATAGGTATAAGATTTAATGATATATTTGTTGGTCTACAGAAGAAAATGTAAAAAATGACCTTCCTTTTATGTGAGACGAGGTGGCCGAGTGGTTAAGGCGTTGGACTGCTAATCCAATGTGCTCTGCACGCGTGGGTTCGAATCCCATCCTCGTCGGTTCATTTTTCTTATTTTAATAATTTATTCAACACTTTTCTTAAACCGACGTAAACATCTATTTAAAATTATTAATGTTACGAGCTTATAATCACATATACAAAGAAATATTATTCACTAAAATTTTGTTATTTTGTTTATAACAGGTTGATATTTTTCTTAAAACAAATATGCAAATATGAACAATATATTTACATATTTTACTGATTATTTGGTTGTTGTAATTATGTATATAATTAATGAATAAATAAATAAAACTTAAAGAAATAAATTAAATTCGTGTCCCTTCCTCACCACGGCTTAATATCTATTTCCCCTGGGGTGCCAATCTGTTCTATTTCTACTATTCTATTTGCAAATTTCGGTAATGAAATATCTGTCTTTTATGGCATTTTTCCGGTTCATATTCCGGGCTCGCAGCTCATGGAGAGAGCAACATTATGTTCAAAAAAATCCTAACTCGGGGTAGGCCATGCATAAAAAGTATGACATTTTAAAAATATTTAATTAAATGTCAATTTGACATCAGAAGATATTGTCAAAATTGTTATCTGTACAAAATAGTATGTGTTCGTGTTATAATTTTATTGGATATATATAATCTTTTCCAAGGAACTTTTTTATAACATTTATCTATTTTTATTTCACTACTTTTATTTCTAAAAATTCACGCAGTTGTTCAAATACTCTAAAAATGCGTACACTTACGTAACATTCTTTTTACAATCAAATAATATTACTACCAAGTTTACATATCTACCCATTTTTGAATTATAGCCCCAAAAGTCAATATACCCCATATTTCTTCAAAATTTTCAAAAATCTATTTGTTATGTATCTAGATACTTCTCAATGCGCTGATTCCAAATTTTGAAACCGCAGGTCGATATCTCGTTTCGTTCTCGAGATATTTATATTTAAAGTTTTGCTCAAAACTGCCCATTTTTGGGTAATAACCCAAAAATGGGTTGAGATATGAATTTGGCGACATCACCATTCGATTCTACAGACAAAAATACATAAGTATAGTAATTTTCATAATTTTTGTCCAACCGGTTCATTTTTTATGAATAAAAGTTTGAAAACCCCTGAAAATAGGCAAAATCTGAAAAAATCCTAAGGGGTACACCTTAGATTTTTTGCGATTTTTGGCCTTTTTCAGTTATTTTGCTTTAGAGATTGTATGCGGTGTTCAAAAATTCTGAAAATTGGTGTACTTATGTAATTTTGCCCGTAGAATCGAATGGTGTTGTCGCCAAATTCATATCTCGACCCATTTTTGGGTAATTACCCAAAAATGGGCAGTTTTGAGCAAAACTTTAAATATAAATATCTTGAGAACGAAACGAAATATCGACCTGCGGTTTCAAAATTTGGAATCAGCGCATTGAGAAGTATCTAGTTACATAAAAATTAGATTTTTGAAAAATTTGAAGTTTTTATCTAAATTTGGGGTATATTACTTTTGGGGCAATAATTCAAAAATGGGTAGAGATATAAACTTGGTAGTAATATTATTTGATTGTAAAGAGAATGTTACGTAAGTGTACGCATTTTTAGAGTATTTATATAACGATTGCTGTGTTGTTGCTCAAATCAAAAACCTAAAACTACTCGGCGAAAAAAATATTTTATCTAATTTCGTTTTAAAAAGTTTAATTTTACCTAACCTTTAACGTTATGAAGTGTCACTTTTTACATAATTGATAAGAAATGAATTTTGTAAGAATCTTTAAGTACCTAACTGAGTTAAGTATACTTCAAGAAATTCTCTTTAAAATAAACACTAAAATTGGTTTATATAGGTCCACACCAAGTTGTGTAAATTTAATCACTTACAAATCAGTGGCGTACCCAGAAAAACTTTGTATTTAAAAATTATGTATTCTCCGTCTTTCATATATGTGTTGGAATTTCTTGATTTACAACAAATAAAATATGACAATATATGACACCCAAATATAGCCACCTAATAAAGATTGTATGTCATTTATGGAGGTCTTAAATATTACTCGGTCTTTAGTTTTATTAAATATGGGTGTTTAATTCGTATTCACTATAGATCAAGGGTTAACAATCATTTCTGCTTTTGTCGTCATTTCAATTTTAATTATTTAAAGTAAAAATTAATATTGCCTGTTAGTACAGAATCGGCAGAGAGAAGTTTTTCAACACTTCGTCGATTAAAGACATACTTACGAAATAAAATGGACGAAGACATAGGTTTAGCAATTCTACACATTCACCGAAATAGGAAAAGTAATACAAAGTTTCGCAAAAAGATCCAACCGTAAATTAGACTTCATAATACAATATCTTGTCAGCTCTATGTAATATAATAATATACAATAATATTTTTTGGTTCATGTTCTTATCTAAAATATCTCATTTTTTATTTAACGTTTCTAAAATTTTAATGTTAACCTTCCTACCTCAATATCTTAAAATATCTTTGTATTATAAAATATAAATATGAGAAAATAAGTACATGAAATTATTTAGTCGCCCCCCCTAGACAAAAATCCTGGGAACGCCACTGTTACAAATATGGTATAAAAGTAACCGTTGAAGTGGTTCAAAATGCAGTACCTACGAATATTTCGTAACAGCATGAACTAATAACTAATGTATATTAACTATGCAATGATGTTACAAGATACATACATATATCTATGTATGAATGTATATATTATAAATAAATAAAAACAATATGTTCAAAGATCTCATTTATAGAACCATGTTACATAGATTAAATGTTGATATAGTACTTACCAAGTACCTGATGGGAAATCTTCATAACTGATGCCCTCGTTCAAGAAAACATCTACACAAATTTTTGTTTATCACTTTAAATGTTAGTTTTTATATTATCATTTAATACACAAAACACAGAAATGTACATACACCCGAACACTTTGAAATTTCACAACGAACTGACTACCATGCGATGTTTAACATGTTTCATTAGGAAACGACAGCACTGATCCGAGTGTAGAACGAAATTTCTTTAAATTATTACCAGAAATAGTGTAATTTTTTATACATGATTTAATACTACATTTTATTATATACAATTTGCAAATTTTACAAAATTTGTTGTTGGTTTTTACACTAATATATTTCACTATTTGCCAAATCGGTTTTTTGACGACTAGTGTAATGTTGTGGCTCACAAACTATTGTCATATTAAATGATATAATGTAGGTACTAAAATAAAGTGAAATACAAAGATTTTTGTAAATGTGTTTTCTTAAAAGAAGGCTTCAGGAGGTATGAAGATTTCCCATTACTTGGTAAGTACTTTATCGTCATTTAATCTATGTAAAATGCGTTCTATAAATGAGATCTTTGAACAATATTGTCTATTAATTTAATAGACTTTTATTTGAAGGTTTTTACCTCCCGCTACCCATGGTAAGGGAGGTATAGTTATCGTGCTAAATATCGCATGTAGAGATTTTAGTGAATAAGCACGTTTTGATGTCCCCAGAACCCGATTTTAATATTTTTACAATGATGTCTGTAGGTATGTATGTATGTGTGTCTGTGTGTGTGAGTGTGGATCTTGTGGACACGATTACTCAAATACTATCAATCAGAAAAATTTGAAATTTTGTATACCCATTCTATACTAATGTGGGAAGAGCTCATTAGTTTTTAGTGTATGTCGGATAACCGCAAGTATCATTTATACAAGCTTTTAACAGTTTTTCTTGTAAAAAATTCATTGAATATAATTTTTTAGCAACTTTTACCAATACAAATTGAATATAATGGCACAATATTCAATTCTACGATAATAGCATTTAGTAAATAACTTGAAATAACTTTAAATATTATATTATAAAATAATTTATTTTTGTACATCACTTTGCCTCTGCGTCAAACAAAAACAATACTTTAATAACAAATTTGACATATTTAAACAAATGTCACTGCCACGAAGCAATTAAATTAAAATTAATAATGAAACCGTGTTAAGAAGAATTTAGTAGTTTAAATATAATTCTAATGAAACATAATATATTTTCCATCATACATAAATATTAGATATACAGGATAATTCGATTTAAGTTTGATGTTTGCAGCATTATATCAAACAGCTCTCAATAAGAACGCGATTTCAAAGTGTCAAATAATTATTTTGCAACTACACTTTTACGAAATGGATAATGTACGGCGAAGAATTTACACAGATTGCGTTTTAGAGCATAAGGAAGTTGGTGTTGATTTTGACAATAATGTGTGTGTGACGATTTTGGTATTTGCTAACAGATTTTTCAGGAAAAATATAATAAAATATCCAAAATTTCGTATTACAAACTTTACTATTTATTGGAACAACAAAGTAGATTTTGTTTACAAACGATCAATCGGAAGTGATACTTTACTTAAAGCTCATTGCTATTTTAAACATGGAATTGGCGGGAGGTCATGTGCTGGCCACATCAGATTTTTTACTTAAAATAATTAGGGAAACAGGAAGTTACTGTTAACATTGACAATGTATAAAATTACACAAAACAAATAATGCCACCTTCAATGTACTCCGTTTTTCTATAACTACATCTCAGCCCCGAATTTGGTGCCTTTTAACGCACAATTGCAAGTCACATGGCACTATGTCAAGTGAGTTTGGTTGATGTACCAACACGGTGATTTTGTATTTTGTCAAAAATGTCTTGCCGGACAGGGCGTTGTCTTCATGGAGAATCCATCACATTTCAGCTTTTTTTTCTCACCCGTGCATGAAGGGTTATCAAAACCTTCTTGTAATATGTTTGGTTAACGAAATGCCCCTCAGGCACCTAATCCATGTGAACAATCACTCGCATTTCGAAAAAAACAATGTTAGTGCACGGCCGAGGCGCTAATCATCTCCGATCTCTTTTCTTCCTTCTTTAAATCTTCTAAACTGCTCGAAGACTTGAGTACTAGATAGACCCTCATCACCATAAACATTCTTCAACAATTCGTACATTTCGGTAGCGAATTTTTTAAGTTTCACAGGGAATTTCATATTGGACTAACATAATTCCGGCGGAGTACGAGAAAGTAGTTAACTTCAATCAAAGGCTACTGCCGAACGG
Source organism: Ophonus ardosiacus (assembly GCA_943142095.1). NCBI lineage: Eukaryota > Metazoa > Arthropoda > Insecta > Coleoptera > Carabidae > Ophonus > Ophonus ardosiacus. The sequence continues at coordinate 48,267,940 of OW964832.1, forward strand.
TTTGCCTAATTATCTTGAAATTTTAACAGTGGATGGAGGGAAGATGACAAATTAATATGACATAGCCTGCAATGTTGCCAAATGTACAGGGAAGCCGGAAATAAATAAATCTCGTTATTTAATTGCAACACCTCGTATGTATATCGGTAAAGGATAATAATTTCTGTGTAGAAAACTGTATGCCTGCATATATGCATGCATATTTAGAAGTGTGAAAACCAAGTCACCCCGAAATCCACCTCATTTATTTTTTATTCAACTCCTGTAGTCTATACGGTATTTGCTAACCTGTACCTAGCAGCTCTGCGTCTTAATTGATCTCATTATCCGTAGGAAACCGTTCGCTATATCCCTGCATTGATTTACTCCATCCATCGCCCGACTTTTCATACGGGAACAATTATACCACGTCGAATAATAAAAACAAGAATTCAAGTGTGGAAAAATGCATTCAATACGTGTTAATGATTGCAGATTCAATGTGTGATATGTGTTTTCATTATAATTAATCACAATTGTTTTAAATCAACTTCTATGCATTGATTTTTGGCTTTTGAATCGGAATTGAGCACGAATGGTTATTATTTGTGGATGTAGTACGCTGGAGGAAACAATTGCAGTTGTAAATAAGCGTTTTTAGTTACTTTTAATAGTTTTTTTCTCTTGACCGTTTATTAATAGGTAATGTTAATGTATAGAAAATCATTCATTAAAACCCTTATTAATGCATGATTTTTTTATTAATAAACTATTTTAGTAACCATTGATACCGCACACTGAAATATATACTAACTGGAACTCGCATACTCTACCTATCAGCGTACGCTGCACTGAAGCTCATTGAACAATAATGGCTGGTCCTGTTCGCGCTAGTTCGTGCCGAACCGAACCTAGCCGAATAACTCGTATCATAGCTGATCGCTTTGTTTTCATATTATGCTTCATTTATTTAAACATGCGCCACACGAAATAATTTCCGTCTACTCACGAACTGTCTCGATGTTTGCCAACTATTCCAGCAGCAGGCTTCCGTCTACTCACGAACTGTCTCGATGTTTGCCGACTACTCCAGCAGCAGGCTTTCAATATGCTTCACAGTCACGGTTCGTACGCGCATTCCAGTTAGTATATATTTCAGTGATACCGCATAATATTGCTGAACAATTGTCAAGACTTACGTCAAACTTTATTAACCTAAAATTTTTTGTCATAGAATAAAATTAGTTTTTCTAATGTATCAGTCATTAATACCCTCATTAATACACTTGATAGTTAAATAACTATTTTGCCCTCCTGAAGTGTAATGGGAACTTTACAATTGTATACACAGCAAGTGTAACCTACATTTTACGCTTGCTGTGTTGTAACTTGTCTAACTATGCGGTAAAATAATCAAAATACACTGGACGTTTATGGACATTTAGAAAATAAATCATCTTTACTATAATAAAGTTCATGTAAAAAAGTACTACCTACTTAAGTTATTTTTTTAGTTTAACATTTCCCATATTTAAAATTAATTTATATAAACCTAAATCACGGCAGCGACATCTGTCATTATTGTAAAAATCCGCCATTACCGACATAGTCACCGATCGATATACCCAATATATACTCTCTTTTCTATGGATATACCTGTCAAATACGCGAGGTGAACATTGCTGAAATGTCAAATATCGACACCTACATATTATTTATTACGAAGAAAACATGAGCAAATAAATAGATTATCAGTCATAAACAACGTCTATTATTACAGATAAATTTTCGCTAGAAGTACTCTAATGAAGGTAAGTAAAATCAAATTTGGAAATTGACTTAACCCGAATATTTTAAACTAACACTTTTCAGAAGTACAACCTATCTCATTAAAAAAAAGTGATTTTCATTATCGTCGGCCAAAAATGTTCATACAATTCTCGTGCGTGAAGTATTTTACAGCGCTCCAGCTAATAAGGCACTCGCCTTAAGGGCTCATGCTTAAACAAAGCTGTCGCGCTGTAAAATACAATTTACACGCACTCGAATGTAAATAACTATTAACGTTTTTATAACAATTATTTTGTTAAATATGCAGGTGTCTCATATTCGATGTTTTTTTTTAAGATATCTCGGGAAATATTACTGAAAGAGCAAAATCGTTTGTCAACTTTTCGAAAAAAGTTTTGAAAAAATTGTAAATTATTAAGAAACAAATGAAAAAAAAAACTATAATAGTTCATCATTTGTTTAATTTGATTCCATATCTATTAATTAAGTTCTCAAAATTATTGTAAATCCATTATTTTCGGATTAGTTTTATTATTATATTTCGACGTCTCAGATGGCTTTCACATAATTCAAAAAAATTGGTTTTATATGCTTTTAAAGTAAATAAATTATAAATGTATGTAAAACAAGCAAATAATATTAGACTTAAACAAACTTATCACACCAAAACTTCCTAAAAAGCCGACAACTTTAAATATGATTAAGAGTTGAGGATATTGGCAGATGTCAGATACTTAAATATGATCTCCAGAAATATTTGAGTAAGTGACATATCTGCTTCTGGTATGTAACAAAACAAAGCTTCATATACAGAGAATTTATTTTAAAATGCAACATTATAGTTCATCACTTCCATGGTTACTCACTATTGTCAAAAAATGACAGCAATGTAATATTTGTCCATTTTAAAATGCAACATTATAAATAGAATTGCAGTACAGGAGATACCTCCAAAACACATCACAAGTGGTGTTGATTCTTATTACAACCGACTAGAATATTGCCTCAGAGTGATTGGGGGTATTTTTTAACTTTTATTACATGAAAGTAATGAATTTTTGTAAGCTAAAGTTTGTTAAGATGTGTTTTCATGTTTTGATTTTTTGTTAATCGTATGTAGGCTAATTTATTGGAAATTAGTTTTGTTAATACAAAACTACAAATTTTGTATGTTGCATTTTAAAATGGACAAATATTACATTGCTGTCATTTTTTGACATATAGTGAGTAACCATGGAAGTGATTCGCCATATGTTGCGTGTTAAAATAAATTCCCTGTATTTTCTGTTACAAACTTATACAAACATAAATCAATATTTTCATTAATTTTCATTAGTCTTTGTGCAAAATTTATAAAATTATAGTGTAGTATGTATATAAAATTTGTTTTTAATAATTGGTATTGCTAAATAATTAATTCGTAGTGTTTAATATAGATGGCAAAACAAGCTTAAACGTAAATGCAACAAGCGCGTGAGAAACTATCAGCTGTTAATTGCATATACAAATTGTTTTAGTCATTTGTTATTTTGTACAGTTTCCGAGTGTTTCAAATAACTATTTCTATTATACAAAACACATTCTAATATAAAATTAGCATAATTTAGTTTGTGATATATCCGGCTATTCATTTATTGTATCCCTTGAAAAGGATATATTTTGGTTTCATATTTCTGTCACCTTTTTCAATAGCTACATGTGACATGTGTCGTATTAAATAGCATTAAAATAGGGCCTAATCCTATAATAGCAGTGTGCGTGTCAGTAAAATATAAGTGTATGTTTTCCTATGTATTTATAAACGTGTAAAATTTGACACTTTAAAAGTGGAAAGAAATTGTTTCCCAGTTGTTTTGCTTAGCCAACTGAAAGTGTGAATGTTCAAGTGTGGAATTTAAAACTGAAATTTAATGAGTTTCGTTAATGAAACAGTGTTTCGCGGGTGTAAAATACTTTGATGTTGTACAATATGTATTGTTCCTGTTTCGCTTTGCTGTTTTTTTTTTAACAAAGAAGCTTGCCAGAAGAACTACGAAAGGTAGGATTTTTTTCATGCCATGAATATTTTTGATATAATATAAAAACAATAATTATTAATATCTATATTTGGCTAAATTCAGATTGATTGTGAAATCGACAAAAAATGCTATATTTTTATATACAAGAACAACCAAAGTCTAAATATAAAGGGCCGAATTCAGCACACTTTAACTAATGAAGCTTAATTAACAATAACAAAATAGGTACGGTAGAAATGAAATGGCATAAGACTTACGTCATCAAAAAATATCCCTAAAGTAATGACGTCATATACTACTAAGTTTACATAGGATACTAATTTATAAGGCGCGAGCAGTCATGTTACTTTGTTGGTCTTTCTTGACAAGTTTAGGTTAGTGTTCTGTGTTGACAAGCAGATATGGGGACTCGTGACAGAATGACAGCTACTAATATAAATGACAAATGTCATCATTTTTCATTCCAAATTTCATATTTTCCAATTTCAGGTGGTTTATTTTCTTACTAATGATTCGAGTTTGCGCAGTTATACGATTTTGGTCAGCTGTTTTCTTAAAAATTAACCTTGTAATTTGGCGTCATTTTCTGTTATATATATGAATTGACGAATTTTCATCTGAAGAGTCGTATGAATCGGAGGAATTTTCTTCTAGTGATGAAGACAATCTGGAAATGTTTGGCGAAAAAATAGATGTCAAATGTTAATATTTTTCATTCCAAATTTCATGTGATTTATGTAACTCGCCAAGTAAAGTCCACGCACCTGGTGACAAAGAAACCACGTGAACTTACAAAATCTTGATATTTTGAATTAAAATTTATGACATTTGTAAGTTATGTACATGATTATCTAAAAATACATAGTTTAAACATTGATAACAAGAGAAATATTTGAAAAAAAAAATACCTTTTGAACGGCTTTCAACGGAATTAATGGCCCACAATTCCCATTCGAAATAGTTCATGACAAGGTTAGTTTCTGAAATTGCTTTTTTAAGCTTTATATGAATGTAAACTGACAACCAAGTGACAATAGTGACAGGATAGATATTCGATCGATATAAAATTTAATGTAAACATTGTCATGCCAACGTACCGGTATAAAAATGAACTACAATTATTTCAAATAATTTCAAATTGCGTAAAAAAAAGAGATTAACTTAAAAATACTTGTAAATTTCATTAATATATACGTTTCTTAATACTAGTATTTTTCTTTCTTCTGTATTTAAAAATAAATAATTTTTACAAGTTATATTTGATTTTATAAAGCAACTTTACTTAAGACTTAAGTCCTTGCTTATTCTTAAGTTCCACCTGAAACCGTTGAACCCCGCAAAAATGTCAAAATGTGAGACGTAAGTAACACTTAAATGTATTTCTGAAAAATGGTGACTTATGTGGTTATGTGTCATATGTCAGTTGAAATATCGGTAAGTCGCGGTAAATTTGTTTCGTTTTGGGCTGTTACCGCGTGAAAATTAAATAATATGAAGAAGAAACGTATAAATTATAGCAAAGAAGAAGAAAATTGCTTTGTGAGATTGTAGAAACAAAGATTTAAAGAGAATATTGAAAATAAAAAAATCATTGCGGTGTCCATGTCTAATATTAAAAAAGATAACACCTGGAAATTAATTGCCGCAGCGTTGGCAATAAATTGTGGGCAAATATGAAGACTAATGCAAGGAAAACGATATCCACATAAAAATATTAAAAATAAATAATATAATATATTTATCAATAAATTTTATTTTGTTTACTAAATTCATAATCATTATCCAAATCGTTTTATGGATTCGGGGGTTTGTTTCTGAGGTTGTTTCCCCTATTTTGGGGAGGGGGCACCCGTTTAGCGCTGAATAGCGCTCAGCCAGCGTGAAATGTTTAGCAACTTGAGGCAAATTATTTTCAACGCTTCAAAGGTGGTCTTGGAAATTGTTTTAACGCTTGGCGACGTCGAGGGACGCAAGGGAAGACCACGACGATCAAACAGTGGCAGGGTGAATTAGAATTTACTGTCGGGTAGAAAAGGAATATACAGGGTGTTAAAAACAAGCTTAACAAATTATAAGGACATATAGGCTGTGTCTGATGTCGCATTTTGATATTTAGTTTTTAGGATTTAGGTCTTCTTCACATAAAGACAACTCCGAATGGCACACTAGTGATATCTATTTATTTGTATGGCAACACTTTAGAACAACAAAAATTAATTATACAATTCGATTTAATTTGATGCTTGAGAGTAAATGTTAATATTATATTTCATAAAATAGAAGGTAAGAAGCTATTCTTTGACAGTAAATTTGACGTTTTGTACAAATTATAACAACGAACTTCAAGGCAAAGTGCGCTCCTGCAAAACCCAAAAATCTAATTCCTAAAATCCTAAATAATCACTAGATTTAGGTTATATAAATTTAGGATTTAGATATTAGACTGATAAAAGTGCAACATCGTATACAGCCATAATACTGACCAAAAAGAGTAAAAAAAAAACATGGGCCCTATCTTAAACTGTTTCCGATAAAGAGGCCATTTTATATAAGAATCAAAGAAAAACTGACGAAGATAGTGATCGAACAAATTTTGTCTATATCAGTAAATAGACCATAAAAAACAATAAAATATTTTTTTCAATACTAGCCTAGGAACCCACTATTATTTACCTTTATTTGACATGAGAAATTGTTTTTCACTACCGCTTGCTTGTAACCATGGTAACCTAGGTCAATAATAATTTATTATTAACCTTGGTCTATAATGCAAACTGTCACTTTTCAATCAAACGCAAGCCTCCAAATCCAAATATTATTTAACTCATTAAACTCAAGAAAGGTGTTAAGTATATAATTTAAATTTGCCACTATAATTTTAAATTGACCTACGCTGCCGCCTCGCCTGGCCACTGTGTTGTTTTGGTGAAAATGTGAAATATTTGTAGATGTAGGATTGAACAAATCACAATTTTTTTGTATTTGTAGGTAAATACATTTAAATAGATTTATTTAAAAATAATAATAAACTAATAAGGCTGCTAACCGTAACAGCACACAGTGTTTACATTAAATAATTAAATCAAATACAAATCAAGGCCCATAAGTGAGGTTATCAAACCAGCGAAATGAGCAAAACTTCAGATAAAAACAAATGCAGCCTACTTTGTTTTTGTGAATATTAACAAATAAGTAACGTTATTATTCATGTCAAAATTATTGTTATTATCAATAGAAAAAAAAAAAATTCAAAGAGAATTTATGTGCTAGTAGTGAAAAAAATAGTATATAAACCACGGTTCAGATCATTATTGACCAGGTGCCTTATATCCCTCGGGCTTCGCCCTCGGGTTACAATAGGCGCTGGGTCAATAATGATTACCTTCTCAACCTTGATGTATAATATAGTAATATGAAACATTTTTTTCAATTTTTAATAGTTACGTTATTTGAAAATTAAATATTGGCGAGGTCGCCACATTTGTCTTAGTGCAATTAGGTATTTGATTTTTTTTTTTTTTTGAAAACAAAAACACATCTTACTTCAGCAAGGTAAACAAAAAATCTCATTTACTCGCAGTCGTAATTCTTATAGTTTTCGAGAAAGCAAAGGTAAACCCTATAAAAACTCATTTTTCACTGTCTCATATCTTGAAAACTATTGAAGATTTTTTAACACCCTGTGATTATACATATATATTGATTTAAAAAATTACCCAATTTTAGGTGGTAACCCAAAAATAGGCTGACATACGAGTTTTGCGATTAAGAGTAAGAGCATTCGATTCTACTGATAAATTCCAACGACTAGTTTTTAACCAATCATGATGCAAAACACTTGAAAATTCAACCAATGGGAACAGTATTATACTGATAAAGCCCCGTTGCCCCGATAATTTCCCGCTACCAAGTAAATAAACAGTTGTTATTGTTTATAACTGTTAGTGTGACAATTAATGTATCAAGTTTCATTTTGCGTTGTCTTTGGAATTTATCTCACCAAATACCACACGACCTCTCAGATTCTCTCAGATAAACTTTTATTTTTAAGCACTAATTTTTTTTTGCTTTTAAGCAAAATCACTCAAGCATACTGACATTAGGTAAAAGCTCTCCTCCTTCGGAGTCGGGATTTACCATCCACTTTGCTTTCGTGTTTGTTGCTAAGCAAAAAAAATCGTGCAAAATAAAAATTTATCGATAAAATCAAGAGGTCTTGTGATATTACTTCTGATAATTAAATTAGGAATAATTCTTATTTCTTATCCCATAGTTTCAAAAGAAATTATAGAATTAATACATGAATTAAAGTGGAATGGATTTTCTTCCTAATTTTTCCTGCTCCCCGGCTAATTTATATCACCTCCACCACTGTTTGGAGACGCCTGTAGACGCTTTGGTCGGGCTGGAAGGCAACACGGTTGGATGATCTAAGAGATACGTTGTTCTGTTGTGCTGTTTCCAGGCTGATTGCATTTGTTTCACCAACGTCTTCTTTATGTTGCTTTGTAAGATGTCTTCACAGATTTCTACACAGTGTAGTCCCAAATAGGGCTCGTAATTACATTTCTAAATAAGGAGAAATAGGGAGGAAATAGTTGTAGATAACTAGAAAAGGTTCTCACTAATTAATTTATTTGGAATAATAGAACTAAATTATTTAGTTTATTTCTCATTTTTTTGCACCGCTCATACACGGTTGAAGATAGAACAACGGCTAATGAAAGTCTATATTCAGCATGAAATTCTCTTTCTTACAGCCGTCTGGAGTTATCTACATGATTTTTCATGGAGATTTTATGAATTTTCAATAATACAAAATTTCTATGAAAAATAATGTAATTTCAAACCTCTGTAACTGGAGATCCGATGAAGTAATAGTTATTTATATTCGAGTGCGTGTAAGTAGTATTTTACAGCGCGACGGCTTTGCTTAAGGTATGAGCCCTTAAGGCGAGTGCCTTATTAGCTGGTGCGCTGTAAAATATTTCACGCACGAGAATTGTATCAAACTTTTTGGCCGACGATAATGAAAATCACTTTTTTTTAATGAGATAGGTTGTACTTCTGAAAAGGATTAGTTTAAAATACTGGGGTTAAGTCAATTTCCAAATTAAATTTACTTACCTTCATTAGAGTTTTTTTACTAGCGAAAATTTATTTGTAATAATAGTCGTTGTTTATGACTGATAATATATTTATTTACTCATGTTTACTTCGTAATACATCATAGGTAGGTGTCGATATTGGACATTTGAGTATTCTTCGCCTCGCGCATTTGACAGGTATATCGATCGGTGACTATGTCGGTAACGGCGGATTTTTACAATAATGACAGATGTCGCTGCCGTGATTTTGGTTTATATAAATTAATTTTAAATATAGGAAATGTTAAAGTAAAAAAATAACTTATGTAGGTAGTACTTTTTTACATGAACTTTATTAGAGTAAAGATGATTTCTTTTCTAAATGCCCATAAACGTCCAGTGTATTTTGATTATTTTACCGCATAGTTACAACACAGTAAGCGTAAAATGTAGGTTACACTTGCTGTGTATACAATTGTAAAGTTCCCATTACACTTCAGGAGGGTAAAAAATATTTCACGCACGAGAATTGTATCAAACATTTTGGCCGACGATAATGAAAATCACTTTTTTTAATGAGATAGGTTATACTTCTGAAAAGGGATAGTTTAAAATACTAGGGTTAAGTCAATTTCCAAATTTAAATTTACTTACCTTCATTAGAGTTCTTCTACTAGCGAAAATTTATTTGTAATAATAGTCGTTGTTTATGACTGATAATGTATTTATTTACTCATGTTTTCTTCGTAATAACTAATAGGTAGGTGTCGATATTTGACATTTCAGCAATGTTCGCCTCGCGTATTTGACAGGTATATCGATCGGTGACTATGTCGGTAACGGCGGATTTTTACAATAATGACAGATGTCGCTGCCGTGATTTTGGTTTATATAAATTAGTTTTAAATACAGGAAATGTTAAAGTAAAAAAATAACTTACGTAGGTAGTACTTTTTTACATGAACTTTATTATAGTAAAGATGATTTCTTTTCTAAATGCCCATAAACGTCCAGTGTATTTTGATTATTTTACCGTATAGTTAGACAAGTTACAACACAGTAAGCGTAAAATGTAGGTTACACTTGCTGTGTATACAATTTTAAAGTTCGCATTATCCGCTTGATCACATTGTCGACTGAAGCTCTAATTAAAAAGCGAAATATTTTTGTATAAAAGTGGAATTTTTCTTTTGTTCACGTACGCCCATGGCGCAAGGTCCTCGGAGACAAGTTTCCAGGCAACGCTTGTTTCTGCTGCCATCTGTGTGCGACATTTGAAACGGACTGTTTGAAGTTGGAAAGTTATTACAGTGAGCGCAATTACAAAGTTTTCAAGAAAAGAACTTCGAGTCGTCCCTCGCCTGAACTTAACTCGAGAATGAGACAGGAATTTTATCTTCTACATTTTATACTTCACAGAGATTTAGAATTTTTTCGAAAGAAATTTATTTGTCTGTTGAGATCTTGATGATATGAATCTTCAGAATTTAATACCGAAGCTTTTTATTTCTCTATAAAATTGTAGATTATAAAATTTAATATTTCTCGTGAAATAACAATAAATATAATAATACGGTGTTTCAAATGAGAAGCACATGCTTTTGGGATTTGATTCAGGGAACTAAAATTACGTAACATGCTCTTTACAATCAAATAATCATACAATCAAGTTTATATCTTTACCCATTTTTGAATTATTGCCCCAAAAGTCAATATACCCCCACATATAGATAAAAACTTTAAAATTTTCAAAAATTTAATTTTTATGTATCTAAATACTTCTCAATGCGCTGATTCCAAATTTTGAAACCGCAGGTCGATATCTCGTTTCGTTCTCGAGATATTTAGATTTAAAGTTTTGCTGAAAACTGCCCATTTTTGGGTAATAACCCAAAAATGGGTCAAGATATGAACTTGGCGACAACACCATTCGATTCTACGGGCAAAATTACATAAGTACACCAATTTTCAGAATTTTTGAATTCCGCATACAATCTCTAAAGCAAAATAACTGAAAATGGTCAAAAATTGCAAAAAATCTAAGGTGTACCCCTTAGGATTTTTTCAGATTTTGGCCATTTTCAGGGATTTTCAATCTTTTATTCATAAAAAATGAACCGGTTGGACAAAAATTATGAAAATTACTATACTTATGTATTTTTGTCCGTAGAATCGATTAGTTATGTCGCCAAATTCATATCTCGACCCATTTTTGGGTTATTACTTAAAAATGGGCAGTTTTTAGCAAAACTTTAAATCTAAATATCTCGATAACGAAACGAGATATCGACTTGCGGTTTCAAAAATTGGAATCAGCGTATTGAGAAGTATCATAAAAATTTGATTTTTGAAAATGTTGAAGTTTTTATCTAAATTTGGGGTATATTGACTTTTGGGGCAGATATAAACTTGGTAGTAATATTATTTGATTGTGAAGAGAATGTTACGTAAGTGTACGCAGTTTTAGAGTATTTGAACAACTGTGTGAATTTTTAGAAATAAAAGTATTGAAAAAAATGGATAAATGCTATCTATAAAAAAGTTCGTTGGAACAATAGATAAAAATCAGTAATAATTCCTTCATGACTTCTTAAACATTCTCTCACGGAGTGAGTAATGTTGTACATTAGTTATTTCAAATAACCATAGTAACAAGTTTATTATTAGTCAGTGTTCGATAAAATATCTTTTCTAATATTCGGTTTTAATAAAGTTTAAATCTTATGTGTTTGTTTTTTATCAATAACCTGAAAAAGAAGGACAATCAAAATATTTTCCACTTTTTCTCTATTTTTTATCTCTCTAAGCCTAATCGAAAAATACTAGCCATACTTTTGAGACAGTTGTAAGTAACAAGAGTAATTTCCAAATTTCTCGATTTAAAATTATTATGGCTAGGTACGTATTGTTTACATAAAAGCATCATTCATATTGTTATATATCTGCCTTAGGTACATATAATGTAAGTAATAATCTTTAAAAAAGCGTTCAACAGTTGTCCTTTGTTCTTTGTAAGTCAGCACGCCCCCTCAAACAAAATCAAGCTAAAATGAACCGTTATGGTTTGAGTAACCATTATATCTCAACCATTGAGCTGTTTTAAAAACTATATAGCCCGCGTAAAGTTAACAAAGCCCCCGAACAATCAAATATCACAATTTGAGTTGAATAATCGGTGAGTAATCCGAGGTTTTTATTTCATTCTCTACATCTGGGCCGGATCGCTTTCAACTGTTCCACGCTGAAACAATGGCTGCCGGTGGGAGGCTTCAGCAACGGCCTGCTGCGACACTGTTAGAGCAATTCTATTCGACTGTATTCACTATGAGTTGAATCCCGCTGAGCTACTTTAACCAATAGTAAAAGAGAAGAAATTATAAAATTTATAATAGCACTCACGGGGAACGTTAGAGTATAAGATATTTGTGGGTTGACATTGACATATTCAGCAATGAATTAAGAACTGTTAGATTTTTTTTCCATGACCAAGAATAAAAGTCAATATTTATTGTACCAAAATTGAAAGAGAAGTACTTACACTATTTTGTTTTTAAAAATATTTATTGTACCAAAATTGAAAGAGAAGTACTTACACTATTTTGTTTTTAAAGACGAAATGTCCCTAGAGGAGTTTTTATTGTTTTGACAAGTAATGCCAAGGAGCACAAATAAGTTTGTTATTAGTTCTATTTACTTTAAGAAAACTTTTCTTAAAACTTTTTAACTTGCATTTTACCTGTTATGCAACGATAATTTATTGATTTTGACGTTTATGCGACGTTTGTCAGGCGGGTGGGGAATCTATTCAACTAATTTACATGAAACTGAATTATAAAACGTTTTAATAACTATTATGTGACCAAATAATAACTTTGCATTGTAGTTTAAAATACTAGAATAAAGTTGTTTGAGGCAAAATAAATAAAAAAATTTTAAAATTATTTATTCTTGAAATGGAAACAATAATATATTGTATATATCTCAAGAGACAATACTATTTTTCGTTTGGTGCTTTCTAGCTAGAGGAAAAATCTGTTGTGGCCAGCACAAGAACTCTCGCCATTTTCATATTAGGCTATATAAGTATTGTATTGCACTTCGCTTTCGAACCGTCGTTTTATAACAAAATATTACAGAACTTTACTCAAATATTGTTTTTACCTCCCGCTACCCTTGGTAAGGGAGGTATAGGGATCGTGCTAAAAATCACATATCGAAATTTTAGTAAATGACCACGTTTTAAGATCCTTAGAATCCAATTTTAACATTTTCACGATGATGTCTGTATGTGTGTATGTGTGTATGTGTGTGTGTATATATATGTGTGTGTATGTGTGTATGTGTACGAATTTTGTTTGCACTCTAACTCAAATTCTGAAACCTTGTATTTCTACCCTATTCTAATAGGAATAGAAGCCATTAGATTTTGGTGTAAATCGGATAAACGGAAATGGTACTTTACTTGACGCTCATAATGGTTTTTCCTCAAAAAATACCATTAAAGGCCATTTTTTCGAATTTTATGTCTTATAAAAATTAAAGATTATTGAATTTTGTACAGGAATTTTATTTTACAGGTAAATTTAAAAATAATATCTTTTATCAAGATAAAAACTATTCCTTTGTTACACAGTTCATTTTTCAAATGAATGTAACTGACAGTAAATGTCACTGTCAGAAAACTTATCACTTCAAATTAATAATAGTGACATTTTAAAAAGAAAATAGTAAATAAAGCAATAGTTTTCTGCAATGGTACAGTTTGCAGCGTTAGTAAATACGTAGGTAGGTATGTATTTAAATTAATAAAAATTAAATAGCGGGAGGTTTTGTGTTGGCCACATCAGATTTTTTAATTATATTCTTTTATTAAAATCTCGTTTCACTATTGACATTAGATTCTGAACTAAAATGTTAAAGTTTGCTATATTTAAATCGTGCTTATTCAATAAAATCTGGATATGCGAATTTTAGCATGAATCCAATACCTCTCTTAGCGAGAGGTAAAAAATCATGTATTTCGTAGCAGCGAAACGAACAAACCTATAAATATGTTGGTTTAACTTTAACCGCTTTACCTATGTGTCCAACTTAAATTGTCTGTAAAGAAACTTCGTTTTCTATTTTAATTTAATTTCCGTCTCACATAAAAGTGTCTGGTTACCTCTGTGCCCTACAATACAGATCTACTCGTACATTCATCTTGATTCTATACACTGGTATAGATCTCTTTTAGAACAGAACAGTATCGGTAGAAAAAACCACAAACCATTGTGGGCATGTTGGTTAACCATTGTGGAGTTTGTTTTCTTAACAATATCTCTGTTGTACCAGCAATTAGATCGTCTGTCTTTGTCCAACACGTGCACCTTGTCTGACATTCAATACTTTTATTTATACCTCATTTCTAGCCTTAGGTATACTGTAATTGCTCAGTGTAAGATTTGAAACCGTCCGGTTTTTCCCGTCTCGATTCAAACGCTTCTAAAAGAGAAATATTTTTATATTTTTATGTTTGAATAAATTATTTGTTGCACTAAAATAAATTATGAGATGCACTGTCCTCAGCAGCTATAAATACATGTTTGGTGATGCCTTTTAGTGAATAAGCTTGATTTAAGGTCCCTACAATCCGATTTTAACATTTTTTCGATGATGTATATGTGTGTGTATGTGGATGTGTGTGTGTGTGTGTGTGTGTGTGTGTATGTGTGTGTGTGTATGTGTGTGTGTATGGCTGGATGTTGGACGGACGATTCCTCAAAAATTATAAGACTTAAGAACTGTTTAACTATGAATTCCTCAATCTGACATTCCTGGGAAGAGCTGAAAAGGTTTTGGTAACAATTGGACAACCGGAAGTAATAGTTTCTTAAATAAAATCTTCTAAATATTATATTTTGGAAATTTATGTTATTACAAATATTAAAGAATATAAAATTCTATATCCAATACATTGAACATTTTTATTATATCTTACATCTTACATATTTAAAGACATTCTCCTTAACACGGTTTCATTATTAATTTTAATGTAAAAAGAAATTTTGATCTACATTTGAGAATACTTAAATTATTTTTTTCTTCAATTGTTTTTGAGTTACGCTTGTCCGCGTAATTTTTTTAAATGGGAACTTATTAATTTTACTCTACCATTCGATAGAGCGTTTTTTTCTCTTTACAACAATATTTTTGTTTTTGTTTTATTCAATTTATTTTAATAACATTTTTAAAAGGAAAAACACCTGTATTTACGAATAGTAAGTACATCTAAGATAGACAAAATTATTTCCAATAAAGTTGTTGGTCACAATCTTATCATTAAAAACAAATTAATAACTAAGTAAATTACATCGCTCGAGTTTGTTTATCGCTTCGCTTTTGTCTATCTTAGATGTACTTACTATTCGTAAATACTTGAACCGGTGTTTTTCCTTGTAAAAATATTATTAAAATAAATTGAAAAAAAAAACCGAACAAAAATACAGTTGCAAAGAAAAAAAACGCTCTATCGAATGGTAGAGTAAAATTAATAGGTTCCCATTTAAAAAAATTACGCGGATAAGCGTAACTCAAAAACAATTGAAGAAAAAAAAATTAAGTATTCTCAAATGTAGATCAAAAAACTTTTGTATTGAACATAATTTCCTAAAATGAATATTAACGACAATAAATCGCCATCTCCATACTTTTAACTAACCCTGTATATCAAAATTTGTTATTAAAGTATTATGTTTTTGTTTGACGTATAGGCAAGATATATAAAAATAAATGATTTTATAAATTTATATTTAAAGTTTTTACTAAATGTTATTCTTGTAGAATTGAAGATAGTGCCATTATATTAAATTTTTATTGGTAAAAGTTGCTGAAATATTATATTCAATTTATTGTTTTCAAGAAAAACTGTTAAAAGCTTGTATAAGTGATATTTTCGGTTATCCGATATATACTGAAAACTAATGAGCTCTTCCCACATTAGTATAGAATGAGTACACAAAATGTCAAAATTTTCTGATTTCAGAATCCACATATACTTACACAAAGACACACACACACACACACACACACACACACACACACAGACATACACACACATACATACCCACAGACATCATTGTAAAAATGTTAAAATCGGATTCTGGAGACATCAAAACGTGCTTATTCACTAAAATCTCCATATGAAATATTTATCAAGATACCTACACCTCCCTTACCTAGGGTAGCGGGAGATAAAAACAAATTAGAAACACTTAATTCTGTCTATTTTATTTGATAACAGCTTTTAGGTGGTTTTTTGCACTTTTGTGAACTAGGTCAACATTCTGATTAATCAGTTGGTAGAATTTATTTCCCAATCTAAAGCAACGCTATTTTCTTACGTGAAACAATTTATAAGTTGAAGGAATAAAGTTTGGTTGTTGCATAGGTGTTTTCAAATAGAAAATTGTTACTAATTGATAAGTAATACTTTGTTTTTTTTTTATCTGAAACAGACATAACACAAAAAATAGTACGTTTAAAAATGAATAAGTTTAGTATTCATTATACGGATCTGACTTTATATTCCTGTCAATAGTTCTAAATGTCACGGGACGAATTGAAGCAGTTCTCTCCTCACGATTTCATTACGGAAACGTAGGGATATTGTAGAGATATTTGCTTTATTCTCTCGCGTAGCGTCCGTTAAGTTAAGTTACGGTATAAAGTACGTCTCCTGTGTAAACTGACCTGATTTCCACGTAACTAGATCCACTAAACAAATTATACTACAAGAATTGCTCAGCGTTTGCTCTCTTCAACCATTATTAAGCTTTTGTTCAGGGAATTGATAATAGTATGTTTGTGGGAGTTCCAAATGTGTCATTCGAGAGATTTGCTAAATTAGAAAAAGAGGAAATTTCGGGTTTTAAGTTACAGATTGTGAGGGAAACGTGATATACATGATTGTAAATAGAAATACGAGGGTAACGCCAAAATTATTGAGATACAGAAATATTATTTGTAGGAGAAGCATGTAGTTTTACTAGTATCAAAGTAGTCCCCCCTGCTTCAATACACTTTTGTAATCGAATTTTCCAGAGATGGAAAGCTCTGAGCCATTCATTTTCTGGAATCGTATTAAAATACTCCATTATGGTGTTGTTAATCTCCTCTTCTGACGTAAAATGACGACCACGTAAATGTTTTTCAAATTAAAAAATAGCCAGAAGTCACACATTGCAAGATCAGGAGAATACGGTGAATGCTCAAAGACTTTAATACCATTTTCTTTCAAAAAATTAACATTTGTCGCAGCAGTATGGGATGACGCATTATCATGGTGAAGCATTAAACCCTTAATTTTCACACTGTGAAGAACTTCAGGTAGACATTTTTGTGTGTACCAATTGGCAGTAACAGTCTTCTGTCCCTCTAACCTAATTGCTTT
Source organism: Ophonus ardosiacus (assembly GCA_943142095.1). Taxonomy (NCBI): domain Eukaryota; kingdom Metazoa; phylum Arthropoda; class Insecta; order Coleoptera; family Carabidae; genus Ophonus; species Ophonus ardosiacus. Next base: position 48,285,246 of record OW964832.1, read on the forward strand.
CACAAGACCTGTACTTCTGAAAAATACTGCGTACATAACTTTTTTAAGTGCACGTTGTTTTTTCACGGTAACTGGTGTTGGGTCATCTTCAAACACCCATACCCTACTTTCTTGACGCGTTGGAACATCATAAAAGGGTATGTAAGTTTCATCGCTAGTTACAATTTTAGAAAGAATACGATGACCGCCATTATTTAACAATTTTAAAGTGGCACGACTAATTGTAACACGCTTGGCTTTTTGTTATTCCGTTAAGTTGTGTGGCACCCAACGAGAAACAATTTTTCTAACACGAAGTTCTTCATGCAAAATTTTTGCTATTGCTGCGGATCCAATGCCAAGGGTATCTTCCATCGTTTGATAGGTGACACGATTGTCATCCTTTATCATTTGTCGGATGGCAGTTACATTTTCTGGCACTACCGCTGTACAAGGTCTCCCTGAGTGTTTCTCACCACGCAGGAAATTACGGCCTCTTTTGAATTCTGAAAACCAGCGAAATATAGTTGCTCGAGATGGAGCTTCATCTCCAAATGCCAATCGTAGACGTTCCTCGCACTGTTCTTCACGTAATCCAATTTTAAGAATTTTCAGAACATAAAAAAAATATGAGAGGGTCTCATTCTTTAAATTTAAAAAGATTTATAAAAGTATATCGTAAGTTGAGCGAATTCGAATTATTTGGACTGCTAAACACGTTACAAAAACATAACACAAAATTCCGTCCGTTATATTTATTATTTTCTTCTATTCCTTTCTGATTATTTAATGGAGTATAAAAAACTTATCCTTATGAATACCTGCTTAGTATAATAGGTAACTAATGTCTACAATGGATGATATTTTCCGTGAACAATGCAATTGTTAAATTAGTATCAAGTTACCATCGCAAATTTGCTGACAAGTGACGTGTAAAGGGCCTGAAAGGAAGACAAAACACTGTGGAATAACAGAAGAAAAGCGCGTTTCCCACGAGCAGTTTGTCAGAGTGGGGGAAAGGATAAAATAATAGCGCACGCCCCCGCAAAACCAACGTAACATATCCTTAAGCGATTACACACGTCATTAGACAAGAGAATTTCAACTGAATGGATCAGAAATAGCTTGAAGGAATTTAGTAGATTTGCAACCACAACAATATGGTTATTATAAACATAGATTTTTATAAAACTGGTCCCCCAGATCATACAATAATAACTAATATTATGTGACTTGGGCCAATACATTTAGTATGTATCAATATTATAACATATACACATACAGTGTCTCTAAAATAGGGCAACAATCACAGATTGCTGAAGCTAAAATAAGACGACCTTTACCGGAAAGTATACCATTAAGCTAGAATTTTTCTTCAAAGTTCTTCGAAAAAAATAAATTAATTTTGCTTATAATAATAGAACGCTTTATTCGATTTGGATGAAATTTGGTATGACAGTTCATATGGTTATAAGTCATCTTTTAAGATTATTATTATTTTTAGGGAACTATTAGTGTATGAAACTTAGGTGCCCAACATTGATTATACAGTAACTTTTATTAAATAAACAAAATTGAAACGAAATGAATGTCAAATGATAAAATGATCATTGCTGACAGTAATTCGATTCAGTATTGTTTATTTAACTTACAGTTAAAATTCTAATCGGAGATTGTAAAACTGGCCCTATATCTAGTAACATCCGTTTGTTCGGCCTAATAGTATTTTACTACCATTATTAAAAATAAGAATATTAGTATGTAAGCTTACTCCTAAACAAGTTTAGAATATTAACAAGTCGTTACTGTCATTCAAAATTAGATGTTTGGCATTTGGACACACTGCTAGATTTATTTTAAAAACTTCACGGTGGAGTCACTCAGGTTTTAATTTTTTCTGTGTGAACCGTAACAGATATTACAAATTACATAAAGAGAGAAAAGTTTACAATTAATAGTATATTATACGCCAAGGTTGAGAAGATAATCATTATTGACCCAGTGCCAATATTGTAACCCGAGGGCGAAGCCCGAGGGATACAAGGGCCTGGTCAATAATGATCATGTCAACCGTGGTTTATATACTATTTTTTTCACTACTATCACATAAATCCTATTTGAATTTTTTTATTGATAATAACAATCATTTTGACATGAATAATTACGTTATTTATTTGTTAATATTTACAAAAACAAAGTAGGCTGCATTTGTTTTTATCTGACGTTTCGCTCATTTCGCTGGTTTGATAACCTCACTTATGGGCCTTGATTTGTATTTGATTTAATTATTTAATAAAAACAGTGTGCTGTTACAGTCAGCAGCCTTATTAGTTTATTATTATTTTTAAATAAATATATTGAAATGTATTTACCTACAAATACAAAAAAATAGTGATTTATTCATTTCTTCATCTACACGTATCACATTTTCACCAAAACGGCACAGTGGCCAGGCGAGGTAGGTCAAGATTAAGCGGTACATTAAAATAATATACTTAACACCTTTCTTGAGTTTAATGAGTTAAATAATATTTGGATTTGGAAGCTTGAGTTTGATTGAAAAATGGCAGTTTGCATTATAGACCTAGGTTAATAATAAATTATTATTGACCTAGGTTACCATGGTTACAAGCAAGCGGTAGTGAAAAACAATTTCTCATGTTAAATAAAGGTAAATAATAGTGGGTTCCTAGGCTAGTAGTGAAAAAACGTATTTTTCTGAAAAAAAAAAATAATAATAATTTCACGTTATCGGCGTTGCCATTAAAAAGTTACTGTCTAATCAATGTTGGGACACCTAAGTTTCATACACTAGTAGTTCACTAATAATAACAAGTATCATCTTAAAAGATGAACTGTCTTACCAAATTTCATCTGAATCAAATAAAGCGTTCAGTTATTATAAGCAAAATCAATTTTTGTTCGAAGAACTTTGAAGCAGAATACTGGCTAAATGGTACACTTTCCGGTAGAAGCAACTTTAGTTAAATCGTCTTATTTTAGCCTCAGGAATCTGTGGTTAAACCATGTCCCCCTTGTTTCAAGATATCCTGTATATCATTAGTTTTAAATACAAATAGAAAAAGTTTTGAACATATGTATATACATTCAAAATTCATCTCTACTGGTACCCTCCTATAGCTATAATCAGAATGAGAGTGTTGTATATCTGTAGGAGTATTCTATGAAGGCAGAGCGGAGCTTGAAGCACTTATGTGTGGTGTATTGAAAGCGATCAGGTTGTTTCTGATGGCGATTCTGATTCTATGCAGGTGAAGTGTCTGTATGCTTCGGCAGTATAATCGGTATAGGTATAACGAGATACTTGTATAGGTTTGGGCGAGTGAAAAGCGACCGGGAAACGGTCAGCTGAATAGCGGGTTCGCGATAGACATCCACTTCACATCATGTGTAAGAGTGGTTACCAACATTCAGTGGCGTATCCACAGAATAAATCGCAAAATATATTCACACTGTTGTTCAAATACTCTAAAAATGCGTACACTTAGGTAACATTCTCTTTACAATCAAATAATATTACTACCAAGTTTATATCTCTACCCATTTTTGAATTATTGCCCCAAAAGTCAATATACCCCAAATTTAGATAAAAACTTCAAAATTTTCAAAAATCTAATTTTTATGTATCTAGATACTTCTCAATGCACTGATTCCAAATTTTGAAACCGCAGGTCGATATCTCTTTTCGTTCTCGAGATATTTAGATTCAAAGTTTTGTTCAAAACTGCCCATTTTTGGGTAATAACCCAAAAATGGGTTGAGATATGAATTTGGCGACAACACCATTCGATTCTACGGGCAAAATTACATAAGTACACCAATTTTCAGAATTTTTCAACACAGCATACAATCTCTAAAGCAAAATAACTGAAAATGGCCAAAAATCGCAAAAATCTTAAGGGGTACCCCTTAGGATTTTTTCAGATTTTGGTCATTTTCAGGGGTTTTCAAACTTTTATTCATAAAAAATGAACCGGTTGGACAAAAATGATGAAAATTGCTATACTTATGTATTTTTGTCCGTAGAATCGAATGGTGATGCCACCAAATTCATATCTCGACCCATTTTTGAGTTAATACCCAAAAATGGGCAATTTTGAGCAAGACTGAATCTAAATATCTCGAGAACGAAAAGAGATATCGACCTGCGGTTTCAAAATTTGGAATCAGCGTATTAAGAAGTATCTAGATACATAAATATTAGATTTTTGAAAATTTTGAAGTTTTTATCTAAATGTGGGGTATATTGACTTTTGGAGCAATAATCCAAAAATGGGTAGCGTTATAAACTTGGTAGTAATATTAATTAATTGTAAGGAGAATGTTACGTAAGTGTACACATTTTTAGAGTATTTAAACAAATGTGTGAATTTTTAGAAATAAAAGTATTGAAATAAAAATGGATAATTGCTATAAAAAAAGTTCCTAGGAACCATAGATTTTTATTTATATTAAAAAAAAAAACAATAAAATCAGTAACAATTCCTCCATGTCTTCTTAAACATTCTCTCAAGGAGTGAGTAATGTTGTAGGTACATTAGTTATTTCAAGTAACCATAGTAATAAGTTTATTATGAGTCAGTGTTCGATAAAATATCTTTTCTAATATTATTCGGTTTTAATAAAGTTTAAATCTTATGTGTTTGTTTTTTATCAATGCCATTAAATATTTTTACTTTCATTGGCGTTAGAAACAAATGTATTTTATTAAAATTTTCCCTAAATATTGTCTTGCGCTTTCATATCATATATTTATTTACTGTGAAAAAGTTCTCTTCCTCCCTCACTGGATTTTGGATGTTCCCTCGATCGTCTTCGCCGGACAACGCAAAGTTGTTGTGAGCGAAAGTCACCCTTAGTGCGAGGGTGTTTTGAGATACAGTTTAGGAGACGCACTTGTCTGCTAAGTGAAATGATTGCGGTTATATTTCTCTCGATGTTGCGTCGTTTAGGGAAACTTTAAAGTGGACGCAAACAGCACACACGATAAAAAGGAAGATTTTTTTCTTAACTTTATTTCGATGAATGGATAGAGGATGTAGGGAAGAAAAACTGTTTTTACGTTGTTAATCGCTCGACCAGAATAGGGAAATCTTAACAGAAAATAAATATTGGAGACAAGATAAAGAAGTTGTTTTATAAGTAATAATAATAATAATAATAATAATAATAATAATATATCATCACAGCATATTACCCATTTCTGGGTGTACCAGTATCTACAACACATGTAGACATCGGTAATTATGACGATATGTTTTACCGTGTGGGCGCTTACCAGGCGTCATAGCTGGTGTGGAGAGTGCACTACAGTAACTATACAAATAAATTAATTTCGATCATTCAAAATATTAGACATTGTACTAAATTAAAATTGTTATTCTAAATTCTTAATTAGTGGATTTTTAATTCTCTTTTCCCCGGTTTTATAAAGGACAGAATAAATTTACTTTCATAGTAACCGGCCATTAGAATAATTTTGAAAGAATTTGAAAGAAGAAATTGAAGAGCTGTTTGCTCATAATTGGTGAACCGGAAGTTCCCTTATTTGAAGATCTTAAGAGTTTTTCTTGAAAAAACGCAGTTAAATATCATTTTTTGACATTTTATGTGATTACAATAAGAAAGAATATCCTATTCTCTATACGATTTGATTATACATGTTCCTTCATATTCAATAAATATAGAGTTAAAGAATTATAAAAAGATTAACTTGCAAAAATCAATTAGCTCTGTTACATTCATGGAAACGTCTGATATATGTATTCAAAAAATTCTAATTGACAAATATCAGTGTCAAGTGCAAACCAAAAATGGAAAGTACAGGATCAGAATGTGGTATAAGTGATAGAGTGTTCCTCGCAAGTGACATGCAGTTGAAGCTTCGTCTCAGGATTGAAACTTTCAATGCTGGGAGTATGAGGGAGGCCAAAGAGAAGAAGGAAGGACTGTGTCGCAGAAGATTAGAGAGAAGAAGAACTGTGTAAAGAAGATGAGTTGGACAGAAATGAGTGGAAGAGAAGAATAAGAAACAGCAACACCTAATAAAATAGGGAAAAGCTGAAGAAAAAAGGAAGGAAGTGTCAAGTGCAATTTACGTAATGTATGTTTATGTTATAATTTTATTGGATTTATAGAATCTTTTCAAAGGAACTTTTGGTATGGAATTTGTAAAAAATAGTATGTGGTCGTGTTATAATTTTATTGAATATATAGAATCTTTTCCAAGGAACTTATTTATGGCATTTATCTATCTTTATGTCAATACTTTTATTTCTAAGAATTCACACAGTTGTTCAAATACTATAAAAATGCGTAAACTTACGTAACATTCTCTTTACAATCAAATAATATTATTACCAGAACATAAACTAAAAAAAAGGTAGTATTTTTCCAATTATTACCAAGTTTATATCTCTACCCATTTTTGAATTATTGCCCCAAAAGTCAATATACCCCACATTTAGATAAAAACTTCAAAATGTTCGTGTAATAATTTTATTGGATTATAGAATCTTTTCAAAGGAACTTGTAAAAAATAGTATGTGTTCGTGTTACAATTTTACATGATATATAGAAACTTTTTCAAGGAATTTTGGTATGGGATTTGTACAAAATACATCGAAATGACGGAAGGTCTTATGCTGCCTGGCCATAACAGATTTTTTAGTTATATTCTTTTATTAAAATCTTGTTTCACTATTAAAATTAGATTCTTCACTAAAATGTTAAAGTTTGCTATATTTATTGGATATTATAAATTTAGAAACGTTTAGAAAGTTTCTGCAACATTTTTAAGCTTTAATTTGCATTTCTACTTATGATAATATCACTCAGTTATATTGAAAGGGTACGAACGAGCTTCATTGATGTTGGATTCATACTAGATTTATTTCTTTATACAATTTTTTGATTTTAAAACCACTTACATATTAAAATACTGTCATATCTTAAAAATACCCCATAGTCCGTAGTCCGGGTCGTGCAACCAGTATAGGGTTCATTTATAATTTTTTGGCACTCAAGTAGATAAAATCATCATTCATTACCCATCAGATAGCATTGTAAACAGACATAAATATAACCACTTAATAGACCCACACAAGCAGAAAGCACCACACATACACATAGCCATTAGTTCGTTGCACAATCATAATGCAGATATGAATCTATGATTGCTCGGTGTCCATGTTGTATTATTTACTCTTTTCTGCGGCTGAGAACGAGTTTGCACAGAGAGAACTTATTGTATGGGGTACGCGTGGTGTGGTACGATCATTATAATATGATAAAAGGTTTATTTGATTGTTGATCGAGGTAGCAGTGATTTGAGACGAAAGGATGAACTTAAAGAATTAATTGTTGAATAAAAAACTAAGAAGGGATACTACCTAATATTTAAATATTACAAGAATACATATTTCTTTATAATAATACATAATATGTACCTATTTTTTATTACGTAATATATTTTCGGGTGGAACCGAGTTGCTGTTTAGGTTTTACGGGTAATATCTTTGATTATTAATCATATCACGAGCTTATATTTAATGAGAGAATATAATGATTTTTTGTTAAAATTAATTGTCAATTTCGTAAAAATCCCTTAGGAACTAATATGAATAAGTGGGTTTATTCAGGGCCCAGTTACATACACAAAATAAATTTCACAAATATTAACAAAACTAATAGAAAAACTTACCAAAAATCTAAATAGTACTCACATCTTTACACAAAGTCTTTTCAGAGCTGTATTCTGGAAGACAATGAAGCAAATCAATATTTATATATGATTGAAAATACAGCCTGTCTCTTAAATAGGGGGACATGGCTTAAGCACAGATTCCTGAGACTAAAATAAGACGATTTAACCAAACTTGCTTCTACCGGAAAGTGTACAATTTAGCCAGAATTCTGCTTCAAAGTTCTTCGAAAAAAAATTAATTTTGCTTATAATAATCGGACGCTTTATTCGATTTGGATGAAATTTGGTATGACAGTTTATATGGTTATAAGTCATCTTTTAAGGTGATACTTGTTATTATTAGTGAACCACTATTGTATGAAACTTAGGTCTCCTAACATTAATTAGACCGTAACTTTTTAATGGCAATGCCGAAAACGTGAAATTATTTTTCTTCAAAAAGATACATTCAATAGTAAACTTTTCTCTCTGTGTGTAATTTGTGATATCTGTTACGGTTCACACAGAAAAAAATAAAATCTGAGTATCTGCATTGCAAAATTTTTAAAATAAATTTAATCTAGCAGTCTATCCAAATGTCAAACAAGTAATTTTTAATAACAGTAACAATTGTTTTACGGGTTGTCAAAAATTTTCTTCGCAACATTCTAAAATTAGTAACGTCCGTTTGTTCGGCCTAATAGTATCTTACTACCATTATTATAAATAAGACGATTACATATCTCGGCTTACTCCTAAACAAGTTGTGAAGATTGACAATTCGTTACTGTCATTAAAAATTACTTGTTTGACATTTAGATAGACTGCTAGATTAAATTTATTTTAAATATTTAGCAGTGCAGTCACTCAGATTTTATTTTTTTCTGTGCGAACCGTAACAGATATCACAAATTACACAGAGAGACAAAAGTTTACTAATGAATGTATCTTTCTGAAGAAAAATAATTTCACGTTTTCGGCATTGCTATTACAAAGTTACGGTCTAATTAATGTTGGGAGACCTAAGTTTCATACACTAGTGGTTCACTAATAATAACAAGTATCACCTTAAAAGATGACAATCATATAAACTGTCATACCAAATTTCATCCAAATTGAATAAAGCGTTCTGTTATTATAAGCAAAATTATTTTTTTTTCGAAGAACTTTGAAGTAGAATTCTGGCTAAATGGTATACTTTCCGGTAGAAGCAAGTTTGATTAAATCGTCTTATTTTAGCCTCAGGAATCTGTGGTTAAGCCTTGTCCCCCTATTTAAGAGACACCCTGTATATTATTTATACAAACCTTAATTTTATTAGATTGAAATACATATATTATTATTACATTCTCCTTAATACGATAACACGGTTTCATTATTAATTTTAAGGTAATTGCTTCCTGGCAGTGACATTTGTTTCAATATGTCAAAATTGTTATTAAAATATTATGTTTTTGTTTGACACATAGGTAAGATGATGTATGAAAATAAATTATATTATTAATTCATATTTAAAGCTATTTCAAGTTATTTATAAAATACTATTATCGTAGAATTGAAGATTGTACCATTATATTCAATTTTAATTCGTAAAAGTTGCTAAAAAATTATATTCAATGAAATATTTACAAGAAAAACTGTTAAAAGCTTGTATAAATTATACATCTGGTTATTTGATATACACTAAAAACTAATGATCTCTTCCCATATTAGTATAGAATGGGTATACAAAATTTCAAAATTTTCTGATAGTATCTGAGTAATTGTGTCCACACGATCTACACACACACACACACACACTCACACACACACATACATATCTACAGACGTTATTGTAAAAATGTTAAAATATGATTCTGGGGACGTCAAAACGTGCTTATTCATTAAAATTTTTAACACGATTCCTATACCTCCCTTACCCAGAGTAGCGAGAGGCAAAAATCTGATGTGGCCAACACAAAACCTCCCGCTATTTAATTTTTATTAATTTAAATACATACCTACCTATGTATTTACTAACGCTGCAAACTGTTCATTGCAGAAAACTATTGCTTTATTTACTATTTTCTTTTTAAAATGCCACTATTATTAATTTGAAGTGATAAGTTTTCTGACAGTGACATTTACTGTCAGTTACATTCATTTGAAAAATGAACTGTGTAACAAAGGAATAGTTTTTATCTTAGGCTTCGCGACTAATAAAAAAAAAATTAATTTATCTGTAAAATATATAGAAAAAGTATTAATGTATTCCTGTAGAAAATTCAATAATCTTTAATTTTTTAAGACATAAAATTCGAAAAAATGGCATTTAATGGTATTTTTTGAAGAAAACCCATTATGAGTTTCAAGTAAAGTACCATTTCGGTTTATCCGATTTACACCAAAATCTAATGGCTTCTATTCCTATTAGAATAGGGTAAAAATACAAGGTTTCAGAATTTTTTGAATGATAGTATTTGAGTTAGAGTGCAAACAAAATTCGTACACATACACACATACACACATACACACACACACATACCCACATACACACATACAGACATCATCGTGAAAATGTTAAAAATGGATTCTAGGGACCTTAAAACGTGGTCATTTACTAAAATCTCGATATGAGATTTTTAGCACGATCCCTATACCTCCCTTACCAAGGGTAGCGGGAGGTAAAAATATAAGCACGGTTAGTTCTTAAATGGGTAACCTCGTGGGTAAAGGGTAACCGCCTGCATGGCAACTCTATATTATTATTAAACGGTACTAGATTTAAAATACAAGTCAAATCATCCCCAAGCCCCAATAGCTAACTCTAATACTGATTATTCTATCTTTGTCCCTTACTCCCCGTAATGCACATACGAGAAAACCCACCTCCTATCGCCTGTATGACTCCTACCAGTTATCACCTCTCTATATCATCATTATCCTGTATACCTGGCCGTTTGCATTGTCCATTACATTGTCCTCCTATCTTATCATCCCCCCACCCCTATGTGCCCCCTGGCGCGTTTGCCTCGCGCTGTCTACCAAACCATACTCTACATCATCATGTGATGGACATTACTAGCCGATGTGTAATTGATGTGATGTGAGTATGTGTGCTTGTTCTCTGCTCCTGCTCCAAACCGCCACCAATCACATTGTATTGCGATCGAGTGGAGAGTACAGCGAGAGCCTGCCATAGCCGTACGTCAATTGGGGGTAGATGTCGCCGGGAAGGGGTTGTTTCACGGGAGAAACGATTGTTGTTTAATGGGTCACTGGAGGAAAAATCTGAAAAGAAATCATAAATATATTTATAAAGGGTTTAAGGTCGATAGCTAAACTTTAAAAATATATTGTGGCCAGCACAAGATCTTCCGAAATTTGATGTATTTTGTACAAATCCCATACCAAAAGTACCTTGGAAAAGATTCTACAGGGAATTTATTTTAACATGCAACATATGGCGAATCCCTTCCATAGTTACTCACTATTGTCAAAAAATAACAGCAATGTAATATTTGTCCATTTTAAAATGCAACATACAAAATTTGTAGTTTTGTATTATCAAAACTAATTTCCAATAAATTAGCCTACATACGATTAACAAAAAATCATCTTAACAAACTTTAGCTTACAAAAATACATAACTTTCATGTAATAAATGTTAAAAAATACCCCCAATCACTCTGAGGCAATATTCCAGTCGGTCGTAATAAGAATTGACACCATTTGTGATGTGTTTTGAAAGTATCTCCTGTGCTGCAATACTATTTATAATGTTGCATTTTAAAATGGACAAATATTACATTGCTGTCATTTTTTGACAATAGTGAGTAACCATGGAAGTGATGAACTATAATGTTGCATTTTAAAATAAATTCTCTGTTTATATCATATAAATTGTAATACAAACACATACTATTACAAATTCCATACCAAAAGTTCTTTTGAAAATATTCTATTTTCTCTCAACAGGATTACTGTGTAGGTTTACATAAATATCCAAGCCTTAGTGGGATTCGAACCCAAAACCCAAAGCACACTGATGACAAGAGGCATTACTCTAATCATTAACCCACGGGAGCCGACGAAATAAATAAATTCAATAAAATATAACAATAACGTACACTATCAAAATTGCACGTGTCACTTCCTTCTTTCTTATTCAGCTTTTCCCTTTTTTATTAGGGGTCGCTGTTTCTTACTCTTCTCTTCCACTCCTTCCTGTCCAATGTATCTTTTTTACACACACGGTATTAAAAGAGACAAGGCTGCAACTACAAGTCAGTTTCGAGAAACACTCTGTAATTTATATCATTTTCTGACTGACATCTGTCAATAAGTATTTTTTCAATAAATAAGCTGTTTCCATGATTCTAGCAAAGATGACTGATTTTTGAAAGTTAATTTCTTTATAATTCTATATCTATTGAATATGAAGGAAAATGTACCTATAATCAAACCGTAAAGAGAATACGATATCCTTTCATACTGATAATAACATAAAATGTCGAAAAATAATATTTAATGGCTGCAAGAACTTCTTGACTGGAAAGGTGATGAAGGAAAGAAAATTACTGGATTTCAGTCAATTATTAAATATATTTTCCGCCTCTACCGCTTTCGGCACCTCATGTGTCTTCTTCAGGAGCTAAATATTTTTTTTCAAAATCTGTAATATTATTGTAGCTCCTGAAGAAGACACATGAGGTGTCGAAACCGGTAGAGACGGAAAATATATTTAATAATTGACTGAAATCCAGTAATTTTCTTTCCTTCAATAATATTTAACTTCGTTTTTTCAAGAAAAACTATTAAGAACTTCAAATAAGGGAACTTCCGGTTGACTTATTATAATCAAAATCGAATCAGCTCTTCATATGGATGTGAAGAAGAGGAATATGAAAGAATTATAGTTTTTAGAATTGTATTATTGGAAATTTATCACACACACACGAACACACGGACACACACGGATACACACACACGAACACACGGACACACACGGATACACACACACACATACATACAAACATCGTAAAACTAGTAAAATCATATTCTAATTTTTTGACCAAAGACAATGCCTTCCTTACCTAAAGGTGACGGAAGGTAAAAATAATTAAATTTCTTGGGTTTAGGCTGTTCTTAACATAAATTGAAACTATTTTTTAATATCACTGTATATTTTAATCTTATTGTAAGATATTCACATAGGTAAAGTAAAGAATACACTTTCTAGATATTTTTTAAGAAGAAATTTAAATACGTGGATTGCCTAATTTAAAATTAGTATCATATTTTCAAGAGGCAATAAAATAAATCAATTTAATTTTTTTCGAAGTGGGCGATAAATAAAAACAATTTTTCCTTTACAATTAAAGTCGACTTCTTTCTGTTTATAATGGTTAAAGAAATGCAAATATGGTGGCGATTTGGGGCAATTATAATGCAATTATCGTTGGCATATCCTGCGGTTATTACGTAGCAGTTAGCAGAAGGGTGGCTCAACTTCTCAGCGAGGGTTGAAGCTACCCGCAAGGAAAAACACTACGGTATTTACATTTCTTTCACATTTGCTCGGTCTCAATCGTATTGATACCGATAAGACAGGGCAGGACTTAGAAATTTTCAATAGTTACCAAATAATAACATGAAAAAGGTTAGTTATTAATTTTGTTCTTTATATTTACTTTAATTAAATAATATGACTCATATATTAGAAAAAAAATATATGCCGGGTTGACTCGAGGAACAAATCGAAAAATAAAATTATACACTGTAAAAATTTTGCCCTCCTGAAGTGTAATGGGAACTTTACAATTGTATACACAGCAAGTGTAACCTACATTTGACGCTTACTGTGTTGTAACTTGTCTAACTATGCGGTAAAATAATCAAAATACACTGGACGTTTATGGGCATTTAGAAAATAAATCATCTTTACTATAATAAAGTTCATGTAAAAAAGTACTACCTACATAAGTTATTTTTTTACTTTAACATTTCCTATATTTAAAATTAATTTATATAAACCAAATTCACGGCAGCGACATCTGTCATTATTGTAAAAATCCGCCGTTACCGACATAGTCACCAATCGATATACCTGTCAAATACGCGAGGCGACCATTGCTGAAATGTCAAATATCGACACCTACCTATTATTTATTACAAAGAAAACATGAGCAAATAAAAATATTATCAGTCATAAACAACGTCTATTATTACAAATAAATTTTCGCTAGAAGAAGTACTCTAATGAAGGTAAGTAAAATCATATTTGGAAATTGACTTAACCCCAGGATTTTAAACTAACCCTTTTCAGAAGTACAACCTATCTCACTAAAAAAAGTGATTTACATTATCGTCGGCCAAAAAATTTGATACAATTCTCGTGCGTGAAGTATTTTACAGCGCTCCAACTAATAAGGCACTCGCCTTAAGGGCTCGTGCCTTAAACAAAGCTGTCGCGCTGTAAAATACAACTTACACGCACTCGAATGTAAATAACTATTAACCGTGTGAAAAACCGATTTGGTAAGTGGTGAAATATATTAGTGTGAAAATCAACACCAATTTTTTTAAAATTTGTTAATTGTAATTAATAATATGTAGTAAAAATTGTAGTATGAAATAATTTATAAAAATTTTGCACTATTTATAGTAATAATTTAAAGAAATTTCCTTCTACGTTGTGATCAGTTCGGTCGAGTTCCTAATGAAACATGTTAAAAATCGCACAGTAGTTAGTTTCAGTAGGTTGTGATATTTCATAGTGTTCGGATGTACATTTCTGTGTTCTGTGAATTAAATGATAATCTACAAACTAACATTTAAAGTGAAATACAAAAATTTGTGTTTTTTAAACGAAGGCATCACGTATGGAGATTTCCCATTACCTGGTAAGCACTATATCATCACTCAATCTATGTAAATTGCGTTCTATAAATGAGATCTTTGAATATATTGTTTTTATTTATTTATAATACATACATTCATGCACACATATCATCGGCTGAATATTGGAATATACCAACTCCAGTTTTTGAAAAAAATTAGATTAGTCAAATTCGGTTTTGCGGTATTTTTTTGTACCATGGCCAGTAGAAAGAGCATCAAATTCAGTGCTTCTCGTACTATAAACAGATTTATAGTTTTGTACCATGTCCCTTAAAATGACATATTTTAAGAATTGTTTTGAATCAAGTCCAGAGCCAATCAGATTTCATAATTCTGTCACGTGCTTCTGGCCATAGTACAGTAAAAATAATAATAAAAAGTGTGGACATGGTACAAAAAGTCTCCTATTGGATTTTTTTGTGTAAATTTACTATGTTATTTTGAACTATGTCCAACTAGGTCCTTTTATATTTTGAAAATATTTAAAAATTATAATACAACAAATTTCATACAAAGTTAAGGAAAATGAAACTATACAAACAAAAAAATTGCAACATGTGTATTCATTATTCATTCTTTGCAATAAAATTTTAAATGTTTGAAGCAGTTTTTCTCGAAAGTAATATTTGTGGACATAGTACATTCGAATAGTCGGCCGACGATATATGTATGTATCTTGTAACATCATTGCATGTCTTTCATGAATGTAATCGTTTGAATTAAAAATTAATACATAATAATGTTCCCATTTTGAAAATGTGAAAGTAATCGGAAAAGAATGAGAGTCCTGTCCTGTTTCTCGTTTACCCGATCCCGATGGGCTAAACTGCTGGTATAAAATGCCTGGAAGGAGCGTGTCTCGGCAATAAAATGCACACAAAACGCAAAAATGTATAGACATTTAGCTACACCGGCCACCCACTGTCTAACACACTACCCTCAACCCTTACGATCAACCCTTATCTTCCCACACACCACATAAAAAACACTCAGGACTCAGGGCTTACAATTGATTCATAATATATTTCCTTTACAATTGTCAGCGTTCTTTCCTTTTCAATAAATAGAAAGAAAAACAGAACAAAAGATAGAATAAAGTAAATTTGTACTAGATTTAAATGTTTTGCCTTCTATTATGTCTTCAAAATGGAGTCGTTCACCATATAGTAACAAATTAGCTATTAGTTATTAATTATATGAGTGTGGAATGTAAAATATTAGTCACGAAAGAAAAGGTTTAGCCACGAAGACTAGAGGGCGAGTATCTATTTTTCTAATTGACTAATATGTATGCCACACGAGTGCAATACAACAATTTTTCCAACACTTATTTTAAAACTTCTTAAATCATTTTTCATATTTTCGTTTATCGTTTGACACTGACATGTCAATAGATATGCTATTTAAAATTATAAAGCAACCATTGAATGGTTGTTTTTTTGTTATAGAGGTATTGAAAAAAAT
This sequence comes from Ophonus ardosiacus, assembly GCA_943142095.1. Lineage (NCBI taxonomy): Eukaryota > Metazoa > Arthropoda > Insecta > Coleoptera > Carabidae > Ophonus > Ophonus ardosiacus. The sequence goes on from OW964832.1 coordinate 48,301,276, forward strand.
CTTCAGTAATTATTGTCTGTCAATGGGAATTATTTGAAAGAAAAATAAATTAAAATAGGTGAAAATTAGGACCTTCCTTTAAAACATATTCACTTACAATAGGCAATAGGCAGTATCGTTGAATTTAATTCCGATGCTAGTAACCACAAACTCGTTTCATTAGTTGTATTAGATGTATAAAAATCTGTTGTGGCCAACATAAGACCTCTCGCCATTTCCATATTAGGTTATATAAGTATTGTATTGCACTTCGCTATCGAATCGTCGTTTTATAACAAAAAATTACAGAACTTTACCCAAATATTGTTTTTTATTATATTTAACATGTTTTCTGCACATATTAATTCTAATTATATCTACTTTTCATTGGATGAGGACGTTCCTAAATATCAGATATTCTTCCATTTCATTAACCAGATTGGCGGTATATCTGATGGATATATATATTTTACCTATAATATCAAATATTTAATTAATAAAACAATAAGAAAGAATAGATATACTACCCAGAAAAAACTATCAGAATGTCGCTAAAACTGTTGATTTTTGTCACTGACGTAAGTCATTTACAAATTATGTTATAAACATTTGAATTTGTCAAGTGGTTTCCTTAGCGCCTTAGCCTCTGCGATTAGAATATTCTATATATTATCTCTAAATCTATAGAAGATATAACAAATTTTTTTAGTGTATTAGATGGAGAATTTTGTTCTTCAATTTTTGTAATAACAAAAAATTTCCAAAAAATTATATTTAGAATGAATGTCAGATTGAGGAATTCATAGTTAAACTGGTCTTATGTCTTATAGATTTTGAGTAATCGTCCCTCCAACATCCACACATACATACACACATACATATACACATACATACACACATTCACACACACACACAGCATCATCGTAAAAATGTTAAAATCAGATTATAGGGACGTGCTTATCCACTAAAAGGTAAAAATATTTGGGAAAATAATTCCGGAATGCATTCCTGCTTTTAAAAAACAGTATTTCGGATTATTCTAACTCCAACACACCAATTCTTACAGCAGTTCTACAGAGCACACCACTTGTGTGCGATAAATTATCAACTTGATATGATGGATTTTTATAATTTTGGGGCTTCCTGTATATGTCTATATGTATGTGCCTCTGTTTGGTTCGGCCGTTATGAAGTAGGGCTGAGTGAACTAGTGACACTGCAGTGACATGCCATATCACAGCAAGGCAGGGGCGTACGTATCCAGCAGGGCACTCCACTGACATGGCCTCTGTCTGTCTCTGTCACGTCACGTCACTTCATCACCTGACACGGGGGTGAGGGATTCATAATCTGCATGTGTCCGAGAGGTTCCGCAGATTATCATCAAAATTAAAAAAAAAAAAACAGAAATATTTTTGGCACCTAGATTCCTATTAGTTTGAATTCTTCAATGAGGTCTCCATTATTTTATTCTTATTTTTTATGACACTTCATTTTCATTGAAAGCAGTTTGTAGTTGTAGAAAATCGTAAGTCCGTATACTCACCTCTTGAAGTATACAATATTTTTAAAGGAAGATTTTTATGTAAGTAAACAAAAAAGAATGTTCTTGATTTGTTTCACAAAATTTTATTGAGTTACGGCCGTTTCGTCCTCACGGACATCATCAGACTGAGTACATTTAGGAAATTACACAAAGTTAAGCAATGGAGAATATTAACATCTGTTTGTTCATTGATAATAAATTTCTTAGAATTGATGATAGCTTTCCATATTTCTTATATGACTTTTCGGACATCTTCAGACAACTGGCTTATAATTCATACAACTATAGTCTATAGTTTTAATATAAATAAACTTTCTCCAACACTGACTCATAGGCTGTGTCCGATGTTGCACTTTTATCACCCTAATATCTAAATCCTAAATTTTTATGCCCTAAATCTAGTGATTATTTAGGATTTTAGGAATTAGATTTTAGGGTTTTGCAGGAGCACACTACGCCTTCAAGTTGACGCGCTCTAATTAAACAAATTTTGTTCGTTGCTATAATTTGTGCAAAATATCAAATTTACTGTCGAAGAATAGCTTCTTACCTTCTATTTTATGAAATATAATATTAACATTTACTCTCAAGTGTCAAATTGAGTCGAATTGTATAATTCATTTTTGTTGTTCTAAAGTGTTGTCATACAAATCAATGAATATCACTAGAGTGCCATTCGGAGTTGTACTTATGTGAAGAAGACCTAAATCCTAAATGCCAAAATGTGACATCGGACACAGCCATAATATACTTGTTATTATGTTTATTTGAAATAACATTACTCACTTCGTGAGAGAATATTTAAGAAGTCACGGAGGAATTAATACTGATTTTTGCGTTTTTTAATATAAATAAAAAGCAAGTTTACAAAATTATTTTATTATTGAAATAATTTAACATTATAAAACTTATTTATTTAAATCAATGTTCACATATATATTAAAAGATATTTAGGTTACTTATTTTTACACATTAACAGTTGTGATCTACGGCTGATGAAACGACTTTGTGGCTACTAGCTTCGGAATTAAATTCAACGATCCTGCTTATGTTTGTAATAACTTTTAAAGGAAGGTCCTAATTTTTACCTCCGGGCCTCGTGGCTAAACTTTTTCTTTCGTGACTAATATGTTACATTCTACACTTATATAATTACTAATACAGTGAATGCTGAATGCAATATGTACGATATGTTGTTCTTAAAATTTGCAGTAGGTAATAAGTTGTGAAGATATACGAATTTATGGTTTGGAATAATAGTAGGTATATATTTGGTTCATATTTATTGGGAAACAGGCAATGAGAAGATCCCCTGAAAATAATACAATACATAGGATCTTTTATGTTCAGACAATCAGTTGAGTTTCTTTCGGAAGTTGTGTGAAGTATCGTCATAAATACGGTAGCTCGGCACGTTAACAATTAACCCGGGGGTGTGTCAGACTTTCCAACTTCTGATTCATTCGCCAGAAACTTTTAAAACCTTTTGTGCGCAAATGGACCGAAGTACCAGCACCAGCGTACCAGAGACTTCAGAATTATATTTTTACACAGTTTTTAAGATGAACACTTTAGAAGAAATTTTACCCATTAAAGTGAAGTATTGTCAGAGGTTTAATAGAATAATAGGGGAGGTAGATAGAAATTCTATTTAATATATAACCACAAAGAATTATAAAATGCATATTTTAAAATATACGAGTAATGTAATAGTATATTATATTATTATATATATATATATATATATATATATATATATATATATATATATATATATATATATATATATATATACCTCGCTAGCGTTTGTCGTGCAAAGTTACATGCTTGCCACACAATGACACTTTTACTCCGAATGACACATTTTAATTTTTCTTCAAACGTACATATTTAAATAAAATATTTACAATTTGATGTTACAATAATTATAAATATTTTACTTGAAGGAGGTTTGCTGATTTCAATTGCTCTGTTGTTATGGATACTATCGTATTTGTTCACTTTTGTTATGAAAATTTTCACGTGTTGTCTTTTAAATAAAAACTGTGCTACTGAGCAATTTTATATTCTTCTTATGTGCAATTATATCAGAATTTAAGTATTGCCATGTACGGCCCTTGAAGTTGTTCAATCGGATGGAAATTCAACAATATGGCTGAAGGATATGATATGTCGAGGAATCGCTGAAAATCAATATGAACTTTTCTTATCACTTTAATTCTAAGTATTTTTACCGTCATTACCAATATGTAAGTCTGTCATATTATTTTTTTTTTTATTTTACCAAGAAGGGCTACACAACAGGACAAGTCCCAATTACAATGTAGCACTAACAAAATTAAACCTTACATATTACAAAGTTGAGGCGAGTATACACAGTAAACATTTGCATAAAGTTTTACATAAAAAGTGGTGTGAAAATCAAAATCAAAAGTTGCTATCGATATTTACTTATTTCATTTCTACGTCGCAGGCGTAGAAATTAGCTATTTCTACTCCGGCGGCAAAGAAATGAAACTTTTACCATGTGAATCAAATCACGAAAGATGCCATTTTTATGACGTTTGAAGAAAAAAAAAATGTTTTTATATTATCCAGTAATAATATTATAACAATTTGCTCGTATATATTTTTAATGTGCAGGTCACAAAGTTTTTATATATTTTTCAAGCAGAAGTCCTATCAGTTTATTATGACAGTTCTGTCACAAAGAAATATTCATCAGAGTGGAAAATATAGCGTTGTGACAAAATCAATCATATGTGAAATATCTGGTCCATTTATGTGACATCTGCACCATACAAAATGTAGGGACAAATACAAAATATACTTCCGATGTATTTATAAAATCGTATTGGGGCTACTATTGTAAGAAATATATCATCACGGCTTATTACCCATTTCTGAGTATGTCAATCTACTTTATGAGGGTTACGCTAGAATTGTTGAGAATAAGAAAATCCGATAGGCCGTGGAAAACAAAATTTGAAACAGATATTTGTTTGTTATTAGAAATTAATGGGTTAATTCTCAGCAAATCTATAGGATTTGTAAGCAAACCTGTATGGCAGTATGGCCTGTAAGAGCTTAGGATCAAAATTGCAATTTTGATCACATCTGTAGCTTACACAAAATCTGTAAATATTTACAGTTCTCGTAAATTCTTACGGTGAGAGAAACCTTGGCTGGAAACTTACAGATCATTTTTAATAAATGATAATGAACAACAACGGACAACGGGTAATACTTTCATTGATATTTTGTTATAAAATGAAGCGAATAAATAAATTCGTATAATAAAAGTCATTTTAGTAATTTTAATATTTATTGCATATAATTTTTTAGCAACTTTTACTGATAAAAATTGAATATAATGGTACAATCTTCAATTCTACGCTAATAGCATTTAGTAAATAACTTTAAATATAAAATTATAAAATAATTTATTTTTGTACTTCATTTTGCCTATGCGTCAAACAAAAACATAATATTTTAATAAGAACTTTGACATATTTATACAAATATTACTGTCACGAAGCAATCACATTAAAATTGGTAATGAAACAGTGTTAATGAGATTGTACTGATTTTAAAGAAATATGGGTTTGTAAAAATAATATATTTTCTAGCATACATAAATATTAGATGTACAATTACGCCCAAAAAATGGAAACACCTACGTTTATATAGTTAGCTGTTTTTATGAATTTTGAACATTGTAATTTGACTTCCATGTCAAAATGACATCAAATAATATCACACAAGCAGTGGCGTTTCATTATGAAATCCATAAAACTTTTTTTATTTATTTAATTTTTATTTTAGTAATGAAATAATTTAATCAAAAAAGAAAAAGAAAAACGTGTATTACTCATATCAAAAATAAAATATAATGAAAAACATTGTACACAAAATTATAAACCAAAAAATCAAAAACGTTTTAACGAGCAATCTTCTTCTAATTTTGAAATAGCTCTCGTCTTTTCGTTTTCATTCAAATGTCGAGGCATTTTCGTGCTTTCAAATTATTTTCATTTAATGTGACATTCACATTTATGTAAATAATTACAGAAAATTTACGACGCCTGTGTTTGAATATCCTAGCAAAGACTGAATTACAAAAATAAAAAGTAGGTGTTTCCATTTTTGTGACCGCAATGGGCTATTTGCGTGGTACTGAAAATTCGATTTCTGTCACTATATACGTAATGTTATATTGAAAACATATATAAAAATATAAATTTTATTTTGAAATAATTATTTGATTTTTACTAAATTAAGAAAGAAATTTTTCTGTGACGTCTTTATATTGTACTGGGGAGGGGAAGCATGTTTAAGAATGTTATCAATAGATGGCATGGCGTGCGAGAAAGTTTTAATTTGAATTTGACATTAGTTCATTTTTCTCTCTCTCTGGTCTTTCAAATACATTAATTACTTTATAAATAAACACATAGGTAATTACTTGTAATTTAAAATATTGATACCAAAAAGATAAACTAAAATACTAACCAAGAAACTATTGTTGAAACGTCAAACAGGTGATCTACATTACCCGCACAAACATACCATTACTATGGGACGGCACCACGCTTGGCTTTGCGATTATTCATTGGTGCGGCGTAATTCTACGTCATACATGGTGGGAATTCAAATAATCAAATTTCATTATTTTTTTTCTGGGTAATTAATAAAAATTTTGTCAAAAGAAAAAATATGGGTAGCAAGTTTTTACCTTCTTTTCAAAAATATTTAATAAAAAAAAGGTACGCAAGTAGCCCATTGTACAGGATGATCCGATTTAAGTTTGCTATGTATGCAACACTATAAATCAAACAGCTGTTAATAAGCACGTGTTATCAAAGTGTAAAATATTGGTTTACAACTACACATTAACGAAATGGATCCTGTAAAACAATAGATACATGCAAAGGAACTTAATATAGTTTGCAGGATTAGTAAATATGTAGGTATGTATTTAAATTAATAAAAATTAAATAGCCAGAGATATTGTATTGACCACATCAGATTTTCTTAATTGTCCTCTTCTGATCTTCCCTGAATGCTGGCCTGTTGGCGTGAAGTCGTGAAGTATCGGCGATAGTGTTGAGATTTTATTGAAGAGTATAAAATTGGAATGGATCCCTCCCTCCGTCAGTAACAGCTGGCGTCGGTGTGAGCCGAGGCGGAGGCGTCGAAGTCGGCGTCTTCCAGCGCCTGAAGGAATTGCGACGATCGTTCCACAATTCAAAACCTGCGATCGTTCTGTCATTGAAACCCAATGCACCAACAAAGAATTCACAAGTTAATTATCGAGTTTACAACGATGCCAATTCAATGGAAAAATTCTAAAGAAGTGAAGCAGACAGTATAGAAAGCAAATTAGATTTTAATTTAGAAGATATATTATTTAATATCACAAGCTCTTTGTTGTGTTATGAGTATGTGTGAGTGTCTTATTGTTACCTTTCGTCACAGAAGGTACGGAAGCTATAGGGATCGTGCCAAAAATCATTTATTCAGATTTTGGTAAATACCCAGATTTGAAGGTCCCTATACAATTTTATCATTTTCATGATGATATCTGAGGGTGTTTGTGTATGCTCTTAAAAATCATATTTTCGCAATTTATCTTATTATAAAACGTATTATTAATATTTCTGAGGCATACACTGCATTAATAATTTTCTATATAAAAATTAAAACTTGGACATCATAACTCGATATCCAATAATGATAAAAAAATGAAGATTTTCCAAAAATAAAAAGCTGTAGAATTTACGTTTTTCTATATATTTGCAGAGAATTATATTATTAAATTCTACACCCAAATCACTAATCAGATTTTATTTTGCATATTTAATACGCTGTATAGTCAAATTTGAAATTTAGTAAATATTGTTCATTTGTAGTGATAGCCATGGAATTTATACAAAATTATAAAGAAATGCATATCGTCTGATCTGTCAGAATTTTGATTTTGCAGGTTACAAAATAAAAATAAATAAAATTAGTGCATTTGTGTAGAATACAAAAATAAAATATTTTTAGGGATTTAGATATCTATTAAATACATGGGGTCCCGTCGCCGCGTGCCTGAGTGTCTGGTCGCGAACCTGGGGAACCGGGTTCGATCCCGACAGACGCCAAATATTTCCAATTTTAAATGGCACAAAAGTGACCCCTGTGATGCACAGCAGCTATGAGTGTCCGCGAGGTGACGCCTGGTAAGCGCCCACACGGTAAAATATATCGTCATCATCACCGAAGTCTACATGTGTTGTAGATACTGGCACACCCAGAAATGGGTAATATGCCGTGATGATATATTTATTTATTTATTTTAGATATAAAATATAAAACATATCTGTAATTTTTATTTGAAACTAGAATGAACAATTTTCATAAAATTTCAAATTTGTTTTGAAGTTTACTAATCATGCAAAATAAAATCTTGGTTTAAATTTCTTCTCAACAACAATTATTTGAAACATTTTTGTCAATCAATTTAAATTAATATAAATGTAAGAGTCTGACGAAGAATACTTTAAAAATGTAGATGTGTATTTAAATTAATAAAAATTAAATGGCTATTATGCTGACATCAGATTTTTTTATGTTGATATCCATATTTAAATAGATCACTCTGTAATTCCATATAGGTATAAGTGTATATTTTTTCCATAATGAACATAGAGGGCTAAGTGAATTAACATATGGCGGTGTGTGTAAAAAGGGGTATGAGTGGTCATTCTAAACGGTGACCGCTTCTTTTTGTGCCTGGACAAACATTGTGTGTGACCGGCCATTTGAATATTATTCTTGTAAATGTATCCGATTTTAAAAAGCGGTCTCACTTCTATTTTTCTTTTTTCGATATTTGAGGACGATATTTAGACAGAAAACAAAACGTTGAACACGAAATGTTATCTTTAACATAGCCTGAAAAATGTGTTGTGAAATATTGAAATAATTGAAATAGATTCGGAAACATTCTAAAGAGTGCTACTTAATATTTAGCTGTAACTATAGCTCGTTTATTCTAATTTAAATATGGAAATCTAGAAAAAATATAGTCCTATTTTTTATTATATTAGTGGTTGTAACGGATGATATTTTCGTATTTCTCGTTAAAGAATCAAAATTTGTAGTCTGTTGAGTTGGAAAAGTGAAGTAGCGGTGGTGAATATATCTTCTTTTTCTTGCCGCTTAATGGATGGGCAAACACGGTCGGTACGGCATAGGTGACACCCAAGATCAAGTTCAACATCATCTTCAAATGTGTCTTAAAATATGGATTTTGTCACGTTTACAACTTCACCAGACATACAAGAATTTTACTTTCAAAACAGACGTTATTTGCACATTGATATATCTACCAATATATTTTAACAGAAACATAAGTTATTCTTTCCATTATTACCAGTTGATAATAAAATAATATTATTTTTCACGACCGAGATAGAATTTCTTTAGAAATAATAATTGAAATAACACATTTTTTAGAGATTTTTATATTCTTTAATGTTAGTAATAACAGAAATTTTCAAAAAATAGTATTTAGAAGATTTTTTTAAAGAAACTATTACTTCCGGTTGTCTAATTGTAACCAAAATCTAATCAGCTCTCCTCAGGAATGTCAGATTGAGGAAACTGCAGTTAAATATTTCTACCTTTTTTAGTTTAAGTTCTGTATTTATTTATTTGTTATTAAAACCATAAACTGGTGCCTTCTTCAGGAGAAATTGACATAAAAATGTGAAAAAACAAAAACATCAAGTAACCAAGGTAACAAGAAAAGTACGTAAATGTTACTTTTTTTATGTATACAATTTTCTAGACAATATATGCATGCCCGGCAATAACTTGGACGGCGAACATGCATCTTCTCAGGAAAGCTCTCCTTTTGCCAGAGGAAAAACCGTCCCAAAAACTGGCAGAGAAGTGATCTGTAAAACTCAGAGACGCTTTATCGGTAGCGAAATACCGCAGCCGTACTCTTTATTAACAAATGTTACAAAAAGTCTAGAAAAAATTGTATACATATTACAAATTACAACATATTTAATATTGGAAGCCCAGCGCGACTAAGTTCTAATCCGTCACAATGATTGAGATTGATATTTCTTATATTTTGAAATATGTTTTCAGAACTCATTATTAATAAAATTAACTAAAATTAAATTAACTATGAACTAAATAAATAATGGTACCCTGTTATTCGTTCGTAATTTTTTCTTAATCATTTGTATGTTTAATGTTTTACCATTTATCAATGTATCTATGATTTTATAAACTTGTAGTCTTGACTACATATTTATTTGTTATTATTATAAAAACCTGAAGAAGACAGCACCTTGCTGTCGAAACGTTGTTGTATTTAATAAATTTATACAGAACTATACCCAAATATTGTTTAATTTTATTGATATTTCTTGTTTTATAAATCTCAATGGCTTCTTTAATTAATCTGTTGTTAAGTCGTGTAGGTCTAGCAATAATTTTTGTATCTTCAAATTTAATTTGGTGGAATTCTTCCAAGGCATACTTTGCAACAGACGATTTCCCAGGCCGGTTCAATCTATAATAAATAAATACAGAACTTAAACTAAAAAAGGTATTATTATTCCAATTATTAATATGAGTTCTGAAAGATATTTTCACACACACACACACACACACACACACACACACACACACACACACACACACACACACACACAGAGATCATCGTAAAAATGTTATAATCGGATTATAAGGACCTTAAAACATGCTTATCACTATAAAATTTGGATATGTGATTTTTAGCATGATTCGAATACCTCTCTTAGCGAGAGGTAAAAATGTGAATAAAATATACGATGATAAATGCATACAAAACGTGATCTTATGTTTGTATAAATATTTTCATTACTTTTAATAATCATCCTTAATTTTCCCCATATATGTCATCCTCTTGTTAGCATATTATGCAGTATATTAAATCTCATAGTTGATTTATATCTGTTTGAGATGTATTCTTGTGTGTGAGTGAATGTAAGCGGAAATTGTGTTGGAGAAAGAAAGCTGTTAGCGTCTGGTGTCGCTTAGGCCCTTTGGCATCGTTTAAGGGCGGGGGAGTGATAGGGGGGGATACACGTGGCTCAACAGAAACGGAAACACAACCACTCACACAACACAAAAATGTCCTTCGTTCTTTTCAATAAGAAGAAGAAAAGGAATTAAAGAAATTAAAGCGAGCGACAATATTCTTTACAAAATGGACTTGTATCTTGTATAGTTTACAAGAAAATTATGTCAAACCAAAATATGGGTTGGATTGGAACACAAAATTATAAATTTTTGAATTTTACTTACATTTCTATGGACTAAATACAACGGTAAAGTTTTCATATGGCTGTAAATCCTGCCCTACTAATTTTAGAACAAAAGTGTAAATACAAAATAGTTTAAAATGGAAAACTGCATCTACTGAGTTCAACATTTCTCATGGTAATCTGTAAATGGCTAAAAAATACTTTATAAATAATAAATTTAGATGTTTGTCCCTTGTAGAGGCTAGAGCTAGATTGACCAGTACCAACAAAATGCAATTAAACTGCCACTGAAAGATGTAGTATTCTTGGCCCAAAATCCGCGAGAGGAGAAAATAAAGAGAAATTTTAATCGTAGATGATAACTTCTGATGCTGGAACTATAATCTTTTCAACTTCAATTTCAGAAAAAGTAAATTCAATTTCAGAAAAGTAACTTCAATTTCAGAAAAAGTTAATTCAATTTCGGAAAAAGTAAATTCAATTTCAGAAAAGAGTAACTTCAATTTCAGGGAAAATTAATTTAGTTTCTGAAAAGGCAAATTGGTATTTTCAAATAATTTTTCTGAAATTGATGTTACTTTTTCTATGGGGTCCCGTGGCCGCGTGCCTAAGTGTCTGGTCGCGAACTTGGGGGAACCGGGTTCGATCCCGACAGACGCCAAATATTTCCAATTTTAAATGGCACAACAGTGACCCCTGTGGTGCACTCTCCACGCCAGCTATGAGTGCCCGTGAGGTGACGCCTAGTATGCGCCCACACGGTAAAATATATCGTCATCATTACCGATGTCTACATGTGTTGTAGATACTGGCACACCCAGAAATGGGTAATATGCCGTAATGATATATTTATTTTATTTATGTTACTTTTTCTGAAATTGAATTTACTTTTACTGAAAGTGAATTTACTTTTTCTGATATTGAAGTTACTTTTTTACCTTCCGTCACCTTTAGGTAAGGAAAGTTTTGTCTTTAGTCCAAAAAATCGATGACGAGCTTTAATGAACAGCACATTTTAGAGTCCCTAGAACACGATTTTACTAGTTTTAGATGTTGTCTGTATCTCTCTCTCTCTCTCTCTCTCTGTGTGTGTGTGTGTGTGTGTGTGTGTGTGTGTGACACAAAATTTCTCCGACGATAACTCCAATACTAAAAGTCTAAAAATTATAATACATTCGTATTCCTCTTCTTTACATCAGATTTTTAAGAGAGAAGTTAAAAAGGTATAAAACTAGACCATGGCACACTTATCAATATCATATTTTAGGGGGAATTAATTTAAAACTTTATTATTATTTTTCGAAATTTTTTTTATGTAATGGTATGAAAATTGTGCATCATTAGATTCCGAATAAAGAGCTCTATTGAATGAGCAAATAAAAATATGTTTCCATTAAAATAAAAAACCTTATTTTGAGAACCACTGGTTGAATTTTTTTTTCGATTCATCATTGAAATACCCATGTTAAATAATTTTTTTTTTACTAATGTAACCAACTTCGTAACTCTTATAGTTCTCGAGATCGAAATGCTGGCCACTTAAAAATGAACACCCTGTATACATATACCATAGGAGTGTGTTGACCAATAACGTGTTCAAATCTATAGTCGTTTTCCGAATATAATAAGTAACTTTTATGTAACCGCTCTGAATAAAAACCGCCTATAATATCAGATATAAATAAATGTAAATTAATTTTCGCAACCACTTGCTCCGTTCGCAAACTTTTCCTCTTTTGCTTGTCGATATCTAGATGTTGTCTAGGTCGTCGCTGGCGATGTGAAGTGGTTTGATTACACGACGTTTTGCTGTGCTGTGCTGTGTTGTGTGTCCGTGTCCGTGTGCACGGCGGCTGCATCCTAATTGAAACTATTTAACGTCAACGGCAGAACTTTCCGCCGAATTCAATTTACATTCTGTGAAGCAGCGAGCGAATGCGAGTGGTCTCTGTGTTGTTTCCCGTGCGTCGGATTAAACTTTACACCCCCAGCAAAGCAAGACGAGCAGAGTGGGTGTCAAACACCAAATATAAACAGGGAAAGAAGCAGAGAATTCAATGCGGTCATCAGCTACTTTATAATTGATATTTATAATTATAAAAATCTGTTGTGGCCAGCACAAGACCTTCCGTCAATTCCATGTATTTTGTACAAATCCCATACCAAAAGGTCCTTGGAACAGATTCTATATAATATCATGTAAAGACACATACTATTTTTTACAAATTCCATACCAAAAGTTCATTTGAAAAGGTTCTATAAATCCAATAAAATTATAACATAAACTACACTAAGTAATGTCCTTCCATCTTCTCTTTGGCTTTTCTCTGCGTGTCACTTGCGAGCAACACTATGACATACCAATTTTAGATCCTATACTTTTTTCCATATTTGGTTTTGCACTTGCAACTGAAATCTGTCAATTAAATTTTTTTGAATAATTATGTCAGCTGTTTCCATGATAAATAGCAAAGCTGACTAATTTTAGAAAATTAATTTCTTTATAATGCTTTAAATTTACATCTATTGAATATGAAGGAAAATGTATAATTAAACTATATAGAGAAGAGTATTTTCTTTAATATATATAATAACAAAATGTCAAAAAATAATATTTAACTGCGTTTTTTTAAGAAAAACTGTTAAAAACTTCAAATAAGGGTACTTCCGGTGGATCAATTATAACCAAAATCTAATCGACTCTTCATATGGATGTATAGAAGAGGAATACGAAAGAATTATAATTTTTAGAATTGTAGTATTGAAGTTATCGTCGGAGAAAAATTTGTCACACACGGACACACACACACACGAACACACACACACACGGACACACACACACGGACACACACACACACACACATACAGACATCATCTTAAAAATTGTATTTTCGTATTGTAGGGACCCTAAAACGTGCTTATTCATTAAAAACTCACCACCGAATTTTTTGACCAAAGACAATACCTCCCTTACCTAAAGGTGACGGAAGGTAATAATAATAATAATAATAATAATAATAATAATAATATTTTTGTCGGCTTGCAACTATATTCATTTATAGCCTTAATACTTTATAATGATCTTTTTACAATTTTTGCGTTATATTAAAATATCACATGAATATACATTATGTATACTCATATATAAATACTCTAAAATGCGTACATTAACGTAACATTCTCGTTACAATCAAATAATATTACTACCAAGTTTATATCTCTATCCATTTATGAATTAATGTACCTGCATTTGGTTAAAAAGTTGAAATTATTCAAAAATCTAATTTTCATGTATCTCGTACTTCCTAATGCATTGATTTCAAATCATGAAAACGCAGGTCGATATCTCTTTTAGTTTTGGATATATTCAACATAAAACATTTTCTCAAAATTACGCATTTCTGGGCTAGATCTCTACTTAGTTTTGAATTATTGCCCCAAAAGTCAATAAACCCCATATTCAGATAAAAACTTCAAAATTTTCAAAAATCCAATTTTTATGTATCTAGATACTTTTCAATACGCTGATTCCAAATTTTGAAACCGCAGGTCGATATCTCTTTTCGTTCGCGAGATATTTATATTCAAAGTTTTGCTCAAAACTGCCCATTTTTGGGTAATAACCCAAAAATGGGTCGAGATATGCTTTTTGAGATATCATCATTCGATTCTACGGGTAAAATTACATAAGTACACCAATTTTCAGAATTTTTGAACACCGCATACAATTTCTAAAGCAAAATAACTGAAAATGGCCAAAATTCGCAAAAATCGTAAGGGGTACCCCTTAGGATTTTTTCAGATTTTGGCCGTTTTTAGGGGTTTTCAAACTTTTATTCATAAAAAATGAACCGGTTAGTCAAAAATTATGAAAATTGGTATACTTACATATTTTTATCCGTAGAATCGAATGGTGTTGTCGCCAAATTCGTATCTCGGCCCATTTTTGGGTTATTACCCAAAATTGGACAATTTTGAACAAAACTTTGAATCGAAATATCTCGAGAATGAAAAGAGATATCGACCTACGGTTTCAAAATTTGGAATCAGCGCATTAAGAAGTATCTAGATACATAAAAATTAGATTTTTGAAAATTTTAAAGTTTTTTTTTGAATATGGGGTATATTGACTTTTGGGTAATTTTGAGAAAATATTTGAGGTTGAATATCTCAGTGCATTAGGAAGTCCAACGTACATGAAAATTTAATTTTTGAATATTTTCAGCTTTTTAACTAAATGCAGGTATTTTTGACTTTTTGGGGTAAAAACTTAAAAATGAGAACAGTTATGAACTTGGTGGTAATATTAGTCAATTTTACACACAATATTAGATATGTAACTGTACCAATTTTTATGAGTATGAAACAAAAAGTTTAACAACGCTTTAGTATTCACATTTTCTACAATTTTGCACAAATACCGAACTTTTCTAGTACTACACTGCGCCTCATGCTTCAACGGGATTTTAATTTAACAAAACAATCTTGGATACGGGACTGTCCATTTTAATACTGGTGATCTAGTGTATACCTCAACAGAAAGAGTCATACAGAATATTTCAGAATGAAAGACCATGTTTTATTATATCTTGATATTATTTGACTCACATAATTTGCCAAAATCGCTTCGCTCGTTTGGCAAATATTATATTCATCAAACAATATCACTCTTTTCATAACTGTTTATTTAAATAACTATTCCACATTTAATTTTGTCAAATAATAAAAAGTCACTTTGTGACGGTTTTCTCCTTTCTGCCCAACCCTTAAAATAAGAGATGTAAGACCCAAAAATATATTTATTCATTATTTATTTGTCACACTTTTTCTGTGTTCCCTCAACCCTAACTGCTCCAACTCTCTTGGCGATGTTTGATCTATTTGTCTGCGTATGTCTGTGTGATTTGTTCGCCTGCCTCTGACGTATATTGTATCGCCTGCTGTGATCCGCGAGGGATGATCGGACACGTGATGCACACTGAGCTTGGGCCGGGTTAGAGTTGGAGAGAGCCACAGACCGCCGATGAGAAAGGGTGCGATTGTTTGGTACAATGTACGCATTGTGCGCACACACACAAACACGACAATGTGGTGGATATATTGTACTAGAATGGTAGTTCAAAACTGATTATTAGATTTCAATTTGTGGAGAGGTTGGCAGAGTTTAATAATATTGTAATATATGCGTTTTGTTTACTGATACAATAATTACAGAGTGTTGTGGCCAGCACAAAACCTTCCGTCAATTCGATGTATTTTGTACATATCCTATACCAAAAGTTCCTTGAAAAAGATTCTATATATCCTGTATAATTGTAACAAGATCACACTAGTTTTTACATATCCATACTGAAAGTTCCTTTGAAAAGATTCTAAAATCTAATAAAATTTTAATACGAATACGAATGTACATTATGTATTGCACTTAACACTTCCTCCTGCTTCAACTTTTCCCTATTTTATTAGAAGTCGCTGTTTCTTACTCTTCTCTTCTACTCATTCCTGTCCAAAGCACCTTCATGACACAGTCCTTCCATCTTCTCTTTTGCCTTTCTCGTACTTCTGGCATTATAAGTTCCTATCTTGAGGCGAGGCCGCAAATGCAAGTCACTGGCGAGGGACACTCTGTCACTTATATCACTTTCAGATCATATACTTTCCACTTTGGTTTTGCACTTGCCACTAACATCTGTCAATTAGATTTTTTTGAATATATCTGTTGTTTTCATAATTTTTGCAAAGCTGACTCATTTTCGAAAGTTAATCTCTCTATAACTCTATATCTATTGAATATGAAGGAAAATGTATAATCGAACCGTATAGAAAATAAGATATTCTTTCTATTGATAATCACATAAAATGTCGAAAATGACATTTAACTGCGATTTTTCAAGAAAAACTGTTAAGAACTTCAAATAAGGGTACTTCCGGTTGACCAATTATAACCAGAATCTAATCAGCTCTTCATACGGTTGTAAGGAAGAGTAATACGAAAGAATCATAATTTTTAGAATTGTAGTTATCGTCGGAGAAAATTTGTCACACACACACACACTCACACACACACGGACACACACACACACACACACATACATACAGACATCATCGTAAAACCAGTAAAATCATATTGTAGGGACCTTAAAACGTGCTTATTCATTAAAAACTCACCACCGAATTTTTTGACCAAAGACAATACCTCCCTTACCTAAAGGTGACGGACGGTAAAAAAAAAAACTGAGGCTGTGTCCGATGTCGCATTTTGGCATTTAATATTTAGGATTTAGGTCGTCTTCACATAAATACAACTCCGAATAGCACACTAGTGATATCCTTTGGTTTGTATGGCAACACTTTAGAACAACAAAAATTAATTATACAATACGATTCAATTTGATGCTTGAGAGTAAATGTTAATATTGTATTTCATAAAACAGAATGTAAGAAGCTATTCTTTGACAGTAAAATTGACGTTTTGTACAAATTATAACAACGAACATGATTTGTTTAATTAGTGCGCGTCAACTTCAAGGTATAATGTGCTCCTGTAAAACCCTAAAATCTAATTCCTAAAATCCTAAATAATCACTAGATATAGGGCATATAAATTTAGGATTTAGATATTAGGGTGATAAAGTGCATCATCGGACACAGCCTGATACAAAAATTAATTTGTTTGTATTAACTTTATACTTTTATTTGTAGGATACATTTGAAACATTTTGCTAATTTTTAAATATATATATATATATATATATATATATATATATATATATATATATATATATATATACTTAGTTTCAAAAATAATATATTATTTAAAAATATTGTACAATGTACATTTCGAGGTATTACCTCATCATCAGGTATAAAAATAAATGATATATAAATAATATAAACAAATAACAAAATAGTGAAACAAATTACAAATTAATAAAGATAACAAAATTGAAAATTTATTAATATAATATTACTAAAATTTTGAAAAAATATTAGGATCTAATAGGGGTGAATTGTTTAAATCCAAAATTTCATTCATTAGATTTTCTTTTTTGTGTAAAGAATTTTTTATTTCGAAAGCTTCTAAACAATTTAATTTTTTACTTTTTTTTTCAATATGGAGTATTTTTAAATTTTGAATTGTACAAAAATGTACATTGTTAAATAAATGTTTTGCCAAATTTGAATTTTCTATTTTATCGTATTTAAATTGTCTTAAATGTTCATTAAAACTTAACTTGAAATTTCGCCCTGTTTGGTCAATATATTTATAATTACAATTGTTACAATTGTTTGTATTGTTTTTGGTTAAAAAATTTGGTAGTAAGTTTTTAATGAATAAACACGTTGCAGAGTCTTTAGAATACGATTTTACTAGTTTTACGATGATGTCTGTATGTGTATGTGTGTGTGTGTGTGTGTGTGTGTGTGTGTGTGTGTGTGTGTGTGCGCGCGCGCGTGTGTGTGTGTGTGCGCGCGCGTGTGTGTGTTGTGTGTGTGTCTGTGTATGGTTGTGTGTGTGACAAAAATTTCTCCGACGATAATTCCAAAACTACAGTTCTACAAATTATAATTCTTTCGTATTCCTCATCTTTACATCCATATGAAGAGCTAATTGTATTTTGGTTATAATTGGTGATGATTTTCCAATCTTGAATAATTACAATTTTTATTTATACTACCATGTATATAGAAATAGATATTACATAGTTTAATAAATATTTGAAAACATTTATCTAATGTTGCTTTATAAAAAAATTATAAGTATGTTTATTAATACATTAATATTCATTTTTGTTTGTAAATAAATATTGCAGTACCTAAGAGTTTCTACAAATTTTTAATAAGTAAATAAATTAACATATTTTACTGACTGATGGCAAACTTAGTATTTACTACAATGAATAGTAATTTAATATAAGTAATAAAGAAAATATTATTGAAAGTAGAAACGTACGGCTTGTCGCGATTTTTCTTAGGAGCAAGATCCTAAGAGCAATTAGGTTTGATTTCTTTAAAGAAGTACTTTATGACATCCAAACGAGATCTTGTTGACCATTTATTTAATAATTTCCAATATAATAACATTTCAGCTTGGTCTGTAACCTCTAACCTTTTTTTAAACTACAATAAATGTAAAATAATGAGCTATTTCGTCAAAAAAACTATTTACAAATATGATTACAAAATAGACTCTCATACTCTTGAAAGGGTCATACAATTTAAAGATCTTGGAGTTTTATTTGATGAAAAGCTCAATTTCATTAAACATATTACAAACTGTTAAATCTGCCTACAAAAATTTAGGTTTTATTATTAGAAATACACAATACTTCGTTCATATTTCAACTCTTAAGAAACTATATTTCTCGTTCGTAAGAACAAAACTGGAATATTGTCAGCAAGTTTGGTGTCCTATATATAATAAATACAACCATGTTATTGAATCTATTCAACGCAAATTTATTAAATTTTGCTTCTTCAAGCTTTACAGATATTATCCTAGTTTTGATACTGATTACAAAGATTTGTTGTGTGAATTTAGTATTGTGTCTCTTGATACTCGAAGAAAAATACAGTCATCATTGTTCCTTTATAAAGCTTTGCATTGTATTATAAATGATCCCGTAATCCTAGGTAACATTCCTTTCTTAGTTCCTAGGCATAATTCCCGATTTAAATATACATTCTACTGTAACACTCCTCGAACGAACTATGAAGTAAAGTCATCTATTCGTATGATTTGTTTTAATTTTAACAATTTACCTGAATATTTCGACATTTTCGTCGGCTCGATTGTAAAGTTTAAAATGCTTTATACAATTATTATATTCATTAACTACTACTATTTATTACAATACATTATCTTAAACAGCTATATGTATTATTAAGTTCTGGTTTTTTTTTGTGTCATTCTATTTGTTAACTACTTGTGTCATTAAACATGCTAAATTTATGTTTTAGTATAGTCAACCTGTAATTGGGGAATTGAACCCTGTTGGTCAGACTAACAATAAATAAATAAATAAATAAATAAATATGTTTCACCGAGTGCCAACAGCTTCATCTATTGAATTAATTGAAAATGAGAACTTTATTTCACCACTAATTGAAGATGAGGAACTGAAAATGAGAAAATAGCATGTCAATAATTGTATGTAGTGTTTTCCAAATAAGAAAATTCTCGTGGGGGATTTCTATCTCTGGCAAAACAAGCAAATCGTTGCATTTGGATGAGATGCGATGGTGCGATAGCTCGTGTTGAGATTAAACAGCAATTGTTTGCGCGGTCTGCAACGGACAGTTCCTTCTTAAAATTTAAATCACTCCCCACACAGGCGGCGTTGTCGCCAACCTACCCCTTGCCCCGCCAAATAATCAGATCACCGTGAATTAACCACTATTCAATATCTCCCATTCGAATTAAATTACAATCACACGGAAAACTCATTGTCAAAGGATTAAGAAGCAAAGCAGGCTATGTCTGAAACACGCGCGCATTTTAAAAATTTAATTTACATGTTACAAAAGATTATTAAAATTCTTTATACCTAACACGGGTATTTTTGTGGCAGCTCTATTCCGCGTGCCTGAGTGACTGACGACAAATATTTCAAATTTTAAATGGCACAAAAGTGACTCTCCACGCCAGCAATGAGTGTCCGTGAGGTGTCTGGTACAAATATGTCATCATCATTATCGGTATCTGTGACGAAGCATATTGGCACACCTAGAAATGGGTAATATGCCGTGATGATATACAGGGTGTCTCTTAAATAGGGGGGCATGGCTTAACCACAGATTCCTGAGGCTAAAATAAGACGATTTAACCAAACTTGGTTCTCCCGGAAAGTGTACCATTTAGCCAGAATTCTGCTTCAATGTTCTTCGAAAAAAAATTAATTTTGCTTATAATAATCGGACGCTTTATTCGATTTGGATGAAATTTGATATGACAGTTTATATGGTTATATCATCTTTTAAGATGATACTTGTTATTATTAGTGAACCACTAGTGTATGAAACTTAGGTGTCCCAGCATTAATTAGACCGTAACTTTTTAATGGCAATGCCGAAAACGTGAAATTATTTTTCTTCAGAAAGATACATTCAATAGTAAACTTTTCTCTTTTTGTGTAATTTGTGATATCTGTTACGGTTCACACACAAAAAAATCTGTTGTGGCCAGCACAAGACCTCTCGCCATTTCCATATTAGGCTATATAAGTATTGTATTGCACTTCGCTTTCCAACCGTCGTTTTATAACAAAATCTTACAGAACATTACCCAAATATTGTTTCTTACTATATTTAGCATGTCTTCTGCACACATATAATTCAAATTATATCTATTTTTCATTGTATGAGGAAGTTTCTAAATGTCAAATATTGTTCCAATTCATTAACCAGATTGGCGGTATTTCTGATAGATATATGCATTTTATCACAATTTTACCTATAATTTCAAATATTTAATTAATAAAAGAATAAGAAAAGTTAAATATACTTCCCAGGAAAAGCTATCAGAATGTCACTAAAACTGTTGATATTTGACAATGACATATGTCATGTTATAAACATTGGAATTTGTCAACTGGTTTCCTTAGTGCCTTGGCCTCTGCGATTAGTATACTCTATAAATTATAGAGTCTTTATCTCTAAATCTATACAAGATATAATAAAATTTTTAAGTGTATTAGATGGAGAATTTTATGTTCTTCAATATTTAATAAAAAAAACTCCCAAAAAATTATATTTAGAAGAATTTTTCTAAGAAACTACTACTTCCGGTTGTTCAATTGTTACCAAAACCTTTTCAGCTCTTCCCAGGAATGTCAGATTGAGGAAACTGCAGTTAAATATTTTTTAAGTCTTATAGTTTTTGAGGAATCGTGACTACAACATCCAGACATACATACATACATACATACATACACACACACACACACACATACATCCACACACACACACACACAGACATCATTTTAAAAATGTTATAATCGGATTGTAGGGACCTTAAATCGTGCTTATTCAATAAAATCTGGATATGCGAATTTTAGCATGAATCCAATACCTCTCTTAGCGAGAGGTAAAAAATAAAATATGAGTATCTGCACTGCCAATTATTTAAAATAAATTTAATCTAGCAGTCTATCCAAATGTCAAACGAGTAATTTTTAATGACAGTAACAATTGTTTTACGGGTTGTCAAAAATTTTCTTCGCAATATTCTAAAATTAGTAACATCCGTTTGTTCGGCCTAATAATATTTTACTACCATTGATATGTAATATGTTTTTATAATTTTAAATATTTAATTTAATAAGTAATATTAAATGTGCTTCCCAGAAAAAACCTTCAGATCATTTTATATATTTACAATTCTCTAAATCTATACTAATAGAGCATTTTAATATTTGTAATAACATAATTTTCCAAATAATAATATTTGGAAGATTTCTTTTAAGAAACTACTACTTTCGGTTGTTCAATTGTTACCAAAACCTTTTCACCTCTTCCCATTAATGTCAGATTAAAGAATACGTAGTTAAATTGGTCTTCAGTCATATAGAATTTGAGAAACCGTGTCTACCACATCCACACATACATACACACATCCACACACACATACATACACACACACACACACATACATACATACATACATACATACATACATACATACAGACATCATCGTAAAACTAGTAAAATCGTATTCTAAAGACTCTGAAACGTATTCATTAAAAACTCACCACCGAATTATTATTTTAAAATGTTCTGATTCTAGTGATCTTAAATCAAGCTTATTCACTAAAATCGGGATATGCGATTTTTAGCATGAATCCAATATCTCTCTTAGGAGAGTTAAAAAAACTGTGATGATATTTATTTATTACAATTACAATACAATACAATCCTAGCTATACATTTTAATACCAACATATTCTCCCATTCTGTTATTAACCCTTTCCTTAATCCTAATATGTTACCTACCAAAAAATTAATTTATACATAGGGTTCCCTCATCTGTATTCCTCTCATTCTCATTGCATATACATGTAATTCAACCCCTATACCCACCATATGCTAGAGAAGGACAGAGACATTAGAGTGAATATTGTGTACACTTTAATTAGAAACTCTACTGGGCTGTCTTTCTACAAGGGCCGGACTAGGAGGGGCTTCTCCAGGTGTGATTGGTAGACGAAAACAAGTTTCTTACAAGTGGACAGAAGGATGGGAAGAGTTGTTTGTTTGTTGTGGGACAGGAGAGGGGGGATGTAATGTAATGTAACGATGTAAGGAAAAATATAAAGGGTTATTTTGTATACACCCTGTATTTACATATATTATGGATAAAGGGTAAGGGTAATAGGGAAAAAGTATTGTGTTAATATGGTATCAAATTTTAATGGTCGGTTTCGAAACCGGCTAATGTCAAACATAAAACTTGAATTTTTTTCTGATTTGCAAATAGTAGAAAAGTTACTCTTCGCGATTGTGAGAGTCAGTGAGGTGACGCCTGGTAAACAAAAAAAATCAATTGTTATTTATTTATAAATTAATGTGGAAAAATTTCATATTTATTCAGTAATAAATTAAAGGCTCAACCGGCTCAACATATTTCAGTATTGGTAAACAAAAGTACAGCATGTTCAGAAAAATACCTAATTTAATTTCTAAAAATTCATTCATTTGTTCAAATGATCTAAATATGGGTACAATTACGTAACATTGTCTTTACAATCAAATAATATTACGAGCAAGTTTATATCTCTATCCATTTTTGAATTAATGCCCCAAAAGTCAATATACCTTCTATTCAGATGAAAACTTCAAAATTTTTTTTAAAAATCTATCCATATTCAGTGCACTGATTCCAAATTTTGAAACCGCAGGTCGATATCTCTTTTAGTTCGCGAGATATTTAGATTCTAAGTTTTACTTAAAACTGCCCATTTTTGGGTAGTAACCCAAAAATAGGTCGAGATATGAATTTGGCGACAACACCATTCGATTCTACGGGCAAAATTACATAAGTACACCAACTTTCAGAATTTTTGGACACCGCATACAATCTCTAAAGCAAAATAACTGAAAATGGGCAAAAATCGCAAAAATCTAAGGTAATAAAAAATATACCGGTTAGTCAAAAATTATAAAAATTGGTATACTTATATATTTTTATCCGTAGAATCCAATGGTGGTGTTGCCAAATTCGTATCTCGGCCAATTTTTGGGTTATTATTAAAAAATGGGCAGTTTTATGCAAAATTTTGAATCTAAATATCTCGAGAACGAAAAGAGATATCGACCTGCGGTTTCAAAATTATCTAGATTCATGAAAATTAGATTTTTGAAAATTTTGAAGTTTTTATCTGAATATGGGGTATATATATCATAGCAACACTAGATATTGGATGTACGAGGACAAATTCTTTTCGATACAATTTTTCTAACACACATAATTTGAAAATTTTCGTCCGTGCATAAAGTTTTGTATGTACCACGAACGTAACTTGCTTTTATGGCCTTTGACGCGTTTTTATTCCTCGGCTTACACCTCGGGCTCAAAATCACGCCGCAGGCCATAAAAGCCTCCTTACGCTCTTAATACATAAATAACTATTAAGTCTTATAGATTTGAGAAACCGTGGTTACAACATCCACAGACACAAACATACACACACACGGACATCATCGTAAGAATGTTATAATCTGATTATAGGGACCTTAAAAAGTGCTTATCCACTAAAATTAGGATATGGGATTTTTAGCATGATACGAATACCTCTCGCAAGAGGTAAAAATAGCTGTTTTCAAGTAGTCTTAACTTGGTCTCCTAAAAAAAAAAAAATCAAAAAGTGTACGGTTCTGTTTAACAAAACTCTATCAAAAAAATTTTAATAATTAAAAAGAAATATAGGATTTTCTTTTGATTAAACTTTATTGCCAAAAAATTATATTTTTATTCATGCCAGTACAAATTTTCCTAAATCCGTCCCTTTCTCGAACGGAAACCCAATTTCACTGTCTAACCATTCGCAAAGGCGTCACCAAAACGCGAAATCAGAATCAAATCATCATTCTCACACTTACGTTTGTCTCTCTTATTCTCCTGCGCTCGGATCTTCTGTCCTTGTCTGGCGCCGTCTCTACGACTTACCCCTTACCCCGTACACGGACGCCACTGTTCACAAAACAATTACAATCGGAATTGATATGAGAGCAGAGAAATTTTAATTTAAATACAGGGAAGAGTGCTGATTGAGAAGTTTTGAATAGGAATTGGAAGAGGAACATTCGAGGAATAGATTGGTACATAATTTATATGTATTTTGCTCTTTCAATTTTAGAAAAAAATTATTCCTCTTTAAAGGCTAATATTTGCTGCTCCAAATTAAGTATATGAGAGTCACAATAGAATTATTGATAATCAGAAAATCAGATAGGCATGCACATTTTAAATAAACTCCTGGACAAAATTAACGCATCACTTATATTTTCGCGATTTATTTTAAAACAGAATAATATATGAATTTTTCTTAGGGTGCAGTTGAAAATTTAGGGTTCTAGACATATGAAAATAATAACAATTAAGAATCAATTCTTGTTTATATGAGTATTTTATTGTTTCCTGTGTTGACAAGGAAAAAGTATGGAAAAGTAAAAGTGTTTTTACGTTTAATTTAAATTTGATTTCATGTTTTTGTGTTTTACTCCGAAATTATCATTAAATTGAATTGGGAAAATTAATAGAGGTTGATATTTGTCCGAATTTGAGGTTTTTCGGGCGTTACCTCTATTGGATGGGGCCAACGTCATAAGATTGGGGAATTTGGTAGTTGATCTCTGTACTATAGGACGAGCTTTAAGGAGGTTTAAAAAGACTAGATTCAACTTTAGGAGACACAGAAAGGTCGTCCGAAACCACCGACAGAAAGAGACGACAGATTTCTAACTCTAGAAACTCTGAGAAGACGACAAATTAAAAGTAAAATGCAAAATAATCACATTCCTGAAGCCCGTGCTGCGTCGATTTCTACCCGTGTGGTAAGAAGAACACTAGAGAAAGCAAGACTGGCCAATAGATGTACTAACACAGGACCGTGTCTCACCAGAACTCATCGAGTAACTCGCTTACAATTTGTAAGACAACATATTCCCTGGAATTCGGCTGATTGAAACCGTGTTTTGTTTTCTGATGAGACATGAGTCAGCTTAAAATTACCAGGCGAAAGAGATCATACCTGGAGGAGACCTGGACAGCGATATACTCAGTGATAAATTGCTCCACGAGATCCCTGCTTTTGTGATTCAATACTGTTTCGGAGAGCTAATTGTTTTAAGGGACGCACAGAGTTGGCGGTGCTTCGTGGAAGATCAATGAATGAACAGAAATACGTGCAGGATGTCATATAAGACCATATCACTTCTTTTTCGCCGGTAATTGGAGGTATTTTCATATTTATTCATGATAATATAAGATCGCATCGGACTCGGGGCGTAGATGAATATTGAAATACGGTAGAAATTAACCGTATGGAATTGCCACCTAGCAGTACAGAATTAAATACAATAGAGCACGTATGGGATATGCTAAAAAGAAGCGAAAGAGTTCTTGTACCCGCCCATGCACTCTAGATGAGCGAGAGAATGTTGGGCTACAAGAATGGGAAAACATACCTCACCATGCAATTCGAAATTTATTTCGAAGCATGGGACGAAGAAAGCAAGCCATAATTTATGTAAGAAGTGGTAATACTAAGTATTGTATAATTTTTTCCTATAAAATTTTAAATTTTAATTTATTTAAAAAAATCACAATGTCTTCATTTGAAAATTATATTGTAGTTTTTAATTTACAAATACATTGCTATCAATTAAATGTCAAGTCCTAACCATGGATATCACAAACCCAATGTTTCACGTTAAAAAATATTCACGGTATATAATTAATTTTTGCAACTTTGGCTGAAGAAATCCAAGTCGTTTTAACCAAGATTGTCACTTTCCACCAATCAAAGACAAATGTAATTTCGGCTTAACAAAGATGATAAAACTAATTTTATTGAGATATGGTGCAATAGATAAACAAATACAAAATTATAAAATATTTCTACTCCCTTCGGATCACTGGTACAAAATAGATATTAAAACAAAAATATTACCTTCTAAAGATAACTTGTTTCGTTGAATAACTTTATAGGTATTTATTTTTACTTACCGTAAGCTGAAATGTGACTGAAATGTAGAAAGGTATAATAATTATAAGTAGGGTATGAATGATAATAAATAAATACATTATTGAAATAATTTATTGATGATTATAATACATGTATTTATTATATTTAATATTGTACACTCTCTACCAACACTATTTGACATCCTACTCTACATTATACGTCCATGTTTATATATAAATTTCTACTAATATGTGCATTTGCGAATATTTACATTTTTAATTAATAAACTAATCTAATTAAAGCGCTTGATCTACATATTAATTAATATTATATTTAATTACAAAGAGTGCTTTATACATTTCATTAAAAAATCACTGGTTGGTTAAATCTGCTACACATCATGTACTTGTACAAAATTTTCATACAGCGTTACATTCATATTAAATTGAATAATATAATACATACCGTATGTATTTTAAATTTAAAACCATATATTCGTATGTACGTACGTATGGTAATTTAATTATATTGTACTATGTACTCATGATAATTAGGTATTATTTGTAAAATAAATAATGAGATAAATAAGTATATCATCAGGATTTACAGGTTTCAGGATATTAAGCATTTGTATGCAAAAGTAAGTTGGTAACTAACAAATAACTTTATCTGTGTGGTAATATTATTTTTTGCCCTCCTGAAGTGTAATTGGAACTTTACAATTGTATACACAGCAAGTGTAACCTACATTTTACGCTTACTGTGTTGTAACTTGTCTAACTATGCGGTAAAATAATCAAAATACACTGGACGTTTATGGGCATTTAGAAAAGAAATCATTTTTACTATAATAAAGTTCATGTAAAAACGTACTACCTACATAAGTTATTTTTTTACTTTAACATTTCCTATATTTAAAATTAATTTATATAAACCAAAATCACGGCAGCGACATCTGTCATTATTATAAAAATCCGCCGTTACCGAGATAGTCACCGATCGATATACCTGTCAAATACGCGAGGTGAAAATTGCTGAAATGTCAAATATCGACACATACCTATTATTTATTACGAAGAAAACATGAGCAAATAAATATATTATCAGTCATAAACAACTTCTATTATTACAAATAAATTTTCGCTAGAAGAAGTACTCTAATGAAGGTAAGTAAAATCAAATTTGGAAATTGACTTAACCCCAGTATTTTAAACTAACCCTTTTCAGAAGTATAACCTATCTCATTAAAAAAAGTTATTTTCATTATCGTCGGCTAAAAAATTTGATACAATTCTCATGCGTGAAGTATTTTACAGCGCTCCAGCTAATAAGGTACTCGCCTTAAGGGCTCCTGCCTTAAACAAAGCTGTCGCGCTGTAAAATACAACTTACACGCACTCGAATGTAAATAACTATTAACTAATTCCGTTATAAAAAGTTGAGTTTTACCTAACCTTTCGACCTTATGAAATGTTACTTTTTACATAATTGATACGAAAAAACATGTTAATTTTTACACCAGTTTTTAAAAGAACAAAAAATTTTAAATTTGCAAATTTCAACTGTATTATTCATACAGTATTTGTTTAACAAATTTGCAATTAAAAAACAAAAAAAAATCTCAATATGTATGTCCCATTGTGAATTGTCACCTCCCAAAACAAATCACAATCGCAAAACAAATAAATCACAATCATTGCTACGTGATAATAAACTTTTCACAAACACAATATTGTTTCCATCGCTTGCTGTGCATTTTCGCCCTTATGTCCTAGTGGCGATAGGGTTGAAACGTGATGTAATTTATTCTGTGGCGTGGTACAAAAGGCCGAACAACTGGCCGCTATTTTCATCCCCATTGTTGGTGAGTGGTGGCTCGCGACTCGCGCATGTTTGCGATTGTGTGTTGTTATTGGAGGGAGAACAATTGCCAGAGAGAGGATTGTTTTTAAATAACTGTAAATATTTCGTTTGTTTCTCTGATCGAGAATTTATTGTCATGGATGTTTTGTGCTCGAAAATAACACATTTTTATTGCGCGAAAAATGAGAGATACTTTTAAGAGAAAATTGAAAAAATGGGAAATGAAATTGACACGTTTCAATTAGCGAATTGACTTTTTAAAAAAGTAAGGTCAAGGCGTTTTTATTTGTATTTACAAGATAAAAGATCTAACATAGAAAACAACTATACCACTGACAAAAAATACAGGGTGTTATGTAAGTAAGTGTACAATGCTAACCCATGGTAGAACTGATCCCATAGATAGCAAATATAGTAATAATTTTAGTTTCTACAAGAACTGAAATCCTTTAAAACTGACCAATCAACATCTACGTGAATATGGAACCTTCCAGCAAAACATTTGGGAATTTTGGAATTGATTCATAAAACCAATTATTAACAAATTTATTCATAAATTTGATAATAATTTATGACCCCGTTAAACAGGCTATAGACAAATTATAAAATAATCCATCTAAGACGCATTTCTGGGATCGCGTGGTCGTGTGCGTTTAGTGTCTGGTTGCCAATCTGGTGACCCGGGTTCGATCCCGGCCAGTGCAGACTTTTAATGGGGTAATTTCGATTTTTGTGTAAAGATTGCTTTAAATTTAAGCCCAATGGGGTATTCCACCATAACAACAAAATTAAAAAAAAAAACAATTTAACATGAAGTATGGCTCAATAAATAATAGTTAAAACAATGAAAACATTTTTTAAATAATTACTTTACGAGATATTTCACATTTGCTAAAAGGGGAAATTGACGTCATACAATTGTTATCTTTCTCTCGCAGCGTACTCAGAGCAGTGTCTGTGACAAAGACAAGTATAGGGGAAATGTGACGTTACACTGATTTCTCGAAAATAAAATACTGTTAAACTACGAACAATTAAGATTTTTTAATACTGTGAATTGCTTCAAAACTGAATGAAGTTTTATTTAAAATAATAAAAAAAAATTGAGTGTAATACCCCATTGCACAAAAGTGATCCCTGTGCTGCACTCTTCACACCAGCTATGAATGCCCGTGATGTGACGCCTGGTAAGCACCCACACGGTAAAATATATCGTCTACCGATGTCTACATGTGTTGTAGATACTGGCACACCCAGTAATGGGTATTATGCTGTGACGATATATTTATTTATTTAAGACGTATTTGTCAAAAATAAATTTATAATGAAATTAATCTACTTGGTTTACTTTATTTAGTGACGAGCACTGGCTGTTTATTGCGTTTATCCGATTTAAGTGTAACTTAGGTAGCAAAACAAACAACTCTTATAAAGATAGTAAAAAATACTGTCAATTGTCATATATAGGTGGTGACTAAAAATCTCGATCCCGAACATAGGACTTTAACATGTAAAATCGTACTTTCGTAATTTCGTGTTTCCTTAATTATTTTAGGTGAAAAAGCTTTACATAAAAGTAGTGTGCATAAAATTATGCAATTGGAACAAATCTAATGTTAACAATATTTTCATTATTATCTGTTTTGTTTTTGTTCAAAAGAGTAATTGTTTATTTAAATTAGTATAAAATTGTAACATTTGAACCATAAATATTGCTGATATTTGAAGAAAACATAAAAATTCGAAGTAATTTGAAATAGATAAAAATTATGATGATATACTTATTTAAACTGTTTTCATTATAATTGGAAAATGATTTCTGTTTGCTTCTTAAATTTTGGGGTAAATGTAGTCCGCATTAAATTAGAACATGTTCTAAATATGAATATTATATTCCCTAATATGCAACCATATGAACATTTAAGATTACAACCACAATATTTTAAACATACAGATTCGTTCAATATGAACAATCATTCTAACTAGCTCACAATTCGTACAAATAACTGTGGCCCGTATTCTCATCTCTTGAAGTAGCGCTACTTTCAAAAAATCGCTACTTCAACTGTCAAATGTCAACTTTAATATACAAAATTAGAGAAATAGAACTAAATTAAATTGTAAATAGCACTTTTTTCAAATATTATAGGTTTCATTTATAAAAATATGAAACTCATTCTTGTCTATAGTGATTCTGTCGAGACGAGATATTTCTCGATTCTCGTCTCGTCTCGTACACGAGATTTCTCGTCTCGACGAGACGAGACAGAAATGTAAAAAATATTTTACGAGACGAGATATATTTGCCGAGATCTCGATTCTCGAAAATTGTTCCGAGATTTCTCGGTTGTTATTTTTCTCATGAGTTATATTTGCAAACGTGTGAAATTTAACATATTTTTAGTGATATCTGTCTGTATTTAGCTATGGCATTTTTGAACAAAAAGATATTAAAGTATTTGACACTTTATCTGTCAGAATTTCTTGAGCGTGCATTATACGATGAAGTTTTTCTTTTCAAGTGACTTGAAAAGTTTTCTCTCTCGCACAATGACATGAGTGACAAATGAATAGACTTTTAACGAATAACTTTTAAAGAAAAACTGGAACATGCGCTATTTTTTTTAAGTCCCTATATATTTTAACTGTCAAGTAACTGTCAAATGTCATTTGCGTTTATATTTTTGATGTACACAAGTAGTGTTATAAGTAATCTATATTAAACTGAAAAATGGCAAAATGGGATAGAGAAGTAATTGAAATCTTAATGTAAGTATAACTTAAATTTTGACACTTCGATATTTTAATTCACGCAAAACTTGATCGTGTAAATATAATTGTAAGTTCATATAAAGACACGTTTCAAGTCACTTGAAAATAAAAACTTCATCGTGTAATCCAGGCTTTAACTAAGATTTTTAGCGTTATTTTCTTTTTAATGTTTTATAACAGATCAGTAAATGCTAGATAAATATTAAATTAATAAAATTATAACATAATAATATGTGCACAAATTTTGACAGATAAAACGACAAATATTTATCTTTTTGTTCAAATTATTATTAATAGAAAATTGTGTAAATTTAATAATTAGTTTATGGAACCAAAATATACATATTAAATTTCCGTCGAGAAATCTCGGAGAGAATCTCGGCCGAGACGAGACTCTATTAAACGAGACGAGACATAATTTTATGAATTTGAAACGAGACGAGACGAGACAATGAATTTCTCGTCTCGACCGAATCACTACTTGTCTACTCATAAAATCAAATAAAATTGAAAAAAATCGAAATAGCGCTACTCCGGAGTAGCGCTACTTCAAGAGTTGAGAATACGGGCCTGTGTGTTTATATTACAAGACTGATAACTGTCAATATAACAGTCCACTGTATTTTCAATTTGGGCTATTCCCATTTGTTTAAAACCCTTAACACACAAAAAATTCTCCATATATTAATTACATTCAAAACTTACTATTTCTTCTACTCCGAGTAACTTGTTTTGTCGGATTCGGTGTTGCTCCCTGGACTATTCTTTTCTTGGTACACATCATGCATTTGCTGCACCAGTGGCAGCCCGTATTCAGGGGGCTGGCGAATCACAGTGCCTAGGTAGCCAGTGCCGGCATAAGGGGCGGCTAGAAACCGCCGGTGCCCTGGTCCGTATCTTGGAAATTGTGGAGGGGGTCCCAAAGGGCTGAAGGCAGATGTTGGAGTCGAAAGGGGGGGACCTGGGTTAGGGGGGGAGATGTCGTCCGGGGAGACGAGGAGGTCCATGGCTTGTAGAATATCTCCTTTGCATCTATAAAAAAGAGAAAGATTTTTTAGGGGATTTTATTTTTTAAATAGCGAGGAAAGATTTTTTGTGAATTATGGATTTTACTGGAATTTGAACCCAGGAGGCTCTACCAACTGAACTGTGAATCTTCTTAAAGTCAATGATTTTTGCACCTGTCTTAATGCTAGTATACCCTCTTTTCTACCACTTGGTGATTAAAGAAACACACCCTTGTAATTATATTATAAACTGTTTTATAATAGTATTTTTAAGTACACTGCTTTTATTAAAATGGATTTATAAAGTACGTCTTTTTACCTTCCGTCACCTTTATGTAAGGAAGGTATTGTCTTTGGCAAAAAATTCGTTAGTGAGTTTTAAATGAATAAGCACCTTTTAGAGTCCCTAGAATATGAATTTACTATTTTAAAATGATGTCTGTATGTGTGTGTGTGTGTCCGTGTGTGACAAAATTTTTCTCCGACGATAACTCCAATACTACAATTCTAAAAATTATAATTCTTTCGTGTTCCTCTTCTTTACATCCATATGAAGAACTGATTAGATTTTGGTTATAATTGATCCACCGGAAGTACCCTTATCTGAAGTTTTTAACAGTTTTTCTTAAAAAAACGCAATTAAATATTATTTTTTAACATTTTGTTATTATATATATATATATATATATATATATATATATATATATATATATATATATATATATTAAAGAAAATACTCTTCTCTATACAGTTTGATTATACATTTTCCTTCATATTCAATAGATGTAAATTTAAAACATTATAAAGAAATTAATTTTCAAAAATTAGTCAGCTTTGCTATTTATCAAGGATATAGCTGACATAATTATTCAAAAAAAAATTAATTGACAGATGTCAGTTGCAAGTGCCAAACCAAATATGGAAAAAAGTGTAGGATCTAAAATTGGTATGTCATAGTGTTGCTCGCAAGTGACTCGCATAGAAAGAAAGGCCAAAGAGAAGATGGAAGGACATTACTTAGTGTAGTTTATGTTATAATTTTATTGGATTTATAGAACCATTTGGTATGGAATTTGTAAAAAATAGTATGTGTTCGTATGGAATTTGTAAAAAATAGTATGTGTTCGTGTTTGATTTTACATGATATTATATAGAATCTGTTCCAAGGACCTTTTGGTATGGGATTTGTACAAAATACATGGAATATTGTTAAAATAACTGTATAAAACAGCTTATAATATACCAATATTTTTAATTTTATATTTTTAAGGAATGGTTAAGTGTGTTATAAGACGCATTGTGATTATGACGGCCCGAGTGGTTCTCTCTCGATGACAGCTTTGAGAGCCCGCGAGATGACGCCTGGTAAGCGCCCTCAGAGGTATAGATATATCGTCTTACCGAAATCTGCGAATTAAAAACACACTGGTATACCCAATATTTTAAGTTCAGTTCAGTTCATGAAATCTCACAGTAGATACAGTGAAATTAATACTAGTTGTAAAATCTCAATTCTACGATACTACATGTGAAGGGTTTTATGATTATAAAGAAAAAGATTGTCACATTTTTGTTCATTTGGACAAATAAATCTTGTGATTTTTTACGCATACGAAGTTTTATAGAACTATCCTTACCTTTGTAAAAGAGCTTCTACATCAGATCGTCTCCGTCCTGGAAAAACCCTTAGCAAAATATCCACTGGACTTCTCTGCACGGGGTACCCTTGAAACGGGCTTGGAAACTGCGGAAAATATGGCATAAACGACGCCCCAGCCATATTTCCCCCCATATTAAGCCCCCCTAAAATCCCCCCACTTTGTTCCGACTTCTTCAAACTCAAATTCTCCGGTTCGGGAGGGGCTTCCCCTTCCACATCTCCCTCCTCTTCAACATCCAAGTCTCGTGACTCTTGCGATGCTCCCCCCGGACTAGTGGGTGGTAGACGCGGTGGAGTGGGGTTGGGTGGGGATGACGAAGGTGGGGGGATGCCTTGAGGGGGAATTAGTGATGGCATAGACGGGTGGGGGCCGTGTGAGAGTGGAAGGGGTAATGGTAGAGGTGGTTGAGGAATGGAAAGGGATGGTGAGTGGTGGGGGTGAGAGGGGGAACGTTTTTCGCCCTCTGGGTCGTCGTCGCTGGTGCTGTCGTCAGGGCATGATGTGGGGGATAGTCTTGGGCGTTTTGTTGCTGCTGGAAAGAAAATAAATATTAGAAAAATTGGGCACATTTTGAATTAGCAATACTCTTATTATACGTATAAATCCAATCGTACCGAAAACTTGGATTTATATTCCGATCTAGTACACATTTCAGTAACCCGAATTCATTAATATATTTTGTTTAATTGTTTATTTCGATCAAAGCTGGAATATGCATCCTCGGTTTGGAACCCATACTATTAAAAGAATATTGATTGTATAGAAATTAATCAAAAAAAGTTTTTCAAAATTTTAAATTACAAATTTAATTACGTAGATATACATTTTAATATGTTCCACTGGAAAGTAGAAGAACCCAAACTGATATAGTATTCTTATTTGAATTACTTAATAATATAAGGCGAGTTTCTTTAATACAGTGCTGAATTGCAGATGAAATTCATCATACCGTTTCTAATTACCGCGCACTATCAATCGTAAATTTATCGCATTTCCGAGGGATCGGTAGTGGGGGGTCTAACGAAATGTTTCTAGGTTATATTTTTGACATTTACATTTGTTTCGTGCTTGCGGATGGTAAGATAATGCAAAGAAAATCAAATGCATGATTCAAATAAGAAAATATTATATCTCGTTCACAACGGAAAGAAGATAATTATAGATGTAGATGATTTTTATTGTCATTATAACTTCCATATCAGATTCTTCATTGTTCAATAAAGAATCTGATGGTTCTTTTAACCATACTTTTAACTATAAAACTTTCCATATCTGCAAATTGGTGATTAACTGTCACTTGATTTTTAAGGTTAGGAAATTCATCGCACTTTTCAGCAACCCGTTTCTTTATTCGGTCGGCTATCTATCGGATCCATCAGCTATTCAAAGTGACGTCATTTTCAATTGCTGATGGAATTCAGAGCATGAATAATTATTGAATAAAGAAACTCGCCCATAATATATGCACCTTCAATAATTACAATGTTAAAATTTTCTGTGACTTTAAAACCAAATCTACTAATTTATTTGTATTATATAAAAATAATACTAAAAATAAAGATAACTCCCCAATAAATCGAATCATGTATTCTTACAATTCCATATTTGCGCATATTGACATGTTTTACCTATCACTCTATATGTTAAAAAATAGATAGTTAATGTACCTTCATAATTTTATAGTACTTTTTATTATTTTTCCACTTACTTTATTTTGAAAATTGCACTCTGATATGATTTGTGAACTAAAGTATGTATTATTTAATAATCCATACGAACTTGTAATTGGTATATGTATAAGTAGGTACTGTTGGCCTTAGCCAATATTTAATTTTCAAATAAATTCGTAACTATTAGAAATTTAGAAAAATGCTTCATATAAAATTTTATTGTATTTTTATAGTCTTCTTACTGTTAAAAATAAAATTTTGTTTAATCATTATCTTCGACAGTTTTTCCTCGATTCTAAAACAAAATAGCCTCTTTCTCGCAAGCAGCTTAAAATTAGACCAATGTTGATTAAGCTTTGTTTACTCATTTCGATCGGTACTTTATGCCGTTAATGATTTGATTCGAAGTTCGATCACCCTGTATATGTATTATTGTATAACCTATAGTCAGACCTGCAAATCATGTTAGTAATATACCTATATCGTGTGTACAACTCCTTCGGGGAAAACGCTTAAAAGACTTTATACCCTTCGGGGTGTGTTTCTCTTCAGGGTGGTAAATCAGGAGTGTCAATAGCATCTCCCCAGCGGCGATTGAGACAATTAGCGCCACAATGCTGTCGCAGTCGCGACTTTAGGGGAGCGACACCCTTTTTTATTTCCCCACAGCTTCTACTAATTGTTCTTCACGCCGTTTACGCATTCAACCACCCGCCAAATGTGTTCTTTTCCTTTTTATGCAAGGAAACGTTGTTAAATTGTGATCTTATCGACGTTACACTCATTTGAAAATTATATTTTCAGACAGGCGTAGAATTTTGATTGTGGACATTGATGCTCAGTTGTTATATTCTACGTATTTATTAACTAATAATACTAATAATTAATAAAACATTTAGTCCCGGTATTTCCATCTTGGTAAATTTTAAGGAAATAGTTATTTGTGTATTGTTGAAATCAACAAGATTAATTAATTAATAAAATGTACACTTTGTACTTACAGTACTAAATAAATAACGATAATATAAAGAAAAAAAAATTAATGAATATTATATAGTCCGGGACACGAAACATGAACTATGGAAAATATGTTAGCACAAATCACTGTCTAATATACGCGCTCCGTTTAAATCCAAATGAAATATAATTAATTCACTTTCCGCATACTTAATATAATATATAAGTCTGTTAAGCACCCGCACGGTACGGATATGTCATCATTATTACCGATATCTGTACAAATCAGATTGGCACAGTCAGAAATGGGTAATATGTCGTGATGATTTACATCTCGGCCCTGAAAATGGTGCCTTTTAAAGCAGAATTACAATTTGGGAATAAAAGTGAGTGCGGTTGATGTACCAACACGGTGATTTTGTATTTCGTCAAAAATGTCTTGCCGGACAGGCGTTTTGTTCTTTGTTTTGTTTGTAATTCGTACATTTCTGTATCGGATTTTTTGTTTCACACATAATTTCATGTTGACACTAACATAATTCCGGCGGAGTACGAGAAAGTAGTTAACTTCAATCAAAGGCTACTGCCGAACGGTTTACCTAATTATCTTGATATTTTAACAGTGGATGGAGGGAAGATGACAAATTAATATGACATAATGTTGCCAACAAGATAGAAAGAGCAAAATATATGCCCAAAAAGAGATGAAATATTCTGGGTAATTCCTTGAATGTATTTATGACTGGTGTACTTTCAGTGTATCTAAACAGCTAAACAGGTGGGTGAAAAGAAAAAAAAAATAAACTGGTCAGTTTAACAATTTACAAAAAATATAAAATAATACAAACACAAAATATAAGTAGGGTATAAAAACATAACAAGCGTAGGTAAATTAAAATAATTAACATTTAACTCTTCAATTCAAAGTAAATAATATAAAACATTTTTGTACTTAATTGGACATTTTACAATCTTCGTCAACAATATAAATTCCCTATGTTACATATTTACATTCTACGAAAAGATATAGAGCTACATGAAATAATTAACACTATATTTTCTACAGCGCATTTTTGTAACACTATACTTGCCGATTGGAGCAGATAGATATGATGAATTGAAATCAATAATTTTTTGTGTTCCTCCTATGATACCTACATTATCCCAATGGCATATTGATGAAAAATATTTTTTTATGTTTTATGCTATTTATGTCGACATATTATATATATCATAAAGAATTAAAATTATTAAGCATTATTTTTTTATATAATTTATATCTTCTTATTTGATAATTTACTAATATTTAGGCTTGATAGAGATACTGCATATATTTTACATAGTTCATAAGTTTTTATTCTTTTTTTAAAATCTTCAATTTGAATTTATAATATTTTAATCTCTAATGCATTTGATCGAGATTAGTATGACGGGCGGTTTTAAAATATTGTAATGAAATATTACTTATTACAGGTACAAATAGCTTCAGCATGTTTTTAACACCCCGGTTCCAACGCATCTTTTCGCTCCCCTGTAAATAAAACGATTTAGAACTGCAGATAAATTTCGGGTGATTCCAATAAGCCCTTGGGTAAATAAGGGACCCTCATAAAACTTAAATTGTACAATGTTAACTAATTTTGGTATAGCAATGAAAATTTACGAATGTTTCAATATTATATTACACTGAAAAATTGGCAACATGGTACAGAAAACCTCCATAAGAATAACATTGGCTATCTCTGCCACACTGAAGATAGAGTGTGGGACACTGTATAGACTAAACAGAGATATGAGAGAATAATGATTATTATTTCTAAACAGAATTTTGACTTACAAAGATAACAGAGTTAAAATGTAGTTTTTCTATTTCGGTGTTCTTACCAGTCTATAAAAGCATTGTTTATCACTGAAAACACGACGTTTAGAAGATCTATAAGAGTTCTATTTGTGGCGCCTTTCGTGTTGTAGAGTTGGTAGTCATGATTTTATAACTGTCATATTAATGAATAATTACAACTAACCTCAAAATGTCAAGTTATTGGTAATATTTTAACATATTATTTGTAACGTGCAGTATTTTCTTAGAATTTATGTAAATTATAGTTAAGATGTGAATACGGCTCTGTGCGAGTGAAATTGAAGTGTGGAATGTGCGCGGTAGACGAGTACGCAGTGTAACGGACAACGATAAGGATAGCAGGGTGTGGTCAGTCAGCACGCGGAGAGCGTAAGAGACACATGTATGTTGCACACGCACTGTAAACCTTCAGGTGTCCCTTAACCTCAGGCAAGAACGCATATCTAGAGAAGAGAATCACGAGGCCGAGCAAACAGCGGCACGGTGACGAGAAGACCTGCCAACCGTCTGCCTTCGAGGTCCAGCAGATAGCACGGTGACGAGAACCGTCCGCCACAAAGTCACTATGCACACCGTATTCCCTAATACACACAATACACTAACCAGTTGTCAAAATTTGAATTTTCAATTGTTAGCGGGAAGCGCTACCAACATAAACATAAGTGACAAAAAAACTCCAAGTCAAACTTCTGACGTAGCATTTTTAAAAAAATTAATTGTAAAATTACCTCAATAGAAAAAATAGTATAAAAAACATGTATCATAAGGCCTGTTAACGCACTCGTCCTTTGTAAAACTCGCCTACGGCTCGTTTTCCAAACTTGGACTCGTATGTTAACAGATTGCCTTATGATACTTGTGTTTTAATGTACTATATTGAAACTGTAATTTAGAAGTTTATAATAAAGTTCATTACTTGTTATTTCACCATGCTCAACTTGCTACAGCGCAGTCCGACAAATTGTATTAAAATAAAAGTGAAGTTAGTGACTGGAATAAATCTTCTTTCCTGTTGCATGTGTAGCAGGGATTTTAAGCAATCTGTAGGTAGTTTCCCCTTGTGGTATGATTGTTATTTAGATGCCGCGAAATAGCTTTATGTAAATTCCCATTGAAACTTGCGTTGATTTGAATGTGTATCGAAAATTTCCACTTTAATCATGTATAGAGTTGGGAACAATTAACAAGTACATCCTGCAGTTAATGCTAAACCTCCAGCCCTTGATATTAATTATAGCATAGCCTACCTAGCTGAGTTACACACTTGTGTGCCGTTGCCGTAGCCTCACAATGGAATCAGCAACACAAATCAAACTCTCGGCTCGGCTCGAGTGCGAAGTTGTGGAGATTTAATACTAACCAACGCGTTGGCATTGTCCCAGTACCAACCGCCATTGTCTTAACATTGTATGGGGAGATATACGATGGCCTGGCAGAGACATGTTAACTGTTAGGAGCTATTCGCTCAGCTGTTTCTATGTTTGGACCGAGTTTTAACACAGCATCAATTGCGAGTTCATGAATCGGAAGTAATGGGTACTTTTATCCCTTTTAACACTCAGATATTGGAGTTTAATATATGGACAAACTAAAAGACGCTTATGCATATAAACTGAATAGGAACGAAAACGTTATTGTTATATATTTGTTTTATTTCTACCATGATGTTTGATTAAAAAGTTTAAATTTATCTCGTTATTCATTTTTTTACCTTCCGTCATCTTCAGGTAAGAAAGGTATTGTTAAGGTGAAAATCAACAAAATACATACCATGAAAACATAGAAAACGAACCAGAAATATCGTCTACAAAACAAAGTACTTCTACATCAACCAACAACAAAACCACAGAAACAATTGCTACATTGCCTGAGAAGAAATCAAGTGAAGAAACCGTGCAACGAGAAGAAGAAGCAGAAACAGCAAAGCAAAACAAAATTACAAATACATCTAAAGAACTAGAAACATTTGAAAAAGACGCAATTGGAACACCTCAGAAAAAC
The DNA here is from genome assembly GCA_943142095.1 of Ophonus ardosiacus. Taxonomy (NCBI): domain Eukaryota; kingdom Metazoa; phylum Arthropoda; class Insecta; order Coleoptera; family Carabidae; genus Ophonus; species Ophonus ardosiacus. The sequence goes on from OW964832.1 coordinate 48,342,094, forward strand.
ATTCAAGAAGATAAATCATCAAAAACACTTTAAGAACCACGTCGTTCTACTAGAAACAGGAAACCTGTAATTAGATTAACGTATACGTAATATTTATTAGATTTCTTATATCCTAATATTTACGGTGGGAGAACTGTTATGTTTTGTTCACTACATTTTATCATTCATGTTATCAAAGTTACAATATGTTTGACAACCTGTTACTACGGATACATAATTAGAAATATATTCATATATATGTAATCTGTCATAAAATAAAAAAGTATTTCAAGATATATATCTAGTATTAATTACCACAAATACAACAGGTATTGTCTTTGGTCAAAAAATTCGGTGGTTAGTTTTTACTGAATAAGCACGTTTTAGGGTCCCTACACTACGAATTTACTATTTTTAAGATGATGTTTGTATGTATGTGTGTGTGTGTGTGTGTCTGTGTGTGTGTGTATGTGTGTGTCCGTGTGTGACAAATTTTTCTCCGACAACAACTCCAATACTACAATTCTAAAAATTATAATTCTTTCGTATTCCTCTTCTTTACATCCATATGAAAAGTTGATTAGATTTTGGTTATAATTGATCCACCGGAAGTAGCCTTATTTGAAATTTTTAACAGTTTTTCTTAAAAAAATGCAGTTAAATATTATTTTTTGACATTTTGTTATTATAAATATTAAAGAAAATACTCTTCTCTATACGGTTTGATTATATATTTTTCTTCATATTCAGTAGATGTAGATTTAAAGCGTTAAACACACGTGTGTGTGTGTGTGTGTGTGTGTATGTGTGTCCGTGTGACAAATTTTTCTCCGACGATAACTTCAATACTACAATTCTAAAAATTATAATTCTTTCATATTCATCTTCTGTACATCCCTATGAAGAGTTGATTAGATTTTGGTTATAATTGATCCACCGAAAGTAGCCTTATTTGAAGTTTTTAATAGTTTTTCTTAAAAAAACGAAGTTAAATATTATATTTTCACATTTTGTTATTATATTTATTAAAGAAAATACTCTTCTCTATATGGTTTGATTATACATTTTCATTCATATTCAATAGATGTAGAGTTAAACATTATAAAGAAATTAATTTTCAAAAATTAGTCAGCTTTGCTATTTATCATGGAAACAGCTGCTCATTCAAAAAATTCTGATTGATAGATGTCTGTTGCAAGTGCAAAACCAAATATGGAAAGTATGGGATCAAAAATTAGTATGTCATAGTGTTCCTCGAAAGTGACATGCAGTGAAAGGCCAAAGAAAAGATGGAAGGACTGTGTAGCAGAAGACTTGAGAGAGGAAGAATTGTGTGAAGAAGATGCGTTGGACAGGAATGAGTAAAAGAGAAGAGTAAGAAACAGCGACCCCTAATAAAATAGGGAAAGGAACTTTCGGTATAGAATTTGTAAAAAATAGTGTGTTTGTGTTACAATTTTACAGGATATACAGAATCTTTTTCAAGGAACTTTTGGTATGGGATATGTACAAAATACATCGAATTGACGGAAGGTTTTGTGCTGGCCACAACAGATTTTTAGTCTTGCTGTTGAAAAAATATATAACTCTCATCTTTTTGTTAAAGATTATCCTATTTTCCCTTTTATTAATCCCTCTCTCGTTACAATCTTCTTACGTGTGCTCTTGGAAAACTTTTTAGCGAAATGAATTCGGCATTCGGCATTCTTTCTTGTTCTCTTAGCTAACACTTGCGACGGCGACGAGACTGCTAGGTAATGTTTGCACTGCACTGAAGAGCTAACACAAGGTGTATAGTAGCTATCGTGTTGCCCTGTATACAGTATACACCCCGTATCCGCTTACACGACTTCGCATTACACGATGAGGTAGAGAATGTTTTCAATTTAGAAAAGGCGCCGACATGGTGAAGAGATAGTGTATGTGATACACGGAACACTAAAGGAAATCTTTTATGAACTAACTTTAAGACATATCTTAAACTAAAGTTAATTAATTTTCAGAAAACAAAATCATTTTCTTAGACATTTATACCGCCGGCCTAAGCAAAAACTGAGATTATTATACGAATATATAAAAGTCGTAACTCTCCATCTTTTCGCCACGATTTCAGGGCGAAAGTGCACTCCTCAATCATATCAATAAAGACGTATGTGACAGTAAATAAAAAAATCTGTTGTGGCCAGCACAAGACCTTCCGTCAATTCCATGTAATTTGTACAAATCCCATACCAAAAGGTCCTTGGAACAGATTCTATATAATATCATGTAAAATCGAACACGAACACATACTATTTTTTACAAATTCCATACCAAAAGTTCATTTGAAAAGGTTCTATAAATCCAATAAAATTACAACATATACTACACTAAGTAATGTCCTTCCATCTTCTCTTTGGCCTTTCTCTGCGTGTCACTTGCGAACAACACTATGACATACCAATTTTAGATTCCATACTTTTTTCCATATTTGATTTTGCACTTGCAACTGACATCTGTCAATTAAATTTTTTTGAATAATTATGTCAGTTGTTTCCATGATAAATAACAAAGCTGACTAATTTTTGAAAATTAATTTCTTTGTAGTGCTTTAAATTTACATCTATTGAATATGAAGGAAAATGTATAATTAAACCGTATAGAGAAGAGTATTTTCTTTAATATACATAATAACAAAATGTCAAAAAATAACATTTAACTGCGTTTTTTTAAAAAAAACTGTTAAAAACTTCAAATAAGGGTACTTTCGGTGGATCAATTATAACCAAAATCTAATCAACTCTTCATATGGTTGTACAGAAGAGGAATACGAAAGAATTATAATTTTTAGAATTGTAGTATTGGAGTTATCGTCGGAGAAAAATTTGTCACACACGGACACACATACACACACACGCACACACGGACACACGCACACACGCACACACACACACACACATACATACATACAGACATCATCTTAAAAATAGTAAATTTGTATTGTAGGGACCCTAAAACGTGCTTAGTCATTAAAAACTCACCACCGAATTTTTTGACCAAAGACAATACCTTCCTTACCTAAAGGTGACGGAAGGTAAAAAGTCGTATTTTATACAGGGTATCTCTTAAATAGGGGGACATGGCTTAACCACAGATTCCTGATGCTAAAATAAGACGATTTAACCAAACTTGCTTCTACCGGAAAGTGTACCATTTAGCCAGAATTCTGCTTCAAAGTTCTTCGAAAAAAAAAATTAATTTCGCTTATAATAATCGGACGCTTTATTCGATTTGGATGAAATTTGGTATGACAGTTTATTTGGTTATAAGTCATCTTCTAAGGTGATACTTGTTATTATTAGTGAACCACTAGTGTATGAAACTTAGGTGTCCCAACATTAATTAGACCGTAACTTTTTAATGGCAATGCCGAAAACGTGAAATTATTTTTCTTCGGAAAGATACATTCAATAGTAAACTTTTCGCTCTCTATGTAATTTATGATATCTGTTACGGTTCACACAGAAAAAAATAAAATCTCAGTGTTTGCACTGCTAAATTTTTAAAATAAATTTAATCTAGCAGTCTTCAAATGTCAAACAAGCAATTTTTAATGACAGTAATTGTTTTACGGGTTGTCAAAAATTTTCTTCGCAATATTATAAAATTAGTAACATCCGTTTGTTCGGCCTAATATTATTTTACTACCATTATTATAAATAAGACGATTACATATCTCAGCTTACTCCTAAACAAGTTGTGAAGATTGACAACTCGTTACTGTCATTAAAAATTACTTGTTTGACATTTGGATAGACCGCTAGATTAAATTTATTTTAAAAATTTAGCAATGCAGACACAGATTTTATTTTTTTCTGTGTGAACCGTCACAGATATCACAAATTACACGGAGAGCACAAAGTTTACTATTGAATGTATCTTTGCCATTAAAATGTTACGGTCTAATTAATGTTGGGACACCTAAGTTTCATACACTAGTGGTTCACTACTAATAACAAGTATCACCTTAAAAGATGACTTATTACCATATAAACTGTCATACCAAATTTCATCCTAATCGAATAAAGAGTCCGATTATTATAAGCAAAATTAATTTTTTTGAAGCAGAATTCTGGCTAAATGGTACACTTTCCGGTAGAAGCAAGTTTGGTTAAATCGTCTTATTTTAGCCTCAGGAATCTGTGGTTAAGCCATGTCGCCCTATTTAAGAGACACCTGTATAATGTAATCAGCATTTATAATGTAGAATATTAAATTTGGTAAAAAAGTGCTTTAATATTGTCAATACTGAGAGTTTCTTCTTATTTCAAGACACTGTTAACACCTTCAGCTTCTGCAAAGATGTCACTTCCTTACCCAGAAGTTTAAAATATCTGAGGGCCACTTTTTTCTGAAATATATATTTTGTGTTTCATTTTTATCAATTTTTCACATATTTACTGTCACTAATCGAGGGTTAAATACTTCATGATTTCCATACGATTCCCCTTAAGATCCCTCACGAATTAACCCTTAAACGAAGCATCTCTCATTGAAACCGCAATCTTCATCCCCTTGCGGCAACAGTAATAACCGTTCCGTTTACCCCCGTGCATCCTCATCCACTGTCATTCTATCTCTGTCTGTTTCCAAGGCCCACTGTGACCGGGTGACACTTCATTACAGACAAATGATACTTGTGGAATTCGCAATAAGGCAGGAATGTGGTGTGCGGGCCGTATAGCGCTAAATATGAGTAACCATTTAATATAGTCTACTAGACATGGCCATTAACGCGACGCTTATTGCGGACTCATAACACTACAGAACGATAACTGGATAACTGGTATTTTTATTAGAATTAGGTCGAATGGATGATTATTGTTAGTGCAAGATGTTCTGCTTAAGAATCATAATTGCCTAATGCACATACGAATCTAGGAATTTTCGATATTCATCTAATTTCAACTCTATTTAAATATTGTGGGATGTTATGAAAAGTTCTCAAATACTGAACAGGACTTAGTAGAAAATTTGTGGAATTTGGAACACTTATATTAAAAAATCTTTTGTGGCCAGCACAAGACCTCTCGCCATTTCCATATTAGGCTATATAAGTATTGTATTGCACTTCGCTAACGATCCGTTGTTTTATAACAAAAAAATCTGATGTGGCCAGCACATGACCTCCCGCCAATTCCATGTTTCAAATAGCAGTAAGCTTTACGTAAAGTATCACTTCCGGTTGATCGGTTGTAAATAAAATCTAATTTGTTGTCCAATAAATAGAAAAGTCTGTAATACGAAATTTTGGATTGTTTTATTGTTTTACCTCAAAAAACTGTTAGAGCTCCAAATTAAGTACCACATCCTATTTATCATAAATGGTTAAAATCTGATATGTTGTTTCAAATTATATGAGTTTTAAATACCAAATTTGAGAAGTTTTGAATCATATTTTAATAGACTTTAAGGAAAAATCGTCACACACACATTCTTATAAAAATCAGCATCAACTTCTAGGTGCTCTGAAACGCAATCTTTGTAAATTCTTCGTCGTACATGATCCATTTCGTAAATGTGGAGTTGTAAATTAATATTAATTTATAGTGCTGCAAAAATAGAAAAAATTCTTCCTGTACATCTAATATTTATGTATGATGGAAAATATATTATTTTTACAAACCTTAATTTCTTTAGAATTAAATATTTTACCATTATATTCCCCTTAACACGGTTTCATTATTAATTTTAATACAATTTCTTCCTAACAGTGACTGACAGTGACATTTGTTTAAATATGTCAAAATTGTTATTAAAATTATGTTTTTGTTTGACGCATAGGCAAGATGATATATGAAAATAAATTATATTATAAATTCATATTTAAAGTTATTTAGAGTTATTTACTAAATGTTATTATCGTAGAATTGAAGATTATACAATTATATACAAATTTAATTAGTAAAAGTTACTAAATAATTATAATCAAGGAATATTTTCCAAGAAAAACTGTTAAAAGCTTGTATAAATGATACTTCCGGTTATCCGATATACACTAAAAACTAATGAGCTCTTCCCACATTAGTATAGAATGAGTATACAAAATTTCAAATTTTTCTGATTGATAGTATTTGAGTAATCGTGTCCACAAGATCCACACACACAGACACACACACACACACACACACACAGACACACACACACACACACAGACACACACACACACAGACACACACACATACATACCTACAGACATCATTGTAAAAATGTTAAAATCGAATTCTGGGGACATCAAAACGTGCTTATTCAGCAAAATCTTTATATCAGATTTTTAGCACGATCCCTATACCTCCCTTACCTAGGGTAGCGGGAGGTAAAAATTATAGAACTTAACCAAAATATTGTTTTTTATTGTATTTAACATGTCTTCTGCACACATACAGTTCTAATTATATCTGTTTTTCATTGTATGAGGAGGTTCCTAAATGTGAGAGATTCATCCAATTCATTAGCAAGATTGGCGGTATTTCTGATGGATATAAGCAGGTTACCTACAATTTTAAATATTTAATTAATAAAACAATAAAAAAGATTAAATGTACCTCCCAGATAAAGCTTTTTTGACATTGACATTTGAATTTGTCAACTGGTTTCCTCAGTGCCTTAGCCTCTGCAATGTATTACATTCTGTATATTATACTGTCTTTATCTCTAAATCTATAAAGGATATAATAATTTTTTTAAATGTATCAGATGTAGAATTTTATGTTCTTCAATATTTGTAATAACAAATTTTTTTAAAGAAACTATCACTTCCGGTTGTCCAATTGTTACCAAAATCTAATCAGCTCTTCCCAGAAAGTCAGCTTTATTTTCGGGCCGAGTCGATCCAAACCTCAAAGCCCGGCCCGGCCCGGCCCGAATGCATCTCTAACTAAACCCCTACCAGATTTTACTCATATGTCTACATTGGTTATTATTGCAATGAGTATTTTCATGGTTTATGACATTACATTGATATAATTACACAATCAATTTCATTTTGATCAAAAATTGATATTAATTAGCCTTGCATAAGCCACAGACATATTTTATATTCTTTTATAATTAATAAACATCAACCCCTAATAATCACTGAACTATTAACTTATATTCGTAGTATTTATTGAGGGTAGCAGTAGCAGTAGTACCCTATATCGTTGGCTACCAAATTGAATAGAATAGTGGTTGAGCGTGTGCCCTCTTATTATTTTTTACTGGTGGAAGCGTCCACTAGAAACCGAGCTGCACTCGTATGTGTTGTATATTGGCGGGCGGCAGTCTGCAGCTGAATAGCGTAACCGTTGCCTAACAGTAGGGTTGGCTCTCCCCCGCTTTTCCAAAGAGGAAATGTAATCATATACCTGCAATGCTTGGCGACCTTTGTAAAGAACTAATAAGTATACACGAGAATAATACCTAAAACCTTTATGTGAGCTTTAATTTTGTACAGATGCAGAAATTAAACGAGGAGAAAAAGTAAGAGGCATTATGAATAATTAATTCAATGTTGGACGATATATAATTCAATTACAAATAAAATAATATGTAATTTTTACCTCCCGATACCTTTGGTAAGAGAGGTATAGGGATCGTGCAAAAAATCGCATAGGTATCGAGATTTTAGTGAATGACCACGTTTTAAGGCCCCTAGAATCCAATTTTAATATTTTTACGAAGATGTCTGTATGTGTGTATGTGTATACAGGGTGTAAATTTTAAAACGGGTCATTGGGCTATAACATAGAAAAACAGTTTTTTAGACGCCAAAAGTTTCCATATTAATTTATTGAAAATATAATTGGTGCCTATTATAAAGAAAACACCTTACATTTCTGTTTCATATAAAACACGAAATTAAATTAAAAAATTTGTACAATTAAGAAAAAATATCATTAGCCATGAAAGTGACAGTAACAAAACATTGTCATGATAGGGAACAATTAAAGATTAAAGTTATTAACTTATGAACTAATACAAAATAACACAAAATAAAGTAAAAACTAGGATATTTATATCAGAAACAATTATTATTTATTGTAATAGGTATTTACAAACTAAAGATGATCTACAGTAATAAGAAATAAGTTATAAGAAACGAGAAAAACTGCACTCTACAAGGGAACAAATTAAAACCATTCATGCTAGGTTTATGCAGCATATAAATTATTAAATTAAATTAAGCTACTAAATTAAGAAACTAAACTAAAATAACGTCGTTTATGCAGTAAATTAAAATTCAGAATTTTATGTTTGACATTTCGTATAATCTAACTTTTATAGGTGCAATTGCAATACATTATATTTATATAAGATAAAAAAATAAAGGTAAACAATTTGTTGAATAAGTCCAATTAGTATTTCGTCGCTCTTTTCTGCAGGAACTTTGTTGTCATGGTCGTATATTTTCATAGGTTAGGTTCGAAAATTTGTCATAAGTGCGCGAGTGGCCCGGGCGCAGCATTAATAATTTGTAATTTTTCTTCATGAGTCAAATTGTTCATGATTTCTTCTTAATAAAACGAAAATAATAATAATAATTTAACAAATAAAGTGTAAGAAACGTTTATTAATGAGCGTTTAAAGTCAACAATTGTTTTGTTTTGTATCTGTCAGTTTCACGGCTATTGATATTTTTCCTTAATTGTGCAAATTTTTAAATTTATTTTCTGGCTTTATATGAAACAGAAATGAAATATGTTTGGTATCAAAAAATTCGTAATTTTTTTCTTCATAATATACACTAATTATTTTTTCAATTAATATAGAAACTTTTGGCGTCCAAAAAACTGCTTTTCTATGTTATAGCCCTATGACCCGTTTTAAAATTTACACCCTGTATATGAATGTGTGTGTGTGAATAGAATTTACAAAATGTAAACATTGGTTATTTTTGCTTTAAGCCTATATAACGTGTTTTGGGATAAGTTTAGTTTAATTTGTAAAATAGTATTTTTTTTCTAATAAACTTTAATTTTTTTCAGGATCCTGCTGACTGCGCCAACTGCTCACAAATTCCCTCTTCAGAAACTGTAAGTCATTTAAAATATCTTTTTATATTTCGTCCATAATATGTATGTAGTTTAAAACAAATTACGTTTTTTAATAAAGATATTTCTCGAATGTCATGCGACGATATTAACAATTCGCTTGAATAGAGTTTCCGGTTCAATTGAGTGGCGAGTTTGAACAATATAATTAGCGTGGTTTTTTTTTGGGGGTGGCTTTTCGTCTTGCGTTTGGTCCACTCAACAACTTTCAACAACCAGTCGTTACGGTTTAGTTTCAGTACTGTTTACGCTCTTTATAAAACTTGGAATATTATTTCAAATAAGCGGACAACAAAAATATTGTAGGTACATCGTTAAATACAATTCTATCATTATCATTATTTTCCATTCTTCTTTAGCTATTGCTTCAAACTAATCTCATCGGATGGAATTCAGTAGGTTGTATTAAGGTATGTATTAAAACTTGTATTAAGTATATGGCAACATTGTAATATTTTCCACATGTATCAATGAGATTCAATTGTGATTTAGAAATTTTACCACAGGGAAAAGTAATACAGATATCCTTTAGTCAAATGAGGAAGTATTATTGTAAATGGAAGGTGTAAAAGGAAACTCATTATTGCAAAATTAGGTTAGAAATATGTCAAATTTTATGTGTCAAATATTTCATACCTGAATGTTAATGAATTTTAAAATATATCAACCCCCGTTTTGATCAGTTTTGACATTTGTCCTTTTATCTTACTTCTGTTAATAATTTTTTTTTCTTTATTTGATCCTTTGATCTCCCACTTTTTTCTGACAAGTATTACAAAGGACTGTTTTAGCTTAAAACACGCTAATACAACCCACTGAATCTCACCCATCGTCTTTTTACTTTCGTTTTTGTAAATGAATACCTTAATTTATTTCTGTATTCCTTTACACAGAGATACTTACGGCATTTTGTTTGGTTATGTAATATACCGACAGAGCAGTCATATGTCAGATTGACTTGAGGAAGTGGTAAATGTGTAAATAACTACAGCGCCATTAGTTCCTAACTAAACGGTCCCATTAAGAATGTACACAAGTGACATTTCTTAACATTTTATAGTTAGAAATTCGGAGAGCGAGCGTTTTTTCTACTTTTCGCGCATGAGCGGCAAAGTTACATTTTGCTTGGACAAAAGCGAGCGCAAATGCCTACTTTGTATATAGACTGTAGAAAAAAGTATTTTTTTCACTACTAGCCTAGGAACGCACTATTATTTACCTTTATTTGACATGAAAAATTGTTTTTCACTACTGCTTGCTTGTAACCATGGTAACCTAGGTCAATAATAATTTATTATTAACCTAGGTCTATAATGCAAACTGTCACTTTTCAAACAAACTCAAGCCTCCAAATCCAAATATTATTTAATTCATTAAACTCAAGAAAGGTGTTAAGTATATAACTTAAATTTGCCGCTTAATTTTAAATTGACCTACGCTGACGCCTCGCCTGGCCACTGTGCTGTTTTGGTGAAAATGTGAAACATGTGTAGATGTAGAAATGAATAAATCACTATTTTTTTGTATTTGTAGGTAAATACATTTCAATAGATTTATCTAAAAATAATAATAAACTAATAAGGCTGCTGACTGTAACAGCACAAACTGTTTTTATTAAATAATTAAATCAAATACAAATCAAGGTCCATAAGTGAGGTTATCAAACCAGCAAAATGAGCGAAACGTCAGATAAAAACAAATGCAGCCTACTTTGTTTTTGTGAATATTAACAAATAAGTAACGTAATTATTCATGTTAAAATGATTGTTATTATCAATAAAAAAAATTCAAATAGGATTTATGTGCTAGTACTGAAAAAAATGTAAACCACGGTTGAGAAGATCATTATTGACCAAGCGCCTTGTAAAACCAAAATAATGAAACTAACAAACCTATTACCTACTACATATAAACTTTAAAATTCCATTCAACTTTGTATAAATATAAATGAATTATTTTTCGTGTGCCGCTATGTAGAGCTTGTGTTTGGCAGTGGTCAGCGTTAAGGGCAGAGAACAAATACAGAAATAGCTGGGCATTAACTTGGTACAAGTCTTCTTCCACTCGTTGCACAAATTCCCAACTGAACCGACGTTTATATACCCGGAGAGCCGGGCGCCGGACGCGAAACAAAAAACACACCAACCACAGCACACTTACACAGTAATTTCTATATAATACACCGCTTTATAAACTCAATTTCAAAATCTAGAAAGCTTTGCAATTAATTCAGAATTTGTTTGTAACAGCAGCAAGTTTTTAATTAATTGGAAGCACTCCAAAGTTTTTGTTGCAAATGCTATAGAATTTATTTTTGCACAATAAAATTGGAGATTTGCTTTTTATTTAATACTTTTGCGAAATATTAATTAATAAAGTTGGAGAGACTGTTTATATTTCTTCATTATAAGCGTTATTTCTTACAAAAAAAAAAAAGAAAAATGACAACTAAAGAGATATCTACATTTTAAAATTGACATTAATTTAGTGCCATAAAGATGTATAATAATTGTAGTCGACTACAGTTCTCCATCTTTTTCTGGTGAAAAAATATGTTTGTTAAAACGTAATTTATTTTTTCACTACTAGCCTAGGAACTCACTATTATTTACCTTTATTTGACATGAGAAATTGTTTCTCACTACCGCTTGCTTGTAACCATAGTAACCTAGGTCAATAATAATTTATTATTAACCTAGATCTATAATGCAAAATGTAACTTTTCAATCAAACTCAAGCCTCCAAATCCAAATAGTATTTAACTAATTAAACTCAAGAAAGGTGTTAAGTATATAATTTAAATTTGCCGCTTAATGTTAAATTGATCTACGCTGCCGCCTCGCCTGGCCTCTGAGCTGTTTTGGTGAAAAGGTGAAACATGTGTAGATGTAGCAATGAATAAATCACTATTTTTTTTTTGTATTTGTAGGTAAATACATTTCTATAGATTTATTTAAAAATGAACTAATAAGGCTGCTGACTGTAACAGCACAAAGTGTTTTTATTAAATAATTAAATCAAATACAAATCAAGGCCCATAAGTGAGGTTATCAAACCGGCGAAATGAGCGAAACGTCAGATAAAAACAAATGTAGCCTACTTTGTTTTTGTGAATATTAACAAGCAAGTAACGTAATTATTCATGTCAAAATGAGTGCCCGTGAGGTGACGCCTGGTAAGCGCCCACACGGTAAAATATATCATCATTACCGATGTCTACACGTGTTGTAGATACTGGCACACCCAGAAATGGGTAATATGCCGTGATGATATATTTATATTTATTTATTTATTTAAAAAAAATTCAAATAGGTACCCAAATACTAAATAAATAAAATCTTTTGCTGTTATCATTATTGTATATCTTTATTCCAATTCTACAGTAACATGAATACTTTTATTAATCTATTAATTTGCAGCCTGATTCACAAAAAAGTTTAAGCTATTCCTCATTTTTGGATTAGTGAATTCTATTCTACTCCAGCATTTAAAATTTAATCTTCATAATATTATCAAGAAAGGTAGGAATGGATTAGACTATATTTTAAGAAATAAACTGTTAAAATTAGAGTAGAATTCACTAATCCAAAAATGAGGATTAGCTTAAACTTTTTTGTGAATCGGGCTGTTAGTGATTATTTTTACTACCTAGCCATCGCCATTAAATTATGTTGCTATTGTTGCTATGAGTTTGGTGAATGGTTGCTACGCATCGCAAGTAAAAATAGGCAGTAAAGTGATATTTTATAGTCAGCTAGCTATCAAAAAAATCGCTATCGTTTGGATCAGTGTAAAGCCTAGGCGGATATTTGAACAATATATATTTTTTATTATTTTAAATAAAACTTCATTCAGTTTTGAAGCAATTCATAGTATTAAAAAATCTTAATTGTTCCTAGTTTAGCAGTATTTTATTTTCGAGAAATCAGTGAAACGTCATATTTCCCCTATACTTGTCTTTCTCACACACACTGCTCTGAGTACGCTGCGAGAGAAAGATAACAATTGTATGACGTCAATGTTCCCTTTTAGCAAATGTGAAATATCTCGTAAAGTAATTATTTAAAAAATGTTTTCATTGTTTTAACTATTATTTATTGAGCCAAACTTTATGTTAAATTGAATTTTTTAAATTTTTTTTGTTATGGTGGAATACCCCAAGCTTCAAAATAAAGCAAATACGTCAAACCGTTTTTGTTTCATTTAAAATTAAAATCTTATTATTCTCAATGAAAGATCCTTTATGTACCTACATAATATTTAGAAAATTAAGCTAGCTAGAAATTTATACTTGTATGAAAAAGCAATACTGTTTAAATTCTGAGTGAATACATCTTGGTTGGCAGTGTTTGAAACGTCAGCAAATACGATCCATGCGATCGCAGCTCAAATATCGTGTGTATTTGCTATTTGTTTGTGAGGATTGCAACGTGTGTGGACTCTAGGAGCGGTCGCAACTCCAGCGTACATATATATTTGTTATTTGCCATCGGACAGACGGTAAACCCTATCCGTCTTTTTTCACACAAAATCAACAATTACAACTCGGTATTTTTGTTAGAAAGTTAAAGCATACGTAGATTGAAAGTCAAACAGGAGGAGGATCAGTTTTAAAAGGTGATTGGTAATAGAGAAGAAAATTTCTAAGGAGAATGGTTCACATTTTTGATAGGTATTTCGGCAAAAATCTCGACTGTATTTTGGATTAATAAAAAAGCTTTCACTAATGGCAGTAAAACTATTGATTGTTGATAGATCTGTCAGTCAAGAACAAACATTTGAATTTGAGTTTCCATGGTGTAGTCTAGAGTGAGCGATTTTATAAATATTTTTACTTCCCGCTACCCTAGGTAAGGGAGGTATAGGGATCGTGCTAAAAATCGGATATAGAGATTTCAGTAAATAAGCACGTTTTGATGTCCCCAGAATCCGATTTTAACATTTTTACAATGATGTCTGTAGGTATATATGTGTGCCTGTGTGTGTGTCTGTGTGTGACACGATTACTCAAATACTATCAATCAGAAAATTTTTAAATTTTGTTTACCCATTCTATACTAATGTAGGAAGAGCTCATTAGGTTTTAGTGCATATCGGATAACCGGAAGTATCATTTATACAAGCTTTTAACTGTTTTTCTTGTAAAAAATTCATTGAATATAATTTTTTAGCAGCTTTTACCAATACAAATTGAATATAATGGCACAATCTTCAATTCTACGATAATAGCATTTAGTAAATAACTTGAAATAACTTTATATTATATTATAAAATAATTTATTTTTGTACATCACTTTGCCTCTGCGTCAAACAAAAACAATACTTTAATAACAAATTTGACATATTTAAACAAATGTCACTGTCACGAAGCAATTTTCATTAAAATTAATAATGAAACCGTGTTAAGAAGAATTTAGTAGTTTAAATATGATTCTAATGAAATTAAGGTTTGTAAAGATAATATATTTTCCATCATACATAAATATTAGATATACAGGATAATTCGATTTAAGTTTGATGTTTGCAGCATTATATATCAAACAGCTCTCAATAAGAACGTGATTTCAAAGTGTCAAATAATAGTTTGCAACTACACATTTACAAAATGGATAATGTACGGCGAAGAATTTACACAGATTGCCTTTTAGAGCATAAGGAAGTTGATGATGATTTTGACAATAATGTGTGTGACGATTTTTCCTTAAAATATATTAATGATCCAAAAGTTAGCAAAGTTGGTATTTAATATGCTTATATAATTTGAAACAACATATTAGATTTTGACTATATATGATAAACCGGATGTAGTACTTAATTTGAAGCTTTAACAGATTTTTCAGGAAAAACATAATAAAATGTAATCCAAAATTTCGTATTACAAACTTTTCTATTTATTGGAACAACAAAGTAGATTTTGTTTACAAACGATCAATCGGAAGTGAAACTTTACTTAAAGCTCATTGCTATTTTAAACATGGAATTGGCGGGAGGTCATGTGCTGGTCACATTAGATTTTGTAATATTTGTAATAACACAAATTTATAAAAAATAATATTTAGAAGAATTTTTTAAGGAACTATTACCGATTGTCAAATTGTTACCAAGACCTTTTCAGCTCTTCCCATTAATATCAGATCAGATTAAATAAATAAATAAATAAAATATATCATCACGACATATTACCCATTTCTCGGTGTGCCAGTATCTACAACACATGTAGACATCGGTAATGATAACGATATATTTTACCGTGTGGGCGCTTACCAGGCGTCACCCCACAGGCACTCATAGCTGGTGTGGAGAGTGCACCACAGGGGTCACTTTTGTGCAATTTAAAATTGGAAATATTTGGCGTCTGTCGGGATCGAACCCGGTTCCCCCAGGTTCGCGACCAGACACTCAAGCACGCGGCCACGGGACCCCATCAGATCAAATTGAGAATCTTATAGTCTTATAGTTTTAATTTTAGTATGTTTTAAAATTTTGAAATTTCGCGCGAATCTCAAGCTTTACATCATTTTGAAGGGACTGCTATAGAATCATCTTTAGGTGGCCCAACTTATTTGAATGCAGGCGCGTATAGGTACAAATAAATAAATAAATAAATAAATAAATGAAAAATGGCTACGAATATAGTAAATTGTGGCGTTGATATTATTTCTTTATAATTGTTAAACCACACCCAGACTATCTTCTTCTTCCTCTTCCCGTTCCGTTCCATTCTGTGACATGAAACCAATCTCCATTGACAGCAGCTGATACGAATCCAATTTTCCCTTCTGCTGTTGCCGTCTCTTTTTCTCCAACATACCCCCAATGCAGGCATCCCGCTCTGGCTCAAGGGCCTGGATCGCGAGTCGATCGTCTTGTAATTCTTCCTGCCACTGAACTGAATCGGCACAAGAATACCGTTGCTGAGTATTTTTAGCCCGCAAATTGATTGCTATGTTGATGTTGATATTAATTAAATTCAGATGGAAAGAAGAAGAAATATGAAAGAAAAATTGAACAGATAGATAAGTGGAATTGTTATTTAAATATTAATCAATTTTTTATCAACGAAATTTACATAATATTAAACAATATTTGGGTTTAGTTCTGTAGATATTTTATTAAATTAACGTTTCGACAGCAAGGTACTGTCTTCTTCAGGTTTTAATAACAATAACATAAATAAAAAATTTACATATTTTTAAATGTTGAAGCGATATTCTTTGACCCTATAAGTTATCATTAGGGCTTAAATTATAATATTACCTCTCGCTAAGAAAGGTATTGGATTCATGCCAAATATAGCATATCCAGATTTTAGTGAATAAGCACGATTTAAGGTCCCTGTCGCTACAATTCCATTTTAACATTTCTATGAAGATGTCTGTTCGCGACCAGACACTCTGGCACGCGGCCACAGGGAACCGGGTTCGATCCCGACCGACGCCAAATATTTCCAATTTTAAATGGCACAAAAGTGACCCCTGAGGTGCACTCTCCACGCCAGCAATGAGTGCCCGCACGGTACAAATATGTCATCATCATTACCGATATCTGCGATAAAGCAGATTGTGGCACACTCAGAAATAGATAATATGCCGTGATGATATATATTTATTTATATTTTATTACGATGATGTCTGTGTGTATGTATGTATGTATGTATGTGTGTGTATGTGTGTGTATGTGTGTGTGTGTGTGTGTGTGTGTGTGTGTGTGTGTGTGTGTGTGTAAATTACACCAGATGGTAATAAACAACTTTTTTACCTCTCACTAAGAGACCTATCGGATTCATGCTAAAAATAACATATCCAGATTTTAGTGAACAAGCATGTTTTAAGGTCCCTAGAATCCGATTACAATAACAATTTTCGATGATGTGTGTGTATGTGCGTCTGGATGTTGGAAGGATGATTCCTCAAAACTATAATATTTAAGACCAATTTAACTATGTATTCCTTAATCTGACATTAATGGTAGGTAAGAGCTGAAAAGGTTTTGGTAACAATTGGACAACCGGAAGTAGTATTCTTTTAAATAATATGTTATTACAAATATTTAAGAATATAAAATTTTCTATCCGACACATTTAAAAAATTATTATATCTTCTATGGATTTCGAAATAGAAATAAATAAATATATCATAACGGCATATTACCCATTTCTGGGTGTGCCAGTATCTACAACACATGAAATAGAAAAATAAATAAATAAAAATATATCATCACGGCATATTACCCATTTCTGAGTGTGCCACAATCTGCTTTATCGCAAATATCGGTAATGATAATGACATTTGTACCGTGCGGGCGCTTTTGAAATAGAAGACTATAAATATATAAAATTATATGTTGTGATGAATTTCACAGCCCAAACAACTCTATGGGAACCAGTTGAAAAATTAAAATGTTTGTAATTGACAGATAAAAAAATGTCAATGCACAGTGCAGTGTCAAAAATTCAGAGACAATACTGAAAGCTTTTTCTGGGAAGTACCTACATTTAATACTTATTTCCTATTTTAATATTAATTAAATATTTAAAATTATAGATAGAAAAAAATCTTCTAAATATTATTTTTTGAAAATTTATATTATTACAAATATTAATTAAATAAATATATCATCACGGCATATTACCTATTACTGGGTGTGCTAGTATCTACAACACATGTAGACATCGGTAATGATGACAATATATTTTACCGTGTGGTCGCTTACCAGGCGTCACCTCACGGGCACTCATAGCTGGTGTGGAGAGTGCACCACACTTTAAAACGATTACCAGATACTATTAAAGAATATAAAATTCTCTTTCCAATACATTGAACATTTTTATTATATCTTATATAGATTTAGAAATAGACTGAAGTATAGATACACAAAATAATCCATTTGTATAATGTATCAAATAGCCCATGGAAACCAGTTGCAAAATTAAAATGGTCTTCTTATTGATTGATTATATCTGGAAACCGGAAACCATACAGATATTATTAATTTTATCGGGTGGTATCTGCAAGGCTTCATTCTTTACCCTTCGCTTATTTTTTGTATATTATTTTGTTACCTCTGATTCTTGATTAATTTTTATCGTTGCAAGTTTTTATTTTCCGCGTATTGTAACATGCTTGGCTTCTCGTATTATTTTCAATGAAATTTTATCCATTTTTCTCTCTTCAAACCTTTTATTTTAATTCTACAATATACATTTTTATGTATTTTGATATTTTTTCTTGGAAAATTAGAAATATCAAGTTTGTATGAAGTAAAAATAATTTAAAGAGTAAAATAGCAGACTTCTAATTGTAATCAAATATTTACAAATGTGAAACCAAAATTAAACTCTAATATAGCGGATTTTTTTCACTTAAATATTAGTCTTATAACCATGTTCAAAGTACGTGAGTTAATAAGAAATTTATTCACTATCTATTATACAAGATAAAAAATTAGAAAATATTGTTTGATATTTGAAGTTAATATTGACACATAGGCAAAATTTAAAGCCTTATTTAATTAAACAAAAAAAAATACGTGTGTTCTCTTTTCTGTCATGTGGAGCGGAAACCAACATCATTGAAATTCGTCCATATATTATAGCTAAAAGTGATACTTAAATTGACAATTGCAGTAAAATGAAATGACAAATGGATTATTATGCACTCCTGTCACTTATTTGTGCAACTGGGTATGAGTTCAAATCCGACAGCTGTTAAGCTTTGTGGTACTCTCTCCGTTACAGCTTTGAGGGCACAAAAGATGGTACTGTACTGTCTGTGAAGTCTTGTGATGGCCACAACAGACTTTTGTTTCTAAAAATTCACTCGGTTGTTCAAATACTCTAAAAATGCGTATACATTTTGAATTATTGCCCCAAAAGTCAATATACCCCATATTTCAAAAAAAACTTTAAAATTTTCAAAAATCTAATTTTAATGTATCTAGATACTTCTCAATGCGCTGATTCCAAAATTTGAAACCGCAGGTCGATATCTCTTTTAGTTCTCGAGATATTTAGATTCAAAGTTTTGTTCAAAACTACCCATTTTTGGGTAATAACCCAAAAATGGGTCGAGATATGAATTTGGCGACAACACCATTCGATTCTACAGACAAAAATACATAAGTATAGCAATTTTCATAATTTTTGTCCAACCGGTTCACTTTTTATGAATAAAAGCTTGAAAACGGCCAAAATCTGAAAAAATCCTAAGGGGTACACCTTAGATTTTTGCGATTTTTGGCCATTTTCAGTTATTTTGCTTTAGAGACTGTATGCGGTGTTCAAAAATTATAAAAATTGGTATAATTATGTAATTTTGCCCGCAGAATCAAATGGTCTTGTTGCCAAATTCGTATCTCGACCCATTTTTGGGTTATTACCCAAAAATGGGCAGTTTTAAGCAAAACTTTGAATGTAAATATCTCGAAAACGAAAAGAGATATCGACCTGCGGTTTCAAAATTTGGAATCAGCGCATTGAGAAGTATCTAGGCACATAAAAATTAGATTTTTGAAAATTTTAAAGTTTTTATCTAAATATGGGGTTTATTGACTTTTGGGGCAATAATTCAAAACTAAGTAGAGATCTAGCCCAGATGTGGGTAATTTTGAGAAAATATTTGATGTTGAATATATCCAAAACTAAAAGAGATATCGACCTGCGTTTTCATGATTTGGAATCAATGTATTGGGAAGTACGAGATACATAAAAAATTGGATTTTTGAATAATTTCAACTTTTTAACCAAATGCAGGTATTTATAACTTTTTGGGGTAAAATCTTAAAAATGAGAACAGTTATGAACTTCGTGGTAATATTAGTTAATAACATACCCGATAATAATGTACCCGGGTATAAAATTTCTTATCTGATTACCCGAAATATACCCACTGCCCGTTAATTACCCGATACCCTTTAATTACCCGAACAGTTTTCAGCTGCCGGAAAGATTGTATCTAAAAGAAGAGCTTTTTATTACCGCACCATAGGTAATTAATATAATTTGTTAAGTTTTTTTATATAGATACAGTATATTATTTATTTGTATTACTTTTTATTTAATATATATATATATATATATATATATATATATATATATAAACAGTAATTATGAATTTTATTAAAAAGTAAACTGCTAATATAAGGGTAACTAGTAATTAACTCAGGTACCAAAATTATCGGAATTCGTCATTCCTAGTAACTATACCAATTTTTATGAAAATTCTCATTAGTTTGTGTTCAAAAGCTCGAATCTTCCCTTTACAATCGTTGTACTGTTACTAATGCCTAGTTGCACCAACAAGACTTAAATTTTAAGCTACCCTTAAACAAAAAAATGCATATCGAAATTTTGACAGTAATATATAATTCGTTTGATAGTTCATTTCGATGCAATATTGTCTATTTAAGGAAGGCTTAAAATTTAAGCTACGTTTGTGCAACCGACCATAAGTGTTGCCCATATTTTTATTTGGTTGATTAAGTACGTTTTAAAGTGTTGATTTCTCTCATCAACTGTTACGTCCTCGTGTGAAGCATTGTAACATTGACTAAGATAATGGCTACGCAAACACTGACATCAGCAATTAGCATTCTCTTTAAGCCAAACCGGACACCTCTAGTCAGACCCACACACAGTGTGTGCAGTTTGTGCATTAACCACTGAGTAAGAGATGTCTGCAACGGAACATCAGGAAGAGTATCCAAAGGCTTTTATATAACGTTATTAAATAAATAAACAGTACCTAATACTTAATGCACTAATGCAATATATTGTTTACAAGTTTGTTTAGATCTTGTAAGATTAATTATTGTACATTATAGAAATGTGAAAACAATCATACTATTACAGTAGTTTGTAGTTGTGGATATAATGTCTTTATTCTCATGACATAGGTACACAATTTTTTCCCACGCCTATCTCTAGGCTACTTGTTTTTCACCAAAATTAATTACGAAATATGTGTGTGCTATTTGAAACAATTGTGGGTAATTCTTATTTTGTTGGTTTTTCTTTTGTACAAAGGAGATTTTGTCAGGTTATCAAAACCTTTATTTGGGTATGAAACTGGCTGAAATTTTCATTTTGCAAAACTAATTTAATAGTTATTTACCTACATAAGAGACAGGAAAATAGTACGTTACTGTCGAGGAGCCATATTGAAATACGAGGCACTTCTTGTCGAGTATTTTACGGTTCCGAGTCAAGTACAGACATTTTACTGACGAGTTATGTATTATTTTTTTCTCAAACTTTTGCTTGTAATAAAGATTTATTTTAAATTTAATAATTAAATCTGATTTCCTATAAATACCTAGTAGTTCTTCTCTCGTTACTATGGTATAACAAAAGAAAAAACCCCTTAACCTTAACAATAATTTTAAAAACTATATACGTATTTCGAGAAGAGGTTTCCTTAGTGCCTTAGCCTCTGCGATTAGAATATTCTATATATTATAGTGTCTTTATCTCTAAATCTATACAAGATATAAAAAATTTAAGTGTATTACATGGAGAATTTTGTTCTTCAATATTTGTAATAACAAAAATATCCAAAAAAATATATTTAGAAGAATTTTTCTTAGAAACTACTACTTCCGGTTGTTCAATTATTACCAAAACCTTTTCAGCTCTTCCCAGGAATGTCAGATTGAGGAATTCATAGTTAAACTGATCTTAAGTCTTATAGTTTTTTAGGAATCGTCCCTACAACATCCAGACATAGATATATACACACATAAACACACACACACACACACACACATCATTTTAAAAATGTTATAATCGGATTCTAGGAACCTTAAATCATGCTTATTCAATAAAATCTGGAAATGCGAATTTTAGCATGAATCCAATATCTCTCTTAGCGAAAGGTAAAAAACAATATTGAATTGGATTATTGACTGCAATGATCAGTTTGTCATTTGACAGTTCATTTCGTTTATATTTTGTTTATTTAACTAATGATTAAAATTTTAACCAGAGATTGTAAAACTGACCCATAATATACTTGGTACTATGGTTATTTGAAATGACTATTATTATTGAAATAATTTAACATTATAAAACTGATTTATTTAAATCAACATTAACATTTATGTTAACAGATATATAGTTTACTTATCTTTACACAATGACAGCTGTCATCTACGGCTGATGAAACGACTTTGTGGCTACTAGCTTCGGAATTAAATTCAACGATACTGCTTATTCTTGTAAGTGAATATGTTTTAAAGGAAGGTCCTAATTTTCACCTATTTTAATTTATTTATCTTTCAAATAATTCCCAATGATAGTCAATAATTATTGTAGATATTTTTTCAATAACAATGTAATAAAACCACATCCTTTCAATAGCTACTTTATAATTTTAAATAGTATAACCTATAGTGACTGTATATACATAGTGTGGCCACACGCCGCCATATTTAGGCAAAATGCGCGGGAAATTTGAATTCATATGTGATAACTAAACAAAACTCGATAAACAATTAATGAAAGAGCATATTAAATGGAAACAATATTTATTTTCATTTTAAATCCTTTCGAAGAACTGTTTTCACAACCAACCGCCACGCAACCAGGCATCTAAAATATATACCTTAATATTAGACATTTTTAGTAATTTTGACAGTTAACCTAAAAAAGATGTGATGTTAAAAAATATGTGTATATTACTTTGTTATAAATATACTAATACACGTGTAATTTAATTATTTGCACTATCTAAAATATAAATATAATATAATTACCTTCAATTCACGTAACAAATCTGAAAATGTCACTTTGTCGGCATAATATCCGCCATATTTAGGCAAATTCGCACCGACCAATCAAAATCGATCCCCCTATTGGCCACATTATGTATATACAGTCACTATAGTATAACCTATTGACATGTCAGTGTAAATCTTCGTGTTGCTTCATATAAAAATAATCAAACATCGCAGGATAATAACCGGCGCTCAAATTGAGGACCCCAAATACTCATAAGATTGCCAAGCTGTTCCTATTATTCAATCAATACTATCATCGATATATTTCTTAAATCCTTTTACGAGTATTTTGAAACAATTCTGATCAATTTCCAGTAACTTTATCTCTTATGCAAAATTGGAAACAAAACTAACCAATTACCGTCACTGAGCTTTTCTTGCTTTTAAAACTAACCCACTCTCCTCCAGCTCAAAAAGCGCAGCTTACAAGGGCTCAAGCTCGTGCTTAACGAGGGCACACGTCAAATCATCACGCGACTTATAATTGCGCCCTCAAGGGGAAGATGAAGTGAAAGCACTCTAAAACGATACTCTACACTTACCACTAATGAGAGGGAACAAATACGATATAATAAAGAGGGAGAATAAACTGTTCAAGGGATGTAAAAGACTTCGTGGTCAATTTATTGACCACTTCGATTAGCTGTTTACAAGATGGACACAAAAGCCAAATAAAGTAATATGTCAAAAAGACATACTAAGGCTGTGTCCGATGTTGCACTTTTATTAGAAGTAATATCACAAGACCTCCTGATTTTATCGATAAATTTTTATATTGCACGAATTTTTTTTGCTTAGCAACAAACACGAAAGCAAACTGGTAAATCCCAACTCCGAAGCAGGAGGGGTTTTACCTAATGTCAGTTTGCTTGAGTGATTTTGCTTAAAGAAAGAAAAAAAATAAGTACTTAAAAATAAAAGTTTATCTGAGAAAATCTGAGAGGTCATGTGGTATTTGGTGAGATAAATTCCAAAGACAACGCAAAATGATACTTGACATATTAATTGTCACACTGACAGTTATAAACAATAACAACTGTTTATTTACTTGGTAGCGGAAAATTATCGGCGTAACGGGGTTTTATCGGGGTAACAAGGTTTTATCAGTATAATACTGTTCCCATTGGTTGAATTTTCAAGTGTTTTGCATCATGATTGGTTAAAAACTAGTCGTTGGAATTTATCACCCTAATATCTAAATCCTAAATTTATATGCCCTAAATCTAGTGATTATTTTGTTTTTCCCGTCAAGATGCAATTATTTTTCTAGGAACACTTTAATCCTTAATTGTAGGCGACTGTTATAAAAAATAACGGCCGGCGTTCGTTATTTTTGTCATTTCACTTTTGTTTTTAGTCCTGTTATATCATAGTAACAGTATGGTGTCACGAAAATACCGAGTGTCTAAGATCTGGTCGCGAATTTGGTGAACCGGGTTCTATCCTGACCGACGCCAAATATTTCGAATTTTAAATGGCAGAAAAGTGACCCCTGTGGGGCACTCCACGCCAGCAATGAGTGCCCGTGAGGTGACGCCTGGTAAGCGCCCCTACAGTACATATATGTCATCATGATTACCGATATCTGTGATAAAGCAGATTGTCACACTCAGAAATGGGTATATGCATATATATATATATATATATGGTCGCATGGCCGTGTGCATATAGTGTCTGGTTCCCAATCTGATGACCCGGGTTCGATCCCGGCCAGTGCAGACTTTTAATCGCTCTCCACACCAGCTATGAGTGCCCGTGAGGTGACGCCGGCATGGTAAGCGCCCACACGGTTAAAATATATCGTCATCATTACTGGTGTCTACCAGTCCGATTTTGTAATTTTCTATACCACTATAGAACTGTAACTCTCAACAAAAATGCATAATTTTTTAATGTCCAACGATAATAAATGTATTAGTAAAGAAAAATTGTTGCGATTTTGTTCACTTACATTTCTATAGCGTTATAGGAAATTACAGAATCGCACAATAAATGTAATGTAGATACTGACACACCCAGTAATGGGTAATATACCGTAATGATATATTTATTTAATTTATTTTTGTCACTTTTTGTTGTTTTTTTGAGTGCCCGTGAGGTGACGCCTGGTAAGCGTAAAAGTATATCGTCATCATTACCGATGTCTACATGTGTTGTAGATACTGGCACACCCAGAAATGGGTAATTTGCCGTGATGATATATTTATATATATATATATATATATATATATATATATATATATATATATTTATTTATTTTTGTTACTTGTAAACTTCATTTATTGATACCGCCTACTACTTTTCAAAAATTAATGTTAGTTACCACGTTAGTAACGTTGTTGATATGTAAAAATTGTGTTTTGTTACTGTCATACATATTAAAAATAAGTGTCAATTTCAACTGAGAGATTTAGGTTATTATTTTAAATTTGATTTACAAGTGAGTAACAAATAAAATATTATACAATACACGCCAAGGTAACTGTTTTTACTGCTTCAAGGAGGTGACAGGCTCGCCAGTCATTTCCTCCTTCCATCAGTAAAAACCGTTTTACTCTACTATTAGACTATTACTATTTACTACTTCTATTACTATCTTCCACTTACTTGGGCTGCCATCCCGGTCGACCTCCGGCTGCGGATACAACAGCCCCAACTCCCTCGCCTCTGACTCCTCCTGAGCTTGCTGCCTTCTTAGGGCCACTTGAGCCGCCATGACCCTCTGTCTCTCTGCGATGAGGGTACATTTGGCACACACGCAATCCCTCCATCGGCAGTACCTCTTATGTCCTTTCAGGGCTGATACGACTCCATGGTTGCGACACCGCGCGCACTTTGGAGTTCTCTGGTAGCGTTCCGACGCTCGCAGGAAGAAAGCGGGAGGTAGCGCACCCAGAACTGGGTGCTGGGACATCAGGGTGGACATGTCCACGCCGCTGGGGAGGCTCATGTCGAAGGGGCTTCGCAGTCACAGGAGGGAAGACATTGATGGTTGGGGAGGATCTTCAAGTTTGGGGCTTTTGCTTCAGAGAATCTTCCTTCTGATTCTTCTAGTTGCAGATGATTACAATAGGGTATTGATCGAAATATGCATAGATCTTCAATTCGCAATGAAGAAATAACAGTTGTCCTACACTTATATAGGCAGCGCAATCTTTTGCAAAGTACAAAATTTACAATGTATTTGTAGACAAACTTCAGAAGAGATCTTCAGTCAAATTTATAGTTGGGAAAATTCTTTATTGAAGATGTTTAAAATATTCATACTACAGTCGTTATTAGGAGCAAATCTTCAATATCTTATAACGATAATATAACTGCTTTTTTTATTGTTTTTCTCAGATCTTTTCGGTATACCGTAAAGTATATTTCTGTATTTACCTAATACTGCTTGTAGCAATACATATATTGAAGATATTTCAAATATTAATAGTACAGTCGTTATTAGGAGCAGATCTTCAATA
Source organism: Ophonus ardosiacus (assembly GCA_943142095.1). NCBI lineage: Eukaryota > Metazoa > Arthropoda > Insecta > Coleoptera > Carabidae > Ophonus > Ophonus ardosiacus. The sequence continues at coordinate 48,368,381 of OW964832.1, forward strand.
TCTTGTAACGATAATACAGGTAACTGTTTTTCTTTATTATTTTTTCAAGATCTTTTCGGTACACTGTAAAGTATATTTCTGTATTTAATACTTCTTGAAGCAATAGATATATTGAAGATATTTCAAATATGAACAGTACAGTCGTTATTAGGAGCAGATCTTCAATATATTGTAACGATAATACAGGTAACTATTTTTCTTTATTATTTTTTCAAGATATTTTTGGTATACTTTAAAGTATATTTCTGTATTTAATACTGTTTGAAGCAATACATACCAACAGTATTGGAAGATCTTCGTACAAATCTTTAGTTGAATTTTGACGATCTTGTAATAATGATATACTTGTTTTTCTCCAGTAAATGTAGATCTTTGAAGATAAATGTTCAAGATATTACAGCGAAGTTACCTTGAGGTATAGCTGGAGTAATTTAGCTGGAAATCCTGAAGAATTTTAGACTATAGGTATCTTCAATATTAATATTTTATGGCAATATTATAATATATATCTTTTTTCTTCACCAAGTAGGTAATACAGTTTTATTATTACTGTATATTGTATTGTTTAAAATTCAATATTTTAGAAGGTTTTTACAAATTATAAATGTCCGAATACTTCTTTTTACTTTCACCACTTATTATTGTATATTTTATAATTTTTGTAAATGTCCGAATTTTAAACAATTTATTTTAATACTATCGTTTTTTATCAACATGTATTGTTGTATTTTAAATTTGAAATGTTCAACTATTTTATAAAATTTTTAATTTTATTTTAAATCATGCGTTTTTAAATTTCTAATGTTTATATATCACAAATGTCTTGTATAAAAACACTTTTATATTACTTACAAGTTCCAAAATGTCTCACATAAACCACACAATTAATATATCATCATTATCATTATCATCATCATCCAGATATCATCACGTATCACTTGTTCTCACTACCGACCGCGATCAGCATCTGTAACACTGCAGCATCTCTTGCAACAGTACTGATCATCGTTGGTTGCCTCCCTTGTAACTGCCAGCCAATCCGAGGGCTGATTTCCCTCCAAACTCCGCCCCTTTATGACGTAAGAACCAATACCACGCCCCAGAGACGAAACAGTGGCACTGGAGATTATAATAGAGTGATAATACACATAGTAAGAGGGTAAATTTTAGGGGGAGGGGGGTTTGTTAGAATAGAGTCTATTGTAAGGGGCTGATATAATATAATAAAGGAAGAGGTCTTTTTATAAATGTGTATGTATTGAAAATTATACGATGAATACTAAATTCTTGGTATATACCTACCTATCGGCTTCTCAGAATTATATTGTTTTTAAATGCAAATATTTTTTCCAACAACTATTAATGAAAGTATAACAACTTTATTTATTGAAATATCGTTACTAAATTAAATTTATTTAATCGATACTGTCTTATCAAAGATCAAATTAACTTGATTATTTTTTGACATTTATTAAAACCAATAAAATGTTTCATTACCTGTTACAAGTCTTTTAACCAATCCTAGCATTATTACATTGCGAATAAAGCTCTAAAGATTATTCCCGGGAATAATCTCTGTAGCTTTTATTTTGTCAGATAGTTATAAACACATAAATAAAATGAACGAAAAACACCGATTTAGTGATGTTTCTGATCATGAAATAAATCAAAAAATTATAGAAACCACTTCTGGAAATACGTAATTAATAATCACTAAGTACCTATGAAGGCGATTAATTATATTTTGGAAAATTAGGACCTTCCTTGAAAACATAATCACTTACAAGTATAAGCAGTAACGTTGAATTTATTTCCAAACTAGTAACCACAAACTCTTTTCAGCAGCCGTGGATGACAGCTCTCATTGTGTAAAGATAAGTAACCCAAGTATCTTTTAACATAAATGTTAATATTGATTTAAATAAATAAGTTTTATAATATTAAATTATTTTAATAATAAAATAATTTTGTTAACCTGCTTTTTATTTATATTAAAAAAAATCTGTTGTGGCCATCACAAAACCTTCCGTCAATTCGATGTATTTTGCACAAATCCCATACCAAAAGGACCGTGGAACAGTTTCTATATAATATCATGTAAAATCGAACACAAACATATACTATTTATTACAAATTTCATACCAAAAGTTCATTTGAAAAGGTTCTATAAATCCAATAAAATGATGACATAAACATACACTAAGAAAAAAGTACTTGACACATTTTACTTTCTGCTTCAGCTTTCCCCTATTTTATTAGGGGTCGCTGTTTCCTCTTCTCTTCCACTCATTCCTGTCCAACGCATCTTCTTCACACAGTCCTTCCTTTCTCAAGTCTTCTGCGATACAGTCCTTCCATCTTCTTTTTAGCCTTTCACTGCATGTCACTTGAGAGGACCACTATGAAATACTAATTTTTCATCCCATACTTTCCATATTTGGTTTTGCACTTGCAACACACATCTGTCAATTAGAATTTTGAATGTATCAACTGTTTCCATGATAAATAGCAAAGCTGACTAATTTTTGAAAATTAATTTCTTTATAATGCTTTAACTCTACATCTATTGAATATGAAGGAAAATGAATAATCAAACCATATAGAGATAGAGAAGAGTATTTTCTTTAATAAACATAATAACAAAATGTCAAAAAATAATATTTAACTGCGTTTTTTTAAAGAAAAACTGTTAAAAACTTCAAATTAGGGTACTTCCGGTGGATCATTTATAACCAAAATCTAACCAACTCTTCATATGGTTGTACAGAAGAGGAATACGAAAGAATTATAATTTTTAGAATTGTAGTATCGGAGTTTTCGTCGGAGAAAAATTTGTCATACACTGACACACATACACACATACACACACACACACACACACACACACACACACATACATACATACATACATACAGACATTATCTTAAAAATAGTAAATTCGTATTGTAGGGACCCTAAAACGTGCGTATTCATTAAAAACTCATCACCGAATTTTTGGACCAAAGACAATACCTTCCTTACCTGAAGGAGACGGAAGGTAAAAACGCAAAAATCAGTAATAATTTCTCCGTGACTTCCTAAATATTCTTTCATGGAGTGAGTGGAATTATTTGAAGGTTATAAGTGACACCTGTCAAATTTAAATGTAATGTGGACATTCAAAAACGAACTTTTAATTTTATCCTAATGGTGGAGGACTCCAGCGACAGGTGAAGCGACACATCGGTTGGAGTAATTTTTACGTCGCATTAATCAAGCAAAGTCTAACTTGCAAACAAGCGGACCCTGCATCATCGCGGGATTAACGCAAGGAAGAAGAAGAGTGAGTAATGTTGTACATTTACATTAGTTATTTCAAATAACCATATTATGAATCAGTGTTGGATAAATATATTTATTCTGTATTTATGATATTTATTTTTGATACTTTAATCCAATAATGACGTATGAACCTCATGACATATTATTATGTATTTAATAATTAATGAAATTGAGTGACAGTATTTTATTATTATCATCGAGTGCATTTTAATTATATATTATTTTCTATTTGAATTTAAATTGTGACATGGAAATTTTATTAATCATTAAATGTTTTTGATTTAGATTAATATGAATAAACAACATTGGAATGATTTAAATATGTATAATAATTGATTGCTTTAGCTAATTATCTGTTGACTAGTGCTCGTATTTTTAATTTGTACGTGGGGTGGCCATGGCTCTGTCAGAGTGGTATGCGAAAGGTTATATGTAGAATAAAAGCGTTGGATAATGAGGGCTATAGGTGCGCGATTCTCAGCTCCAGGAATTTAATTAAATGAGGATTAGAGTTAGCATTGCCAATAGATACACCGCCACCGCCTGCCTTTCAGATACACTGTAAGATTTCACCCCCGAAATTGTTAAGGGATGAAAATTTCTTCATTTATAACGGGTGTCTACTTCAAAATTGTCATATAGGATATAGGGGCTAGGGGCCTAATCTGTAACTCAGTGGTTAATTTTTAATAACTAGTTGAAAATTTTAACCGGTAGTTATTGATTTGACAACTAGAAATTTAATTTTTTGTTATACGTCAACATACTTGATTGGTTAAAATTATTAATCTAATGGTAATTTTTTATTTTCCTGAAGTTAGTTACCCCGAGCACACTTATGACTAAGAGGCGTTACTTTAAACATTGAGTCACCGGAGTCAACATTTCGCCAGTATATTTGAGTACCATGGAACTATACAGGGTGTTAAAAAATAAGTGTAACAAATTGTGAGTGTATATAGTGCTGACCAAAATGAGAAAAAAAATCTGTTGTGGCCAGCACAAGATCTTCCATCAATTCGATGTATTTTGTACAAATCCCATACCAAAAGGTCCTTGAAACAGATTCTACATAATATCATGTAAAATCGAACACGAACACATACTATTTTTTACAAATTCTATACCAAAAGTTCATTTGAAAAGGTTCTATAAATCCCTTATTTTATTAGGGGTCCCTGGTTCCTCTTCTCTTCCACTCATTCCGGTCCAACGCATCTTCTTCACACAGTCCTTCCATCTTCTCTTTGGTCTTTCTCTGCAAGTCACTTGCGAGAAACACCATGACATCAATTTTAGATCCTATACTTTCCACATTTCGTTTTGCACTTGCAACTGACATCTGTCAATTAAATTTTTTTGAATATCTCAGCTGTTTCCATGATATAATAATAGCAAAGCTGACTAATTTTTGAAAATTAATTTCTTTTTAACGCTTTAAATCTACATCTACTGAATATGAAAGAAAATGTATAATCAAACCATATAGAGAAGAGTATTTTCTCTAATATGTATAACAACAAAATGTCAAAAAATAATATTTAACTGAATTTTTTTAAGAAAAACTGTTAAAAACTTCAAACAAGGGTACTTCCGGTGGATCAATTATAACCAAAATCTAATCAACTCTTCATATGGTTGTACAGAAGAGGAATACGAAAGAATTGTAATTTTTAGAATTGTAGTATTGGAGTTATCGTCGGAGAAAAATTTGTCACACACGGACACACACATACACGGACACACACACACACAGACAGACACACACACACACATACATACATACAGACATCATCTTAAAAATAGTAAATTCGTATTGTAGGGACCCTAAAACGGGCTTATTCATTAAAAACTCACCACCGAATTTTTTGACCAAAGACAATACCTTCCTTACCTAAAGGTGACCGAATGTAAAAAGCTTAATCAACATGGGTCCGATCTTCAATAGTTTCCGACATATAAGGCAGTGAAAAATGAGTCTTTTTGGGGTTTACCATAAGAGTTACGACTTTGATTAAATGAGACTTTTTGTTTACCTTTAAAAGGTTTAAAAGTCAAAAAAAAAAAATGTTCCATATAAAATTTTATTGTTTTTTATGGTCTATTTACTGACAGACAAAATTTTGTCAGTCACTATCTTGCTCAGTTTTTCTTCGATTCTAATACTAAATGGCATCTTTCTCAAAAACAGTTGAACATCGGACCAATGTTGATTAAACTTTTTTTACTCATTTTGGTCAGTACTATATGCCCTCATAATTCGTTACACTTATTTTTAACACCCTGTTTAGTGGTATTGTTTACTGTTTGCTTTAAACACCAGGTATAAAGGAAAATATAGGTTCGTTCACTCCACTATTTTGCGTTTACAGCTTATCTTAATTTTAGTGCCCTTTGGCATTTTGTTGAAACCAATAAATCCAACTAGGAAACTATGTTTACACTTTAAAATATTTTAGCCGTGTAAAAACGATTTGATAAGTGGTGTAATATTAGTGTGAAAATCAACACTAATTTATTTAAAATTTGCTAATTGTAATTAATAATATGTAGTCAAAATTGTAGTGTTAAATAATTTAAAAACTTTTTGCACTATTTATAGTAATAATTTAAAGAAATTTCATTGTACACTTTGATCAGTTCTGTCGCGATCCTAAAGAAACATGTTAAAAATCGTACGGTACCTAGTTAGTTTCAGACCGAAACTTTCAGTAGTTTATTGTGATATTTCAAAGTGTTTGGATGTATATTTCTGTGTTTCGTGAATTAAATGATAATCTACAAACTAACAATAAAAGTGTAATACAAAAATTTGTGTAAATGTGAAAGCATCACCAAGTATGAAGATTTCCCATTACCTGGTAAGTACTATATCATCATTTCATCTATGTAAAATGCGTTCTATAAATGAGATCTTTGAACATATTGTTTTTATTTATTTATAATACATACATACATATACAGGGAATTTATTTTAACATGCAACACATGGCGAATCACTTCCATGGTTACTCACTATTGTCAAAAAATGACAGCAATGTAATTTTTGTCTATTTTAAAATGCAACATACAAAATTTGTAGTTTTGTATTATCAAAACTAATTTCCAATAAATTAGCCTACATACGATTAACAAATAATCAAAACATGAATGTTGTACATCTTAACAAACTTTAGCTTACAAAAATTCATAATTTTCATGTAATAAATGTTAAAAAATACCCCCAATCACTCTGAGGCAATAATCTAGTCGGTCATAATAAGAACTGACACCATTTGTGATGTGTTTTGGAGGTATCTCTTGTGCTGCAATATTATTTATAATGTTGCATTTTAAAATGGACAAATATTACATTGCTGTCATTTTTGACAATAGTGAGTAACAATGGAAGTGATGAACTATAATGTTGCATTTTAAAATAAACTCTCTGTATGTATGTATCTTGTAACCATCATTGCATAGTTAAAATACATTAGTTGATGCTTTGTTACTAAATATTAGTACCTATTTAATTTTGAACCACTTCAACGTGTACTTTTATACCAAATTTGTAAGTTGTCCGAAGGACGAATGAAATATGCTGCTTCGGTTTCTCGAGCAATATCATCGATTATTGATCATATCACGAGCTTATATTTAATGAGAGAATATAATGAATTTTGTTAAAATTAACTGTCAATGTTGTAAAAATCCTTTAGTAACGAATATAAATAAGATGATAATTTATTTTTTATCATCGCTGTGATAGACATGTAACTAGGGAGATTCTGAATACGGATTAGCGGAGAATATGTCACGTGACTAATGAATTATATTCCCAGTAAGATAGGCGCATTGTAGTAATTTCTAGTAACAGTGTACATTATGATGTGTCACAGAATTTATTCATTTGAAGTTGGCGAGTAACAATAGAGCCGTGACTCGGGACTCATTTCATTGTGAACACATCACAATTGGATCGCGAATTGAGACTATATTATGCCGGGAATTGTTCCCGGTCCTGGTGCCTCGGCTCTTCTCTACAGGAGAGGAGAAAGGAGAACGTTCCGTTACACTTTGCCACGCCGCCACGCGCCACCTATAATATATTAAATTAGATTTCTCATTCACACACATACACAACTTAGGGAACTTATTATTCTATCAGTAATTCTCTTGTATTAAATTGGATTATATACAAATAAGGACAGAGTATAGACAATAAAGATTAAGTTTCTGGATGAGATATTCTGTCTTCTGATAATACCTACATACTTGAAAATTACTACTTTGTGTATGTGTGTGCGTTTGTGCCTATGTGTATGGATTTTGTTAACACTCTAACTCAAATAGGGATGCACTTGATCTTGAATCTTGAGTTTTGTCCCGGCCCGGCCCGAAGCCCGCCTAGATTTCGAGTCGATCAACGAAGATAGTTTTTACCGCTCTGAATCGAGCTAATCATTTGTAAAAGGCGAGTCGGACTTTTGATTTTGGCCCGGACCGAAAAATCGAGCTTTTTGGGCCGGCCCGAAAAATCTTATAATCCATGAGATATGAGGTGCAGTGTAGTATTAGAAAAGTTCGGTATTTGTACAAAATTGTAGTAAATATGAATGCTAAAGTATTGTTAAACTTTTTGTTTCATACTCATGGAAATTGGTATAGTTACATATCTAATATTGTGTGTAAAATTGACTAATATTACCACGAAGTTCATAAATGTTCTCATTTTTAAGTTTTTACCCCAAAAAGTCATAAATACCTGCATTCCAAATCATGAAAACGCAGGTCGATATCTTTTTTAGTTTTGGAGATATTCAACATCAAATATTTTCTCAAGATTACCCATTTCTGTGCTAGTTTTGAATTATTGCCCCAAAAGTCAATATACTCCAACATTTAGATAAAAACTTCAAAATTTTCAAAAATCTAATTTTTATGTATCTAGATACATCTCAATGCGCTGATTCCAAATTTTAAAACCGCAGATCGATATCTCGTTTCGTTCTCGAGTTATTTAGATTTCAAATTTTGCTCAAAACTGCCCATTTTTGGGTATTAACTCAAAAATGGGCCGAGATATGACTTTGGCGACATCACCATTCGATTCTACAGGCAAAATTACATAAGTACACCAATTTTCAGAATTTTTGTCCAACCTGTTCAATTTTTATGAATAAAAGTTTGAAAATGGCCAAAATCTGAAAAAATCCTAAGGGGTACCCCTTACGATTTTTGCGATTTTTGGCCATTTTCAGTTATTTTGCTTTAGAGACTGTATGCGCTGTTCAAAAATTATGAAAATTGGTATACTTATGTAATTTTGCCCGAAGAATCGAATGGTGATGTCGCCAAATTCATATCTCGGCCCATTTTTGGGTTATTACCCAAAAATGGGCTGTTTTGAGCAAAACTTTAAATCTAAATATCTCGAGAACGAAACGAGATATCGACCTGCGGTTTCAAAATTTGGAATCAGCACATTAAGAAGTATCTAGATACATAAAAATTAGATTTTTGAAAATTTTGAAGTTTTTATCTAAATGTGGGGTATATTGATTTTTGGGGCAATAATTCAAAAATGGGTAGAGATATAAACTTGGTAGTAATATTATTTGATTATAAAGAAAATGTTACGTAAGTGTACGCATTTTTAGAGTATTTTCCAAGGAACTGTCTGTATTATGTTCGTGTTACAATTTTACTGGATATATAGAATCTTTTCCAATGAACTTTTGGTATGGGATTTGTACAAAATACATCAAAATAACGGAAGGTCTTGTGCTGGCCACAACATATTCCACACAATATAATTAATCAACCCTTAAATTACTCATGCAAAGAACCCATTGAAATATTTTTTTACCACCACAATAAAATAAACTGTTTTTTCGTTGTTCCCACAAAATTTCCATACTCAGACAAACATATCTCTTATAAGAGTAAACACTAAACATACAGGTAGAATTGCATACATGCAGGTATCTATAGACTCTCCCACACTCTTGATATTATCTTAGTACTTCGCTAGAGGGTGTATATGTCTAGCATCCCCTATGACTTGCCCAGATCATCTTGCTACTTGTACGAGCATTTGAGACATTGGGGTCGATTCTTTATTTGTTTTCAATTTCAACCCCCGATCAAGATCCCGATCAAGATCAGATTGTTATTTGAGAAGAGGATTATCTGTGTATCTTGTTGCGAGATAAAAGTTACAAAAGGTTACAAGAGGTACACAGGTTATTGGAATTTCAAGGGTGGTTTCAAAGGTGAAGAAATGTGGCCAAATAAAATAGAAAAATAAATAAATACAGGGTGTCTCAATAAGCTTGCTCGCTATTGGTATCTTTCTTATTTGAAGAGGTACGAGGTTGGTTAGATGAGCAAAATTATGCCAGTTTATATTAGAAAATTGGTCATCTAGACAAAATAAAAATTGTGTCATCGGTACTCAAAATTTGGGACAATATATATATTTTTTAAATGGAACCATGTATTTTTTATTATCTTATTGGAAAGAGTATTTTTTTCTTTTTCCAATAAGGTAATGTTGTTTATGTACAATTTTTTCAAATAAACGAGTTATTTACGATTAAAAATTTAAATTTTGTAAACTATTTTATTAGTTTTTTAGTCAAGTAAGCCACGGAAACAATTGATTCTTTGTTTGTTTGACGTTTAATAACTTTACAAATGAAGAAAAGTTAGATATGATCGTGTTGTATGGAATGTTATATCTAGACACCATTACGTAGAACGGTCGGCTCTCTTTCCAAAAGAGTTTAAATGTGCGAAAGAAATAATGCCTTTCAATTTGAATATTTTCTTTGTTTTGTTATTACTGTAATATATATTAATAAAATAATAATTTTATAAAAGACAATTGTTTCCATAGTTTACTTGACCTAAACTAATAAAAGATAATTTTTATCTTTAAACGTAAATAACTAGTTTATTTTAAAAAAATTGTACATAAACAACATTACTTTATTGGAAAGAGAAAAAAATACTCTTTCCAATAAGATAATAATAAATATATAGTTCCATTTAAAAAATATATATTCTGCCCCAAATTTTGGGAACCGCTGACACAATTTTTATTTTGTCTACATGACCAATTTTCTAACATAAAATGGCACAATTTTGCTAATTTAACCAACCTCGTATCTCTTCAAATAAAAAAGTTATCAATAGTGAGCAAGCTTATTGAGACACTCTGTATATCAACATATTTTATAGCTATAATTTGATAATTGTGAATTTGGGGTATGATAGTTCTTTACTTAGATAGTTTACATGATCCTGTCATTAATAAAAAAAATCTGTTGTGACCAGAACAAGACCTTCCGTCAATTTGATGTATTTTGTATAAATCCCACACCAAAAACTTTTTGGAAAAGATTTTATATATTCAGTAAAATTGTAACACGAATATACTATTTTTTACAAATTCCATACCGAAAGTTCTTTGCAAAAGATTCTATAAATACAATAAAATTATAACACGAACATGCATTATGTAAATTACAGTTGACACTGACATCTTAGACAAAATTAGAATTATTTGAATATATCAGCTATTTCCATGATTACTTATAGCAAAGCTGACTGATTTTTGAAAGTTAATTTCTTTATAATTCTGTTTCATTTTCTCGTATGTACCGATTTATTTATTTTATTAATTTCTCCTCTAAAGTCCGTTCATATTTTTAGCGAATTTTTCACCCCTGGTAATACTTTTATTTTATTCACACATGGTGAGTTTTTTGGGTATGATTTATGCAGTACGACTTGGCTATTTAATATAAAGGTCCGCCTCGTAACTCTACCACCGCAGACAGGGCAGGACTCGGGCTTTTGTCCATCATACACCCCCTCACCCTCCTGCAGAGGTAGAAGTTTTTCTCTTTACTCCGACCAGCGAAAAAATCTCGCCACAGATAGTTTTCAGTAGGGAATATTAAAATTAAAGCGGTCAAATTATTTTTGTGGAACTAGGGAGGATTATTTTATTTAAATTCACTCTATTATAGTTTCTATTCTTCTTTAATTTGTTTACAATGTTACAATGTTACAATTAATAAATAATTGTGCCTTAATATTGATTGATAATGTAAAAGTGATGGAAATAATACCTGTAATATTTGAATTTCGAGCGTTGGAGTCTTTAGTGACCAGTTATATAAGAGTGTAATGCGGACTGCAGACTATCTGTGGTTGGTATTTTCAGGATATTTGAGTCGCTTAGTCAGCAATGCAAGGGTAGCACTGGCGCGGCCACCACTGGACACCAGACGGTACATACAAATCACATCTAACCAGGATGCATACATACAAACCATCCCTTTCCACAAAAATAACTATATTAAATATTAATTTAATTGAAACTACTGAAAACTTATATACACAATTTAAAGGCAACGAAGAACCTATTAACAATAAAAACGGAGTATGCGAAGTGTAATGTCTGGGCTGTGAAATGTCATATATTGGCGAAACGACACAGAAATTAAGGAAAACCGACTCCTACAACTGTTAATTAATGAATTCTTCTCATGGTGCACTATGTAATCATTACCAGACCACAGGTCGTACATTTGATTTTAAAAATACAAAAATTGTCCGGTATCTGCTAACGGTTAAAATTTAACTATAGATACAAAGATAAAAAAATAATTGAATATAGTACCGCCCTGAGGGATGATTTTTCAAAAACGATAAAACAATCTTTATTTTTTACCAAAAGCATAAATATTTTTTTTATATCCCTAACTTGAGAAATGATGGGTTCTCCATACAAAGTTTCATCCCCTATTTCACCCCTTCAAGTTTTATTTTTGCGACAAAAGGTAGCCTATGTCGTTCTCCAAATCTTTGACTTTCCTAGTCATTCCAATAACCCATGTTCTATCCAAAACTAATTCAGTCAATCACAAAGCCCCAAAGTTGTGTTGACTACTTACACAGTTACAATGCATTGCGCTTATGGGGAAACGAATAGCGATCGCTACACTTTCCCAATGACTACCCGACTCACAAAATTTCAATATTCCAGTTGGATTTTGACGGCCATATGCTTAACGTCTATGTAATGCATTACGAATGGAATGGATGATGTTTTTTAAATGATTTTCAGTGCGAATTAAATAATTGACGAATGGAATAAGATATATTAAATGTGTTTAAAGAAAATAATTAAGTTTTGGGTAGCTTTTTACTGAAATTATTCCAAAAAATAAAATTAAACATTTAAAACATGAAATAGATTATTTTAATTAAGGATATTATGTATTTTATAGTATGAATTAAATAATTTTTGAATGGAATACGATATGTACAATATTTCTGAAAATAAATAAATACACGTATACAATTTTAATTAATAAAATTAAGGCCTTTGTATTACACATATTTTATTATTTACTAAATATTAATGCATGATTGAGTTAAAATTCTTTTTTGCAAGGTATTTGGTGGCTCTGAAAAGAGCCGATTCCTGGAAAATATAAGAGTCCAGACTTTATTTGAAGTTATTAGCATATCTGAAGTAAAAATTCTTTTCGGGATATATTTGGCGAACGCCAGTAATTCCTCAAAGCAACACTTTGTCCTGAATACGTCTGAATCCACCCAGTGCAATTACACCATCCCTAATTCCCATCCTGAATGTAAAGGACAACACGTATTGTCCGCAAATCTAAGTGACTTTAATATAAAAAACGGTGGAATCTGTGCCGATGATTCCCGCTCTTTTTGGTTGGTCTCGCCTATACACGAGCAGGAGTCAAAGATTTCACGCCTAGCCGAGGCGCCGTGGTTCTCACTCTATATCTATCTCCTTGGTAATAGGGATATGGCTCTCACGACGTCGACTTAAAGCCTACGTCCCCAAACGAACCCCAGCATTCTCGACAATCTATCTCTATATCAAAATTCATCAAAATTGGTTCACCGGTTTAGGCGTGACAAAGTAACAGACAGACAGACAGACAGGCAGAGTTACTTTCGCATTTATTATATTAGTATGGATTACGTATAGAAATTTGTAGACAAAGTTTCTGAAAGTAATTTCTGGGTGGTTTGAAGTCTCTGACTTTATTTAAGAAGGCAATATGGGGTTCTGGATCAATTTGAATGTAGAGTTTGCGAATTTACTTGTTGGCTGGTTGGCTCGGACATTGACTAGTGATTTAAAAAACCTGAGGGCTGTGATTCTCGCCACATATAATCTCCGGTTAGCTGCTGAGCTCTATATATTGTTCTGGTGTTTTTCCTGCGGTCATTTGGAAAAAGTAGCCTGCCAATAGCATCCCGCTCACTTAGGATTTATTACGCAATTCAGCGCTGAATCAATCAGATGATCGCAGTCGCCGTTGAATGTGGACAATAGCGCATAGGAGCGGAGGACCTAACCATGGCCTGCTCGATGCAGGATGCTGTTTTTTATTTACCTATTGTTTGTTTGTTCTTGCTTTTTTACTGCTGGTCAGCTATTCAAATTTTTATCTTGTCTTCCATACATTCAATACGATTATTAATTGCGAAAAATATAAATAAAATCGTGTAGAATGTGACCTGCTTTACACAAGGGACTGTTGTTTCACAAACACTGTAGGGGTGGGAAATGTTTGGTCCTGCAGGGGTTTAGGGAAAAGTTAGCTGTAGGTTAAAATATAAGTAAAGATTGCCGAGATACAGATGAAATTACGATAATTTGATATACTGTCTGTCTGAGCTCTAAAAAGAGCGAAACACGTGTCTACAGCTGCTGTTGAGCGATTACCCTACGAACAACATTTTTCTAGTTTTTATAACTTTACGCTCACGATATATATATATTATTTTCGTATATACAACGTGTCTCACAACTCGCGCCCCAGACGAAACTGACACTTGCCGACGACAATAAGGTTGCCAACAAATAGAAGAAAATAATTTGCGGCTGCTTGCACAACGGAGTTACAAGACTTTTTAATCCACCAATCCCGGAAGGATATCTTGAGGTGTGATGATATTATTACAAAATAAAACTAGTTGCTAGGTTTTAAAAATACTACTAGTGAATTACAAAATTTGTATCACTTACTGTAATTTTGACGCTTTAGAGTTGACTTTTCACTGTCAATAAATTTAGCGAAGGTGTCATCCGAGATCATCATTTATATCGTACAGTGCAACGTGTTGTAGCAGCTGTGTAAAATGTGTTAAACGAAAATATTATTGTCCACATTCTCCGAAAATTATAATTATTTCTAAGTAATCAGCGGCTGAATACATGGTAAGAATTTTCCTTTTTTATTCACCTTAACAAATTTAATTTGCCACTGATATTCTTCGAAAACTACAGTCGCCCACACATTTTAAAGAAGATTTGATTTATATAAAATCATAGTAACGTAAAATTACGGCAAACACACGTTAAAGTTGTAGGTCTCTGATTGGTCAATTTTAAGGTAGATTTTTTTTCTTCGAAATTACACATCCGTGTGCAGTCTCGTATTTCCTCATTCACTCTGGGGCGCGAGTTGTGAGACACCTATATATATGGTATTTATTCCCCGTGGTTCGAAAATATAATTTTGTATTGGCTCCTCCACCATTTTTTGTGTTGTTAGGTATTAAAAATAAATGCACTGAAATACTATACAATAAAATAAAACTTCATTGTTATATTTTTAAATAAAAACAATATATTTTCACTCATTTTTTTGTATTTTTTATATACATATATAAAAATATAAATAGAATAAATATTTACAACAGCTTATATCTATGAGTAAATCGTCTAATAGTGGGTAACATGGTTGACAAGGGCGGGGGAGGCGTAGCTAGCGTAGGCGGGGGCAGCCAGACGAGCAACGGGGGCGATTTGTTTGACAAGGGGGGCGACGGCTCGAACCACAGGCGCCACTTGAACTGGGTGGGTGGCAGGTTCACGTTGCACCACAGCCTAGAAAAGATTAAACAAATTGTAACATCCGAAACTGCAGTACAGATTCAAGTTGATTTTTTTTAAACTTGAGCCAGTGTTTTAAAACATTATTTCTAATAAAGTCACATAATATACTTGTATTAGTAAGTTTCAAAAGGATTCACCATACTCTTAGGGTATTTTAAGTAAAGGTGGATTTATGCAGCTTACATTTTATTTTACTTTTTCTTTTCTTTTTCGCTTTTACTTTTACTTTAAGTTTGGTACTTTATGCAGCTACTTTAAAGCCTTCGGTACACATGCGCAGATGTGATTTTTCTGGCATTTCAGTTGTCATAAATGTAAAGAGATAATTATAACCTGTAAAAATGAACACAAATGAAATAATTTGTGCATCTGCTGTATTACTTGTAGCTTTACCCATTTTCTAGTTTTTGCAATCTTACCTACACAAAAACAAATAAATACAGCACACGCTGACGTTTGTCACGTGAAGTGGTGCACATGCGCAGTTGTGAAATTCTTTTACTTTAACGGTCTTAAGTTGAAAGTTGGTGAACTTTAGTTCTTAAAGTAAAATTAAAAGTGTGCACATAAAGTAGTACATTTATTAACACACCTTTAACTTTTGTAAAGTAAAAGAAAAAGAAAAGGTAAAATAAAAAGTAGGCTGCATAAATCCACCTTAAGTTAAAGCCCTGGTCCTAGAAGACCGTCTTGTGGAGGTCTCTACCTTTAGCTAACTAACTAACTAATACAACATATATACTGATATCTTTCCTACCTGGAATCCATTGTGGTCATCAGCCGAATAATGCACAATCCTTCTACTGCCATCTGGTTCCACCAAGGAATAACTTCCCTGCACAACATCATTCACCCTGCTCTCCTGTTGCTCATGCACATCTCCGGTGTGGGGATCATGGACAGCGTAGTTGAAGTCATAATGAGGGGGAGCATAGGGCTCGGCCACCACCTGCTTGGCGATGGCTACAGGGGCATGAGCTACAGAAAGGGGAGCGTGGGCAACCGCCAAGCGGGGGGCGGCGTAGGATGCAGGAGAGGAGTAGCCCAAGGGGGATGAGTAGGATACGGGGGAGGAGTGGGAGATGAGGGAGGAGTGGGAGGTGGCGGCGGGGGAGATGAGGCCGCAGTGGGCGGCGGTGGCCAAAAGAGCCAAAGCGACGAACTAAAGGGGGGAAATATTATTAGTGAATTATGTATTGAAGATGAGTAACAAGTTGATCATGAAGCAGTTTTCAATGGAGGTATAGGAATCGTGCTAAAAATCGCTTATACAGATTTTGGTAAATGAGCACGTTTTGATGTTCCCAGAATGTCTGTAGGTATGTACGTTTGTGTGTGTGTGTGTGTGTGTGTGTGTGTGTGTGTGTGTGTGTGTGTGTTTTGTATACCTATTCTATATTAATGTGGGAAGAGCTCATTAGTTTTTAGTTTAACCGGATAACTGGAAGTATCACTTATACAAGCTTTTAATAGTTTTTCTTGAAAAAATAAATCTGAATAAAATTTTTCAGCAACTTTTACAAATACAAATTGAATATAATGTGAAAATCAATTAATTATAATGGTACAGTCTTCAATTCTACGATAATAGCATAGTAAATAACTTTTAAATATAAATTTATACAATAATTTATTTTTATACATCATCTTGCCTATGCGTCAAACAAAAACATAATACTTTAATAACAATTTGGACATATTTAAACAAATGTCACTGTCTAAAGAAATTAAGGTTTGTAAAAATAAAATATTTTCCATCATATATAATTATTAAATATATTATTGATTTGTATTTTGAAAAGACTTTGTGTAAAGATACGAGTATTATTTTGATTTTTTTTTTCTATTAGTTTTGTCAATATTTATGAGATTTATTTTTTGTATAATATATTTGTTAAATGTAAAATAAGGATTGTTATGAATGAATGTAAAAATATTTGAACTTAATTATTCCTTATTTATACTACGCGGTTAAATATCCAGCGGGAGGTTATGGGCCGGCCACATCGGATTTTTTACAATTTATTAATTTATTATTTTAACCGATTTTTAAAAAAAATCACGATATTTTTATATAATTTAAATATGTGGTTCAAAACTGAAATATATAAATGGAAAATAATTTTCTTATGGAATCAAAAACAATTATTTAAAATTGTACAGCTCGATTCACAAAAAGGTTTAGGCTAATCCTCATTTTTGGATTAGCGAATTCTACTCTAATTTTGACAGTTTATAACTATAGTCTAATCTATTCCTAGTATCTACCTTTATTTATAATATCATGAAAATTAAATTTTAAATACTGGAATAGAATAGAATTCACTAATCCAAAAATGAGGATTAGCTTAAACTTTTTTGTGAATCGGGCTGGTACTGAATATAACAATAAACCATTTTAAAAGTAATCAAATGAAATTTTGAAAGATCACTTCAAAATATTTAAAAAATGAGGCACACTCGAATAAATAGTACTTATTGTTCTCCTACCTTAAGCATGTTGGTAGGTAGACTGTTGATTGTAAACTGATGCTGGTGAAAACTTTTTCCCGGCTTAAATAGTACCGAGTACCGAGTACTGTTTGGGTCTGTAGGAGCCTTGCTGTAGGCGACACAATGTGCCGTTGAAAGTCATTTTCATACGACGATAAGGTGTGGCCACAAACAGTGCCTCAAAGTAGAGCAATCAAATTTCAATAATTAATTGGGTAATTGCATATTTTCAATTGAATAGATATATATTGGGTTTAGATTAATATATTGTTATAATTTGCTGAAGAATAAAATTAACTTAAAATTGAACATTTTTTCTGGAATGGTAATACCAGGTATCACTTTACTAGCTCTCAAGGCTATTGTGGAGAGAGCACCACAAGGGTAACTTTTGTGCTATTTGAAATTGGAAATAAGTTTCAATTTTGTTGACGGTTGAAATCAAACCTGATTACCGAATTACAACCGATCACAAAAGACATAGGTACAGCCATGTGATTTTGTAAATACAATTTACTGCAAAGTATATTTGTTGACTTCACGACTTCAGTTAAATTGTGCCCTTCTTCAGGTTCAAGGAGCTACGGAGATAGCGCCTTTTAAAGAATCTGATGTGGCCAGCACATTACCTTCCGTCAATTCTATGTATTTTCTGCAAATTCCATACCAAAAGTTCATTGGAAAAAATTCTATATAGGTACCCAGAAAAACTATAATACGTACATATATTATTTTCTACAAATGCCATATCGAAAGTTTCTTGGAAAAGATTATATAAATTCAATATAATTATAACACGAACATCCATTGTGTAAATCGCACTTAACACTGTTTCCATGATTATAGCAAAGCTGGCTAAATTATTAAAAAAGTTAATCACTTTAAAATTTTTTAACTCTATATCAATCAAACCGTAAAAAATGTCAAAAAATGATATTTAACTTCGTATAGATATAGATATAGATGTAAAGAAGAGAAATATGAAAGAATTATAATTTTTAGAATTATAGTATTGGAGTTATCGTCAGAAAAGTTTTTGTCGCACACACACATAGACACGCAAACATACATACAGACATCATCGTAAAACTAGTAAAATCGTATTTTAGGGACCCTAAAACGTTCTTTTTAATTAAAAAGTTACCACAGAATTTTTTGACCAAAGGTAATACTTTCCTTACCTAAAGGTGAAGGAAGGTAAAAAACGAATACGTCATTCTTTATTTGGCACTACGTATTTTTGAAAAAAAAAACATTAACACCTGGTTCTGTAAAACAGAATAAATTTACGTCCACAGTAAATTTATTTTATTTAACAAATTCGAATCAATTTTACTAATTATATGGCATGTATAACATTGACGTCAAAATTTCGACTCTCATTTGAAGGAATAAATTTTATTTACTTTGGAAATAAATTTATTTATCGTTTATAAAACCAGCCATAAGTATATTTTCTATTAAATAAATAATTAAATAAATATATCATCACGGCATATTGCCTATTTCTAGGAGTGCTAATCTGCTTTGTCGCAGATATAAGTAATGATGATGATACATATGTACCTTGCGGGCATATACCAGGCGTCAACCCAAGAGCACTCATTTCTGGCGTGGAGAGTGCACCACAGAGATCACTTTTGTGTCACTTCAAATTCACAATATTTGGCGTCGATCGGGATCGAGCCCGGTTCCCCAGATTTGCGACCAGACAATCTGGCACGCGGCCACGGGACAGAGCACAAATTAATTATTATTATTTAATTAATTATTAATGTACTAATCTGTGACCAAAAACAATACCTTCCTTACTTAAAGGTGACGGAAGGGAAAAAAGGAATACATCATTTTTTATTTTGCACTACTTATTTTTGAAATAAAAAAAAAAAAAAACGTTAATACCTCTTTTTATAAAAGACAGAATAAATTTACTTCCATAGTAAATTTATTTTAATTAACAAATTCGAATCAATTTTACTAATTTTATAGCATGTCAAAATTTCGACTGCCATTTGAAGAAATAAATTTTATTTACTTTGGAAATAAATTTATCTGTCATTTACAAAACCAGCCATAAGTTTATTTTCTATTGGAATAACTATTTCAAAATCTGTCACCTCCGAATTAACTATGCAAATTGTCTAATGTCCACTTTTAATTTGGCTGTCCATATCTTATATGTTTAAAGGAAAAGTAATTAATTGATTGACAGGTGGGCTGTATGGTACGTGTTCTACATTTTAGATAAAAGCAACAGCTGAAACAGTGTCTACACATACACAAAGCTGAGTTGATAATGAACTTATGATGTAAGATATTACAACACTTACAGATACAACAGAACATTTACAACTGGTCTAGGATAGGTGTTAAGAAATGAATAGGAAAATAGATAGATAACTGTTGTTCGATAATAGCGTCATTAAAGTTGTGAAAAGTGAAACAAAACTTTTTCAAAAATAGAAGTAAATTTAATAGAAATTTATGGTGTTTTAAGTAGTACCTAGAGTCAAAAAATATGTCTGTCTAATAAAAAAAATCATATACAATACATTCTCTTTCTTTTCATGTTATGCATGATATTTTGACATCATCGGATCTCGAGTTACAGCCGTATGAAGTTACCTACATTAATTTTTACAAACCAACCGATATATCCATATTTTTTGCAGATTAGCTTTTATAAATTGCTTACCACTGTGACAAATATTACAATACATCATTTAGTCAACATTATCAATATCATTATTATCATTTTCTTATTGTATCGCACGACCCACGACCTTTCAAGGTCTTCTCCTAAGCTCTGATACATATCGAGGTCATATTTAAGTCATTGTTCCAATTCTTATAGCAAG
Organism: Ophonus ardosiacus; assembly: GCA_943142095.1. NCBI lineage: Eukaryota > Metazoa > Arthropoda > Insecta > Coleoptera > Carabidae > Ophonus > Ophonus ardosiacus. Next base: position 48,388,997 of record OW964832.1, read on the forward strand.
TCTCTTTTATGATCGTGCGTGTATCGTGTACGATTTCCACTGGTTCTTAATATAGACCTTCAAGTATCTGAACGACCTTGAAGGAAAGTGCAAGTTGACAGCAGAAGAGAAAGGCCGATGTTGTAATTATGACATAATTCTGATCGAGTTTCGTTTTTGCTACCATTTTTTTGTGGAGTTTTTTCTGTACAATTTTTTTGCTACTTATTAAATTGATTAGTGCATTTGACAGTAACAAATAGTTTATTAATTATACGATGAATATTCTTATCTTGAAATATCACCTGAAAAATTCTTTAAAACATAAAATATGTCATTTGTTTATAAAAAAAATGGAATTTAAGTATAGGCTGGCACAAAAGTAAATTTACGATTTCAAATATATATCCAGTAAAATTGTAACACGAACATAATACAATTTTTTATAAATTCCATACAGAAAGTTCCTTAGAAAATATTTTATAAATCCAATAAAATTATCACATGAATATACATTATGTATACTCATTTTTAATTTTGAATTATTGGCCCAAAAGTCATTAATACCCCACATTTAGGTAAAAACTTCAAAATTTTCAAAAATCTAATTTTTATGTAACTAGGTACTTCCCAAAGCGCTGATTCCAAATTTTGAAACCGCAGGTCGATATCTCGTTTCGTTCTCGAGATATTTAGATTCAAAGTTTTGCTCAAAACTGCCCATTTTTGGGTAATAACCCAAAAATGGGTCGAGATATGAATTTGGCGACAACAACATTCGATTCTACGGGCAAAATTACATAAGTACACCAATTTTCAGAATTTTTGAACACCGCATACAATCTCTAAAGCAAAATAACTGAAAATGGCAAAAAATCGCAAAAATCTAAGGTGTACCCCTTAGGATTTTTTCAGATTTTGGTCATTTTCAGGGGTTTTCAAGCTTTTATTCATAAAAAATGAACCGGTTGGACAAAAATTATAAAAATTGCTATACTTATGTATTATTGTCCGTAGAATCGAATGGTGATGTCTCCAAATTCATATCTCAACCCATTTTTGGGTTAATACCCAAAAATGGGTAGTTTTGAAGAAAATTTTAAATCTAAATATCTCGAGAACGAAAAGAGATATCGACCTGCGGTTTCAAAATTTGGAATCAGCGCATTGAGAAGTATATAGATACATAAAAATTAGATTTTTGAAAATTTTGAAGTTTTTATCAAAATGTGGGGTATATTGACTTTTGGGGCAATAATTCAAAAATGAGTAGAGATATAAACTTGGTAGTAATATTATTTGATTGAGAATGAAAGAGAATGTTACGTAAGTGTACGTATTTTTAGAGTATTTGAACTTTGAACAAGTGTATGAATTTTTAGAAATAAAAGTATTGAAATAAAATTGGATAAATGCTATAAAAATGTTCCTTGGAAAAGTTTCTATATATCCAATAAAATTTTACCACGTACACTTACTATTTTTTATAAATTCCATACCAAAAGTTCATTTGAAAAGATTCTATAAATCCAATAAAATTATTAATTATAGGATGATCCGATTTAAGTTTTCTATATGTTTGCAACACTATAAATTAAACAGCTGTCTATAACCATGTTTTGTCAAAGTGTCAAATATTAGTTTGCAACTACACATGAACGAAATGGATTATATAAATCAATAGATATATGCAAAGGAACGTAATATAGTATTTAAATTAATAAAAACTAGATAGCCGGAGGTATTGTGTTGACCACATCAGATTATTTTACTATACAGTAGTTCTCGTTTATAAAATTATAACATTTTTAGTCGATTATATAACTAATATCATTTTAGTCTAAACTTGACATTAGTTGTTTTTGAATTATGCAATAGCTTTCTGTTGAATGCGTTTATATTTTTATTCAATTTTGACGTTTTAAACTGTCATTATTAACTCCATAGCAACAATTATAAGCAACACTTTTTTCACAAGTGAATTAAAATTTTTTAAATCACTCTCACATTTTTTTTAATTCACTCTACAACAAATAATGCATTTAAAATAACATCAGACACGAAATTAACACTTACCATAGTATTTATCAGACATTATCAGCCATTTTCATTATTTTTCACGGCACAAATGACAGACAATAAACCTTTTTAAATATATGACTTGACATCTATCATCGATGATTGTCATGAACAGTCTACTAACTGATTAGTTTTTTGTTTTGTCAAAATTAAATATTATAATGGTTTTTATTACAATTTCGTCAAAATTGAATAAAATATTGTGCAAACCACGTCAGCTAAGAATGTTTATTCACTCGAAGACATTAACTCATTCGCCCTTACGGGCTCGTGAGCTAAACTTTCATCTCATGAATAAACATTACCTTAGCTCACTTGGTGTGTAAATATTAATGTTGTAAAGTAATTATTTTTAATAAATAGTAGTGAAATGTAAAAATAAACAAAATGGATACATAAATAGAAATATATTTATTAACTTAACAAATACATGAACATATAAATAGTGTATACAGGCGATTTCTTAATGATGATAGAGACTTGGCGCAGCATAAGACACCACTGGTGCCGCAACAGCCTTCACAGGATGCTGACCCGGCTCCCTCTGCACTACCGCTTGGAACCCATTGTGGTCATCGGCTGAGTAGTGCACCACCCTTCTGGAACCATCGGGCTCAACTAGACTGTAGCTGCCTTGAACGGCGTCACCGTGTCTGGTCTCTTGCTGTCCGTGCACATCCCCAGTATGGGGGTCGTGCACCCCGTAGTTGAACTCGTATTGGGGTGGGGCCCATGGCTCGGCAACGTGCCCCACTGGGGCCAGTACCCCGCAGTAAGCCACCCCGACGAATAGAGCCAACACGAGAACAAGCTGCATGGTGAAGTAAATTTGAAAAACGACGGTGGTAGAATGTGAAGTTTCAGAAATAGATTCTGGTTTATATACTAAGACAGTGTTAGAATATTAACAGTGGACTCAATTAGGCAACATATAACAGGTTTCGATTTTGTGATAATCTAATTTAAGGTATAACAAGTTTCTCTACAGCCTATATTGCCAATAATTCATAATTATTACTAATCAAAAATAAAAAGTATTTCAGCTTGTTATACTTTTATTTAAAATTCAAGTTTATTATAATTTCAATAGGAGCTTGTTTACTATTTTGGTATATTTCTTGCGACACTAAATCTCATTTCGAAATTTCTATATTTACCAATTAATCTGTAGGTCAAACACGAAATTTACATTAGACTTGGATTTTTAGTTTAAAAATTTTCAGAAATATTTATGAGAAATATTTACCAACCAATTAATAACATCGCTTTTAACAATAAGAATAGGTCTTCTCCAATTTTTGGAGTATTTGCAATCCATAAACGACAACCCATCTCATTTATTATCTCTCGCTAAGAGAGGTATTGGATTCATGCTAAAATTCGCATATCCAGATTGTAGTGAATAAGCACGATTTAAGGTCCCTAGAATCCGATTATAACATTTTTAATATGATGTCTGTGTGTGTGTATGTGTGTATGTATGTATGTATGTATGTATGTATGTCTGGATGTTGAAGTCACGATTCCTCAAAAACTATAAGACTTAAGAATTGTTTAACTATGGATTCCTCAATCTGACATTCCTGGGAAGAGCTGAAAAGGTTTTGGTAACAATTGAACAACCGGAAGTAGTAGTTTCTGAGAAAAATCTTCTAAATATAATTTTTTGGAAATTTTTGTTATTAAATATTGAAGAACAATTTGTAAGCCAAAATTCAGCTACCTATTTGTTGCCCCTAAATTCTGGTGAACATCCAATGCCATACGCCACTAAATATTCAAGGAAAATAATTGTAATATTCTTACCACTATCTTTAAAGTAAACGAAATTCTTGGTATTTGCTACTGTTCAAATACAACAATACTATCTACATATCTACTACTCTACTTCCCACGTACGGGTTAAGAATGCTAGAAAACAATAGAGTGTAGTTTGTAAACAAGTATTTGAGTATTGTTCGAAGTGTTGCTATGTCCTTTAGTCCTTGAGCCCTTGAAAATCCGTGTCAGAGAAAGGAAAGATTTTGAATTTGTATTGTTTCAAAACTCACTGTCGACATTTGTGTGCTTTGTTGATAGTTGGTGATCTGATTAATGTTGTTTTTAATTAGTTGCCGGGTGTCAATGACTGCAATTAATAATTTTTAATTATGAATATTTTGTTAATTATTTTATTGAACTGTTTTCGGACTTTCTCTGCGTGTGAATGTAGTTTTTATTTTATGGTAATTTTGTATAATTCTGTTTAATATTTTACAAAATATGGAAGAAACTTTAAATAAATAATTTATGAAAACAATTGATTGAAAGTACTAATTATAACAACTGGTAAGTCCTAACGTTTTCTTCAAAAAGTTTCTTCAAATTGTTTGTTTAGCATTTGTTCCATATTTTGAATTTATTTCAATTTCAACAAAAAAAATCTGTTGTGGCCAGCACAAGACCTCTCGGCATTTCCATATTAGGCTATATAAGTACTGAATTGCACTTCCCTTTCGAACCGTCGTTTTATAACAAAAAAAAAAAAAAAAATACAGAACTTTACCCAAATACTGTTTTTTAATGTATTTAACATGTCTTCTGCATACATATAATTCTAATTATATATATTTTTCATGGTATGAGGAAGTTTCTAAATGTCAGAGATTCTTCCAATTCATTATCCAGATTGGCGATATTTCTGATGGATATATGCATTTTACCTATAATTTCAAATATTTAATTAATAAAACAATAAGAAAGATTAAATGTACTTCCCAGAAAAAGCTATCAGAATGTCACTAAAACTGTTGATTTTTGACACTGACATGTGTCATTTAAAAACTATGTTATAAACATTGGAATTCATCAACTGGTTTCCTTAGTGCCTTGGCCTCTGCGATTAGTTTACTCTATAAATTAAAGTGCCTTTATCTCTAAATCTATACAAGATATAATAAAAAATTTAATTGTATTAGATGGAGAATTTTATATTCTTCAAAATTTAATAAAAAAAACTCCTAAAATATTATATTTAGAAGAATTTTTCTAAGAAACTACTACTTCCGGTTGTTCAATTGTTACCAAAACGTTTTCAGCTCTTCCCAGGAATGTCAGATTGAGGAAACTGCAGTTAAATATTTTTTAAGTTTTTGAGGAATCGTGTCTACAACATCCAGACATACACACATACATACATACACACATACACACATACACACATACACACATCCACACACACACACAGACATCATTTTTAAAATGTTATAATCGTATTATCGTGCTTATCCAATAAAATCTGGATATGCGAATTTTAGATGAATCCAATACCTCTCTTAGCGACAGGTAAAAAGGAATGTTATAATTAAGTGGGGGTGGACTGTTTATAGTTGCTAATTATTTAATCACTAATCTCCCACGCCCAATTTTACACCTATCACCTTAGTATAAAAACCAGAATCCATTTCTAAAACTTCACATTCTACCATAGCAGCCTTTCGAATTTACTTCACCATGCAGCTGGTTCTCCTGTTGGCTCTATTCGTCGGGGTGGCTTACTGCGGGGTATTGGCCCCAGTGGGGCACGTTGCCGAGCCATGGGCCCCACCCCAATACGAGTTCAACTACGGAGTGCACGACCCCCACACTGGGGATGTGCACGGACAGCAAGAGACCAGGCACGGTGACGCCGTTCAAGGCAGCTACAGTCTAGTTGAGCCCGATGGTTCCAGAAGGGTGGTGCACTACTCTGCCGATGACCACAATGGGTTCCAAGCGGTAGTGCAGAGGGAGCCGGGTCAGCATGCTGTGAAGGCTGTTGCGGCACCAGTGGTGTCTTATGCTGCACCAAGTCTCTATCATCATTAAGAAATCGCCTCTATACACTATTTATATGTTCATGTATTTGTTAAGTTAATAAATATTTTTTTATGTATTTATTTTGTTACATTTATAAATCCTCTGCTATTATTATCAATAATCTAAATATTTGAAACATTTTATTATATTGGATTCATGCTTATCAACATTTTAGTGAATAATCACGTTTTAAGGTCACTATAAACCGATTTTAACTGTTTTACATTGATTTATGTGTGTGTGTGTGTGTGTGTGTGTGTGTGTGTGTGTGTGTGTGTGCATGTGTGTGTGTGTGTGTGTGTGGATCTGTGTATGTGTGGATATTGTGACATGATTCCTCAAAAACTATAATACTTAAGACCAATTTAACTATGTATTCCTTAATCTTACATTAATAGTAAGAGCTGAAAAGGTTTTGGTAATAATTGGATAACGGGCGGTAGTAGTTTTTTAAAAAATCTTCTAAATATTATTTTTGGAAGTTTATGTTATTACAAATATTAAAGAATATAGAATTCTTTGTTATATCTTATATAGATTTAGAGGTAGAGAATTATCAATGTATAAAATAATCAATTATATAATGAATCAAATATGGGGTCCCGTGGCGGCGTGCCAGAGTGTCTGGTCGCGAACCTGGGGAACCGGGTTCGATCCCGACCGACGCCAAATATATCGATTTTTAAATGACACAAAAGTGACCCCTGTGGTGCACTCTCCACGCCAGCAATGAGTGCCTGTGAGGTGACGCCTGGTAAGCGCCCGCACGGTACAAGTATGTCATCCATCATCATTACCGATGTCTGTGATAAAGCAGATTGTGGCACACTCAGAAATGGGTAATATGCCGTGATATATTTATTTTTTATTTATCAAATAGCTCATGGAAACCAGTAGAAAAATTAAAATGTTTGTAACTGACATAAATGTCAGTGTCAAAAATCCAGACATTACTAAAGGCTTTTTCTGGGAAGTACATTTAATATTTCTTATTTTGTCAATAATTAAATATTTAGAATTATAGATACAGCTTTCACACTTTAAATTGACATTGTTTTCTAATGCGGAAAATCTAAAATTCCTGCTTGGACATATCGAGATGTACTAGAAATTATAATATGCTCTTATTATAACGAGGAAAAGACTCCGTCAACATCTAAAATTGGTTTTTCACCTTGGTTGGAGCTCGCCAAAGAGACGGCAGTTACACCACACTGATGAGCCCCAACAAGGGCGAAACGCGTCTGTGGTTACTAGCTGGGCACAGCCCGCATCTAATGATGATTGAAAAGTTGATTCAGATACTGAAATCTTGTGAAACATGGCGAGTGTTTTCTAATTTTTTAATGTCATTTAGTTTCAACTTTCTAAAATGTCAAATTGCGTATTAAAATGAAGGTTCTTTCGATACGCAATTGGGCTTCGTAATGACGTCATTATGAACGCAAAATATATAAGCATTATTTTCATGCTAAAATGTCCTCACAATTCTGGTGATATATTTCTTGACTGATAACTATCAACAGGGTCCCGTGGCCGCGTGCCTGAGTGTCTGGTCGCGAACCTGGGGGAACCGGGTTCGATCTCGACAGACGCCAAATATTTCCAATTTTAAATGGCACAAAAGTGACTCCTGTGGTGCACTCTACACACCAGCTATGAGTGCCCATGAGGAGACGCCGGTAAGCGACCACACGGTAAAATATATCGTTATCATTACCGATGTCTACATGTGTTGTAGATACTGGCACACCCAGAAATGGGTAATATGCCGTGATGATATATTTATCAACTTGTATACTTACCGATACCACTTTATATTCGTGAACTAATAATATTCATCTCTAGAGCCAATAAAATCAGATTATGTTATTTAAAAGCTTCAAAATTGATTAATATAAGAATGAATATAGCATGAACTTCATTATAAACAAAAAAATTGTATTGTCAACTTCCTGTGGTTTAATTATTGCAAAACATTTTCCAGGTCTCAACCCACACTTTAATGATACATATATAAGATAATAATTACATACATCAACTCTGTGTTAATTTGAAAATTGCACACTGTTTCATAACACTGACCGCGATTAATTTCACGTGAACTTGAAACGAAAGTAAAACTGGAATGTTACACTTACATACATTCGACACGCTGAAAACTGTCGCTAATATTTAACACTGACTTTACATAATTATGCTTATCAAATAGGTCAATCTTAATCTTAACAATCTATTATTATACAGTGTAAAGGATATTGTTGAGTTTATATGGGTGCTAATTTCTTTTAAATTGTACAAATTAATTCTTTACAATTATTTCAGTTTTCATTTCAATATTTCGTTCCATACAAAGCACAGATAAATAACCAAAATATTCGCTAATTGAATAGGGATTATAATATAACGTGTTAAAAATCCGAACTTTCATGAGGTATTGTTGAAATTTTAATTATTAAATGGATTTAAAAGTAATTGCAATTCATTGTTAACTGTGCTCCAATTATTACAGTACCTACACTTTTAATTCTATACAATATATAACAGACGTAGAAAGTGCATTAAGTTGAGAAATTGATCTGATAAATTATGTAAAATGGTATTGTGTAGTAAACATTTTTTACACTGGAAATGGTTTATGTATTCATAGATTAAATTAAGATAAGTTTAATAAATTTATCTGATTGTTTGAAAAGTGAAATGAACAGCTTTTCTTGTCAGTATATGAGTATTAATTACGTGCCTACCTAGATAAAGAAAACTATAATTTTATTCACCAAAACTACTAAAACCTTTACAGAAAAAAATTATTCTGTGTTACATTTAAAGTATAATTTTTACACTAATTATCGTTTTATTTTTTTACCTTTCGCTAAGAAAGGTATTGAATTTATGTTAAAAATCGCATATCCAAATTTTAGTGAATAAGCACGATTTAAGGTACCTAGAATCCGATTAAAATATTTTTACGATGATATGTGTGTGTATGTGTGTGTGTGTGTGTGTGTGTGTGTGTGTGTGTATGTGGATGTTGGAGGAACGGTTTCTCAAATTCTATAAAACTAAAGACCAATTTAACCTCGTAGTCCTTAATTTGACATTAATGGGAAGAGCTGAAAAGGTTTTGGTAACAATTCGACAACAGGAAGTAGCAGTTTATTAAAAAGATTTTCTAAATATTAGTATTTGGAAATTTATGTTATTACAAATATTGAAGAATATAAAATTCTCTTTCCAATACATTGAACATTTTTATTATATCTTCTATAAATTTAGAGATAAAGAATTATAAATATATAACGAACGAATGCTTCTATAGACGTTAGTGTTTATGGGCGTCATTTTGAGAAATTCTTAAAATATGTATTACAAAGCTGAATAATATTATTTTAAAAAAATCATAGCTACAAGTTAAAATGGCACAAAAGTGATCCCTCCCAACAATGAGAGCCCGTGAAGTAACGCCTGCTAAACGTTCGCATGGTACAAATATGTCATCATAATTGCCAAGCAGATTGGTAAATCCAGAAATGGGTAATACGCCGTGATGATATATTTATTTTATTATTGTTCGAAAACTGAATAATATTGTTTTAAAATATAATTAATAAAAGTTAAATTATTAAAATATCTTTCAGAACTCATTTTAATAATTGGAATAATACTACCTTTTCTAGTTTTAAGTTTTGTATATTTTATTATTAAAACACAACGTTTCGGCACCATAAACTGGTGCCTTCTTCAGGGGAAATTGACATAAAAATGTCAATTTATGTCAATTTCCCGAAACGTTGGGTTTTAATAATAAAGAATACAGAACTTAAAACTAAAACAGGTAGTATTATTCCAATTATTAATAAAAGTTAATCTATTTTGCATCCCCTACATATTATATAAATTTCTAACACATATTCAATATAACCCTGCATAAGTATAGTAATTATTTATGAATATTATAAATATTAATGAATGAATTTGTAAATCAGTATAATTTTATTTATGATCTACTTTTCGTTTTTATATGTTTCTTGATCAGATGATCAGAAATATTCTTATTTTTAATACCTAGTGCAAAATATTGGTTTATTCCTAAAATAATTTGGAAAAATATAAATTCAAATCTGTATAAAAGACTATTCTTTACATAATTTTGAGGCAGGTAAATACATTTTTAAAGAATTGAAAACGCTTGAGTTCATAGAAATAAAAATAATTTATTGATAAAAACAATATATAAATATATACAAATCATTTGTATGAGAATAATATAATGTCATTTATGAGTATAGATGACACATGACAATGAAGAGAGATATATCCTTAAGTCTTTAATGGTAGAGTCCATGGCTGAGTGCGGGGGAAGCGTAGCTACCATAGCCAGCAAGGGCTGGTTGAGCATAACTGGCAATGGCTGGCTGAGCGTAGCTCAAGGGAGCAGCATGGGCAACAGTTGCCACTTTGGCAACAGCCACGGGGTGGTGAGCGGGTTCGCGTTGCACCACAGCATTGAATCCGTTATGGGGGTCGGCAGTGTAGTGCACGATTCTCCTGCTGCCATCGGGCTCCACAAGGGAGTAGCTTCCCTGGACAGAATCTCCTACACGTTGTTCTTGTTGTTCCTTGCTATCTCCGGTATGGGGGTCGTTGACTCCGTAAGCGAAGTTATAGTTGGCTGGGGCAGATTGCTCAACTACCACCTGCTTGGCAATGGCTACTGGAGCAGAATGTGCGACCGCGAGTCTTGGGGCAGCGTAGCTGGCGTAGGCGGGGGAGGCATAACTGGCAACGGGGGAAGCGTAACTGGCAAGGGGAGAACCGTAGCTGATGGCAGGACCAGCGTGAGCTACAGCCAGGGGTTGAGCGGCGTAACCCAAGGGGGAGCCATGAGAGATGGTTTGTTGGGAGATTGAGGCGTGGGAAGTCGCGGCGGGGGCGGCGATGAGCCCGGCGCGAGCTACGGCCAATACGCTGGCGAAGACGATGAACTAAGGGAAGAAAAAATTCTATTAGTTTACACTGTTTTCAATAACAAATTGAAGCTTTAAATGCAGCACTTGTTTACATGTTTTGTAACCGGTTTGTTCTGTTTTATGTGTAGTCACAATATCAAAATATTATCCACAGCAAAATAGTATTAAGTGATAAAATTTAACCGATTCTTCTATTGCAGTTTAATTCCATTTCATTTCATTCAAATTTGAACGCATAGTTACTGATTTTAAAACAAATTCAGAAAAGATTCCAAATGCTGCAGAATTATATATAGACGTAATAACCGACAATAGATATTCAGAGTACTCGCATCAAGATTTGAATATTTTTTACTGTTTTCCAGGCGAATTCAGAGAGAAACAAAACGATATTTAATAACAAATTTTATTTTATCATCGTGGTGAAGGAACTTTCAAGCCGGCGTCAGAGTATTCCTTGTACTAAAACTCGAAAACATAGTTATTGGTGTATTTCTAGCACTGCACTCACTTTGTATGCCATTGTGGAGACTGCGAAGTGACTGTGCCTTATCCGAAACCAGCGAGAGCTTTTATATTGCTCAGACAAGCAGGAGAATGTCACATCATATATTTGGTATAGGCGTGGTTGTCCGAAATATTATATGTATCGGCTTGCCTGAGACTTGCACAAGAATTAAAAATTGTGCAAAATTAAATTTTAATTTTTGAAATAGCTTAGCCCTCAGCTGGTACAGTTATTTTTAGTCACATATCTGTATTGGTGGGTATTTTAATATCTCATTATTTAGGTAATTTTTATTAAGATATAACAAAAAATCGGATTTTTAGTTGTCAAATCAGTATCTATTAGATAATCTTTTTTTTAAAAGAAAACTACTTTGTTGTCCCAACCATCTTAGTCTCCGTACTTGTGTTACAAACGCATCACCGTATAAGTTCATCACTTTTTCATTTGTTTAGCATACAAAACATCTAATTCAAGTAGACAATGTGACAGTTTAATAAATTACAAACATTTTCTTATATATTTTAATAAAAAACTAAAATAAAAAAATCTGATGTGACCAGTACATGACCTCCCGCCAATTCCATGTTTAAAATAGCAATGAGCTTTAAGTAAAGTTTCACTTCCGATTGATCGACAAAATCTACTTTTTTTTCCAATAAATAGAAAAGTTTGTAATACGAAATTTTGGATTATATTTTATTATGTTTTTCCTGAAAAATCTGTTAGAGCTTCAAATTAAGTACTACATCCCGTTTATAATATATAGTCAAAATCTAATATGTTGTTTCAAATTATATAAGAGTATTAAATACCTACCAACTTTGCGAAGTTTTGGATCATTAATATATTTTAAGGAAAAATCGTCACACACACATTATTGTCAAAATCATCTCCTACTTCCTTATGCTCTAAAACGCAATCTGTGTAAATTCTTCGCCGTACATTATCGTCACTTTGAAATCACGTTCTTATTGAGAGCTGTTTAATATATAATGCTGCAAACATCAAACTAAAATCGAATTACCTGTATATCTAATATTTATTTAAGATGGAAAATATATTATTTTTACAAACCTTAATTTCATTAGAATCATATTTAAACTACTAAATTCTTCTTAACACGGTTTCATTATTAATTTTAATGAAAATTGCTTCGTGACAGTGACATTTGTTTAAATATGTCAAATTTGTTATTAAAGTATTGTTTTGGTTTGACGCAGATGCAAAGTGATGTACAAAAATAAATTATTTTATAATATAATATAAAGTTATTTCAAGTTATTTACTAAGTACTATTATCGTAGAATTGAAGATTGTGCCATTATATTCAATTTGTATTGGTAAAAGCTGCTAAAAAATTATATTCAATGAATTTTTTACAAGAAAAACAGCTAAAAGCTATAGAATTGGTATACAAAATTTAAAAATTTTCTGATTGATAGTATTTGAGTAATCGTGTCCACAAAATCCGCACTCACACACACACACACACACACACACACACACACACACACACACACACACACACACACATAGACACACATACATACCTACAGACATCATTGTAAAAATGTTAAAATCGGATTCTGGGGACATCAAAACGTGCTTATTCTCTGAAATCTCTATATCCGATTTTTAGCACGATCCCTGTACCTCCCTTATCTAGGGTAGCGGGAGGTAAAAAAACATGAATGCAACTATTATAAGAAGCTTCACCTTATTTTTACCTATAGCTGAAGATGGACTAACGTTCAAATAATATTATGTAAATGTTGAAATAAATACATGGAACATTAAGACCAAATTCACTTGATTTCAAATCCCATGAAGGTTCCCAAAGGATACTCCAATTAAAAATTATAAGAAGTGATAATTTATTAAACTGTCACATTTATATTGTGTTTTATTTCCATAGACACCTAATAATTCGAGGCAGTACACGTTTTAGTGTAAACAGTTTCTGATTTACTGGGGACATTAGTTGATGTTTTTGAGTACATATTTCCGTTAGCGCTATTTAAGCGAAGTTATTTTAAAAATAAGTCGCTATTTGTCACAAAATGTATGATGGAAAAAAGGTGTGTTTTGTATGCTAAACAAATGAAAAATTGATGAACTTATACAGTGATGCATGTGTAACACATGTACAGAGAGTTGATATTGATTGATAACTAAAAATCTAATTTTTGGTACATCTTAATAAAAATTAAATTCGAATTAAAACGGTAATGTTCAAACACCCACCAATCTAGTTATGTGACTAAAAATAACTGTACCACCTGAGGTATAAACTATTTCACAAATTTAAATTTAATTTTGCACAATTTTCATTCTTGTGCAAGTGTCGAATAAGGCTATACATATAATATTTCGGACAGCCACGCCTATACCAAATATATGGTGTGACATTCTCTTGCTTGCCGGCCCATTATAAAAGTTCTCGCTGGTTTCGGATAAGGCACAGTCACTTCGCAGTCTTCACAATGGCATACAAAGTGAGTGCAGTGCTAGAAACACATCAGTAACTACGTTTTCGAGTCTTAGTGGAAGGAATAATTTGATGCCGGCTTTATTATTAAATTTTGTCTTGTTTTTTTCTGAATTTGTCTGGAAAACTTTGAATATCTGTTGTCGGTTATTCCGTCTTTAGATAGCCGTTGTGATTTTTTTCTGAATTCGTCTTAAAGTTAATACTTAATTACTAGTTTAAGTTTTGGTGAACATTATTGCTCAGGGACAAACTTGAAAACCTGTTATTACATCTGTACATATACATAGTCCTGAAGCATCTAGAATCCTTTTTAAATTTGTATATTGCAGTATAGTTATGTTTCATCGTGTATTACTAATTCTACATATAATTCAATAATCAACAAATTTGTAAAAGTCTGTGGTTATTTACTGTATACTTATACAGTCCGAATTTTTTGTACATGTACATGAAACATGAAATAGAATTAAACTACACTATAAGAATCGATTAAATTCTATCATTTAATACTCTGTTACTGTGGATAATATCTTGATATTGAGACTATACATGAATCAAGAAAAACCGGTTACGAAACATGTAAACCAGTGCAGCATTTAAAGCCTCAATTTGTTACTGAAAACTGTGTAAACTAATACAATTTTTTCTTCACTTAGTTCATCGTCTTCGCCTGCGTGTTGGCCGTAGCTCGCGCCGGTCTTATCGCCGCCCCCGCTGCGACATCCCACGCCTCCATCTCCCAACAAACCATCTCTCATGGCTCCCCCTTGGGTTACGCCGCTCAACCCCTGGCTGTAGCCCACGCTGGTCCTGCCATCAGCTACGGTTCCCCCCTTGCCAGTTACGCTTCCCCTGTTGCCAGTTATGCCTCCCCCGCCTACGCCAGCTACGCTGCTCCCAGACTCGCGGTTGCCCATTCTGCTCCAGTAGCCATCGCCAAGCAGGTGGTAGTTGAGCAATCTGCCCCAGCCCACTACAGCTTCGCGTACGGAGTCAACGACCCTCATACCGGGGATAGTAAGGAACAACAAGAACAACGTGAAGGAGATTCCGTCCAGGGAAGCTACTCCCTTGTGGAACCTGATGGCAGCAGGAGAATCGTGCACTACACTGCTGACCCCCACAATGGATTCAACGCTGTGGTGCAACGCGAACCCGCTCACCATCCCGTGGCTGTTGCCAAAGTAGCAACTGTTGCCCATGCTGCTCCCTTGAGCTACGCTCAGCCAGCCATTGCCAGCTACGCTCAACCAGCCCTTGCTGGCTATGGTAGCTACGCTTCCCCCGCACTCAGCCATGGACTCTACCATTAAAGACTTACCTCTCTTCATTCTCATGTGTTATTTATAAATGACATTATATTATTTTCGTACATATAATTTGTATATATTTATATATTGTTTTTATCAATAAATTATTTTTATATCATTGAACTAAAGCGTATTCAATACTTTAAGAATGTAATTGCATCCCTCAAAATATGTAAAAGAAAAGTCTTAAATATTTAAATTTGAATTTGACATTTCTAAAAACAGTGTTTTAGTTAAAACCGTGATCATGAAAGAAAGAAAGAGAAGTCTTTTATACAGATTTGAATTTATACTTTTCCAAATTATTTTAGGAATAAACTAAAAGTTTGCTCTATTAAAAATAAGAATATTTCTGATTATCTGAACAATAATAGTTTTTTATGTAAGAAGTGTAAAAAGTATAGTCTTATTTCACGAATAGGAAAGTTTGATCGAACGAGTCACCGGCGAGTTCGTCAAATCCTATCAGTGAAATAAGACACTTTTTACTCGAGATGTATACAATTTTTTTTACGTCTGCAATAAAAGTGTAAAAAAAGTACACTTTTTTCACACTTTTGCTTCAAAAAAGACATACTTTATAAATCCATTGTAATGAAAAAAGTGTTTTTTTTTAACAGATGTAAAAAAACATGAAAACAATTGTAGATTCAATAAAATCATCATCAAGTAGATCATATATAAGATTATACTGATTTACAAAATTATTAATTAATTACCATTCTTATACTTACTTATATTGCAGAGTCCTAATATGAATACGTATTACAAATCATATGTAGGGGATGCAAAATAAACTAACTTTTACTAATATCCGGGAATATATGTTTTCAAGCTATAGGCTCATAAAGATTAATAATCCACTTTACTTTTTGATTACAGTGACGTGTTACTGCTAATTTTAACTTCTGTAGCAATGATTATAAAAATATTTTTATTCAATTTTTTAATAATTCTGAAAATGAAGAATGTGGATATAATAACCAAAATTGGAGCATATTTTGGTTTTACAATATTTAAATTTTATATTTAATATCCAGGATCTATTGATCGATAATCGAAGCAAAATAGGATGGAAACAGAAGTGTTCATGGCAACAGGAGAAACTCTGCCATAAAATGTATGAAGCGAAAATTCATAAAATGAAAATAAAAGATTGCAACATTGTATACGTAAAGAAAGTTATAAATGAACAAACATTGGAGCCAAATTGAAAAAACGGAGTTTGAAAATAGAAAAAATATATGTATAATAAAAAAGACAAAGAAGGGGGTTATTTGGATTAATGTAGTGAACGATGTATTTAACATAATTTAATTCGTTATTTGTTTATATTTTCCAAGTTCATCTATAATTATCACTCTCCACTCCAGCTATGAGTGCGCGTGAGGTGACGCCCGGTAAGCGCCCACACGGTAAAATATATCATCATTACCGATGTCTACATGTGTTGTAGATACTGGCACACCCAGAAATGGGTAATATGTCGTGATGATATATTTATTTATTTTATTTATATTTTGGGTCAGTAAATGACCATTGGTACTTATTATACAGACTGTAATTGAATTCGTATTATAAATTTTTACTACTAACGCATCGTTTTCGAGTCAAGCTCTAAAAAGTGTAATTATTTACCGTAATTTTAGATGGCCGTGGCTAAACACTTTAGTTATTATTTTGTTTATTTTAACTTTTAGCATTATGAATGAGCATACTGTTCACGATTACGATAACATGGTATTATACATACAGCCGAGTACTGCAGCATTAAAAATTCAAATAAATCCTGACGTTTTTGAACGAATATATCAAAAATGCTTGCATTGAAGTTGTTGTTGATGGACGTCATACTGAGCAATTATTATAGGTAATAGGTATTAGAAAATTGATGATTTTGTAAATCAGTATAATCTTATTTATGATCTACTTTACGAGGATTTTATTTAATCTACAATAGTTTTTATATGTTTCTTGATCAGATGATCAGAAATAGTCTTATTTTTAAAAGTGCAAACTATTAATTATTTATTCTTAAAATAATTTGAAAAAGTATAAATTTAAATCTGTATAGAAGACTTCTCTTTACATATTTTGAGGAATATAAATACATTCTTAAAGAATTGAAAACGCTTTGGTTCAAAGAAATAAAAATAATTTATTGATAAAAACAATATATAAATATATACAAATCATTTGTATGAGAATAATATAATGTCATTCATGAGTATAGATGACACATGAGAATGAAGAGTGGTATATTCTTAAGTCCTTAATGGTAGAGTCCATGGCTGAGTGCGGGGGAAGCATAGCTACCATAGCCAGCAAGGGCTGGTTGAGCATAGCTGGTGATAGCTGGCTGAGCGTAGCTCAAGGGAGCAGCATGGGCAACAGTTGCTACTTTGGCAACAGCCACAGGATGGTGAGCGGGTTCGCGTTGCACCACAGCGTTGAATCCATTGTGGGGATCAGCAGTGTAGTGCACGATTCTCCTGCTGCCATCGGGCTCCACAAGGGAGTAGCTTCCCTGGACGGAATCTCCTACACGTTGTTCTTGTTGTTCCTTATTATCTCCGGTATGGGGATCGTTGACTCCGTAAGCGAAGTTGTAGTGGGCTGGGGCAGATTGCTCAACTACCACCTGCTTGGCGATGGCTACTGGAGCAGAATGTGCGACCGCGAGTCTGGGAGCAGCGTAGCTGGCGTAGGCGGGGGAGGCATAACTGGCAACGGGGGAAGCGTAACTGGCAAGGGGAGAACCGTAGCTGATGGCAGGACCAGCGTGGGCTACAGCCAGGGGTTGAGCGGCGTAACCCAAGGGGGAGCCATGGGAGATGGTTTGTTGGGAGATTGAGGCGTGGGAAGTAGCGGCGGGGGCGGCGATGAGACCGGCGCGGGCTACGGCCAACACGCAGGCGAAGACGATGAACTAAGGGAAGAAAAAATTGTATTAGTTGACACAGTTTTCAATAACAAATTGAGGCTTTAATTGCAGTACTGATTTACATGTTTCGTAACCAGTTTGTTCTGATTCTGTGTAGACACAATATCAAAATATTATCCACAGTGATATACATATTATTAAATGATAGAATTTAACCGGTCCATTAAATGTAGTTTAATTCTATTTTATGTACATAATCTTTGCAGAAAATTTGGGATACAATTTTTAATGCGTACTATTATTAGTAGATACATTGATCAACCACATACTTTAACAAATTTGTTAATACAGTTAAAATAACATTCGAAGCAATATCAATTCAAATCAAATGAAGATAGTATTTTATTAATTTAACTATACTGTAGAGTTTTAAAAATATTGAAAGCGTACTTAGTTTTAATTGTTAAATTCATTAGGATTTTAGATGCTTCAGGACTATGTATAGTCTTAATAACCGACAATTATATTGGTTCTTCAAATTTATCCCTGGGCGATACATTGTACCAAAACTTAAATTAGTGCCTAGGTATTAATTTTAAGACGAATTAAAAAAAAAAAAAACACAACGGCTATGTAAAGACGGAATAACCGGCACCAGATATTTAGAGTATTTGCATCAAAATATGAATAGTTTTTACTGTGTTCCAGGCGAATTCAGAAAGTAACGAGACAAAATTTAATAATAAACTTTATTCTATCCTGGTGGTGAAGGAACTTCTCTGTGCATCGACATTTCAAGCCGGCATCAGAGAATTCCTTCCACTAAGACTCAAAAACGTAGTTACTGATGTGTTTCTAGCACTGCACTCACTTTGTATGCCATTGTGGAGACTGCGAAGTGACTGTGCCTTATCCGAAACGAGCGAGAGCTTTTATACTGGGCAAACAAGCAGGAGAATGTCACAGCATATATTTGGTATAGGCGTGGCTGCCCGAAATATTATATGTATCGCCTTGTCCGAGACTTGCACAAGAATTGAAAATTGTGCAAAATTAAATTTTAATTTTTGAAATAGTTTATCCCTCAGATTGGTGGGTGTTTCAATATATCATTATTTAGATAATTTTTGATATATAACAAAAAAAATGGATTTTTAGTTGTCAAATCAATATCTATTGGAATTTTTTTTAACCAGCTGTTAAAAATGAACTACTTTGTTACGGAATAGGCCCGTTATAATTTTGCCAAGAATCAAATGCATATAGAAATAAAATATGAATGTGAGAGTTTAATAAAGGATCATTTCTTATAATTATTGCAATAATATTTTTTCAGTTTAATTTTTTTTTATTAAAATATATTGCAAAGAAAATGTATGGGGTCCCGTGGCCGCATGCCTGAGTGTTTGGTCGCGAACCTGGGGAAACCGGGTTCGATCCCGACAGACGCCAAATATTTCCAATTTTAATAGGCACAAAAGTGACTCCTGTGGTGCACTCTCCACACCAGCTATGAGTGCCCGTGAGGTCTACATGTCTACATGTGTTGTAGATACTGGCACACCCAGAAAAGGGTAATATGCCGTGATGATATATTTATTTATTTATTTTAGTTTTAATTTTTTTTATTAAAATATATTACAAAGAAAATGTCTGCAATTTATAAACTGTACATATTGTCAACTGTTTATACTTATAACTCAAATATTTATAGATGTGCTGTTACATTTAAATTAAACTTGTTTAATATAAAATTTAATTCTAATCAGGGCAATCAATGTCCACACTTATTTAAAATCCCATGTTAAACTTCTATGTTACAGTTTTCGGTGCACATTCCGAATATTCAAACGTGTTATATGTTGCCTAATTGAGTTCATGTTAATGAAAATATACTGTCAATATTCTAATACTCTGTCTGAATATAAACCAGTCTCAATTTTTGAAACTTCAAATTCATACATATATTATTGCCTGTACGGTTTGATTATACATTTTCGTTCATATTCAATGGATATAGAGTTAAAGAAATATAATTAGATTAACTTTCATAAATCTATAACCATGGATACTGCTGATATATTAAAATAATTCTAATTGACAGATGTCATCGTCAAGTGAAATTTACATAGTATATGTTCATGTTATAAGTTTATTGGATTTATAGAATATTTTCTAAGGAACTTTCCATATGTAATTTATAGAAAATAATATATGTTCGTGTTACAATTTTACTGGATATATAGAATCTTTTTCCAAGAAAATTTTGGTAAGTGATTTGTACAAAATACATCGAATTGACAGAAGGATTTATGCTGGCCACAACAGATTTTTTATATTTTGAATTGGTATAATATTGAAATGAAAGAAACTGGTGAGAAACACTTTCTTGACAGCACAATTATGGAAAAACAATAATATTGTTATATAAAAATCGGTCATGGAATTCTGATGTATATGCTCCATATAGCAGCTGTAAAAAAGATAAAGTTTCGGTGTCAATAATGGTACAGATGTTTAACAATTTCCTTTTATATAAAAATGTGAAATAAATAATAATAATATTTTATGGGGTTTCGTAGCCGCGTGCCTGGGTGTCTGGTTGCGAACCTGTTGAACGGGTTCGATCCTGACCGATGCCAAATATTTCGAGTTTTAAATGGCACAAAAGTGACCCCTAGTGCTCTCTCCACGCCAGCAATGAGTGCCCGTGAGATGACGCCTGGTGAGCGCCCGCACGGTACAAATATGTCATCATTATTACCGATATCTGTGACAAAGCAGATTGGCACACCCAGAAATGGGTAATATGAGTTACAAAATTTGTTTGACTTAATGTAATTTTGACATTTTAGAGTTGACTTTTCACTCTCAATAAATTTATGTTAGCGAAGGTGTCATCCGAGATCATCACAAAGATTTCTATCCGGAAAACGTTCCGAATAGACTCGTGCTGCCTCTCTCGCGTTACGTCCACATTCTCCGAAAATTATAATCATTTCTAAGTAATCAGCGGCTGAATACATGGTAAGAATTTGCCTTTTTTATTCACCTTGTCAAATTTAATTTGACATTGACATTTTTCGAAAACTACAGTTGCCCACACATTTTAAAGAAGATTTGATTTGTATAAAACCATAGTAACGTAAAATTACGGCAAACACACGTTAAAGGTGTAGGTATCTGCGATTGGTCAATTTTAAGACGTCTTTTCTCTAATATCTTTTAAGCTAGATTTTTTTTTCTTCGAAATGACACATTCGAGTGCAGTCTCGTGTTTCCTCATTCGCTCTGGGGTGCGAGTTGTGAGACATCCTGTATATGTATGTATGTATGTATGTATGTATGTATGTATGTATGTATGTATGTATGTATGTATGTATGTATGCATGTATGTATGTATGTATGTATGTACCTATCTTGTAACATCATTGCATAGTTAATATTTTATAATGATACTTATTAATACACGAGCATGAAGTTATGATACGAGCCACGGCGAGTATCGTAAATCATGCGATTATATTAATAGTTGTTATACATGAGTTGCATACAATATTTTTTCTACGACTATTCATAATAATTAAAAAATAAACTATAAATTAATAAATTGGTTATAAAATTAATCTGTATCATAATGATGATCTCTATCATAATGAAAAGAAAATCTATAGCATAATGATAATTTGTATTTTAATGAAAATAAAATCTGAATCATAATGATAATCTGTATCATAATGAAAATCTGAATCATAATGTGTGTCATTCAAATGCAGATAAGACATACTTAATAAGTACATATATTAAATCATAGGAGCAGAAAAAATACATTAGTTGGTGCTATGTTATGAAATATTCGTATTCAATTTTGAACCATTTCTACGTGTACTTTTACACCAAATTAAGTAGTTAAATTTACACAACTTAGTTTGGACCTATATATACCAATTTTAGTGTTTATTTTAAACAGAAATCTTGGAGTGTAAAAGACTTCTCGTATTTCTCTTTCCAATGTCGAGAGCTGTAATTACATTAATGGAAAATTGAAAACGCTCAAATTTATAGCAATAAAAATAATTT